>OZ010633.1:18933718-19533718 GCA_963932165.1 Pimpla rufipes | reverse complement strand
CGGAATATTTGAATAATCATGATAACAACGTCTCAAGGAAACTGGTTTTTTTTTCTGTCGCTCGTAATAATTCGACCACTTCGTTAAAATATCAATTAATGTACTTTTTTAATAAAGGTCTGATGAAACCATCCGACGGGCGCGTTAGGCAAGTGTTTTCCCAACTGACGCCACTCTATGCCGAGGGAAAACACGCGCGGGGAGTTCCTTGTTATGATTATACTTTTCGTAATTAGAATTACTGATTGAACCGGGCGGAGGGGGGCGGGGGGTGAGGAGGTTTGTTGGCGAGGGTTGGTCTCCAGATACTTTTCTTGGCGATGACGAGGGGTCCGTTCTCGAGTCTCCTCTTTGCTCGGTCCACAGAAACGAATGACGAGGAAAAGCGAGCGAGGAAATTGTTGGAACGAGGGAAGAACGAAAATCACCACCGCGGACGTCTCGTGAAAATTGTAACGTATCGTTTGCTCACGTTTTTCAACGACGAGAAGTACCCGAAGCGCTCGTGATTCGACCCATGATCGGCCGACGACTCCTGCAAATATTTGAAGAAAATAAAAAAATACCCTCTTGATCATTGTTTTTCTCGATCAGCCGTTACGTTAATTTTCGTTTGCCACTTCCAGATATCAATTTTTTCAATATTTTAATTTATAAAAACTCATTTTTCAAGATTTTTTCTTTCTAAGTTCATATAAATCCGGCTATCGATAAAAAATGCCAGATTATACAAGTCGAATTTTTGTTCTCCATTATTTAAAAAATATTCACGAAACAAACTAAAAAAACAAATCAATGTTCTGAAAGAGTCACCTGATCTAAATTCATATAAATCCGGCTATCGATAAAAAAAAATGCCAGATTTTACACGTCGAATTTTTGTTCTCCATTATTTAAAAAATATTCACGAAACAAACTAAAAAAACAAGTCAATGTTCTGAAAGAGTCACCTGATGGTGTTGCTGTTGCTGCTGCAGATAGAGCGTGTGTTGCTGCATGAACGACTGCAGCTGGGTCGGGCTCAGTATGTGCTGCTGCAGTAGCTGTTGCATCTGATGAAGGCCGCTCGCCGGGCTGAGCATCATCTGCGTGGGTGTCTGCGACGGGGGACCCCCAGGTGGTCCTCCCGGCAGCGGGCCCTGCGAGGGATTAGGCGGCGAGCCCCGTTGAGGGGCCTGCGGACTCTGGCGCGGACTCGGCTGCGATCCAGGCGCTCCACCACCGGAGCTCGGTTGTTGCGATTGCTGCGAGATTATCGGTTGCTTTTGCTGGGTCATGGGTGCTGATGTCACTGCGTGCCCAGCGGGACTGAGCTTCCCATTGCTTCGATACTCGATCGTGAGCTCTTGTTGCTGCTGCTGCTGCTGCTGCTGCTGGTGGTGGTGCTGTTGACTTTGTTGCTGCAACTGTAGTTGTTGTTGCTGCTGCTGCTGCTGCTGCTGCTGTTGATCGCTCTCAGTTCCACCTCTGTCTCTGCAATGCTGTTGCCTGTCTCTGTCTCGACTCTCCCTTTCCCACGCCGAATCTCTCGCCTGTTGCTGCTTCAGGGCTGCAAATAGTGTGCTTGCCTGAAAAATGAAATAACCGACAATTAGATCATTGACATTTTTATTGTTGTTTCATTGATTTACGTTTTAGGTACATTGATGATCTTGAAGTTTGCATCGTTGGAATGCAACGAAGTTAAAAAAAAAATTCTAATTAACCCAAATTAAATTAGGTATAAAAAGTCATCATATCAATTAGTTCCTGTGACGATTTTTTACACCTAATTTCATAATTTGGGTTAATTAGAATTAATTTTTTTTCTGAAATTCGTTGCATTCCAACGATGCAAACTTCAACATCATGTACATTGGGGGTAGTAAAAAAAATCAGAGAAGGCAGACGATTGGACCAATTGCATTCAGTCATCATCGCCTGTCAAATAAATGTCTAAGTCGGAGTAACAAAATTTTTGGCTTTTCAGTTGCACAGTTGAAGAAACTAGAATGTTCAAGCTAAAAAAACTTATTCTTAAGCCGACTAAAAATGTACTACACACCCAATAACCGCTTTACTTCGCGTTCAAAATGGTAACCACAATGCAACCCTTTTATTTCTTTCTCTCGCATCCATTCCGCACAACCTGCCGAGCATAAATTGCACTCTTGCAGATCCGCGAGGCGACCGGTAATGGGAATTGGCTGAATATACACGCGGAGCATTATAAAACCCAAAGCAGAAACCCGAACGGCGTTTGCCCCGCGAGAGCCACTCTAAAAACGAGCGAAGAAAACCCCGAAGCTCGCGAATCGCAGCGGTAATAATAGGTCCGTTAATGAATTCGCTTTCGCGGTTACACAACTCCGCGTGGCGGCTCGGTGAATCCTCTCGTCCCTCGTATTTCGAACAATATTGATCTTGTCTAATGGCGTTCGAGGAGGAAGGAGGAGGAGGAGGTGGAGGAGGCATCCAGGTTCCGTCGAACATGCCCGAGGACGCGTCGCTCGCTCTCCTCAGGGACGACAGGTCCGTTCTTCGGCAAGTATAATACACCGCGTAACGGATGAAAACTCTCGGTTCCTCCTCCCGGTCCTGTTGTCTGACTTTACGTTTCTCGCTTCCTCCACGCCGCCCCCTGTTTACACACTACGAGGATTTGTTTTATTAACTTCGCTACTATCGTCAAATAGGTTTTAGAGTGTATAGCCCGGGTTTTCGGTGGGTGGGGTGGAGCGAACGAGGACGGAGGAATCCGAAGAAGATGGGAGAAACCGAGCGAATCGGAACGCAGGATGTGCCGGGAAGACCCTGAAGAACATCCTCTTCATCCTCTTCATCCCCCTCTCGTTTCCTCCTGCGACTCGTCCGACTCTCCCTCTCGCTCTGTCTCCTCTTATGGCTCCGCAGCGTCATCACACACACATAGACACATTTGCTATTCGTCGTTACGTGGCTTCCTGGCCAAACGAAACGGATGTCGAGCGAGAGCGCGGCGACTGAGTCGCTGGCGGAAGGACGTGGAGTTTGATACAGCCCGAGATGAGACCAAGTTTGGACCGGAAAGAGCGAATACTGGCTTGGAATATCGAGGACGTAGTGTTGATAGCGGTGGCGGCGGTGGTTCTGCTACCGGCAAAGAGCGGAACGCGAATTTTTCTTCGACGAATTCTCGTTCTCCGTGGATGAATTTGAGAATTGGGTTTTCGGCGTATTTTGTCTTGTACAAGTTGTTTTGTTGTATGGTAATTCTTTTTTGGGACCGAAGCACAGGAAAATGTTTGAGATGAAACGTGGAATTAGGTGGCAAAAATGTTTGGGATATGCATTGATTGGTAAGTAAAATTTAATGCACAAATGTGATGTAAAATTAATACACTTTTGCAGCAAAATTATAAAAATTAATTTTACATTGTATTTATGTAGTAATTTCGGTTATCGCATAACGACTTCCAGTACTTAAATTTCAAGTAGATTTTTGTTCTGTGTAATGAAAGGATGAATCCTTTTTTCATTCAACATTTGTAGATTAACGTTGGGACTACGAGACCAAAAAAAAAAAAATGAAAGTGATGGACCAACATTTTTTTGTATGATTTCCAAGGGCTTGTCCCGTTTATTATAAATAAATAAATAAATAAAAATTCTAGGAAGTTCGGCCCGAGACTCGCCAAACTTTGGACCGGAAGGCTCGAATCCTCTCGAGGAATATTGAGACTGTCGTGCTGCTGCTTCTATTTTACAGAGCAACGAAACGATGAACTCAATATTGTTTCATTTACTATTTCATTTAATATTCATTTAATATTCGCCCATTTTTTCCGGGCACGAATAACTTGATGGGGTTTCACGTGTTGCAGATTAACGTCGAAACTACGAGCCCAAAAAACGCGAAAGTGATGTACCGAGAGACCAGGATAAGTTCGGCCCGAGATTCGCCAAACTTGGGACCGGAAGACTCGAATACTCTGGAGGAATATTGAGAACGTCGTGTTGCTGCTGCTGCTGCTGGATTCGCTGGCAGCGCGAGCGGAAAAGGAATTTTCCTTCGTCGCATTCGCGTGTTCTCCGTGCGCAGCGACGAGTCGAATGACTTGCGTGAACAAAGTGGAAGAGGACGACGAAAGTTTCTCGCGTCTCGCTGCAAAGTTTCGTACACGTTACGCGGGGCGTGAGAGAGTCGGAGATGAGCTCGCATCTGGAACAGGAGTTGATTCAGTGTTGGTGAGGGTTCGTCATGTATGTTTCGCATGCGTCGGTGTCTTTCACGTTTTCCCTTTCCCACCGCGACTTCCCTCTGTCTTTCTTCCTCGCCGCTCCGACTCTTTCCAGGTTCCGACGAGCTACGAGTCCTATGCTAATCTTATTTGTGTACGATTACGTATGTTTATAACATGCAAAGAAATTCCTGGGCGTGCGTTATCAGTGTTTAGTCAGGAGCGTCAGCGGCGAACCGTTTTGTCCCGGACTTGTATGTGCCTCTCTCTCTCTCTGTGTTTTCGAGGCTCTGGCTCTCATCTTTCTCCCTCTTTTTCCCTTCTCTCTGGCTTATTCGCACTCGTCGCTTCTCGCCTCGTGCTTCTTCTCGTTGGATGGAAATGGAATTTCGAGACGAATTGTAGAAACATAACGAGAAGGCAGACATTTTTCAGGACTGGCAAAAGTTTTTAAGATGATGGTACCATTTTTGGCCACTTTTTGTCCAGTATTGTGAAATAAATTTTTGTTTAAATGCCTCTCTTTCTGTGTTTTCGAGGCTCTCATCTTTCTCCCTCTTTTTCCCTTCTCTCTGGCTTATTCGCACTCGTCGCTTCTCGCCTCGTGCTTCTTCTCGTCGGGTGGAAATGGAATTTGGAAGCGAATTGTGGGAACACAACGAGAAGACAGACATTTTTCAGGACTGGCAAAAGTTTTTAAGATGACGATACCATTTTTTGCCACTTTTGGTCCAGATTGGACACTTTTCGTCCAGTATTGTGGAATAAAAAAATTTAAAAATGTCTCTCTCTCTGTGTTTTCGAGATTCCGGCTCTCATCTTTCTACCTCTTTTTTCCTTCTCTCTGGCTTATTCGCACTCGTCGCTTCTCGCCTCGTGCTTCTCCTCGTTGGGTGGAAATGGAATTTGGAAGCGAATTGTAGGAACACAACGAGAAGACAGACATTTTTCAGGACTGGCAAACGTTTTTAAGATGACGGTACCATATATGGCCACTTTTGGTCCAGGTTGGCCACTTTTCGTCCAGTATTCTGGAATAAAAAAATAAAAAAATGCCTCTCTCTTTCTGTGTGTTTCGAGGCTCCGGCTCTCATCTTTCTACCTCTTTTTCCCGTCTCTCTGGCTTATTCGCACTCCTTACTTCTCGCCTCGTGCTTCTTCTCGTCGGGTGGAAATGGAATTTGGAGGCGAATTGTAGGAACATAAGGAGAAGACGAACGTTTTTCAGGACTGGCAAAAGCTTTCAAGATGACGGTACCATTTTTGGCCACTTTTGGTCCAGGTTGATCACTTTTCGTCCTGTATTGTGGAAGAAAAAAAAAAAAAAATAGGTCTGATCAGCAAACAATTTTCAACAAAGTACCCTAAAAATTGCCACAATTGGTGCATCCACCCTAAATGCGAAAATACGTGACACCGATTTCCCTCATTCCTCGCGTCATCGTCACAGATCCGCAATCGCGGTAATTTTTTATCTCCGCAGCGCGAATAAAACACCGGCAACCCAAAGACGCTCTTCAGTCTTCCCACTGACCGTTAAAGGGTTAATTCACTCACCAAAAAAAAAAAAAAAAAAAAAAAAACGGCCCGTCGCGTCTCCGCGAAAGCCGCAGCAGCGGCGGCCTCCCGCATCTCGAATCTTTTAATTTGCTAATTAATACCAGACTCCTGAGAATAATCCCCCATTCAAAGTAATTCTCTCCAGTATAGCCGAGGGAAGAGGCTGCGGGACGCCGCGTTTTTGGCGGAAGGGACGTTGGCCGGTCCCGGTGGGAACGTCTTCGACCCTCTCCAGGGGCCTCCGGTCGCTCGGAATTACGTGAATTTCGTGTGTACACTGGTAGAGGGGAGGGGGGAGGGGGCAGGAACGAGGGCAACGGGGGGAGGGGGGATTCGCGAAGAAAAGGAAAATCAAGATGGTCGTTTTGAGGGCACCTCAAGAAGTGGGGATGGAGGAAGATGAAGCACGAAGGAAGACGAAAAAAAATATAATAATGGTACCTTCAAGTACCATCGGTCGACGTTACACTTCGTCTTTGCCGGCAGCTGCCCGGAAACGAGCGAGTCGAAGTAGAAGAAGAAGAAGAAGAAGAAGACTAAGACGGAGCCTCCTAAGACTGTCTTAAGAAAAGGTTAAATATAAAGGTCGACGTGAGCCCTGTTGTTGGCTGTTCAGATTTCTTCAGGGTGCCCCCCCCCTTCCACCCTCCGCCCCACCGGGGCATCGGATCTTGGAGTCCCTCTCGCTTGATCTTCTGGTCTCGTCGCCTCTTTCCCTCCTACTCCAGCCGTCATCCTTCTTATTTGAATCCCGAGGACTCCATCGAATCCGCGGCAAAGGAGGGCAAAGACGACGGGACCCTCATATCTTTTATATATTAGAATTCTCAAACCGAGCCCCCCCCCCCCTCCCCCCAACCCCCATGACCAACTTCTGCTCCTTCTACCGCTGTTTACTGTTTGGATTTATTCGCCCGGTGGCTTCGCTCGGTTTCGCTCCCCAGCCGAAAACTCCACCCCGGGTTGTATATGAGCGAGAGATTCCTGGCAGCGAATATTCACTCACTCGCGACTCCACCAACCCTGAAGTTCTCGTCTTTATCCTCGTCCTCGTTCCTCAATAGTCCTTCACTTCTTGTGTGCCCCACTTGCTGCTGTTGCGGCGACGAAAAATCAGGCCTCATATTCCCTTCGGTATTCACGACTCGCAGACTCAGAGACTTACCCGGAGCGTCTTTTCCACACGGGAGACGTGAGTCACGGCCTATTTATGCCTCAGTTTCTGCTTGTATCTCTCGAGGCGTCGCGAAGTACGCCACGAGTTGGTCGTTGTGTGACGCTCTTTGCTGTCGGTGACTTCACGATGCGCCGAAATGATCTGCAGATGTCACGTACACACGATGACCCATATACTGACTTCGTGAAAATAACTCGTCGCTGCAACGTGTTTTTGATAAGAAACAGTTTCTTCTCACGTGTTTTAGTTTCGAGAATTTGTCTGCTTTTGTATGGTCGCTTTTTTCTAAGATCGAGGCACGGTACCAATTTTTTGTTTTGATTTGATACAATCACTGAAACGGTGGACTCAACATATTTTTTAAATTTAATAATTACAGCATTTTTTGGGGTGCAATTAGGTTTACAATAAAAATGAATACCTATAAAAACGGCAAGTCAGAAAATTATCGGCAAATGTCACGTACACATGATGACCGATATATACTGAGTTCGTGAAGATAATTCATGACTGAAGCGTTCGATAAGAAACAACATTTTTTAAAGTATGTATTTTGTGGAATTTGCTTACTTTTTATACGACAATTTTTTCTAAGTTCGAAGCACAGAAGAAAACAAAAACGTTTCTGTTTTGATGTATTAGGAACTCAATACTTTTTATCATTTAATAATCTCACCATTATTTAAGGGCACGAATCCCTCTTCAAAAAATCGGTGGATAACGAACGAAGGAAGAAAATTCAGGTTTGGTCGATTAAAAAAAAGTAACCTCAATGTTAGTGAAGTGACAATAGGGTAAGCGCGGTTATGGGCTAGTAAATTTATAATAAAAATGTACAGCTATAGAAAAGTGAAAATGATGAACCGCGACTAGAAGGTTTGGAATAAAATGAGGGAACAGGATTTACGTCCCGTTCATCGTTTGGTATTCACACAGCCACAGGCCAATCAGTGCCACCTCGGATTCTTCGCTCTGTGCCTGAGTGTAGCACACACACACATCGCCTCCGACCACCAACTCCTGTTGACGTTTGTTATAATATTTTAATATTAAATCGCGTTACATTCAGTCATGCGCTCGCATAATCAGACGTTGTTCGTCGTGGATGTGTGCGATCTCCGCGCAGCGGGAAAACACAGCGAGACAACGAGGGACAGAGATGTTCGAGGGGTGACACGCACGAATATTTAGCGTCCCGGCTTCAACCGACGCGAGGAGAAATGTTGAATACAAATTATGCGAAATTCGTGACTTAGATTCTCTCCTTTGCTATTCTTTGCTGTTATTGCAAAAAAAAAAAAAAAAAATCTGGAACATTTGCAATGTTAATCCGTAGCATAACATCCAGCCCAAGTCAGGCATTGCTCAGGCCGAATCAGGGCGAATCCCTTACGGAAATAAAATATACTCCTAGTTAAATAAAATAAAATATATTCCTATATCACAAAAAAATTCAATTGCGAAAAAAAAAAACAGCATGAGGAGGCAGTCTCGACAAGAGACTCGGCAAGAGTCTCAGCAAAGGTCTTAACAAGGGTTTTGGAATGCTAATAAGAATCACGCATAGGATCCGATCCCAAACTTCTTTCGAGAACCTCGGTTAGAGATTTTATTTAATAAAAAATACAGCAAATCTTGGCCAGAGTTTTAGTGAATTCAAAAAATAAATTTAGTGAATTTCGGCGAGAGTTTAACGAATATTCTTATTAATACATTAAGCGAACATATCCTGAAAACGAACTCTGATCAGAACCCAACCAGCTTAACTCTCCTCACAAGCAACGCCACAAAATTCCTACCAGACGTCATCTTGGAGTGCCCGAGGAAAATCGACCGCCATTGCGTCGCCTCGATGAATAAACAATGGGCCTCAGATCAGGAGACAAAAAGAAGTCACATCACGAATCGACATGACGAAAGGAGACGGAGGAAACGCGTGCGGACTTGGCGAATGCGAATGTGGCATAGGGGGTGGTCTGGACTCTGGATGATGCATCAAATCCGTCGAGACCGTCGATTGAGAGGCGGAGAGTCGACTCTCTCACTCTCTCTCTCTATCTCTCGACGTCGTTGTCAACGACGCTGAGCCAGAAGTGCGGCGTCCACGGGGAGACGAGAGACAGAGGGTGGGAGAAAGAGAGAGATTCCCTTCTGAAAGGATCTGCAATATTGAATGGAATTAACGATTCCGCGAGCGTTGGCCATTCTCGTCCGACGGGCCGAGCATCCGGCTCCGGTGGTTTCTCCCGTCTGCCCCGGGGATGACCGCCGACGGAGAAACAGAAGGGTTGGAAGAGGGTGGTTCACGGTGGCTCCGCGTGTGACGATGCAGCGAGAAAGCTCGCTGCCAGTTCAGGGACAGCGCGGTGGCCAATCAGAAAATGGCTGAGACTACAGTTTCGTCGCTTCGTCCGGCCGTTAATGAATGTCCCGACGTCCGTCGAGCACAGTGAATGGCACGTAAGTCGCGTTGAGTAAAACGCACGAGTCCAACGACTTGGCTCACTGGAGACTGGACGTTGGAACGACTGCCAATCTCTGCGAGCGGTAGAAATTAGCGTTTTTCGTGGTCCCTGAACTCGCGGTTCTCTTTATGCGCCTCGAGGTCGAATTTCGATAGTCGTCTGCCTTTCGTCGTTAACGGACTTGTGTATATTATTGATGGCTCGATTGGCTCATCGGGCAGTTAAAAGTGTCGGTGTCGCAGCTAGGGTTTCGCTTTTGACGGTAAATGGACCAATTTTGTAAGCATGTGGCTGTTTCTTTGCAGTTGCAGCAACAACGTAATCCTTGTTTTAAAAAGTTCATGAGTAACGGAAAACATTGTTAGAAAACTATTATTAGAGCTGTGATTGGTTGCCAGGACAGTCCGTGATGAACAAAATCAGTTTGGTGTCAAATTTGAAAAATTTGTTAAGAGGACAGGCGGGGCTGCATCCGTAAACTTTTAAAGCTTTGTAAGAGCGCAGCAGCGCAAAATTGATTAATCTATTATAGGTGATATTTTGAAATAAAAATTTCCGCGGTCGATTTTGGCGATTTTCGGTCCGGAACCGGATCGAAAATCGCCAAAATCGATTAAAAAAGGTAAATAGCCAGTGTTTTCGGGGGTAGAATATGCGACTTGAGAATGATGGTATAGGTTAAAAGTCGATATTTTGAAAAGAAAAAAAATTGGGGTCGATTTTCGGTCCGGAGCCGGATCTACAATTTCTGACAGAAAAAATATTTTTTTCGTCGCCAAAAAAATATTTTTTTCAAAATCGATTAAAAAAGGTAAATAGCCAGTGTTTTCGGGGGTAGAATATGCGACTTGAGAACAATGGTATAGGTCATAAGTCGATATTTTGAAGAAAAAAAAACAAAAAAAAAAAGACAAAAAAAAACAAAAAAATTCTGAGGTCTATTTTGGCGAAAAGCTTTTCAAGCACGTGTGATTTACTCTAGTTATATTTTTAACTGAATAAACTATTTCATAAAATAGCGTACAAAATATTCGTTGTGACGTGGAATTAGTATACGTCGCTATAAAAAATAGACACATTCTAAAATGATAAAAATGACAACGTCACTTTTACCAGGTCCAACAGAATTTCTCCAGGTTGACGAGCCACGTACGAATCTCAAAGACACACAAACGTCACACTCCGGTTGACGATCCTCAGAAACTATTTCAGGCTCGTATGAATTAGTTCCACGTCTCTCTCGCATCCGCGGAGCCATCACGGGGACGTGTTGCGTGGCTCCGTTTCCGGGGCTCGCGTACGCGATTCGCGCACGGTTGGACGTTGACGTTTGGCCTTCTCGCGTCACCCTCTTCCCAGCCGCAAGTGCGATTTCCCCGAGCTGTCGATCGTCGACGTTTAATCATTCAAGATCCCGACGCCAACGACGATCTCCCTCCAGCCGCCGCCTCGAGAGCCCTTTCTCTCATTAAAATTACCCACCCCCCTCTCACCTCAACACCACTCGTTTCCAACCCTTTCACCATTCTTTTTTCTTCTATTTTTCATTTCCCTTAGTCGCCACTTCGATCCATTCCAGTCTAGCGAAAAAAAATACTTCAAACGTCGCACAAATTTTCAATCCGTCTCAAAAAAATTTAAATAAAAAATTAAAGAACCATCATCACGTCGTGTTTACAGTGCCGATCACCGTCGCCGTGTCCTACCGGCATCGCAATAATTCCCTACCTAAAAAAAATCCCGCAACATCCCGGAGCCACACGCGGCGAATTCCCACGTGTCACAATTGCGAGCCGCATTACCGGCGCGGGAAGCCAAAATCCGCCGCGCACCGCGTCAACCGGTATCCCGGGCCGGGGAGCGAGGCGAAAAAAAAAGAGAGAAAAAAAAACAGAATAATAAACACAAGAAAGCCGCGGGAAAACGTGAGAAGCGACAATTACGAAAGAAAAAGGAACAAAAAAAAAAAGGAGAACCCGGGACACGACTCGGGCAAGTGTGTTATGTGAGTAAATTCGCATATGGGAAAACACGAGCTCTCGAGCTTGGCTGCCCCCCCCCCCTCGCCCCCCTCCTCCTCACCCACCCCCCGGAAGGGGGGAGATAAAAGAGTGGGTGACATTATGCAAGGTAAACTTCGAGGCACGTCGCACGCGGTGCGGAGGAGTGAGGAGTCCTCTGTGTATGTGGAAGGGGAGGGGGAGGGGGGTGGAAAACCCTCCGCCCCCCTCGGCCCCCTAACCGCACTCTCGCGGATATCCTTGGCGCCCGGTTGGGTGTCTCACCGGGTGGTCCACTCTGTGTGTACAAGAATTAACGCATAGAGGTGGGATTGTCGCAGCTGGCCGGGCGAGATACAGGAAGGTCGCCTCACGGTCGCCTCTCGGGGTGGCCAGCACAGCCCCCGTAGGTTGGCAGGAATGTATTAGGCGAGCGTTACGTAGTAGGTGGAAAGCGTTGCAGGGCCTCGAGCTCCCCGGTTTGCCCTGTCCGCACAGGGCGAAAACTGGGGTGGTGCAGGCAACGAGGAAACCCCCCAACCCTCACCCCCCATCCCCCTAGCCACCTCGCTTCCGCCCCCCTCGACCCTCACAGGGCGGTGAGCTCCCTCATTCCTCCTGCGAGCTGCTACAGAGAGAGGAGGAAGCTTTTCGCAAGGGGCGCAATATAGGAGGACGACGAGGTGAGATGGGGGTGAAACGGATACAATCGTCGGGTGAGCGGGGGGCGAGGGGGAAACGCGAATATATATACAAACGCGGAGAGCGGGTGCATCCGAGAGAGTAATTTTGGCATTCTGCGGGTTTGCTTTATCCCCTCTCACCCGTTTCCCCGCGTGTCCTCGACTCGGTTCGACGATTTCGCGGGCGTCACTCGCACTCTCGAACCCCCGCGTCCCTCCTCCGCCCCCCACTGCGTGTGGGAGCGGAGGAAACGGGAAAATGTTGCTGGTTACGGGGTACAAGGATTTTGTGGAAATTCCAGGCGACCTTGATATTCGTTCGATTTTCTGAAGGGGGTGACAGGGAGGGTGGAGAGGAGGGAGGGAAATATTATCGAGAAATGGACTTTATTAACGATGGCGTTTATTGAGCCGGCGGCTGGAGGGGGGGGGGGGGGGGCGGTGGGTGTGTAATCGTAATTTGGTGAACGAGGCTGAGGCGAGACAGAGAGGAGAAAAAAACAAGCTGGCGAAAGGAGGAAGCGGGGCGAAGGTGTGTAATGAAAAAATAATATAAACATGAGAACGAGAAAGTGTGTAGTTATGTTTTTACAGCCTCCGCTAAACCGCCGACCCTCTTGAGCCGCTGCCCCCTCCCCCCTCACGCCCTTTCGTCATTCTTATATACCCGCGGTAGTACCATTCTTTTCGCTCTCCTGTATTTTGCCAACCCTTGAGACGCATGAATTTCTCGCCTCGCCTTTTCAAGCCGCGGGCCTCGACAGGCCGAGGCCGGCTGGAGGAGGAAATAAAATTAAGGATTCTCGGTGCGTTGAGCGGAAATTCGCGGATCTGTCGAATTATTGTTTGACGGTCTTTCGAAGGTTGAAGTATCGTTTCATTTTGCAATCGAACCAATGAGAATATTTTTTTTTACTTTGCCTCAGTGACTGTCGCCGTCTTTGTGTGTTGCTTGAAGAAACTGAAGGCTTCGAGTGAGTGCAAATTTAATCTTGGGTTCCACGATTTTATTTGGACGATTTTTAGTCTGTTCTAAATTGTGCTTTCGTCATTAATTTCGTTCTTCTAGATTTTGCTGATCCTTTAGACGCACGAATATCTCGCCTCGATCGCCTTTAGATCGCGCCAGAGGAAATGAAATATTGAATTCTCCACAGTTTGCAGAACTGTCGAACTACAACTTATTGATGTCTGTCGTCCGGCTGTGCAATTGAACTACTGTTTCTTCTTTCGCAATCGAAACAATGAGAATATATATTTTTTTTACTTTGCCTCAGTGGTTGTCGCCGTTTTTGTGTTGCTTGAAGAAACTGGAGGCTTCGAGTGACCGTAAATTTAATCTTGGGTTCCACGATTTTATTTGGACGATTTTTAGTCTGTTCTAAATCGTCGTGTCGTCATTAATTTCGTTCTTCTAGATTTTGCTGATCCTGGAGACGCACGAATATCTCGCCTCGATCGCCTTTAGATCGCGCCAGAGGAAATGAAATATTGAATTCTCCACAGTTTGCAGAACTGTCGAACTACAACTTATTGATGTCTGTCGTCCGGCTGTGCAATTGAACTATTGTTTCTTCCTTCGATCGAACTAACGAGACCATTTTTTTTAACCCTGCCACAGTGTCAATAATAATCTTTTTTTTATTCCCCATTGCACCAGCCACGACGAAAATAAACACTCGAGTCTTTGTATTTTCTCGCGGGCCGAGCGGCTCGGGCTATACTCGCCGCCTCCGCCGTGGTTCGCCCGCTACAAGTCGTTAATGAAAATCAAACAACGGAAAAATTATACGTTCACTTGGGCTGCGCGGCTGTTAACTCCGCGCTTTCTTTCCGTCTCCCTCGCTCGCTTCTTTCTCCTCTTCCGACCGCACACCTTTCCAGCTCCTTTTCTTCGCAGCGTCGACCAACTCGGCCTCGGCGCTTCCGCCCCGCGCTCGAAACCCCCGTGAGATTTCCCGCGAGCCCGGAATATATCCGGCTGCATTTTGGCCTTAGTCAGGCCTTTTGCCTCGCTCGGTACTGCGGCCGCTACGTACCGCATCAGCTCCTCGAACGGTCAGACGCCCGGAGACCGCCTGCTCGGCGTTTATTCCTTTCTACTTTCTCGGTGCCTCCGACTGCGGATTTTTGCTTTTTCTCCCGGCGCATCTTTTACTCCGCTGGGTTTTTTTTCTGGTCTTTTGTTACTCCGTCTGTCGCCGTCTTCGTGTTGGACGAAGAAAACTGGAGCCTTTCCCATATAGAAATAAAGTATATGCAAGATATATAAAAAATGTACTCTAGATATACAAGATATATTTTGTCCGAAAACTTCTATATGTCGGATATATTTTAGGACATATACGAAATATACAGTGAGCGAAAAATACATTTAAGATATATCCAAAATATATTCAAAATGTATTTTAATTGTATTATCGTCGGAAAAGTTCTATATGTCGGATTATTTTAGGATATACGCGAAATATACGTGAGCGAAAAATACATTTAAGACATATCCAATATATATTCAAAATGTATTTTTATTGTATTATCGTCTTAAAAGTTCTACATGTTAGATATATTTTCGTGTATATTTCGTTTCCGTGGGGGTCGAGCGAGCATAAGTTTTGTCTTGGGTTCTACAATTTTATTTAAACCATTTTTAGTCTCCTCTACAATCAGATCAACTTCATATCTTCACATTCTTTCGAAAAGATCAATAATTTTTTTCACTCAAATTTTTGTTAAATCATTTTACTTTTTTAGCCCAATAATTACCCAATTTACTATCTTATCCTTCACTAAAAAATGTTTCTTCTCCGTCCAACTTTAACAATTTTCCGGAACTCGTGTGAGATGTCACGAGAAATAATTCGACGTTCGTTGAAAAAAAATAAATAAATAAATCAACAAACGACGGTTGAAGCTCTCCGCTCGTTTCATTCACTCAAATTCCAATCATTTTTTTCACTCAAATTTTTGTTAAATCATTTTATTTTTTTAGCCCAATAATTATCCAATTGACTCATTCTTCACTAAAATATTTTTCCTCTCCATCCATCTTTAACAATTTTCCGGAACTCATGTGAAATGTCACGAAAAATAATTCGACGTTCCTTGAAAAAATAAAATAAATCAACAAACGACGGTTGAAGCTCTCCGCTTACTGAATCAGCTTCTCGAAGACTCCGCTCCCTTCCATACTTTCTCAGCCTCAGCTTCTTCTTCTTCCCTCACATCCCTCCACATCCTCTCCTCCTTCTTCTCACTACATCTTTCATTACTTTCGTTATCGCCCTCTCCACCTCACTCGACCACACTCCGCCGATAAGTACACACACTCTCCGCGATATGCCGCCAGTGTTTGATGTTTGTATTGGGGGCGGGCGGTCTTCGAGTGTTATTTGTTTCTGTTGTTTCTTTGCTCAGCCCATCGTCCCGTGTAGTCGTGGAAAGCCGTCCCCGGCGTCATATGTACCCCTCTCTCTCCATGTGCGCAACGCGACGCAATACGTAGTACGTGGCGAGCGAAAGAAGAAAGAGGAAGAAGGTATGACGGCTCGTCTCGTGGGAATGGGAAATAATAAGCACCGACGCCACTCATTCTTTTATTTGCCCGAAGAATTAATACCGAGAAGTTTGTGTGGCGTAAGCCGCGCGCGTTGTCAAACGAGTACGCGCCGCGCCTTTTCACCTTGAGGCACCCCGGGGGGAGAAACTGACAGGTGGGATCGATAAGAGTGACGTATTCACGAGCGCACTTGCAGCCTGATGCGGTACATGCGAGACTCGAAAGCGCCAGGAGGGAAGGAAAATCGTGCTCTATGCCTTTGCGGAAAAAAAAGATATATATATATATATATATGTGTATATATAAGTAGCGCACGGCGAGTCGAGTCGGCCCGCGATGGTTTACTACCGTCGGGTAATCTCTTCGCGCCGTTTCGCACAATGTTTCCAGCGTGTTTTACTTTCGTTGGCCTTAATAATTCAGTATCAATTAGTGGTACCGTGAATTATTGAGCCGCTGCGCTCTTTCTTCTTCGCCGCTCTCCCCGCTGCTGGCTTTCCGGAGGGTCGGAGAGCCGAGCGCAACCACCGCGCGACCACCGCGAAAAGTACGTACGACGCTCGGCGTCGGTGCCAACTTTTTCCGCGGACTTCGGCTTCGTGCGTTGTGAAATGTGCAGGAACGACCGTCGACCGCCCTTTTTTTACCTCTCTTGACCTCAACCCGAAATTCAGGGCTTTTTTTAGGATGGGAATTATTGTCTTTGTCGGCAAAAACAGGAAGGAATTTTTTTGTCACACGAAATCAGTCGGTGCATAACAAATTATTATTTATTCGATTTTTTACTAGATTTTTTACTCTCTCTTGACCTCAACCCGAAATTTCAGGGCTTTTTTTTTGAGTATGGGAATTATTGTCTCTGTCGGCAAAAACAGGAAGGCATTTTTTTGTCACACGAAATCAGTCGGTGCATAACAAATTATTATTTATTTGATTTTTTACTAGATTTTTTACTAGATTTCTTACTGGATTATTTACTAGATAAAAAAAATGTACTACAAAATACAGAAGGCCAATTATCTTTTTGATTTTTTTTCTACCTTGAACTTCATCTAAAAATTTGAATTTACTTTTCTCGCAATTCTATAGAAATAATTATTTCTCACAATTATAGGCAATTTATTGGCTTTGCCACGAAAAAGGGAAATAATTTTCTGTGATCCAAAATAACAGCATACAAAATTATTGGATTATCAACGTTTTTTTTCACTTTTTTAAACTTTTTCGTGGACTACAAAAAAAGGGTAAGCCCTACAATTTTCTTCATTTCTTTCAATCTCGATCTTCGTCCAAAAATGTCAATTTACTTTTCTCACAATACCGTGAAAACTGTTATTTCTCCGTCGAAAAAAGTGTATTGAGGGAATTCTTCGTGATTCCGAAAAAAAAAAAAAAACAGAAAGAAAAGAAAAATCCGTCTGTACACAGAAAAAATTATCGGAATTCTTTTCTCGCGTTGCGTTGCGTCGGTCGCGGAGGTCCATTAAAGGTCCGTAAATCCCTGGCGCGCGTAGCTGCCGCCGCTCGGGCTCTCCAACCCTCTCGAGCGAGATATGTAGCGTATATAGCGGCGAAGCGCGGGTGCGTCGGGCCACTTACCCGCGTCGCAACCCCCCTACGTGCTACACACGCCGGATCATGACCAAGCATACGGGCGTTCGCTTCGTTTTCCCTCTCCCTCCCTCTCGCGTAGACGCATATTTATTCGCAGTCCATTTTGGTTTGTTTGGACAAACGAGAGGTCCGTCAAGCTGACGTCGAAACGGCTCGGCCTCTCTGCGCGTCCCTCTCTCCACGCTCTCTCCACTTTGCTTCACTTTGAATTCCTTCGTTCCTATTTCCTCTCGTCGCCTCCCTTCCCTCCCCCCCATCCCACACCCCTCGGAACCGGTGGGCGAACCCCCTGGATGTACGAAAATTTCAACCCCTCGTTTCCCATGGGGATCGCGACGGAATCTCCGCATCCGTGTGAAATTTAATTATTTCCGTTGAGGAGAACCGGCGAGAGATTTTTTTTACCTCAAGACAAGACGAGGTTAACATGTGTTTGACGCATCGATGACGTCCCCACAAATTGCAGCACAGGAAATTTCGTAATTTCGGGGTGAAAAGGAATTTTTAACGCACAAGGCGAGAGATTTTTTTTTGTCCATAAGACAAGACGAGGTTAACATGTATTTGACGCATCCATGACGTCCTCGCAAATTGTACAGGAAATTGAGTCATTTCGGGGTGAAAAGAAATTTTTAAGGCACAAATAATTTTTTCCGTAATTAATATTTTATTGGGGGTGTTTGAGAAATAAAAAGTTGCAAAGTAGAACTTTGCACACTGCTTCCTCATTAATTCCCCTTTTTCACAAAGCCACCTCTATGAAGAAGCTTATTTATTAACTTTGGCTTCCTCATAGAGGAAGCTTTGTGAAAAAGGGGAATTAATGAGGAAGCAGTGTGCAAAGTTCTACTTTGCAACTTTTTTTTAATCTGAACAAAAGAAAACTCCGTTACAAACACCGTTACATCTAATTTTGATTAGATACAAAGTTTTGACTTACTTTAATAACTTTTCCATAAGTTACAACGAAAATCTTAATTTTTAAAAAAATTCATAACAGCGTAAAATCCGAACGACTTTACCGATCGTCACCAAATTTTATACGTCGCAGCGCTGTATGTTATTTTTTGACTGTTGAATATTTTGGTTCATTTGATGAGATTCGACGTGATTTAGAGCAAAATTTATTTTTTTCGAAAAATTCAAAATTCTATAAAACCGGAACCGCTTTACCGATTTCGCTGAAATTCAATACCAAACAACATTAACCGTGTCTTTATTTATGATGAAGTATATAGCTGAATCGTCGAACTTTTACGAAAGTTAGAGCGTTCACGCCATTTTTTTGAAAAATTTAAAATTCGATAAAATTTGTATACATGGATATATTTAATTTTTAAAATATGTGAATTACAGAGGGTTTAATACTCTACTTGCGTGCCAATTTTTAGCTCGATCCATCATGCCCTTCCTGAGTTATGAACAATTGAATGTTCGGTGCCTGGACCATACATACATACACACACACACACACACACACACACACACACACACACACACACACACACACACACACACACACACACACACACACATACACACATACAGACATATTTTCTAGACCACTTTTCTCGACGTTTTAGGTGATTCTAAGTATGTTAACATGAAAATCTCGAAAAAAAAAAATTTCACGAAAACAAAGCTTCCTCTATGAGGAAGCAAAAAATTCTTATTTTAAGGCGACACGGTAACAAAAATCTTTGGGCCAAAAGGAGATAATGAGCATCTGGTGCCGGGCGGTGCGATCAGAACGCGGTAATTTTTCTCGTCAGATTAGATAAACTTCAGGGAGTATACGGCGGAGGGTGAGGGGTGCACCGCGAAGGGGTTGCAGCCCGTGGGAGACTCGTGGGGGGATGATTAATCGCGATAATAACGGCGGACGATGGTTCGAGGATTCTGGAATCTGGTTCACGTGGCAGGGTCGAAGCTCCGAGCTCCGAGAGTTCCAGGAGTTTCGCCGGACGGGGAGGCCAAACCCGTCTTGTCAGCCGGCAGCGGGAGCGCCGGACGAGATTGCGGTTAAAAATTGTACGGTATTACTTAAAACCCTTTTTCACGACGATTCGCGTTCGGAGCCTCCGACTTCTCGTCTTCCTCCTCCTCCACCTCTTGATGATACAATTAAGCCTCCCCCCCCCCCCCCCCCCCCTGACACCGAGCGCGAAGACGAAGAGCGAGCCGAGCTCCCCGAGACGTAAAATTGTCCAATATTTTTCACGCCCTCGTCCGCGACGTCAAGAGGGATGAGACGCGTCAACCCGGGAGTGAGGAAATATCCCCGGCGAAGAAAGGGTGTCGCGTCGAGTGAAGTCGGCGTTTGGGGCGGTAAAGGGGTGAGAAAAAGTATCCGGGGGGCGAAGAACAAAAATTAGAAGCGAACGAGGGTCGTGATAGCGAGCTGCTTGCGGGGGTGGAGAGGGGAAAAAAAAAACCCCGAGACGGAGAAATATCGGCCTCGCGCCCTGCTTAGAGAAGGTGAACGAGGGTGGGAGACGCTGACGCTGTAATGAAGTAAATTAGTGTCGAGGAGCTAAACGAGTGTCGCGCCGGGGATAAATGCTTGACTTTGTATCAGAGATCTTGTGCAGGGGGAGATGTAAGTTTTTGTTTTGTGTCGTTAGGCATTGGAAAACTTTGACCACTTAATCGTTGGAATTATTTTTTTATTTTTCGTGAGCGATAAGGATTTTTTTTAATATGATTAATCGAGAAATAAACAATATGAAACAATAAAAGGTAACGACGAATGTTACGAAGTGATGAACCTTCGATTAGTTTTTTGATCTTGGCTCGTTGGCTTTTCGCCCCGGCTTCGTCGCATTTTCTTCATATATTTTTCCGTCATACTTATAATTTTGGTATAGGATTTTTTAAATATAATATATCAAATATTGGTATAAGAATTTTTTAATACGATTAAAGCAGAAATAAACAATATAAAAATAATTGATAATGACGAATGTTACGAAGTGATGAACCGTCGATTAGTTTTTCGAACTTGGCTCGTTGGCTTTTCGCCCCAGCTTCGCCGCATTTTCTTCATATATTTTTCCGTCATACTTATCATTTTGGTATAAGGATTTTTTAAATATAATATATCAAATATTGGTATAAGAATTTTTTAATACGATTAAAGCAGAAATAAACAATATAAAAATAATTGATAATGACGAACGTTACGAAGTGATGAACCCTCGATTAGTTTTTCGAACTTGGCTCGTTGGCTTTTCGCCCCAGCTTCGCCGCATTTTCTTCATATATGTTTCCGTCATACTTATAATTTTCGTATAAGGATTTTTTAAATATAATATATAAAATATTGGTACAAGGATTTTTTAAATACGATTAATCAAGAAATAAACAATATTAAAATAATTGATAATGACGAATGTTACGAAGTGATGAACCGTCGATTAGTTTTTCGAACTTGGCTCGTTGGCTTTTCGCCCCGGCTTCGCCGCATTTTCTTCATATATTTTTCCGTCATACTTATAATTTTGGTATTAATATTCACGACACCCGGAGAAAGATATGAATATTAAAGTCACTAATCGTTTTACCCGTGAATAGCGCCGCGCAGCGGGAGAGCGTGGGACGAATTTCTGAGGAGAGCAAGATGAATCTACAAGCGAGAAGGAAAAAAAAACGCGAGAGAGAGTTCGCTCTTTATACGAAAATCGATCAACGATTGAGACGGGAGTCTGGTAGGTGGGGGTGGGGGGTGAGGGGCCGTGCGCGCAACCCTTGTACTCGCCACGGGAAGCCCGTGAATATAACGAGTACGATAATAATGATAATAAAAAAGGAGAATGAAAAAATTAATGCTCGGCTTACGTCGACGTCGAAAATATTAACCGGTGAAAATAAGTTGATCGCTTTTCGGACAATTTTCCTCGTGATTTGCATCCCTCACGGTTTCCGTCCACCCACCCTCCCTCCGCACTCGCTTATTTCAAGCTCGTATAATTTTTTTTTCTCTACCCTGAGAGGGTTGATACCCTCTTAAAATAAAATAAAATAAAATACAATAAAATATAACAAAATCAAGAAATACAAAATAAATAAAAATAACGTAAAAATTCTCCTAACAACGAACAAGGCATTAATTTCGAAAAATCATTTTCCGCACAATCAAAATAACCACAATCTGCCCTAAAAAAGGTAATTCAAAGCCCGTTCATCACCCGTGCATTCGACTGTTGAGCCGCAGCAGCAGTGATAAAGAGGGTTGAGGGTTGAGTTCCACTAACCCACAAAAAAAAAAAATGAACTTCCCGCCGTACGGCCCCGCCGAGACGAGTAAATCACGAGAATTCACGCGGCTGTTGCTTATTATGTTTTATTTTTTTCCTCTCCCACCCCCTCCCCGCACCGCTAATTCGCTCTGGGGGTTGCGTGGCACGCGGCGCGCCCTCCGCGCCACGATTTTAACCCAGCCCCCCCTCCCCCTCTCGGGGGCTCGAGGGTCGGTGCGCGGCGCCCTGCAACGAGGATTGGACATTTGTATTCAGCAGGGATATTTCCAGAATCCAGGTCTGCGCTTTAAGATCTCGCGCGAGGAGTCTCGTGGTAGGGGGTGGAAACTGCGACTCGAGTGGGAGGCCCGGAGATGCTTTGAAGAAAAGGAAAAAAAAAAACAGGGAGAAAAGAAAAGAAAAGAGAAAAGGAGTAAGCGCGCCTGGTGCAAGAAAGTGGGGGAAGCGCGGGGGTGCGTCGCCGGTGGAGGGGATGAAGAGCAGCCCCGTACCTGCCCTCGATCCGTCCGGAGGGTTGGAAAAACTGGGAAAGCTCGAGAGCTGCAGCGAGAGAGTGGAAGAAGACCTCGGAGCGGGGGTGCGGCCGCGGAGCGATCTCGCATATTTCACATGCAGGATGGCCTGTTTTGCTTGGCCCCGGCAATATTATTACCATATTTTTCGCATAATGCGCGCTCGGGACATGTGTGTCTCTTATTTCACGTGACACAGAGCCCACCCCGCCGACGCGTTTTCCTCGTCCTGCCCGCCGACGAGCCACGACTCCTCGGGCCCTTGTAATGCATTTTCACTGCTCCGCGAGACTTATCATTCATTGCCGCGGCGAAAACGTCGCTGTACGGCGCATAAATATCTGCTGTATGGGCAGATGCGACGTGACACCCCGGATGCGAGGACGATCGGACGCTTATTCGATTTTTTTTTTTAGATTTTGAGGAATTTATTGCAATAAATCGTAACTTGTGATGTTTTTTCTGCAACGATCATGTGTCTGATATTAATAAAAGTAAACTTCCGCGGTTTTTATTTCTTTTGTTTGTCAATATAATTAAGTGTAACGCAATAGATTCATAATTAGAATTTTTTTGTTCCACCAATCACGTGTTCAATGGCTACAAAGTTTCGCAGTTTCAAGTCTAAAAAAAAAAAAATGACAAACCTGTTTTAGTTATACTACAGGATATCAACTACAGGAAACTTTATCATCGTGGAAAAAAGGATAATGTATTTGTTTTCACGATTCTTGTTTGTTCGTAATGCAATAGATCAATAATCAGGATATTTTAGTTCCATTAATAACATGTTTAATGGCAATAAAGTTTCGCAATTTCAAGCCTCCAAAAAAATGACAAACCTGTTTTAGTGATACTACAAAATATGGAAACTTTATCTTCGTGGAAAAAAGGATAACGTATTTGTTTTCACGACACTTGCTTGCCCAAAAATAACATAATTAAACATAATGCAACAGATCAACAATTAGGATATTTTAATTCCACTAATACATGATTAATGGCAACAAAGTTTAGCAATTTCAGGCTTCAAAAAAAAAAGCCAAACCTGTTTTAATTACCGCAGGAGATTTCAACTTTATCGTCGTGAAAAAAAAGGATATCGTCTCAATTAACGTGTTTGTTTGCTCGCGCCCCCAAAATACAGCGGCGAACAGGTACCGGGGTACAGGTTACAGGTACCACGTTGTCAGTTTGCTCACACCTGGACAAATGAATTATTACATGAAGGTCAGACGCGCGCGCGTCGCACTGAGCTTTGTCGGCGTCCCTCGTTTTCTCGTCCACGCAAAACATCACAGACGTTGGTCGCGCACACAAAACGAGCTGCCCTATGTACCGACACCAGAGAGACTATTTCGTGTTTTATGCGGTGGAGTAGTCGTTACACGACGCCGGGGCGCGGCCGCACCCTGTAAACACGAGCCGACGGCGGTCAAAGTTTGTTTTGCCGTCGCCGACGCTCGCGCGGACGCTCGGCCTACTTCCTTGCCCGGCCGGCCGCCTTCGCTCGTCTCTCCCTTCCAGCATCGTCAACAGGCCGGTATTCATCACCGTCGGCGTGCCTAAAGAGCCTGCACTACTTTGACGATAGTCATACACAACTTTCTCCGTCTTTGACGCGAACGGCACAAAGTTCGAATGGATTCGCCTGATGATAAGGAGCCTGAGTAGTGGAAAAAGGGCCACGAGACATTTTTATGATGCTAGTAAAAAATAAAGAAAAAAATTGCATTAAACATTTTTGCAAAATGCACCAGAAATGTGGTCAGAAAAAATGTGGTGACTGCGAAGTGACTGCCGACAATTTATGGGCCGACTATATTATGGTAATTGCGATTATGAAAAACAGTCGCAGGCGGACTAAAAAAACGAAACAAGAAGAAAGCTGAAAACTAAAAATTACAGCTGTGGGTTTTTTTATCCCTGTATTAAATAATTATTTTTAAGTAATTGAGACTATATGAAGCCGTCTCATGAATCAAATATTTAGGTGTCAATTTTTGATCCCTGTTAAATAATTGTTTTAGAAATCGCGACTGTAAAAAATGGAAAAAGGGCCACGAGACATTTTTATGATGTTGCTAAAAAAAAAAAATTGCATTAAAATTTCGTGTAAAATGCACGAGAACTGTGGTCAGAAAAAATGTGGTGACTGCGAAGTGACTGCCGACAATTTATGGGCCGACTATTTTGTGGTAATTGCGATTATGAAAAACAGTCGCAGGCGGACTAAAAAAACAAAACAAGAAGAAAGCTGAAAACTAAAAATTACAGCTGTGATTTTTTTGGTCCTTGTATTAAATAATTATTTTAAACTAACTGAGACTATAAAAAGCCGTCTCATGAATCAAATATTTAGGTGTCAGTTTTTGATCCCTGTTAAACAATTGTTTTAGAAATCACGATTGTAAAAAATAGTCTTCTGGACTAAAAATTGTCTGCCATCGTCTGATCTTCACGAGCCCAAAGTGGCAAAATTTACCCAAAAAAAACCGACCTCGCTCACCGATAGTTATACAATTCTCTAGCCCGTGTTTATCGCCGCGGTATAATTCAACTTTTCTCGCGAGAAAATAAAATGAATCAACGAACGAGCTGTGGAAGATAAAATTTTAGAGTCCTCTCGTGGAATCGAAGTGGAAACGGAGACGGAGCGGATACGCCGCGGCGGTCCCGATATACAAGGGCGGTATAGTTGGCGGTTGTACTTCTTCCGAGGAGCGTAGCCGTTCACCGTGGCGGCCGCGTCGTGGTACAAAACCGTGTACCAATACCATAACGCGGCCGCTCTCTCGACGTACGGGACCCGCCGAGCGCCCCGCAGCAACCTATTCGTGTGTAGATTCCGGAAAATTATGGCCGATAAAGAAACAAATTTCGAATTCCGCCAAGCGAGGCGTTATAACGTTATTCAAGGGTTGTACCAGGCTACTGGCTCGGCGGATTCCTGAGCGCCACCGCCGCGCCGCCTCGCTCGTTCCACGCGCCACCTTCTCGCTTTTCTTCTCCGCGCGTCACGGCGAAACGCGCGACCGAACGCCCCAATTCATTCCGCACCCTCCTCGCTGCAGATCTGACGATCCACTTGCACTATTTTACCTCGTATCTCTCCATTAATATCTCGCGGTGTCGTAAACAATCGGAAGATGCTAAAGACGAAGAAAAGTGTAGTGTCGGTAGCTATAAAGTAGCAGTCAATTTTTAGTTTTTTTTTGTGCGGCTGTTTTTTGTAAATAGAATAATTATTGGACAGTCGTATAGATAATTTTTAAAAAATTATAAAGCGACTAAAATAATGATAGCTATAAAGTGATACTCAAATTTTAGTCCATTTGATGCGATTATTTTTATAACTGACATAATTATGAGACAGCAATAAAAAATAAATAAAAATAATTTTTACATGACAATAATGATTATAGTTTACGGCAATAACTGAAAGAGTATAACATGAATTTAATTAGATCATAAAGTCCTATAAATAATATTTAAAAAATTATAAAGCGACTAAAATAATTATAGCTATTGGTAGCTATAAAGTGACACAAAAGTAGTCCATTTAATGCGACTATTTTTTATAACTGAAATAATTATGAGACAGCAATCACAAATAAATAAAAATAATTATTATACGACTATAATAATTATAGTTTACGGCGATAACTGAAAGAGTATAACACGAATTTAATTATACCAGCGACAAAAAATCCCAAAAAAATGTCCACACCGACGTATTCACAATTTTCGTCAAGTGTCCGAATATCGTGGCGGAACAACCGCGGCGGAATTCGCGATCGGCGACTCCCGCCCCCCAGGAATTTCTCAAGGTTGCGCCGAGGAAGCGAGACGTCTTGCCGGCGATCTTATCGCAAAATTCCCAAAGTTCCCGGTGATCCCGGGTTGGGGGTTCGGAGGCTGCGCTTCCCCGAAGGTCGTTGGCCACGAGCTCGTCGTCCCCCCCACGAGAGTCGAGCACCCTAATAAACCATTTTCCCATGATCCACGCGGCGCATTGTACGTCCTCGAGGACTTTGGCCGCGGTTCGCGTAATTGAATATTGATATATTAGCGGGAGATGCGAGGCCGGATATGACGTCGAACATACCATTATACACGGAAGCGAATATACGTCGGACTTGCCAGCGATTTCTGGCTGCTATGTCGCTTGGCCCGAAGTATCCGTGACCGAACGGTTTGGTGGAACGTCGCCTCTTATAGTCCTGGAGCTCGTATTACGATATAGCGTTTCCACCGTATCGTGGATTATTTATACGTCGTTTGCTTTATTGATACAAGCAATTTCGGATAAACGAAACGGCCCGCGAGATTCTTAACAGCCGTGGAAAAATATAACATTGCGCGGCGACCCATAGAGGAGGAAGAAGATGAAACGATTTTATCGCTCGATGGGTGTTGAGGTCGTTTCCCTCTCAGGAGCGAAAAGGCAGACCGAGCGAAAAGTCAGAATGACGAATATACACCCGTCTTTGGAAATTCCAAAGATACGAGACGCTCGTGACTTCATGTGATATCGAGTTACCGGTATAGAAGAGCTCGTAATTAAATATGTAAAATAATTAGCCGGAGATTTATAACCGCGTGGCGGTATAATTAGGTTAGGGCTCACCTAAAGGGCTCCGACAGAGGTATCAAGATCATCAACTCTGGCCAAATTCACTCGATTATTCCGGAGACGGATGGATATGAGCTCACCTGGAACATAAAAAAAAACGAGCCACGATTAGCGTCGTGAGTTATGTATTTCGTTTTAGTTCAGTCACTCGGAAATAACTGAGAACTTGGTAGCGTAACAAAACGTCTGTCAGTCGATTTATTAATACCTGAACATTTGGTCGGACGATTTATTTTTATTTTATCTCAGATTAGACACCCAAAAATAAGTCAGAATCCAGTAAACGGCGTAAATTTTCAGTCAGGCATTTTTTAATAAACGAAAATTTGGTGAGAAGGTTTCTTGTTATTTTGTTTTGGATCGGCTGCTGAAAAATAACTGAGAACCCAGTGAACGAAGTGAAACTTCTTTCAGGCGTTTTTTAATAATCGAAAAGTTGGTCAGAAGATTTATTATTATTGTGTTTCAGATGAGCCACTAAAAAATAATTAGGAATTGAGGGAACGACATAAAAGGTCAGTCAGACGTTTTTCAATAAACAAAAATGTGTCAGAATTTTTATTCTATTTTTCAGTGGGTCAGCCACTCAAAAATAATTCATAATTCAGTTATGTGATAAAAAGTCCTGTTTTTAAATAAATGACGAAAATTCAGTCGCCAGAATATTTATTGTTGTTTCACATCCATGTGGCAGATGATTAAGACGCGGTGGTTGCAACGGTTGGCAATTCACTTTGTGGCACAAATGTGGTAATCCGTGTTCGGTCGCTCGGTGGTGGTATTTTAATAAACGTTTTTTAATAAACAAAAATGTAGTCAGAAGTTTTATCGTCATTTCGTTTCAGGTCAGCCACTCAAAAATAATTGATAACCCAGTTACACGATAAAAAGTCCAGTTTTTTTTTATAAATGACGAAAATTCAGTGGCCAGAATATTTATTGTTGTTTCACATCCATGTGACAGATGATTAAGACGCGGTGGTTGCAACGGTTGGCAATTCACTTTGTGGCACAAATGTGGTAATCCGGGTTCGGTCGACTCGGTGGTGGTATTTGGCGTGGGTTGAGTGTGTGCTGGAAGTAGCGTCGAGTAAACAGCGGTGTACGTTACTTTTTTTTCTGGTCTTTTCTTTTTTTCTTTCTGCAGCGAAAAAAAAAAGGAACGAGAGAAGAGTCCTTGGTTGGCGAACACAAGGCAAAAATATACCAACAAGTACATATTTCACGGAGACAAAATTATTTGTACAAACTAGGCGGGTCCCCCCGGTGCTCGGTGCTTTGGTACACACGCGCGAGTTTACACACAACAAAAAGTCTCGCGAGAGCCGAGCGAGAGAGAGAGCGGAGGATGCGACGATCCTTTCGGCCGTCACCTCAGCGTCGCGACGTCGAGCTCTCGGTAAATAGTTGTGTAACGCAGAACGAGAGGCATTAAATAAATAATAGCGGCGCGCGGCGTTTTGCGAGCGAGCGGGACGCGACCGCCGGAACGAGAGGAGAAAAACAGCAGAAGACACGAAGAGCCGAGGAGGAATGACGGGGGGAGAGGAGAAAAAATTAAAAGGAACGCGAGGACGGTCGCGCTTGTGTCGCTGGCGACGTTGACGACAGCGCGAGCAAATGTTTAAACAATCGTGCTTCGTTCTTAAACCTGACTCTTCGCGTTTTGCGCTCCGCGAGACACTCGAGGGATCGTAATTTCGATGAGCCCGAACGCTGGGGGATTTATTTTTGATGCGTTATCAAATGAGGGAATAATTCGCGCATTAACTTAACATAACTATTTTTAATTGTCGAATCAGGAGGACGTTAAATTTGGCTTCGCAAATCGGTCCGAAGTGTCTCGAGAATTTACTGAGATTATTAAATTTATTAGACCGATGGTTCCTTATTCGTGCTGATTTATTTCGGTATGGAAAAAAGAGGAAAAAATTGTATTTTTCGATGCGAAAAAAGTTGTCCCGAGTTATTAAGTTGTGCATACAAATTATGTAATTGTAAAAATTAAGCAACTAATTTTTTTTATGCTGTGCAATAAGGACAAAAATTGGTGCACTTTTTTAATTCCCACATAATCGAAAAAAGTATAATACACGATTTGTGTATAAGAAGTTTTAGCGACGCTGCAGGAAACAAGAAGCTGCGAAGTTACAGCGCGACGAAGGAAATCGTAGATCGAGGAGTCGACTGCCTGGTGGAAATTCCCCCGGGTCTACCTGGGTGAAAATATTTTGGTCGTTACCGTATCCGGCCCCACACGTGATCCGCGGGCCGGTTAAAGCAACCCACCAACGCGATTTGTCTCGACGCGAGTCGGATTCGGGCACGCCCCGATGACGACGTTTTCCCACCCTCTTTGACTGGCTTTTACTATACACAACGTCCCCTGGGGTCTCGAGTTCGAGGGTTCGACGAGACCTTCGAACGCTTCTCTTATGTAGCTAAGACCAAGCTTGGAACTCGTCTTAATTTCTTGCATGAAACAACTTAACAGATCAACCCTAAAATATCCCATACTTTTTTTTATGTTTTAGATGCCTTTCGACTAAAATGGCTATTTACAAAAATATTTATAAAGTATTCGTTTCAATTTCGTGAAATTCTCATCATTCTTGCATCATCCCATAATTGATCCAATGACAATAATGTTATACTTTTTCAATTCCATTGTTCTCTTCTCTTATGCAGCTAAAACCGAATAAAAAATAAATAAAGCAGTTGTGAACTAAAGTATCTCATGATTATTTTTTAAATATTTTAAACGCCTTTCGACTAAAATGGCTGTTTAAAAAAATACTTAATAGCATACAACAATTTTATGATATTATTATGTAGCTAAAACCGAGCTCACAGTTGTCTTAATTTCTTGCGAGAAACAATTAAAAAATAAATAAATAAAGCAGTTGTGAACTAAAATTGGTGAATTAAAGTATCTCATGATTATTATATCTTTTAAATAGTTGAACGTCTTTCGACTAAAATGGCTGTTTTCAAAAATACTTAATAGCATTTAATAATTTCATGATATTCTCATCGTTCTTGCATCGTCCCATAATTAATCCCCTGTCAATGATATTGATATCCATATCTTCGAAGTCGTACACGGCCGTATTTTACTCCTCGCCGTAGATAACCACGTACGGCGAGTAACGACTGATTCGTTTGCCGTACGAATAACCGCGTTGTTAGCAATTCAGCACTAAACGCTGAGGCAACTTGTCGGAAGGAATTCGCCTAGGTATTTCTTCAGCGGGGGAGAAGGAGACGGAACGAGAGAAGGAGAATTCTTTGGCATCGTTCGTTCGAAAAGATCTTCTCGGTCTTCGCCGTAAGGGAGCAGTTTATATGCGGCGTACGACGGGTCAGCCGGGTGGAGGATATATATTTTTCAATATAACTCGACGAGAAAGTGGAAGAGGCATCGGACGTTATTTTTTATCTTTATTAGATTGCTCGGGCATCCGTTAGCGTAGGTTTTCGCGTGCTTCGTACAAACGTGAATATCGAGAAGCGAGAGTGAAAATAATAAAAAAAAATAAAAAAATGGAGTCCCCGCGACACGTGGAGTCCTGAGTCACCGGTGACGTTTTTTGTCGTCGTGTCGGTTGACGAAAAATCTACGAAAAAAAAGAGAAGCGGGTGGGCAAAAAGGATGTTTGTTTGGCGCGGTACGTTAATGGCGTCAGGTGTATTCCTAACGTGCACGAGGAAGACAACTCGGCCGTTCCTTTGTAAAATACGAAGAAGAGCAAACACAACACTTGGGCCGGGGCTCGCGAGGCGAGTTGCGCGTCTGTCGTTGTTAGTCTCGTTGGGGCCTTGGCTGGCGCAGTTCAACGAGGTCAACTGCTCGGAACGTTCCACTTCTCACGCTTAAAGAATCCTCGCGTAATCGCGAATTAAGCGTACTCGCGAGTTTGAGCTTTAAAGCTTTTTTTACAGTCCCGCGGATTGGGATTGGACTTTGCTGCGCATTTGACGACTTCAAAATGTGATAATTTTTTGTTGGATTTTTAAAAAATCTCAAGAACATAGTCATTCTTATGGCCGATGAAACTGAGAAAAGTTGAGAGTAAAATAAATTGGTAAACCCAGGAAAAAAAATATCGTTGGCTCAGTAAATTAATAAAATCAGCAAATTATCTTTTTCCATGTGATTTTTTTATCACATTTATGGTAAACCCAGGAAAAAGATCGTTGGCTCCGTAAATTAATAAAATGAGCAAATTATTTTTTTGCATGTGATTTTTTATCACATTTATGGTAAACCTAGGAAAAAAATCGTTGGCTCAGTAAATTAATAAAATCAGCAAATTATCTTTTTCCATGTGATTTTTTATCACATTTATCGTAAACCGAGGAAAAAAATCGTTGGCTCAATAAATTTAAAAAAAATGAGCAAATAATTTTTTCCCACGTGATTTTTTTTATCAAAAAACCCCCAAAAACTTAAATCATTCCCAACCCCGTCGAATTTTTTTTATCACCGATCCGATCGACACTCAGTTTACAAACTAAACCGAACGTCGTAGTTCGTGATACGGTAATTCGTTAATTATGATGTTGAGTAACGAAGGTCCAAAGGGGGGGTTTGGGGGATGAGGGCGGGTTTTTAGGTGGTAATTAATGGACACGTAACGAGGGCAGGCGTGGCTCGCGCGTGTCCGTGTTACTCCCGTCCCCGGTGGCGTTATACTCGCGTCGTAGGACTAATGCGCGAAATAAATCTGCGGTAATAGTAAGTAATTTGGCCTCTATAAGTCGATAACAAATTGGCTTTGCCAGCGGCAGTCGCGAGAGCTCGTAATGGCAGGCAACTGACCGGATCCGTCGCCCGCCAACCCCCTCGACGTGCTGCTGCTGCTGCTGCTGCTGCTGCTTCCTCGTGCACCGGTCTCTACCACCTTCTCACACCCCGTATTCGGTCGAGTCCGAGTAGACCATTTCGTCCGAGCGTCCGAGCAGGCTGAGCGAGCGCGAGCGCCCTTCCACTTCAACCCTTCTCCGCCTCTTTTCACGAGACGAAGCAGCGGCGGCGTTACGCTTTCTCCCTGTCTCTCTCTCTCTCTCTCTCTCTCTCTTTCTCTCGCTCTGGCTGTAGCCAACAGTAGCACTCCCTTAGCGAGCGAGCGAGCGTATTCATATTTCACAGACTTGTAATATAGGAAAGTTTTGTTTAAGCCATAAAGCCAGGGTCGCGGGCGAGAGGGAGAGAGGGGGGAGAGTCAGCGCGCGAGCTGCGGATGGCAATGGCAGGGGAAACGCTTGGTCACCCTTCGGCCGACGACGCTCACGCGCGGCCACCGGATAGTGCGAAATAATTCACGTTTCAGACTGCGAACCGCGAGGCGCGCGTGGATGACGTGAAGACGCGGGACAGCGAAGATTCCGACGCGAGGCGAATGCGGCTGGACGACGTCGTGACTTTTTTTTATGCATGTGACATGCGTGGGATAGTGAATATCGGCTCGGATGTGCAGCACTTGCGACGAAAGAATTACATGGGGGTTAAAGAAAATGAACGTCAAGGATGATACTGAAAATATTGATTTTTAACAACCCCCGAGATGTACCGTAGGATGATTTGCTTTAAAAAAAATTGTCCTTCAAATCAGAAGAATGTTTTTATTCTACACGGGGGAAAAAAAAATCTTTGATTCAATAAAACCGTAGATTGCGGGCTGCCAAAAACAATGTTTTTAAATTAACTCCAGTTAATTTCTAATAACTTCGGGACAGCAAAGATTCTGACGAGAGGCGAATGCGGCTGGACGGCGTCGTGATTTTTTTTTATGCATGTGACATGCGTGGGATAGTGAATATTGGCTCGGATGTGCAGCACTTGCGACGAAATAATTACATGGGGGTTAAAGAAAATGAACGTCAAGGATGATACTAAAAATATTGATTTTTAACAACCCTCGAGATGTACCATAGGATGATTTGCTTTAAAAAAAATTGTCCTTCAAATCAGAAGAATGTTTTTATTTTACACGGGGGAAAAAAATATCTTTGATTCAATAAAACCGTAGATTGCGGGCTGCCAAAAACAATGTTTTTAAATTAACTCCAGTTAATTTCTAATAACTTCGGGACAGCGAAGATTCCGACGCGAGGCGAATGCGGCTGGACGACGTCGTGACTTTTTTTATGCATGTGGGATAGTGAATATTGGCTCGGATGTGCAGCACTTGCGACGAAATAATTACATGGGGGTTAAAGAAAATGAACGTCAAGGATGATACTAAAAATATTGATTTTTAACAACCCCCGAGATGTACCGTAGGATGATTTGCTTTAAAAAAAATTGTCCTTCAAATCAGAAGAATGTTTTTATTCTACACGGGGGAAAAAAATATCTTTGATTCAATAAAACCGTAGATTGCGGGCTGCCAAAAACAATGTTTTTAAATTAACTCCAGTTAATTTCTAATAACTTCGGGACAGCAAAGATTCTGACGCGAGGCGAATGCGGCTGGACGACGTCGTGACTTTTTTTATGCATGTGACATGCGTGGGATAGTGAATATTGGCTCGGATGTGCAGCACTTGCGACGAAATAATTACATGGGGGTTAAAAAAAATGAACGTCAAGGATGATACTAAAAATATTGATTTTTAATAATCCCCGAGATGTACCGTAGGATAATTTGCATTAAAAAAAATTGTCCTTCGAATCACAAGCACTTTTTTATTATATTAAAAATAATTTTTCCGCGTTAATAAATATCAAATGATTAAAATAATGGGGTTAAAAAAATGAACGTCAAAGACGATACTAAAAATATTGATTTTGAACAACCCCCGAGATGTAGCGTAGGATAAATTGCTTTAAAAAAAATTGTCCTTCGAATCACAAGAACTTTTTGATTCTACTAAAAATAATTTTGCGATTTAACAAATATTAATCTGTTGATGAGTTTTCGAAAAAAATAAAATATTTTTTTTAGACCGTATTGATGAAATTGTTTGACGATTCTAGGGTATGAAAATTGTGTGCGAAAAGCTCGATTTTCGAGAATCGAGACGACGCGTATTTCGCGCAAAGCGCCGGTCAGTCGTATAATGAATAATGTTCACATCTGTTCGGGGCATAAGTTCCATCACCAACGCGGACCCTCCTTAGGCTAATACCGGCCGGGACGGTCATGCACGGTCGTTCCTTCTGCCCGAGCCCATATCTTCCCTATTTTCGCGTCGGCCAGCGTTTCCGCTGCATATGAAACCGTGGTGGCCAAAGGGGGAGGGCAGCGCAAGGAGTCGAGGAAGGGAAGAAAAAGCAGTACCGAATGGCCGCGCGATCGTCGCCTGCTGCCGCTGCCCCGTGATATATTTGGATATATTAAATTTTTTTTCCTCTCTCCTCACCTCTCCCTCTCTCGCATTCTCGCTTTCTTGCATCCCTCCTGGCGCGATGGACGCGCGCTGATAGCCCGCCGAAAGCGAAATATCGGGGGGCATCAATCCTTAACACTGGACTTATTTTCGTGTACGAAAACACAATACCGAGCCTGGGGGCTCGGAAGAGAAAACTCGGTCACACATCTGGCTACAAATTGAGTGTCCACAAATTATGTTCACTTTTGTTACAATAAATGGAAAAAAATTGCAGTGCATCAGTCGTTACAACTCGAATTATTTTCGTGTACGGAAACACAATATTAATTTATGACAAAAAAATGTATGTATCTGGCGATAAATTAAATGTCCACAAATTATGTTCACTTTTGTTACAATAAATGGAAAAAATTGCAGTGCATCAATCGTTACAACTCGAATTATTTTCGTGTACGGAAATACAATATTAATTTATGACAAAAAAATGTATGTATCTAGCGATAAATTAAATGTCCACAAATTATCTTAACGATTGGCTAAAATAAATTGCAGCACATCAATTATTACCACTATAATTATTTTCGTATACAAAAACACACCATCTAGGGACTAAAAAAAATATTCATAATCTGGTTATAAATTGACGTTTGTTAAAAAAATTGCACCTCATCGATTTTCGCCACTAATTTTTCTCCACACCCAAAAACGCCAATTTCAAGCCTTTCGACTCACAAAAACAAAACCCAAAGTCCGTCGACTGCGAAAAAGAAAGGAAGAAAAAAATGCTACGAAGCCCCGAAAGGTTAGGCGGCAGTTTAATCGACGAAACCGAGAGAGCCGCACGTTGGTGGTCGGAGGGGGGTTGAAAGGTCGCCCGAATACTATACTCTTTTGCATACCGCGGGGAGGGGGAGGAGGGCCAACACCTTGCGTGTCCATTAGGCGCGAGTTTGCCGAGTGTGTGCGGGAGAAGAGCGAGAAAGATTGGAAGGGTGACGAGGTGTGAGGGGGGTGTTGTGGCCGGGCCACAGGGTGAGTTTCGCTGGCGGGGCTGACTGAGGGCCGAGAGCGAGAGCGCAGTGCGGGGAAAGAGGGAGATAAAACGGGCACGGGACGGTTAAGAGGTGTGAAACGTAAGCGCGCCACGTGCGCCAAATGGAAATGGACCAAATATCGTTGCAAACACACTCGAGAGGGCTGCGCCGAGTATCGATATACGACGTACCATACCCTCTTCCATCTGCCTCGTCGAATTCCACCCCCCGTCTCTGCTCGCCTCTCGTCGACGATCCTTCCTCACTTCACACCCCCCGGACTCAACCAACCCCCAACCCCCAGGCCTTTCTATACGTACACCGAGCACCTCCCCCCCCCCTCCCTCTCCCCACCTCCGATCCCCTCGTCCTCGTCTCGCCCTCGTTTATACTGCAGTCACACACTTCGGCCTCGCTCGACCAGCCCGACAATTTTCCACTTGCCAAATCTATCGGTCACTCGGATATCCGTCACGAAATCCACGAAATATCATATAAGCCGGCTGCTACGTGCGGGGGGTGGCACTTGGAGAACCGACTTTTCGCCACCGAGAGTGGCCGGTGGACGCGCGCGACGAGAGGGCAAACGCCCGGGCCGAGAGGCAGTCAACTGGCTTTTATGCGGAACGATTTATTCCGCGCGAGCGTAACAAACGAATTTCACGCACTTAGGGCGGGAGTCGAGCGCGCTATCGGAGGTCTTGATAAATTTGAAAAATTTTGGGGGATGAGAGCGGAAGAGAAGGACCTTGACTTTGCCTTGACTGCGGGGTGCGTCAGAGGGGAGGTTTTCGGATGTGGATGCGGTGGACGTGAGATATGTTTTTGTTGCGAGGTGATGACAGCGATTTATGTGACCTTTTCTGATATCGCTGTAATTGGTATGTTTAATTTGCGTAGACGAGATTTTTTTAACTTGAAATAGAGATTTTTTGTTATACTTGAAGTTAAATGACTATTTATAATATTGACCAATATTGACCAATGATCAAATGACCAATGTTGGTCATGACCAATATTGACCAATGATCAAATGACCAATGTAGGTCATGACCAATATTGACCAATGACCAATATTGGTCATTTATTATAAAATGTATTTATAATAAATGACCAAATTCTGTTTCATTGGTCATTTATTATAACTACATTTTATAATAAATGACCAATGAAACAGAATTTCTTGCAGAACAAATTTATATCAGTGTAAACTCACCGATCGTGGATGTATTCACTGTAATTATTACCCACCGAACTTTTTTTTCCACATTCGACAATATCTATAATTTTGTCCCTTCGGCCTCATTGGCCCTTGTATACCAAAGGTTGCCAAAAACCAGTATTACGACCCCAAATCAAACAATTTTTTTCCTCACAACTCCTCAGCTACAAATATTTAAAAAAACCCAATACAAAAAAAAGCAAAAAAAAAATCAAGCCCGCTCCACCCTCAACCCGAGCTGTGACGTCGCAGTCCCAAACCCTCGTTCCAGCCCATTGAGATAATAACGCGAGCAATTTTTCCGCACAATACTTGATACGATAATAAATACGACTCGTTCCACCTGCGCGCGCGAGATTTTCAAGAGGATACATGTCGGGGCTTTCGTCTTTGGCCTCTAACAGACACACACGTAGAGCCCCGCGACGAGTCCACCGTATGTACATCCGAGGCTCCTCTCGACCTCGACGCAGCTCTCTCGTGCGTCCATTTATCCATTCATCCACCTTCGGTGTACGGACAGACGAACAGAGCGAAAGATAGATAAAATGAAAAGCGGCAAAGAAGCGAGAGAGAGAGAGGGAGAGAGAGAAGCGGCCGGCACGAGCCGCAGCGAAATCCCGAGGTTCGCGCGCGCAACACAGAACCAGCCAGAGTGAGCGCGCGAGTGCTTCTAGCTAAACAAATATGTACTCACATACTCATTCGCCTATCTCTCGGTCCCCGGGTCTGTCTCGCTCTCTTCTCCCTCTCGGTTGTCCTCTCTCTCTTCCTCTCTTTCTCTCTGCTTCTCCCTCTCTCTCTTCTTCTCTCTCTTCTTCTCTCTCTTTCTCTCTCCCTCTTTTTCTCTCTTCCTCTCTTTCTCTCTTCTTCTCTCTCTCTCTCTCTTCCTCTCTTTCTCTCTTCTTCTCTCTCTCTCTCTCTCTTCCTCTCTTTCTCTCTTCTTCTCTCTCTCTCTCTTCCTCTCTTTCTCTCTTCTTCTCTCTCTCTCTCTCTCTCTCTCTCCCTTTCTCTCTTCCTCTCTTTCTCTTTATCCTATAGCTCTACGTCCTACACTTCACCAGTGGGGGTAGCTGGAGGGTCGAGGGCAGGACTGCTGCCCCTTTTAAAGACTTTTCCTGCTGCTGCTGCTGCTGCTGCTGCTGTCGCCGCTGCTGCTGCCCTCACCTCGACCTGCGTGCTCGCTCGATCTCTTTCTCGCTCATCCTAGTCACAAACGCGCTGGAACTGTAGAAGGACGAGACCGTCACACGCGCTCATGGTAAAATCCACCGCAAGAAGAGACGTACAAAACTGTGCGCGCTATATAGATCGAGCTGACAACTGTATCCTCGAAACGTTTTAAACTGTTACAAACGCGCCACGCACGCACTCGAGTGGCCGACTCTCGTTGACTGAAAGGCACCTGCCGTGCGACGAGCCGAACTTGTTTCGTCGAGAGGACCCGCGATTTTCGAGAAAGCTGATGGGAAGTGAGAGAGGAGAGGAAGAGGGGAGGATGAGGTGGAAATTAACCGGCAGGCAGATTGGGCGAAAATGACGATTTTTATTTGCCAGTTGTGACGGAAATTGAGGGTTTATGATTTTAATTGAATCTTGATATTGTTGCAAGAATAAATTATAAATTAAATTAATTCATATTTTCGACGTGAATATTTTTGTAAATTGAAACAAATTGGATTGGCTGTTTAGTCGGAAAATCGACTTAAATCCAGGATGAAAATGTCGTTGAATATTTTTGTGGCGGTAATCGAGGGTTTATTATTGTTATTGCTTCTTGACTTTATTGTAAGAATAAAAGCGGAAGAATTTGACGATTCGGTTTGAGGAGCAGGTGAAATTAATTTATCGTATTTTCGATGTGAAGACTTTTGCAAATTGAGACAAGTCGAATTGGCTGATTAGTCGGAAGTTCCGCGTAAATCCAGGAAGAAAATGCTGCAGTTGATTAGCGAGATAGAGAGAGAGAGAGACGATCAGACAGACAGTGATAAATCCAGGGCTGAGCGCGACTTGAATTAACGAGTCGCAATGAAACATAAGTTTCGCTCCTCAATTTACTGCACTTTGCAATCCTGGTAACTACCTTAAAAAAGATATACAGTAACGAATGAGCGCGAAGAGTCAGATTGAAGCGCAAGTTTCACTCCTTAATTTACTGCACTTTGCAATCCCAGGTACTAAATACAAAACGACAATAAAAAAATATAAAAAACAAAGGCAAGGACTCAGTAACGAATGTGTCCCTTTCTTATCGAGAGCCTCGCAGGCTGCACGACCAATTCGAGAGGCGAACTTCAGGAGATATGTCAGGATTGATTGGCGAAACGAATGAGTGCGAAGAGTCAGACTGAAGCGCAAGTTTCACTCCTTAATTTACTGCACTTTGCAATCCCAGGTACTAAATAAAATAAAAAATCTAAAAAAAAGAAAATAAAGGCAAGGACACAGTAACGAATGTGTCCCTTTCTTATCGAGCGCCTCGCAGGCTGCGCGACCGATTCGAGAGGCGAACTTCAGGAGATATGTCAGGATTGATTGGCGAAACGAATGAGTGCGAAGAGTCAGACTGAAGCGCAAGTTTCACTCCTTAATTTACTGCACTTCGCAATCCCAGGTACTAAATACAAAAAAAAATGTAAAAAAAAAGAAAACAAAGGCAAGGACACAGTAACGAATGTGTCCCTTTCTTATCGAGAGCCTCGCAGGCTGCACGACCGATTCGAGAGGCGAACTTCAGGAGATATGTCAGGATTGATTGGCGAAACGAATGAGTGCGAAGAGTCAGACTGAAGCGCAAGTTTCACTCCTTAATTTACTGCACTTTGCAGTCCCAGGTACTAAATACAAAAAAAAATCTAAAAAAAAGAAAACAAAGGCAAGGACACAGTAACGAATGTGTCCCATTCTTATCGAGCGCCTCGCAGGCTGCGCGACCGATTCGAGAGGCGAACTTCAGGAGATATGTCAGGATTGATTGGCGAAACGAATGAGTGCGAAGAGTCAGACTGAAGCGCAAGCTTCACTCCTTAATTTACTGCACTTTGCAATCCCAGGTACTAAATACAAAACGACAATAAAAAAATATAAAAAACAAAGGCAAGGACTCAGTAACGAATGTGTCCCTTTCTTATCGAGAGCCTCGCAGGCTGCGCGACCGATTCGAGAGGCGAACTTCAGGAGATATGTCAGGATTGATTGGCGAAACGAATGAGTGCGAAGAGTCAGACTGAAGCGCAAGTTTCACTCCTTAATTTACTGCACTTTGCAGTCCCAGGTACTAAATACAAAAAAAAATTTAAAAAAAAAGAAAACAAAGGCAAGGACACAGTAACGAATGTGTCCCTTTCTTATCGAGAGCCTCGCAGGCTGCACGATCGATTCGAGAGGCGAACTTCAGGAGATATGTCAGGATTGATTGGCGAAATAAAAGAGTGCGAAGAGTCAGACTGAAGCGCAAGTTTCACTCCTTAATTTACTGCACTTTGCAATCCCAGGTACTAAATACAAAAAAATCTAAAAAAACAAAGCTTCCTCTATGAGGAAGCAAAAAAAGAAAACAAAGGCAAGGACACAGTAACGAATGTGTCCCATTCTTATCGAGCGCCTCGCACACTGCACGACCGATTCGAGAGGCGAACTTCAGGAGATATGTCAGGATTGATTGGCGAGAAACATATATATCGACCCAGCTGTCTTCGTAGCGGATGAAAGATCGCGTTCTGCAGAAGCAGGAGCAGAATGATTGAGATGAGGGGTCTCCGTTTTCGTATACGGCCGATGTACACGTTTGGCCACCGTCGCACTTAACGCGGCGTCATGTGCGTCGAGGAAAACGTAGGTACAACGCTGACCGGTTCTCGTCCACGACAATGTAATATATCGATGTGATGTATGCGTCCGCTACAACGTAGTAGCTGTAGTAGCTGTATTAGCTGCAACAGAGGCGGCGGAGCCAGAGAAGAAGAAGCACTTGTATCATGAAGTATCGGGCGATTTGTCACAGCCGAGTTTGTGACGCTTCTGCCTATTCCAACGACTGAAACGAGTGAGAGAGAAAAAAAGAGACGAGAAGAGAGAGAGAAATACTAATCCCCTGAATATCGTCTCAATTCTCCTCTCCCAGATTCTCTCGATTCCGGATCTGTCCTCGCTGCTCCCTCGTTTTCGCGTTCAGTCATTCGTCGTGACCCTTCGCACTCGCCTAGTCGCCTCTCTCACCGATCCCTCCACAACTTTTGTCACGATATATCGAGGAGTCGACGCTCTGTATATGACACAGCGGAGAAATCTCGCTGAGGGTCTTTCAATTCCCTTCCTATTCTCATAATAATCCCTATCGATCGCCCCCGCGCGCAGCCTGTAACAAAATGCCGTGAAAATGAAACAATTATTCGCTGAGCGCATTCGACGCTCGGTGCAAGAGGGGCTATGAAGATATAAGTTTTATGACGACGCGTGGACGACGTTTATACCGGGGAGGTTAATTGCTCGGGCGTGCCTGGTGCTCGACGTAAATGTCTTCGTATGGGATGACGAGTTTTTTTTTTATTAAGGGTATTTATGTCGAGCTGTTAGCAAATTTCGTTTTAGACATTCGTTGGCAATGCTTGCAATAAGAAAAATCGGTATCTGTGATTACGAATCGTTGATCAGACGTACTAAAATGTTCGTCACATTTTTCGTCATCTTGGTAGCTCCGATCAACTCGTTTTCAAAAGCTGCTTATTGCTCTCAGTGCGGACAATTTTCGATACGGAAAATAATGTCTGAAATAAGAATTTCAAGCCTGTAAGTGCAGCTAACCTCACTGCATATTAATGACTGTAATTTCGCAGGAAGAAAAAAACACATACAAAATTAATTACTAACTATAGAATTCTTACGAAACCAATTTTAGTATTTTTTATTTATTTTTTTCATTCGTTCAAGCGCATGGAAAAATATTGCACATTTTTCCAAGGGCTTTTTGATAAATCTCAGCTGCCGGGCTGTTAGCAAATTTTGTTTTAGACATTCGTTGGCTCTGCTTGTAATAAGAAAAATCGGTATTTGTGATTACGAATCATTGATCACACCACCCAAAATGTTCATCACATTTGTCGTCATCTTGGTAGCTCCGATCAACTCGTTTTCAAAACCTACTTATTGCTCTCAGTGCGGACGATTTGCGATACGGGAAAAAAATAGCATCTGAAATAAGAATTTCAAGCCTGCAAGTGCAGCTAACCTCACTGCACATTAATGACTGTAATTTCGCAGGAAGAAAAAAAAATACATAAAAAATTAATTACTAACTATACAATTCTTACGAAACCAATTTTAGTATTTTTCATTTTTTTTTTTTTTTTAATAACGTCTGAAATAAGAATTTCAAGCCTGCAGCTGCAGCCCACCTAACTGCATATTAATGACTATAATTTCGCAGGAAAAATATCAAAACCTCAAACATTAATTACTAATTGACAGAATTCTTACGAAACCAATTTCAGTATTTTTCATTTTTTATTAATTTTTTTCGTTCAAGCGCTCGGAAAAATAGTGCAAATTTTTTCATCGCCCTTTTGCGAAATCCCAGCCGCCGGGCGAAGGACGAACGCTCGTGTATCGCAGATTTCGCGGGTGGTGCGTCGAGTGGCTCCGGTGCGTACCGCGGGACGGCAGCCACGCGACTGCCGGGAACAGTTGCAACGGGGGTTTTCCACGGGGCAGAGCGAGTTTCGGCATTTCGTGAACGCTCGCTCTCGCTCGTGCACCCCTTTCGCACGGTCCCGTGGAGTTTCGAGCTTTCCGCGCGGGGTTTCGGTGCCGGGGATGCGAGCGCGAGCGAGAGCAAAAGCAACCGAGCCGACGAGATGAGCCCGCAGGCGGGGGTGGGTTAGCACCGGGCGAGAAGCGTCGGCGCCCGACGATACACTGTACAACCGACCGCGCTCACTACACTCGACTCTCCCCGCGGTATGCTCGTCTCGCACTATAGACCCACCGCTGTACAACCCCCGATGCTTTCCGCCGGCAATGCCACCAGCAGTGTGTGCCACGCGCCCGATTCGTGAGCACGCACTTTGCCGGAGCCGCGGCCGAAAACACACAAAACTCGCATCCGCCACGCACAACCTTTTAATCCAATTTTTTTTTTTCGCAGGCTCACTTGAGAAAAATCGATGACTCTCTTTGACTGCGTTTTTGTAACACTTTGTTTACCGATATACTGGGTCGTTGGTTTACTGATTTTTAGGGGTGGCACGAACAGAGATTTTTCGGGTACTCGATTTTGCAGAGGGTTTTTGATAATTGGGGTCGTTTGAGCGATAATTGTTGAAGGATTTTTTTTTATTAATTCACGATGATTTTTGTGGATTTGTTTGTTGTTTTTATGCAAATGCTGGGGGGATTATGGGGTTTATTTTTTGTCACTTTTTGGTCACTTTCGTCGAGGATAAGATTACGTGGTGGTTGGCCGTGTTCGGAATGATGATTTGTAATGTAAGTGCAGGATTTAAAAGACGTATTTTAATTGGGAGTAGCATTAATTTGATGAGAAGACACTTTAAAATAAGCAGGAGTGAAGCTTTTCGAGAGGAACAATGTCGCATGTAAATTTCACGTATTTTCTTTCTACTTGTCACGAAGTTTGGAGACAACTTCGCGAGTTCAACGTTTCGTGGTTCTCACTCGAAAACGAATGATTTAATTTCAAATGAACCAACTGTTCATACTGTTCATATTTTCAAAACTTCTTCTTGACAGCTTCACAATTTTCAAAGATGTACAGAAAGTTAATAAACGTTACCTCACATACGTTTTTTAAAATTACTTCAGACGTCAAAAATGTTAAATAATTTGAATACAAATTTCTGTCGTTTGTCAAACGAAATTCTCAGATAAATTCGTCACCGTCTCTCGGTGTCTCTTGCGAAAGGGTCGCTGTTTGACTTTTTAATCTCGAAATGCGTAATCCTTGCGTCACAGCTGTCGTGTGCACAGATTTCTCGACGTGTTTACACTTGACGTGTCACCGCGACGAAAAAAAAAGAAGGAAACCCAGAAAATACGTCTTGTTAATTAGGTTACGCGAGTTGGTTTTGGGAACGTTTCACAGATTTTCAGTCTCTCGTCGCAGCGCGTTGAATAACACAAACGCGAGCACCGAACATTGGGGATCACGTGTCAGGTTAAAATCGAATTAAACACTTAACGACCGGATTATCGGGCGGCGCAAAGTTTATCCGTCGTGTAAACATTTTCGCCAGTGACAAGCAAAATGTGTTTAACCGTTTTTTTTTTTTCACCTTTCGTCGATGCACGTCGATGCACGTCGATGCACTCGAGTGTCTTGATCCGTCGATGTGTCACGAGCGAAAACTCTTTTCGTCTCACTCGACAAATTCATTCATCATTCGCGGAGCATCGCGCGCCGAAATAAATCACGTTACTGCATCGCAGATTTTCACCCGCTGCTGTCTGCAGTACAAACGCCAATTAAACTGCAGCGAATGGCACAAACCATGTCACTCAGCGATAATGCACAGCTGTCCAATTTCGTGCATTAAATCTCCGTAATCTCACGTGTATCACGTCGTTCATTGAACTTCGCGTTATCCGACATTCGACGATTCTCGACTGCAGTTGAAAAAAAGATGGAATTCCCATTTAATATTTTGTTGTCTAAAAAAAAATTGTCAATAATATTTTCGTTCGTAATATTATCGATTAATTACTCGGCACATTTTATTCAGCGCATATTTCACATCGATGGATCACACGAACTGTCATAATTTACGGGTTCAAAAACCAGTCAACTTCATTCAAAAAATTCTTCACAAAATAAAGTGTCGTGAACAAAACCGATTATGGTTGAAAAAAAAGTTGGAATTCCCACTTAATTTTTATTATCCGTAAAAACAAATTTCCGAAAATATTTTCGTTCGCAATCGTTTCGATTAATTACTCGGCACATTTTATTCAGCGCATGTTTCACATCGATGGATCACACGAACTGTCACAATTTAAGGATTTAAAAGTCAGTCAACCGCGAACAATTTTTTCACATAAATTAGGGTTTTGCGATAAAAATATTATTCACACGTGTCACCGATTCGTCGCGCACTTTATCACGGTTTATTTTATTGTACATTCACGATCACGCGAATCACGTCGAAAATTTAATTTTTCCAGTTTAATCGTCCCAGTCCTCAACAAAAATCTTTCAATTCACGCACGTGTCACACAAAAAAAAAAATCCGCACTGACGTTCGCCGTTCACTGCAGTCTCGATGTCACCCCAACGTCACTCGGTATTCCCGCAGCATCCTCGTCGGTTGTCCTGTTTATCCTCCAACACCGAAAGAACCATCAAGAGCCCAAAACACCCCAACCCAAAGTGACGATGTCCTCGCGATACCACCGCAAACGATCGGTTGTCAAAAAAAAAGTCACACAAATTTCCAACAGCTCGCGAGTCAAAGACAAAAAATCAAGAAAATGTCCGTACGTCGTCACGTATGTGAAACACGAAAAGCCGCGAGGGTGGGGAAGGGGGTAGGGGGTGACGATGGTCCCAGAGAGTGAAACCTATATCCCCTTCGTCGGTGTGCGCGACCTGCACACCTGTGTGGAGAGACCCCGGCCGGTATACACGTGAAACTTGCCCATGTATTACATGCCCCATGTACATATATACACCGAGAATCTCACACACGTATATGGCCACAGGGGGCCATGTACAAGTGTCAGGAGCCGAGAATGGCAGGTCGAGCGAGTGAGACAGGTGGCGAACGAGTTTCAAAGTGAGCTCGTGCCTATATATATATATACGAGTATGTACTATATATATACATACATATATACCTATGTACATATATATACATACCCATATACATATATATAATCTCATATACGTACATATATACGTACCATATACGTGATCAATGAGGGTGAGTGAGAAACCTACCGGAGGTGTCAGAAGAATCTCCTAGATAATCGCAGCCCCGATTTCCGCCGACGCACGTTTGTCGATCGATGCGAAGACGAAAAAAAAAACAACAAACAACAACAACAACAACAACCCCGCGAGAAAAACGCGAAGCTTTCCAAGAAACCAAAAAAAAAAGATATCGAAAAAAATATATATTCCACGTTTGGAATTTCCGCGGGAGCCGCCGTCGTTTTCCGCGTTCGTATCCACGCGGCGTGGTGCGAGATCGCGAAGCGCGGCCCGGCTCGCGAAGCGCGGCACGGACGGTTGCGACAGAGGCGGCCGCGGCGCTGGGCTGGCTGGCTGGCTGGCTGGCTGCTGGCGCCCCGAGGTGTAACACGCGGCAGCGTGGGTAGTGGGTATGGTAGGGCGACTTGCTGTGTTGTGTCGGATGCTACCGGGTAGCGAGTACTTGTTGTTGAGATGCCTGCCTGCTGCTGCTGCTGCTGCTGCTGCTGCGAGGGGCGTGCGGGGTGGCTCGAGGGGGGGCAGGAGGGGTTGCGAGTTGCGAGCGGTGCGACGGTGGCGACGGGAGGGAGGAAGGGAGGGAGGGAGGGTCGCGCGGCGGCAGCAGCAGGCAGGCAGGCAGGCAGCGAGAGAGCTGCCCCGGGTGGAAGGGATGACGAGGGGGTTGGTGGCTGGCGGTGAGACGACGAGAAGCCACCCTCCCTTCCTCCCTTTTCGTCGCGTCCACGGGGGGGTTGCTGCTGCTGCTGCTTCTGCTGCTTCGGCTGCTTCTACAACTGCTGCTGCTGCTGCTGCCAGTGCAGCAGTAGCAGCAGCAGCGGCAGCGGCAGCGGGGGTGGTGGCTTCTCGAATGGCCTTGCGCGCGGCAGTAGTAGCGCAGCAAGGGTGGTGGCGCGCCGTGGGCCACGACGCCGATCCTAGGCGAGGCTAGGAATCGTCGCCCCCCTCGGCATCTCTCCCCCCCACCCCCCCCCCCCCCTCCCTCCCAGATACGACGATGCTGCGCTGTATACGCGCCCCGTTGCAACTGCCGGCGATGCCGGGCGCGCCCGGTGGAGGTGGGGGGTGGAGAACACCGAGAGATGCTGATGCGGTGCCACCGCCGCCGCCGCCGCGCTTTCGGCGTCGCGCGGCCCCCGCGGGGGTGGGTTTTGTGTGTACGGACGGGCAGGTGGGAGGCGCGCGTTCGGATTTTCTCGAGATAGCGGAGACGGAGAGGGATGGAGGGTGTTGGTGTACCTGTATACACGTGTGTCTGTGTGTGTCTGTGTGTGTGTATACATGTGTGTATACGCGGCGAGGCCGCCGGGGCGAGGACCAACAAGCGGCTGCGACGACGACGCCGACGCAGCCTGCAGAGCGCGATGCTGCGGAGTCTAAACAAGAACGCCCGCGATGTGCGCGCGATACACAACTGGGTCGCGGCCGAGCCGCGCGGTGTGTCACGTGGTGCGCGCTGAGGGTCTTCGACGCGCTGGATTCGGGGGATGATGATTCGCAGCTGCGACGATGATGATTATAACGATGATTATAATTATTATTATTAAATAAATAAATAAATAAATAAATAAATTATTATTGTTATTATAACGCTGACGACTGCGTAGCTGATGTGGTTTATTTATGCAGAGGCGAAATAACGAGTGTTAATTTCGAGGTATAAAAACAAAATCTTACCACGTTGTGTTTCACTGTTTACGATTTGTTCGTACGACGTACGAATGTCGCTTGTTACGATGTAACGTATAACGAAGCACACTCAGCGAGTAGTACCGGTCGGTGTTAATGCGGGTACGTCGAACGACAGCCGAGAAAACGCGGCACGAGGGTTTATCGCGAGGAGCGGAGCAACCGGCCCACGCGCGATCACCGAGCTCCGGTTGTGTTCTGTTTTCCTCCTTAGCGCCCGTTAAAACAATAATGCAATATTTAGCCGTATAGTACACAGAGAGAGAGAGAGAGAGAGAGAGAGAGAGGCGCAACCGGGGGTGGAGAGGGGTGGTGGGGGGGGTTGGTGGTGGCTCGAGAGAGAGTCAGAGCCGGAGCGAGCGAGGCTGAGTGGAGGGGGAGAGCAAAAGGGGTGCCACGGGCCGCGAGGTGGGGGGTGTACGGTATATACACAGAGTTATACTGTAGTTGAAGCCGAGCGTTGGATAAGCCGGCGCGGTGTGGAGGGAGGTACACGAGGCTCTAACGTTGCGGGGGGTGATCCGGCGCGCTTCCCCTACTTTCGACCCCCCGTCGATTATTTGTCTCTCTTTTCCGCCGGTGCATTCGCCACTCGGGGGGATTTCGCGTCTTTTCCTTCTCTCCCGCTCGGCGCTCGGCGCTCGGCTCGCGCCTGTCTCGCGTTCTCTCGCGGTGCCGTCTCCCTCGGACCTCCACGCTCCGGCGCGTTGGCGTCGCTGTACGAGGCTCTGTATTATTTGATGCGGGAGCAACAGAGAAACGGCGATATAGGGTGGTTGGCTGCGGGGGCTCGCGGTGGGGGAAACCGGGAGGCGGCGCGCGGCATCCAACTCGCCCGAGTCTACGTGGGGCGACGCCACGACGAGAAGGAGGCTTGTAGATAGTACGCCGAAGCGGCGGGACACACCGAGGGGGCTCACTTGGACCTCAGAAACGAGGGAGATAGAGAGAAGAGAGAGAGAGAGAGAGAGAGAGAGATAGACGAGCCGTTTCTCGCCCTGGCCGATATGATGCTGCTGCCGCCTTCTACTCCTGCGTCTGACTCCATACGGGGCGCATCTACTTTGTAGCGACGGTGCCGCGGGAGAGCACCCGGAAGTCGCGCGTCGACGCGACGGCAAAGCCGCGTCATGGCCCCGCGTATGATGTGGTCGGCTTTGTAGTGATGATTTTAGTTGGAATGGAGTCTTTGATGTAAGGAATAGCGGCTTGGAATGAGGGTGGATGATGATGACGACGTTGCGAGACTCTCGCGCCGAGGGCAGGTCAAATATTAGGCTGAATTCTTGAATCTTGAGGCATTCAGTTGCGGGGTTCAGAGGGACTGGATACGCAGTTGCATGACTCTGGTTTGTCGTGGATGAGTCGTGAAGTCCGCGACTTGGAGACCTTGGAGATCGGGGATTTTGGGATTAAAATTTGGGGATCGTTAGAGAATTGGGATTGTAATAATGTTAGGGGTACGAGGAGTTTGGTAATTTTTCAGGGGACTGCAGTGAACGACAGCAAAACGTCGTCAATGTATTTGCTATAGGTGCGTTGCGATAGACGCGAATGATGACGTCAGCAATGACGTAGGAGACGTTGGGTAGGTCAGTGGCTGACGATTGAAGCTTCACTCCCGCAGTTATTACCTAGAGTCATCGACTGAACTTGGCCAATGCCGACTGTTTTACAATCGGATTTTGAATCTACTTGGACTTTGGTCTTGATGCCTCATAAAACAGATTCCTGTTCGCCTCTCATCATCACCGTCCAAATCGGATTCCACATTCCTGCAACAAGTAACCGCGAATTCAATCTACAGGCTCCAAAAGACATTTTTATCTGATCAATGTCTTTGGTAGCTGTAATCATGCTGCATGAGAAAAAAAAATCGTGCGTAAGACCCCAAAACCGTCTTTCAGAGTGCAAAAAGTAACCAACAAAATCCGCCTTTGGCAGGACAAGAGCGACAACCCTGGTACCGAAGATTACAATTTTTCCTGCCTTCCCCAACATATCCTCCCATCCAACCATCCACTTTTCCTGCCTCCAATACAGCCCGCCATTTTTCTACGTGCACTTATCCTGAACTTTATACATCGATGCATATTATGTACACCGGTGTATAGCATCGTATATCCACGTTTCGCTGGCGTGGCTCGTACTGGCCCGTACTGGTTCCCGGTGGGGTAGCCAGTTGTGGTGGTGGTGGTGGTTTTCTGCTACCCCTTGGACCGGATAGCCGAGACGCCCCCTACCGTGGCAACCGTGCGCCGGGGAATCGCGAGACGCCGGTCGTGGCCGAGCCTCGACGTCGGCCAATAAGGAGCCACGCCGACACAGAGACAATTCAAATGCTGTCCAATAACAAACGTCTTTTGTTGTTACGGCAAACGTCGTTTCTCTTTTTTTTTCTTCTTCCTCCACTTCCTCTCTCCATACTTTCTTTTCGCATTTCTCTCCACATTCTCGCTCTGCGTCTCCCTCCCTCGGTCTACCCTTTCGACGATCTCTACCCCTTTATCGCCCCTACCTCTCGCCGCTTTCTTTTCTCTTCCTTCCTTCGCTCTCCACGTCGGCATCCAGCCGCCCCTTCCACTACCTTCCGACACTCCTTCCGTCCTCGCCCGAGCATCTCGGTTCTTCGTATTTTTCTTTTTTTTTTTTTCTTCTTCTTCCTCTTCTCTTCCTCCACCGTTGCTCGCGCCTCGCTTTCTCTCTCGCTCCAACTCGCCCTTTCGCTTCCACCGCCTCCACCCATCGAGCCCTCCGAGAAGCGTCAACATATTAAAACCGGGGGCTGGTCCGGACGGCCTGCGCAATGCTGACTCCGCGTTTCTCTTATTCTGTCTCAACGTTTTCTCTCTCTCTCTCTCTCTCGCTCGGGCTGTCCCTCGTCCTCCGCCTGCTCCGCTCTGTTCTCTCTGTCCCTCTCGCGCTTCACTCCTCTCTGCTTTCTACTTTCTTATATTATACCTTCGGATAACCGGAAAAACGTCCATTCCCTGTCGCCGTGGGCTTCGCGGAATGGATAGCGACCAGAAGTCGCCACCCTCCGATAATTCATGCACGCTGTACACCGAGAGAGAATCCACGTCGAAAATTCGATATACCCACATTTTTCCCCCGTCTTCGTTAACTCATTTTGCATCGTTGAATTTTTCTCCTCTGGTCCGGTGATCACGGAGTCTTCGCCCTTTTACGACAGCGCGAGTCGCGATCGTTTGAGCTACGCGATGAGAGACGTGAATAATCTTTATTTATTGAATTAACGGATCCGGTCATTGCGACGCTGAATGAAAATAAAAAAAAACGGAAAAAAAATGCATAGGAAGCGATCGAAATGAGGACGAAGGGTCAGCCGATCTCCGGGATGAGTCGTTGATGGCGCGACGTGAAGCGAAAGGGCCCGCGAGTTACGCTTGAAAAATAGAGGAAAAGGTCGAGAGGAAGAGAGAGAGAAAAATCACCAGGTCGACGAAGTTACGAGGTGGAGTGGAAGGTTCTTTCTCTCTCTCTCGCTCTGTCTCGCTCGCCTCGTGCGGATGGAACGGATAAATATTCATTGACGTCTTCATCAAGACTTTTATGACTCTCTGGCACGGCGGGGCTGAGAACGCCTCATCGGAAGGGTCTCCGCTCTAGCGCTCTTCGCGTCGAGCTAGCGCCGCGCTCGCCGTATACACTGGCTTCTGGCTTCCCGGCCGTTGAGTTCACCGGGTGAGCTACGATCCTCGTGGATAGCCGACCAGGACTCCTCGAGTTAAGCGATAAGGAAAAGACGTTTTCCCACTCGGCGTTCGACGTCTCGCAGGAAATTGCGACCGAATGGGAAGCGCGAACTTTCCCTGCAGTGTTACACTTCTTTTTACGCAATCGTTATTGGTTTGGTGGTTATTTATTTGTGGAAAGGGTAGCGTCGATTTTAATTATGGTTCGATGGCGGCTTAGTTAAATTGCAATTTTAGGTGCTGAGCTATAAGATCGGTGGAGAAATGGGGAAAATTGGGATTCGGAATAAGGTGAAGATGGTTTTATAAAATCAGTCGGTGTATTCATGATGACTTGAATGTTAATCCAATATATATTTTTTTTTCAATAAAAATGTTAGAACCCATTAATATTAATATTGACTCGATGCCTTCTTACAATAATTATATTTTCAGAGTTACAGGGTAAAGATACGAATTTTTGCAACCTAATTCCTAAAACTCAATGTGACGTACACCGAAAGGACAGCTGCAGGAACAAAAATGCCGAAGACGAAAAAAAAAAACCGAGAAGAGAAAAGATAACGGAACTGACTATAAGATCAGCGGAGGATTGAAAGAAAAGTGATCAGGAATCAGGTAAACATGGTTATTATTATAGCTAGTAATTTACGAGCTGAACCCTTCCCGACAATATTAATCTTGACTCGATGCCTTCTAAAACCGATCATATTTTCACTCTCACAGGGACCAAGATGCGGGAGTGGATTGGCGATTTTTGCAACCCGCAGGTCCTAAAACTCAATGTGACGTACACCGAAAGGACAGCTGCAGGAACAAAAATGCCGAAGACGAAAAAAAAAAACCGAGAAGAGAAAAGGTAACGGAACTGACTATAAGATCAGCGGAGGATTGGTAGAAAGAGTGATGGAGAGTAAGGTGAAGTTGGTCGTGCGAAACGCGCGACCGCCCTGGCGCAGTGCAGGAGAGAGAGGAGGCTGCTGCCGCGAGGGGCGCGGCGCGCGGTACCGGGCGGTGGTGGCAAAATTGAAATTTCTTCGCTCGAGTGGCGACGCAGCAACTCATAAAAAGTTTAAACGTTTCACTCGGTGCGCGCGAGTGTTGCTCTAGCGTTCCTCGGTTTTTTTTCCTCCTTGCCCTTTTCTTCCTTTTTTTCCAATATAAACTCCACTCTCTTACTCGCTCACTTCGCTCTCACCCGACGCCTTTGCCGATTGACTCGATTCTCCGACCCCTCGTCCATAGTCGGGGAATCCCCTCTTCACTGGCTTTGTGTCTCTTTCTCTCTTTCTCTTTGGGCGCCCCACGCAAAACAGCCCCGACCCGAATGCTTACGCCTGGCAACTTTTACCCCGCGAGAAATTAGGGGCTTACTTTGCCTTGTTCAACGTTTCCGTTCTCGCAGCAAGTCCGATGTATGCGTGCCGCGAGCGCACACGAGGCAATAGCGACGAGGGGTGCGGAAGGGGAACGGGGACGATGAGCAAGTGGGATCCACGATTTTGTGGACGGTGTCGTAAAATTTCTCTTAACTAAGGATTTTCCTTATTTTCGTTGATGAGCGTTCGGTCGTATTAGATTTTATTTTCAGATCAAGAAACAGAAATTTGTTGCACAAGATCGTAACCGTTACTTTTTTTTTATTCATTCATTCATTTTTATTTATTAAAATAAATGTTACCTACTTTTGTTTTTATTTATTAAAATAAATGTTATCTACTTTTGTTTTGATTTGCTTTAAAAAAATGTTATCTGCTTTCATTTCATTATTAATTTAATATCGAATTATTTAATCAAAGATGCTCGACGCATATATATTGTTGAAATTACGCTTTATGCTCTCGACAATCAACAAACCTCGGCTGAAGTTGTTTATGAAGTCGTTACATATAGAGCGAAAATCGTGTACGTATTTCGAAACAGGGGATAGGCGGCCCACATCGGATTTCCGTTTATAAAGCAAAAATATTTGTCAGTCAGAAATCGCGTACACGAAAATAGTTGCTCGGCCCGAGCCCCATTGTTTACGGTTATATTACGCTGTAAATATTTGCGCACCGTATAGAACGCGCGGGACGCGCGCGCCGGTGAAACATTATTTTTCCCCCCGGTGAGTTTCAGTGGCGAATTAATAATATAACCAACCGCCGGGCGGCGCGTTGCCCTATTATCGAAACTCTGCATCCGCGCGCAACCGCAGAATGCAGAGCGGGATGTAACGCACGGCGCGGATCTCCAAGCACGAAATCAATATATAAATTAAAAAAAGACATGGATAATCGAAGTCGAACTTCGAGATAATCGTGAAGCCACTCTATTCGTCTCTTGATTGCTCGATGCGTTCGGAATAACATGTAATTGAAATAACAAAATAACTTTGTTTCCCGGTTTTTTTTTCTTCGCATTCGTCACGAAAAGCAGCTTGATTGGAATTTTTATTTATTTATTTATTTATAATTTTATTATAAATAAATAAATTTATTATAATTATTAATTTGTAATTTTATTATAAATAAATAAATTTATTATAATTATTTATTTATAATTTTATTATAAATAAATTATAATATAAATTATATTATAATATAAATTATAAATTATTTATTTATAATTTTTTTATTTATTTATAATAATTTTTTTATAATTTTTTGAATTGCTTAGACTCATATTTGTTGTGGCAACCGATGTGTTCATTGTCAGAACCTCGACCGACTGGTTTCTCTGACAATTTCAAATTGGTTAGGATGATGATATATCACTATTGTACACCATACGAAATGATTCAACATCTTTTTTAAATTTCGAAAACATTACGTTTCGTTGTTGGAATAAGAACATTTTGTTAAATCAACCTTTTTGGTTCTTGTGACGACAGATCATTTTTTCTGAACGTGATCAGGAGCGCGAGCGAAGCGAGCGCGTTGTTGCTAGTATAAATAAATCTCCCATTCATGGCAATCTCGATGCAGGGCAATTTTTTTCTCACCCGGCCGGAGAAAACAAAAATTCACGGCCAAGTTTTTCATTATTCAGACGCGGCTGTGTATTTTGCCGCAGTTGTGTTTGCAGTTGGTCGGCGGATTTTGGGACGGCGCTGAGAAGCGATGAACGCGCGCCTGAGCCTTGAGCGCGCGGAACGTTGGAGGCAGAAGCTGACTCCTGTTTGCCGATATGCTGATGTAATTATTATATTGGTCCTGGCCGAAGGGCCGGAAGGGGTGGGGGGCGGGAGGAGTGGGAGGACAAACGAGAGCACAGAGTGAGCTTCTTATTATTTGCCACGCTAATGTGCAGCTGTTCGTTAGCCCTCGACCGGCAGTTCTGTCTAGACGCCCACGAGGGTATAAACTCTTTCTCCTCCCACTCCCGCCACGCTCTCGCCATGTATCCCTCTCCGTCGTTACACGCTGCAAACCCTCACGATCCCCCCAAAATTAATATTCCCTCAGCCTAAATCCACTCCGTCTATTAGCCGGGAAAGAAGCGAAAAAATACGCTTGGCCTTCGATTTTTTTATTTTTCATTTCCTTCGGTTATCCGCCACCCGGCGAACCGATTGCGGGATCAGGCAGGAAGGTGAGCGGAAAATCGGGAGTCGAGTTAAATAATTATTCTGCATTCCTTCTTGATTTCGGTTACCACACTCCGAAAAAGTCATGATGATCCTGGTAACTGTAAAACAGCTGCTGCAAAATTTTAGTCCATGTGATTATTTTTATAATTATATTTTTACCATTATTTACAATTTTACCTCATCAAATTTTGCGGTACAGCAATTATTTTATTTATTGCTACAACAAATTTTTGTCATATATAATCATATAAAATTATTGTCATATATAAAATAAAAATTATTGCCATGGTTCCGCCACCCGGCGAACCGATTGCGGGATCAGGCAGGAAGGTGAGCGGAAAATTGGGAGTCGAGTTAAATAATTATTCTGCATTCCTTCTTGATTTCGGTTACCACACTCCGAAAAAGTCATGATGATCCTGGTAACTGTAAAACAGCTGCTGCAAAATTTTAGTCCATGTGATTATTTTTACAATTATATTTTTACCATTATTTACTACTGCCTCATCAAATTTGAAGGTACAGTCATTATTTTATTTACCGCTACAAAAAATTATCGTCAGGTTTTTTTCGTAGTGCATCAAGAGAAATCGTGAACAGAACAATCTATACCACACTCAGAGAAAAATATAGTAGAAGAGTTGGTACGTTTACAGCTATTATTTCTATTATTTTTTCTCATTGTCGTAACTATGAAATATAAACGTTCCCCCTGGGAATTATACTGTACAGTAAAAATATATTATTGTTGTTTCAACCATATGTTTTTCTCTCAGTGCAGCTTGGATGTTCGATCTGAATCCTTAGTACCAAAAAAAAAAGATCGCTCAGCCCCGAGTCCGAGACGCATCCCCGAGGTCGCGAGAAGACCGTCGGCACCGTGAGGAGGCCACCTCGAAAGGTGCCTCCGCCGCTTCTTGTCACAGTCGATATCTCGCTTCTTCTGTATCACCCGCAGCGGCGCGGCGTATATACGTCGGTGTGTGCGGTGAGGTGGCGCGAACGGGCGGAGGGGTTGGGGGGGTGGGTGGACGTGCAGCAACGCCGAGGGTTGGAAAGATGTGAGGCGGTAAGAGAGAAGAAAAGTTGGTAGGTCGGGAGGGAAGGAAGGACAAGGGTGATGGTGGTGGGGCGAGGGGGCGAGGAGGAGGAGGAGGAGGAGGAGGAGGAGGAGGAGGAGGAGGAGGAGGAGGAACAGAGAGGGAAAGGAGCCGGAGAGCCGTTGAGCAGGGACAGAATGACAGGGACGAAAAGAGACGGAAAGGGATCGGTACGAAGGATAGGGGTGTGAGTAGGGACGAGGGGGGTTGGAGGGGGGGGGAGAGAGTGAGGGAGAAATTGAGAGAGTAAGGGAAGGGTGGACGGGTACAGAGTCGAGGGGGCATGATTAGCATTACACTCTGAGCCTCGATGATCAATAGTGGAAACGTCTCTCCCTTCATTCTCATTCTCTCGCTGTGTTAGCCTTATCTCCCTCCCTCTGGGCAAGCGAGCAGCAGTAGCAGCAGCAGCAGCACCACCAGCAGTAGCAGAAGCAGCACAGCATACACCCCCGGATCCATCCTTGCGCTCCCTCAACCACCCCCCTCCCCCCTCGCCCCTTCTCCTCCCCCTCCCACGTTCGCTGTACCCGAGCGAGCCCCCCCTGCCCCCCTTCCCCCAACCCCCTCTCGGCATCGGATATGCGCGAATGTCTCATCCCTCTGCTTTCCTCTTGCTCCTGCACCTCGGCTCTTCCTATTGCTATACGACGCCCCGCGCTCGCTGTATCACTATAGATACCCCTTTGGCTCGCTGTCTCTCGCCAATCCCTTATTGCACACTCTCTACGTGCTTGGAAGGCGCGCGCTCTCCTTCACCGTTGAAGTCTCTCTGTGCACTATGCAGTATCTCATTCTCTCGCGGTCTTTATCACTGTGTGCCCGACGTATAACAATATCCTTCGGTGCCTGGTAGCGTTTAGCCGGGTCACGACGAGTCGCTCTCGACGCTACCCGGCGACAATGTTCGCTAGTTTGGTCAGGCTTGAGTGACGCGTGGAGTGAATTTTATGAAGGAAAGCATGGTGGGGATTTTTAGGGTCGCATGGCAATTGGGAGACTTGCGGGACATTTTTTTTTCAACCGATACTTTGATATCGCACCTACCTGACACAACTCGGTGTCATCTGCAATGGGAACCCGAGTTGAAATATAGAACCTCCGAAAAAACTTCGTATAATGAAAATGGGTAATCACTGCCACTTTCGGGGGGTCTATGCAGGGCTGTGACTCTCGCTTCAACCTTTATAGCCTATCGAGATTCATCTGAGGGTCTGTAGATTTTATTTTCAACCCTTCGTCTAACCTCCGTTCACTTCAATTGGGTAATATGTGATATGTCTTGAGGTTGAACGAAGGCTCCAATCCCTTGATACAACCTGATACAGTCTTTTCGTACTCAAAAAAAAAAAAAAAAAAAAAGATTCCAGGGAGGCCAGAAATTTCAACTCGGGAAGTATCCGCAATGGAAACTCGAACTAATGAATTAATGCCAAAGAACGAGAGGCCTATGATTGCTACACGTGTCTGGGAATTGTCACCATACTTTTCTCTGCCTCTTTATTTTGTTTAACCTCCTGTATTTGCGTCCACCAAATTACTGCACGACGCATCCAACGTGCCATCATCGTTGCCATCAGAATATCAGAAGCTGACGAAAAAGAGGCGTAAAGAAAGCCACCACGAAGCTTCGAGGAGGCGGCCCGCAGAACCATAACACCTCGCCAAGCGCTGCCTCGCCGCAGTATTTATTGCCAACACTTCGAGGGTGCGGAGACGCGAAAAAAAGTGCAGAACCAGCGGGATTACGTATACCTATGTACGTAGAGCTTTCCTCCGTAGTTTCGGGGGTCGGGGGGGTGAAAAAAAAAGTGTGCGCGAGGGTCTCGCTCCCCGTATACTTACGCCGCCTCTGGGATCGGTACGTACGCGCATTCTTACGTGTATTATAGGCGCACGGACGAAGGCGAGAGTATAAGGGTGGAACGAGCGAGGGGGGGTGGTAGCCGTGATTCCCGATGCCCAAACCACCAGCGCCGTTCTCGTCGTCACAGACACCGAGAGCGAACTTCCAGCGCAGTCGCTCGCCGCGAAATTCGAATCCACACACCAATACAGCCAGCGTTGCGAAAGAAAAGCGTTTCCTCGAAAAGCCACCTCGAGTCTCGGCTGTGTGCGAAGACAGAGCCGGAGGAAGCAGCCTCGTAGTCGACTCGGTCGTGCGGTCGTCGTTCCGATGTTTTATTCGACGGTGTCAGCAGGCTGGAGATATTAACCGGTTGAAACCCCGAGCTCTAGCCGAGCTCTATCCACCAGCACCCACCGCGCGTTCCCTTCTCTTCGCTCTCCGCGAGAGACGGAGCGCCGTGCCCCGACCTTCGACCCGAAATTATGTGGGCGGCGGCGGCGGCGGCGACGCTGGCGCGAGGGAAGCGGAATTCCGCCTTCCACGCGCGGACCATCCGGAAGACTCGCGACCCCCTGGCTGAGGCTGGGATGACGTGGTGCGGTTATAGTTATACGGGGCAACTCGTGTCTTGTGTCATATGCAAGGTGTAGGGGCCTGAGACTGCCGATGGACATCTGACGTGGAAGAGTGGAAAGATTTTTTGGGAAAATTATTTGGAACTGATTTGACGATGGATCATATACAACATCTTTTGATGTTGGATTTGATTTTATCTGCTGCATATGCGAATGCATATATGGTTCACAAGGAACCAGCGAGAAAATTGAGTAGTTGGGATCACACCAGTCATGCTTGATAACACCGGGTGGAAGTCATGTGTCAGTCTCATGTAGGATTCAAAAAGTACGGTTTGAATGGGCGGTCTATGTTTTGTAGGCGCAATGCAAAGATTATCACTCAACAAGGAATGCTTTATTGGACATCATAAGCCTAAAAATGGAAACCCAGGTAGTGGACTTAGGTGTACTAAATGCTTACAAATGGACCTTTTGGTGTTGTCAGGGCATTGGTTGGGACCATCAAAAGCTTGAAACTCATGCAACCCCATTTTTGTCACTGCTGATATGCCTAATGCAGATGCAGATTCTCTCTGTAAGGCAACAAGACCTGAAGATTATTTTTTCCGAATTGTTTGTGTTGGTTGTGACCTGATACAGATATCGTTTCGATTTGCTACGTTTCAACGTGATATCACCTAATCCACATACATATTCCGTCTGTAAGGGAACACCGAAAAAAAAACCATGATTAAAGGCATATTCCGGAGAACCAAGAAAAAGGCATGAAGACTCAGGTGTTAAGGTCGATTTTCCATCGCGAGTTGATTATTTAGTTCGACTTCTTTGTCCCCGGGATCCCTTTTCCTCCCAAGGTACATCCCGGACGATGTGGAAAGTTTGTTCAGGACGTTGCCCGGACCGGTCCCAGGCTGTTCTGCACGGTACCGACGAGAGTAACCCAAGAACCCGGGGGGGAGGGGGGTAAAAAACTGAGTGAGCGTGAGAAAACAAAGAGGAGTCTATTTATTATTCTATTAACGACCCCTCCGACATAGCCGGACTATATGGACTTAAACCGGTTGTCTTTCCGCGGGATATGGACGCTCTCGGTGGTCTCCCGTAGGTCGGAAAAACGGGGTTGAGCCATCCACGTCCGCTCTTCACCCACCCCGCCGACCCGCCGGGTTTCCTTTTCGACTTTCTACTCAGGCTGAGGAGCCGCTTTCCAGGACGGGAACGCGCGGCGACGGTTCCGGCTGATATCAGCGCGGGAGGAGGAAGCGGGACGCGCGGATATAGCCAACAAACGGACGCTCTGTTGACTTTGGCTAAATATTGGATGGCAACGGCAAATATTCACTTGAACTATGCGCGAAGCCGGAGGATGGTTGGAGCGCGCGGACCATCCACTACCATCGTCTCCCACCGCCCATCATCAACCGCCGTGGATTTCGTCTCCCTCGCTCGCCACTGTTCGCCGGTATCTTCCGTACGGATATCGCACGTCCGTAATGCTAAGCGACCTGGGCTTCGTTCCCGGCGTCGGGCTTGCCAACTTAATTGTAATAGCCTTGTAACGTGTACATCATCTTCCATCGCCCATCGCATCAACCGCCGTGGAGTTTGTACCCCTCGCTCATCACTTGTGCCCCTTCGCCATTATTTTCACAGTATCTTCCATGGATATTTTCCATTCGTAATGCTAACCGACGCTCAGATCCCAGCTTCGAGCTTGCCAACTCAATTGTAATACCCTTGTAACATGTTCATCGCCCATCGTCAACTGCCAGAGAGTTTGTCCACCTCACTTGCCGCTGAGCTCATTGTCCACCACGGATGTTTCCCAACCCTAATCCCAACCGACCTGCCCTCATCCGTCCCAGCGTGTCAGGCTTTGCCAACTCGATTGTAATAACCTTGTGAGATGTACATAGTGTTCCATCGCCCGTCGTCAACTGCCAGAGAAGCTACCTCACCGATGATGGCCACCGTATTCATTGTCTTCCACGGATATTTTCCATCTCTGATGCTAATCGTCCTATACGCTCATCCGTCCCAGCGTCGAGCTTTGCCAAGTTAATTATAACAGCCTTGTAACAATTGTACGTCGTCTTCCACCGCCCATCATCAACTGCCAGAGAGTTTGTCCGCCTCACTCGCCAATGTCCTCAGTATTTTCCATCCCTAATGCTAACCGACCTGCGCTACGTTTCAGCGGCGAGCTTTGCTAACTTCATTGCAATAGCCTTGTGACACTACGTCATCTGCCGCACCGCGCAGCGTCAACTGCCAGAGAGTTTGTCCACTTCACTCGCCACCGTGTCGCAGCAACTTCCAGGAATACCTTCCGTCCATACCGTCCGACCCGCGTTCCAGTCCCAGCTTGCCGACTCAATTGTAACAGCCTCGCAACATGTAGTCCAACGTCGCACGACGTGCGCGGAATGGGGCGATGGGCACATAAGAGACGTAAATATAACCACAGTCGGCGAAGCGCGGTAGAGCCAACCCAGTGAATCTCGAGCGCGAATCCATCAGCCATAGAGCGACGTCTAAATTATTCATCCAAGCGTGTGCAGCATTGAAGCCGAATAAAAATAGTTTCGAGGCATAAAGATGGATTCTTGGGAAGTTCGCCGCTGGCTGTAGCGAGCGAAACATATATATGTATAAGCTTTTAGCGCGCGCGAGTTCTCCGACAATTGATCTGTCGCTCCTCGCCGTCCTCGGGTCTCGTCGCGCGCTCCGCACTCGTCGTCGTCGATCGCTTTGCCGAGCGAACGTGCCCCATTACCATGAACGATAATTATCCCGAGACAATTACCGCGTTGGAAATATCGAAATCTCTCGCGTTCGGGGTCACCGCTCGACGCTCACTGACAGTCGCTCTCCGCTCTCTTAACCTTTGACAATTTTCGTTTTTATCGGATCCTCTCGCGCTTCATTTGACGTCGGGCTCGACGAAAGGTTCTCCTTCTTCGTTCGGTTTCGTTTATTCTTTTTTCCGCTTCTCTCCGTCACTCCGTCTCCCTTCCTTCATCTCTCGCCCTCCCCTTGTTCCCGGGGCAAAGTGTCGATTCGTCGGGATATCTCGATTGGTGCGCGGCAGCCGGACTGGCCGTACTCGCTCTTTTTTTCCCCTGTCGCGGGGCTTCATTGTCCATCCTCGTTTTCTTATTGCGGGCTTAATTACTGTCTGACTTGGCGAAGTTATAATGGCCAACAAGGGGCACTCTGCCCGAGGACTCGGCCTCGACGATGGAGATCCGGGCGCGGGTTCGAGGACGAAAAAAATGGGCTGGAGCGCGGCCGGAGGGAGGGAACGTCGCATCACACCGAATCACCCACTCAATCGTCTGGACACGGAGGAAAAAAATCTTGAACAGAAATTTCCCTCCGCCGTTTCGCGACGTCGGGAAATTCGGGTCAGGTCGAGCTTCCTCTTGGCTGGGTCTTCTCGTCATTATCATACCTGGTAAAAAAATGTAGCATTAATTAAAACGATTTGTGACTTTTGGTACAACAAATATGAAATTCTATGAGGCCGATCGAAGAGGCGAAGATGGACTTTTTTCTAGAAGCCATTATTTGTGAAGAGCCGGAGATATTTTCTCCTGAAGTGAGATGGACGAAAGAGCCAATAACAGACATTTTTTTCGACACGCCATTTGTGAAGAGCCGAGGATATTTTTTCCTGGAATTAGATGAACCTTTTGGCCAACAGGCACATTTTTCTGGGCTAAGTTGCCACGTGAACGTCGCCACCGTTCAGTGCCTCGATATCTTATGTCCCTGGACGTTATACGTCGGGCGTCGTATTTTTATTCGCAACTCGGAATATCGAAAATGCGACCGTTTGCCGAGAGGTCGGAATAATCGTGCACCACAAAGCGAGCTATATCGAAATCGCTTCGGGGCCGGCGGTTCGCCGTCATCGTGCCTAAACAATATCTTGCGGCAATGTTAGGAGCGTCTATTGGGCCATTACCGACGGTGCTCGCTGACCATTTGGCTTGGACAGTGCTACGTCAGCAGTCTGCGAAGCTCGAGCCTCCCTCTTCTTCCATCCTTTTCCCCGGCTTTCTCTCCTCTTTCCGTTCTCGCGCGCAGCGCTGACCGAGGTCTCCGACGACAGCGAACACCCCACAGCTTCGGGATGGCTGCGAGACCTCGACCCTCGTCGCGCCACTACGCTTCCTCCACTTCTGTCGTCTTTGCTCGCATTTTCGATCCCCCCCGTGCAGCCAACACGACGCTTTGTTCTGTTGTTGTAGTCCCGAACGATTTGCAAACGTGCAGAAACGTTTATTTTTCGAACAAGTCGTAGAATTTCATGGAGCAGTCTCGTATCGGTTACGAGAAATCTACGGCCTCGTTTTTCGAGGTTTTTTCGAATTGATTATGAAATTAAATTTTACTCGAATTTAATGATATTGAAATTTGCATAGTTGAAATGCAACGAAACTCAGAAAAAAAATAATTATAATTAACCCAGATGATGAAATTAGGTATAAAAAGTCACCACAGCAACTAAATGTCGTGATGACTTTTTACACCAAATTTCATAATTTGGATTAATTAGAATTTATTTTTTTCCTGAATTTCGTTGCATTCCAACGATGCAAACTTCGACATCATCGAATTTAAATAAAAAATGATACTTAAAAATGAGCCAAACGATATGCAAAAGTGCAAAAATGTTTATTGCTCATAAATATGGTACTACAGAGAACAAATGAGGTTTTTTAAATTGGCACTAAAATTCAATTTTATTTAAATTTAAATTGACATGTAAAAAAATCCGTTAAAATTGGAGACGAACTTGCTTTGCGTAACAATTGTAACACTGTAACAATTAACATTTTGATTTTCTTCAGCAATTCACAGCTGCGAATCCAGATATCCAAAAAGCGAGTGTTTCATTCGACGTTTCGCTATCTGTTGATGATGCTCGTGAATCGAGCGTCTTGAAACAGTCGAAAACGCACGAGGTACCTCACGGGGTAAGGGAGGGGGCGGGGGGTCGAGCGACCTTCTCGACGAACAGGAAATTGCATTTTATACCGGCGCAACGGAAACTTTTAAAAGCTGATCCGCGAGCTCGATTTCGAGGACCTTCTAAAGCTCCTCCGAACGCCGCTGTATATAGATATAAAGGCCGCCACCGCTGCTTGCACTATTGTAGTAGTACGTCTCTAAACCCCGGTGGGCGAAAGTTTCGAGATTCTCGAGGCGAGATAGTCGTCGCAAGGAATGATATACGAGCGTCGATAAAGCCGAGACATTGAGAGAGAGGAGGCCCGGCACCTCCCCCCCCCCCCCCCCTTCACCCCACCCCTTCGATCGATTTCTTTCTTTCGTTTCTTTCGTCCGCTGCGATGCGGTTCTATCGTGCCTAGCCGATCGTACACGACCCGGACGCTGACACCCTTCCTGTTTCCATCCCTCTCTCGTTGCTCTCGACACCTCAAAAAAGTCAATCACGCGATCTTGAAATCGACTCGAACCGCGAAGTCTTCATTCGACTCGATTTCATCGTCTCCATAATACCAATTGAAAATCTTCGGAGTACGTTCAACGTCAATTTAACGTATCCGAATTGACTGCAGAAAAAAAAATTCGTGAATTTAAACTCAACGATGATTGAAAAAAACGTCAGACTTGACATCTGCTGGTTGGTTCGGTTGAATTTCTTGCTCGGTGTGACAGGCTCAATCTGAGTAAAAGCGAAGAAATTCGCGGACGAAATAGTGAGAAAGAGAACCAGAAAGACAAATTTCATTGACACGATAATGGTCTCCATAATACCAATCGAAAATCTTGGAAGTACCTTTGACGTCACAACTCAGCGTATCCGAATTTAATGCAGAGAATAAAAATCGTAAATGTAAATTCAACAATGTATGAAAAAAAAATCAGACTTGACATTAGCTGGTTGGTTCGGTTGAGCTTCTTGCTCGGTGTGACCGACTCAATCTGAGTAAAAGCGAAGAAATTCGCGGACGAAATATTGAGAAAGAGAACCAGAAAGACAAATTTCATTGACACGATAATGGTCTCCATAATACCAATTGAAAATCTTCGAAGTACGTTTAACGTCAACTCAACGTATCCGAATTGACTGCAGAAAAAAAATTCGTGAATTTAAACTCAACGATGTTCGAAAAAAATGTCAGACTTGACATTTGCTGGTTGGCTCGGTCGAATTTCTTGCTCGGTGTGACAGGCTCAATCTGAGTAAAAGCGAAGAAATTCGCGGACGAAATAGTGAGAAAGAGAACCAAAAAGACAAATTTCATTGACACGATAATGGTCTCCATAATACCAATTGAAAATCTTCGAAGTACGTTTAACGTCAACTCAACGTTCATGAATTTACTGCAGAGAATAAAAATCGTAAATTTAAATTCAACAATGTTTGAAAAAAAAAGTCAGACTTGACATTAGCTGGTTGGTTCGGTTGAATTTCTTGCTCGGTGTAACAGGCTCAATCTGAGTAAAAGCGGCAGAAGTCCCGGGGACGAAGTAGTGAGAAAGAGAACGAGAAAGACAGGAGAAACCATACCAAACCAACCCCAAGCATCGTCCTCGATCTTCAACTCCTCCTCCCGCTCATCCTCCTCCTCCTTCAACGAGCGAAACATTGCGCGAAATAACGTTAAATATTTACCTTCGAAACGATTGTTCCCCACCAGTTCACCCTCCGTCGCGCGTTAGCCCAACGGCACGACGATAAACATCATTATATAATGTCGATAAGCCCTCGTCGTCCCTCCGCCGACCGGAGTGAGTCTCTTCGGCAAGCTTGGAAAAGCGGATACCAAGTGGGATAGCAGTATACATAGTATAAATTATGGCGCGCAGTAATACGACCAAAAGTATCCGTGGTGCACGAAATACTTATGCCGAGTCACGGCCACGCGCGAGCCGGTCAACCTTTGGCAGGGCTAAGACAATCGTGGACGATGATCATCCGTCCGTTCATCGATTCGTGAAGACAGGACACAAGACGCGTCATCTGTCTTCTCCGGTCCGCCTGGCTATTCCGATAGCTGCATTACCGATTTAATTCACGTATCCTGCGGCACTGTTGGCCCGCGAATTCTCTCATTCGTTCCACTCGACGTTGGTACGGAAAACGGATCGAAACTCGACCCCTCGAAGCGTCGTCCAGCTCATTTTACTAATTTTCCTGGTTGTCTCGGCTTATTCGTCGTCCGCACGAACGAAAGCGAGATTGTTCCCCGAAACGCAGTGTTTCGGGGATTATATTTCAATTTTCGATTAAATTCTACGTTTGTTTTAGTCTGGTGGACGTTTTGCCTGTGGGTAGCGGGTGTGAGAGGACTTACGATCCATGCAGCAGAAGCTGCTGCTCTTATTTCTGACGGGCTGATGAAGACAGGAGAAACGCATAGCGTAAGATGCCAGAAATGATAGAGACTTTTTTTACCTGAATGGGTCAAAGACGGAGACCTGATGGGTCAAAGATGAGGCCGACGGCTTCATTAAAAAGCTCATAAGTACATAAGTGAACCAACCAAATAAGAAAAAGTACCATTACCGTTACTAGTTATTCTACGGGTAACTCTTTTAGCCATAGAGCGTCTAAGTGGACTCGTGAGATCCTCGAGACGTTTCAAGTGTGTGTACGTCGCTCGAGTGAAAAATAAAAACGTAGAGACCACTTGACACTGTCTGAGGGTGCGATCAATGATTAATCGTTTCATTACGTATCGGCGGTGTTGGTGGTGACCCCTTCCTGGGCTGTCCAGACGGTTGGGCAGGACCAGCATGAGGCACCACCGACCGGACGATTCTGAATCACTCGCTCGTCCGAGATGCACACATCGAAGATCAACTCTGGACGCGTCCGCACGTTCGGCCCGTTTTACTGCTGTTGCCGCGGGTGCAACCTGAGTCCGTTTGGACAACGCGGACACTCGGGTCGAGAGGGCTTTTGATTTCGCGGGGCTGCACGTGCTGCAAGTCCCGCTGCGGATGCGGCGGCTATTGGGAACGGGGAGCTTATGTACCCGCGGCAAAAGATCCCTGGGGGTCGGGCGACTGCAATGGACACGCTCCGCGCGTGGCGACGACGACGCGGAGGGTCGCAGCCTGATCGCCACCGTCCCTTCGCCTTGCGTCGTTAATTATTTCGTACTTTTCGTCTAGCTGTCTGCTTCGGATATCAGAACTGACCTGTCGTCTTGCGTTACTTCCCACTGACGTGTTTCATATGCAATGCAACGTGATGGGCCCGATTCTACTCTGCATATCCGGACAGCTGTGAGGACTGACGTCAAAGGGATCACATTCTGCACGAAGCTTTTTAGACTTGGATCGATATATAATTTTATTTGCGGAGCTCGGACTTGTCCGGATATCCGCAAACCTGGTTTGCTTGGATCTTGGCAAATCGAAAAATCATTTTTTATTCCGGATTAATTTTAACTTTAATTCCGTTACCACAAATTCGATGCGCATTGGAACTCTGAGGCATTTCGTTCCCGCTTTTTAAGTGTCTGTGACAAACATTTGTCGAATTGTCAGGTGCGATTCCTGCACGGTTGGAATATTTTGGAAGACAAGTTTATCTTTTTTTTTACTCACGATTAGGATAGAACTCAGTCACCGAAGCTTCCGCTCGTACGACCGATTTTCTTACCTGAAATCAATAACAAAAATACAAATTAATATTGACAGTAGGGATTATAAGTAAAATTACTAAAAATTATTAAACCGAAAATTCCTTTCGGTCATACAAATTTGAAGACACCCGACGGGTCGCGCTCCCCCTTCGCCCGGTCATTTCCACCAGGTTGCGACCGACCGTTACGTCCCGGTGAATCGATAAGTCGGCCTATCAATCCGGTTTCGTTCGGATAAGGCTCGCGGGGCGCATTGATCGCCTCCCGTATCTACCGCCGCCGCTGCTGTTCGTACGGTTACGATTAATGAACGACCATCAACGGCGCAACGGCTCAGCCCCGTCTATAAATCACGACACCGAGAGTGGCACCTTTTCTCCGACTCTCGCGCGCGCCAATCGATTCCTCCGGACTTCTAATCCATTGTCAAAAACTATATTTTCCCAAGCTGGCCCGAACAGTCTTCATGAAGTCTCTGCGGAGAATGAGACAAAAATAAAAATTCAACCGCGAATACAGCGCCGCAAAGAAATGTCCCGGGGTTCTGAATCATCCTGCGCGCTGAGGGTGAAGTCGGTCGTGTAAGCCCAGGTTGGCTCCCTGAGACAATATCGCATTTTATAGTTGTAATCGAGGGATCATAATCGTGCAAGTTTGTATGTCTCTCGTTTCCCTCGGCGGCGGAACAACCCGCCGCCCTAGTACCGGAATGGCCCTCTTCCGTTTCTAAGACACCCTCGAAGAATGCCCCGGGTGTCACGGGTAGTCCTCAACCCCCTCGCGTCGCACCCCCCCCCCCCCCCCCCCCCACCCCAAACCTTCCTCGGTGCGAACTAACCAGGCTATGCACGGTCGTATAACCGTGGCTAACAAGATTTCGTATATGTAATTGGTCGAGTATTAAATTGCGTATTCTACAACGCTGAGGCGGAGGTGGCGTCGAGTCTGCCGCCGGTGGTGCGCGGCACCGCGGCGCGAAGGGGTGTGGGCCGAAATTGGAGGTGGAGAAGGGCGGATAATGGCCGTGGGTTGGATCATTTAGTAACATACTGCAGTGCCGTGACAGTTAAGTTTCCTAGAGAGATCGAGAGTTAAAGTACAGGAGGGGTGGGGGGAGGGGGGCTGGAGGGTACGAGCGCACCGGAGGGAGAGGGTGAGTTGCTCCTCCACCACCCTTGTTATAGATTTAAGGGCTAATCTCATTCAGGTACCCGGAACAATGTCCCGATTCCGTTATTTCCGCGAAACTTTTACCCGGGCATTGGAGGTAAGATGAATTTTTGGTTTTTCATCACACGCAAAGTTTTGGTGTTTTTATGTTTGAAGGTATGAGAGTGTTATCTGGAAAATGTACAACCAATAAGAAAAAATGGTTATAGAAAACACGCTACACAAGTGAAATTCGGATTGCATCATAAACATCTTCGTGGTTACAATAAAATAATTGTAACCACTTGACTACATCAAAGGGACAACTTATGACGTCAAGTAAGACATTCCAACCGGACGAGTTGGCTAATAGTTCCAAGGAGTTTGTCGGAAAATGGACCCTACAAAAGGGATCCTCAATGAAGGTAGAAAGAGACCTCCCCCGCCCCAATAAAACGACCTTCAGGAGGAGACCTCGGCGAAGGAGAAGGACGGTTCGCCACGTACGTAAGTACATAAGTGGTCCTTGGCCTTCTTCAGCCAAGCGGTGGGCGAAGGTACAGCTTCGAAACACCTATACAGAGAGTGGCAGCATCCCCAACGGGCTTATAACAGCTTGGGCCAATCTTCCGGGAGGCGTCACGGTCGACCAATAAACGCCAAAATCACTAAACCAACTACTCGTAGGGTCCTCCCTGCGTCGCCTCTCGTATCCGCTTCGAGTTCTGCTTCCAAGCACCTTGTACCCTTTCGGGTCGCGGCGACAGGCTTCGTTGCTGTGTGGCGCGAGGATATCTGGTGATACCGTTTCATCCGCTAGACGCTCATCCACCCGGACTCAGCCCCACCGGGTGGGACCCCACGCATTTAATTAAGTCGAGAGTGCCGCGGCGGTGAAGCGCGTCGATTCGATACGATTCCGAAAACGAGTTCGGATGTACGAACGCGGGATCCGTATTTCTGATGGTTCGATCGTTCGCGTTGTCCGTAGGACGGACGACCTCACGTACAGGGTACAAGGTGGATTCCTCGTTCAGTGGATTCACTGGTACATATGGACTGGACTAATTTAAGATTGTAACAGTTCGAGAATGTTGGACAGCAGACGCCATCGATTGTCTGATGGCCAAACCTCCGTCAAGTGTGAGCAGAGAAAAGTCTCAAAAATGGATCCACGATATATCCAAATAAAGTGCTCATTATGTGCTAATTATTTGCCAAAGTTTAAATTTTTGTGCTCTTTTAATTTTTCCAAAATTCGAATTTAAAAATTCCTCTGCTAGCTCTTTATGAGCTTTTATATGCTAATTTTTTAAGATATGGTACCAGAAAAAACGACCCAAAATGGATTCACGATAAACTGAAATTGAAGTGAAATTGAAGTGAACTTCAATTTGACTTCATCTTTTTTCCGAAAAAAGATGACTTAAAGACGTCTTTTTTCCAATAAAAGATGTCTTAAAGACGTCTTTTTTGCCAAAAAAAGATGTCTTAAAGACGTCTTTTTTTCCAAAAAAAGATGTCTTAAAGGCGTCTTTTTTTCCAAAAAAAGATGTCTTAAAGACGTCTTTTTTCCAAAAAAAGATGTCTTAAAGACGTCTTTTTTCCCAAAAAAGATGACTTAAAGACGTCTTTTTCCCAAAAAAAGATGACTTAAAGACGTCTTTTTCCCGAAAAAAGATGACTTAAAGACGTCTTTTTCCCGAAAAAAGATGACTTAAAGACGTCTTTTTTCCGAAAAAAGATGACTTAAAGACGTCTTTTTTCCGAAAAAAGATGACTTAAAGACGTCTTTTTTCCGAAAAAATATGACTTAAAGACGTATTTTTTCCGAAAAAATATGACTTAAAGACGTATTTTTTCCGAAAAAAGATGACTTAAAGTATACTTTTTCGCGGGAATAAAGTATATTTCCGCTGAGAATTTGGGGTTGAATAATATATGATTCGAAAGCATATAAAAAGCTCTTGATTCCTGTGGAACGAAAAGGTCGATTTTGTAAACCTAAAGAATGTTCTGCTAGCTTGACGTTAAGCTAGCAGAGGAATTTAAAAAATGTATGTTTGGAAAAATTAAAAGAGCACAAAAATGATGATTTTGGCGAATAATTAGCACATAATGAGCACATTATTTGGATATATCGTGAATCCATTTTTGAGACTTTTCTCTGCTCACTTGACAGAGGTGATGGACAATTGCTTTCAGTGGTGACACTTGACATGAACTCTGGCTGATGTTGGATGAAACTAAGGAAAGTAACTTTTAGTATAACTTTTCCCATATACCATAACATCGTTCTTGATTTTGTTTAGGGTTATCTTTACCGTGTCTTCAAGAATTCAAAACGGGTTCAAAAAGAACTCGAACAGATTATAAGGCTGCCTCAAGTCCAATCGTTTGAAACAATGACACATGACGTCAACATCTGGCTGACGTACAATGAAACGCAGTTCCGTAACTTTCGACACAACAACTTTTCCCATGTTCCAAGACAGTGCTCTTGTTTTTCTTCAGGATCACCTTGCTACGTCCTTCTTCTCATGTCTATCCAGCTTGAGACACGAGGCGACCGCTTATTGCCATCGATAACAATATCGGTCCGGATCTTCCACGACCTCCAGTCCAAAAAGTACTCATAGTACAGCATCCAACTGATCCTGACGAATCGTCTCCGGGCCGAAGTCGTCCTCGTCCTCTCTCGTCTGGCTGTCCCGGGGAAGGAGATGTTGTTTCGCGAGATAAGTATCGGGGATCCGGCGGAGAACAAGCGAAGTAGAGCCGGACCAAAACTTTGGTGCCACGATACAGTGGCTGAAAGTGAGAGACGCGGGCGGATCCCAACGGTACACTACCCACGGCAAATAAAGCTATCTATTAGCGTATGATACTTCCATGGAGAAACTTTTCCATGAGACCTGGAAGCAATCGTCCGGAGGATCCCGCGGAATTTCAGTGTTTATATCCACCCCTTTATAGGGATCTACGCGTAAACGTCTACAGGAGGTGAAGAGGGAAGAGGGTAAAGCGGGGGATGCGAAGCTTCAAGAATACTGCGATCGCTGCTTTTCTCCCGCGACCCTGGGAGGTCAATCCCCAAAGTGGCGAGATATGCCTGAACGCAGTGGGACAAGCGAGTCACGTGTCTGCGTGTGAGAGACCCGAACGAGAATCGCCCACCCTGAAATTCATCCAAGCAACCCCTAATTAATAACAAGCCCCCCTCCCCCCCCCCCCTCCTCTTCCTACAACCCCGAAAATAGCGACTTCTGCCTCTTTCTCTTTCTCCACCTGCAGGGCACACGTATAAATTACATATTTACTGCCACGTTCTTCAAAGGATACTCTCGCTCTTAACGTCCGTCTCACTCCGCGTCGAGAGCCGATCTCACCGGTTTTCGCTCGGGTGCGTCTCGCGCGCGCGCCTCATCCGAGCCGAGCAGCGTTAACGCACATCGTTGAACGATGTTTGTTTCCGCGGTAGCTTTCAGAGCTTTCGGGTGGGCCCCGCTGGGGGTGGCCGGGCGCCAGTGCCATGGTGGCTGGGCAATGCCGGGTAGGGTGGCTACCCGCGGGGTCGTGTAGCTTTCTCTCTCTCTCTCTCTCTCTCTTTCGCTCTCTGCGTTATGGAGCTTCTGGTGGGCGATGATGATGGTGGTGGTGGTGATGGTGGTGGTGGTGGCTGCTCGCGGTGGGCCAAGTAAGCTTTCGTAGAGCGAGCGAGAGACACAGCGCGAGCCGAGAGCCCGCGGGCGGAACGCGGCGTGTGCCTTGTTTAACTAGCCTTTTAATTAGAAACGCTAAAAAATTTAGCGCACGAAATACATCCGGCCTCCTCAAAATTGTGTGGCCCGGGCGGGCGGCGGACGGGCGCGAGGTTATACCCGGGCTCCTTTTGTGTGGCCCCATTGTAAACCGAGCTACGCGAAATTTACCGCCTAAGCAGAGCTCGCTCGCTTGACTCTAGGTACGTGTGTGCGTGCGCTCGACTGCAACTCCCTTGCCGGCGCCTCCGCTGCCGGTGCAACCACAGCAGCGGCAGCCCTCCCCGCAAGCGCCGTGCAACGCGCCACCGACCCACCACCTCCTGTTGGTGTATCGGAGAGCGAGGATGGAAATAAATGACGACGTTTCGGGTAAATTAACCGGGGTGAATGAAAATTTTGGCAGTTTTGCAGGGTTTTGGAGGTTTGCAGTTAGGGACTTCTCGATGAGTTAATTAAGAAACAAAAAAATAGATTGAGACAGTGATTGATACCGGTGGCCTTCTCGATTATTTTATTTTGTTATCTTGTTGCAAAAAATATGTTGCGATCCGACGATAAAGCATAAAAGTAAAAAAGCATAAAGCAATCTATAAGAATATATAATTGCTTGAATTTTCTTGAAGTAAATTTTTATTGTGTTTCTATAACTATTTTAATTAATATTTTATAGATAATTCTGGATTGGGCAACCTGCCGCATCCTCGAAAGCTAGCCTGGTAGAAAATCCGTTGCGTTACATGCGGTCATCAGGCTCTGATCAGGGCCCGAGCTAGACCTTACTTAGGCCGGATTTAACACTACAGATTTTCTACCAGGGTACTATTTTTTCTTCGAGATAACGACTTTAAACCTATGCCATTGTTCTCAAGCCGCATATTCTAACCCCGAAAACACTGGTGAGCAATCTTTTTTAATCGATTTTGAAAAATATCATTTTTGGCGACATTCTTCTTGTCAGAAATCGTAGATCCATCTCTGGACCGCAAAACGCCAAAATCGAATTCAGTTTTTTTTTTTTTTTTTTCAAAATTTCACCCATAATAGGCCAATTAATTTTGCGATCAATTTGTTTATCACGGACTTTCCTGGCAACCAATCACAGCTCGAATAGAATGACAACAATACTTTCCGTTACTCATGAACTTTTTGTTTTAAGATATAAACAAAACAGTTGAATATATCCCAGTGTGTGTGTGTGTATGTCTGACGATACCGACGACCAATTAGAGCGCGAATAGATCAACAACAATGGATTTTGTGCCTCACGAACTTTTTACGAAGGAAACATTTCAATACACATTTTTCTGGATAATTCTAAAAATGAATTTCTACACATAATTCAATCAATATTTTGCGGAAAGTAAAGCACTCATTTTCACTTGAATCATTGAGAAATAATTGCGAGCGGCTTTCATCGACAGAATTCCGTGCTCCCGCGGTTTTTAATTCCAGTGCTCTTCCTCATTCGTGCTTATAACACTATTTTTGTGTGCGCACGCCGCGAAGACCGCTGTAGCATACAGTGGGGAAACAATGCGAGCCGGCGGAAGAACAAAGGCCACGGAGATTCACCGCACTGCACACTTTTATCATTTGTTTTTTATGTGGCGCTGCTGCCGGGTGAGTGGCGCGCTTAGCCCTACCCCCCAAAGCGCAGCTGGTCAAGAAATAGAACCATAAAGTCCGCACCTTGCACACGTACCGCACGAGGAATTTTACATTCTGGAAAACAGGCTATTGCCGCGGGATTTCCCGACAGTTTTTTTCCCCTCTCCCACTCCTCGACGACCTTTTATGTTTTTTTTTCGTGGCGACCACAATTCTTTCGCGTTTTCGCAACTTCGCCGAGGAATTAGCCACGCTTTCGCTTTAACGTAAGCGAATCCACTCACAAGCTTTCCGGAAGCTTGAATTTTTCGTTGCAGATTTATTTAAGAGCGAAACAGACTGTTTATTTTAATACTATAAAACTAGAACACCGAGAGAAAAAGTTTCTTTGATTCAATGAAATTTCCTTGAAATCTCAACCTATGAAACATTTCTTTGACTTTAATGAAATAATGTCCTTAAGATAATATTATATTTTCTTTGAATGATCTCATCAACCAAATTATAGGTTATGTCGACCAAGTTCTTGGGTTACGTACCATAGTAGTTAGATATGTTAACCAACAACTTGGATGGTTTAATCAATGATTATCTTCTTGATTTGATTTGATTTGACAATAACATAACAGACCAGCTTGCACGAGAAATACCAACACGTCTTATCGCGAATGCCCCAACCGTTGGCGGACCGGGTGCCGTCAAGTATATCGTTTTTTTGTATCAAGGAGATCGTGTCTTTGAAATTCAATGAAATATTTCATTGAAATCACTGAAAAAAATGCAATCCACCCATTTCTTTGGAATTAAGGAAACTTTTTCTCTCGGTGAATTTTTGATAATGATAATTGAAAAATAAAAGTCCAGATTAAGCACTAGTAGCCGTTTAGGTTTACAATAGTTTTGGAAGATCCGATTTCTACCTCGATAATTTTTTTTTTTTATTTACGCCGTTGCGTCATTCTTTTTTCTTTCTTCTTTTTTCCGTTTATTTCATACGGTTCGACACCCGCGTGCTTTTTCATCCTTCCCCCTCCACTGAGGCCTCCGCCTTGCTTCCCACCCTTCCGAGGCCCCAGGCACAATATTGGATTTATTCAAGCTCGCGCACTCCCGCAAAAGTTGCACCCTAAATAAAAAGGGTTGTCACTTGGAAAGCTGGAGTCCGGGGTGGTTGGGGGAGGGAGGAGGCAGGCAGCAGTCGCGGGATCCGCCGCGTCCTGCCCCGCGAGCTCTTCGCCTTGGCGCGAGTCCCGTCGCCGTCGTCTCGCCGCACATTTTCCCCTCGTCGCGCGAGCACTTTTCGCGCCAACTTTTTCCACCCTGCGCAAACTTCGGGAGACGGGAACAAAAATACCGGGACATTATTAAATATGATTATCCGCAGGGCGCTCGTGCGGGTCATATATACGTATATAGAATCCGAATGCACGAGATGCTAAGTAGCGACGTTCCATTAGATGCATTTAAAAAATGACAAGAAATCTCGTAAGTTTGCTTACTCGAAATTATTTATTGGCAGATAAGAAGCTTTTCTCAAATGTTTTTAATCTCTAATCAAATTGAAGACAAATTAACAAATTTATCTTTAAAAAATCTTAAGTCAGATTACAATTCTGATCGGTAAAAAATCATAAAACAGATTGAAATTCTCATCATAAAAAAATCTCATATTAGATCGAAATGTTTATTTTCGAAATCTATATCAACGTTCCATTAGAAGCATTTAAACAAATTTCAACAAATCTCGTAAGTTTGCTTACTCGAAATTATTTATTGGCATACGAGAAGCTTTTCTCAAATGTTTTTAATCTCTAATCAAATTAAAGTCAAATTTACCTTTAAAAAATCTTAAATCAGATTACAATTCTGATCGTTAAAAAATCATAAAACAGATTGAAATTCTCATCTTTAAAAATATCATATTAGATTGAAATGTTTATTTTCGAAATCTCTATCAACGTTCCATTAGAAGCATTTAAACAAATTTCAACAAATCTCGTAAGTTTGCTTACTCGAAATTATTTATTGTCAGACAAGAAGCTGTTCTCAAATGTTTTTAATCTCTAATCAAATTGAAGTCGAATTAACAAATTTACCTTTAAAAAATCTTAAATCAGATTAAAATCCTGATCTTTAAAAAATCATAAATCAGATTAAAATCCTGATCTTTAAAAAATCATAAATCAGATTAAAATCCTGATCTTTAAAAAATCATAAATCAGATTGAAATTCTCATCTTAAAAAAATCTCAGATTAGACTGAAATGTATATATTCGAAAACTCTTAATCAACTAAAAAACCTCGAACCAAAAAAACACATCCAGGACGGCCGACAAACAATTTAGCATTCCCGGAATTATTTTCGACAACAGCGGAACCAAAAAGTTGTCGCGCAGTCGGAAAGGGGTTTTCCAGACCCTCAGGAAGTGCGGGCGGTATAGGTTGGAGCTCGAGGCTTGCGGCAACTGGGAGGCGAAAAGTGCGGAACGGGTTGAAAAGACGGGCGGAGCGAAAGAGCGATAGCCGAGACGTTGCGGAGTCGAGCTTAGCGCGGGCGTCTCCCGAGCTCGTGAGTCGCGCGCGGCGCGGCTCTCAAACTTTGATGCGATTAAGACGGCACGAATTAATCTTCATCCATCCGCCAACAGCGGTGGCGTCCGCTCGCGGTCGTAGCGATCGCAGCGACGGCGCGACGAAGGAATTTAAAAAAGGGGTTGAACGACGCGCCTCGCTTCTCCGTTCGGCGAGCCCCGATGGAACGGGGAAGTAAAAGAGTCCGGGACGAGTGAGTGAAAGGATTTGAGCCTCGGCGACTGACGAGGGGTCGTGCCGGACTAGCCATTAGAAAAGGGTGAAAGTTAACGTCAATTAGAAAAACTCGACGTGACCTCTCTAGTCCCGACGTGATGAATCAAATGTACCAAGCGGGATTCGCGTTTCGCCAAGCGTTACATTCGGCATACGTCGCATTGATTTTCGGAATTCCTTTTTCTTTCAGTGGTCCAACTTTCAAGCGATGAAAATTTGATCAAAAATAAATTAAAAAAATCGATCTAGTGAGCGACAAAACCAGTGATTGAATTCGTAGAAAATTAATAGTCGTATAAATTGTTTTGACTTCGATGCATTTTTTTTGTGGAACAGAATATTGATAAAAACGTAGGTGAATAAAGCATACGTCGCATTGATTTTCGGAACTCCTTTTTCTTTCAGTGGTCCAACTTTCAATCGATGAAAATTTGATAAAAAATAAATGAAAAATCGATCTAGTGAGCGACAAAACCAGTGATTGAATTCGTAGAAAATTAATAGTCGTATAAATTGTTTTGACTTCGAGGCATTTTTTTTTGTAGAACAGAATATTGATAAAAACGTAGGTGAATAAAGCATACGTCGCATTGATTTTCGGAATTCCTTTTTCTTTCAGTGGTCCAACTGTCAATCGATGAAAATTTGATCAAAAATAAATAAAAAATCGAACTAGTGAGCGACAAAACCAGTGATTGAATTCGTAGAAAATTAATAATCGTATAAATCGTTTTGACTTCGATGAATTTTTTTTTGTGGTACAGAATATTTATAACAACGTAGGTGAATAAAGCATACGTCGCATTGATTTTCGGAATTCCTTTTTCTTTCAGTGGTCCAACTTTCAAGCCATGAAAATTTGATAAAAAATTAATAAAAAATCGAACTAAGGAGCGACAAAACCAGTGATTGAATTCGTAGAAAATTAATAGTCGTATAAATCGTTTTGACTTCGATGAATTTTTTTTTTTTTTTGTGGTACTGAATATTTATACAAACGTAGGTGAATAAAGCATACGTCGCATTGATTTTCGGAACTCCTTTTTCTTTCAGTGGTCCAACTTTCAATCGATGAAAATTTGATTAAAAATAAATGAAAAATCGATCTAGTGAGCGACAAAACCAGTGATTGAATTCGTAGAAAATTAATAGTCGTATAAATTGTTTTGACTTCGAGGAATTTTTTTTTTTTTGTAGAACAGAATATTTATAAAAACGTAGGTGAATAAAGCATACGTCGCATTGATTTTCGGAATTCCTTTTTCTTTCAGTGGTCCAACTTTCAAGCCATGAAAATTTGATAAAAAATAAATAAAAAATCGAACTAAGGAGCGACAAAACCAGTGATTGAATTCGTAGAAAATTAATAGTCGTATAAATCGTTTTGACTTCGATGAATTTTTTTTTGTGGTACAGAATATTTATAAAAATGCAGGTGAATAAATGCGTTAATTAAAATGCTGAGGATTGTGAGGGCGAGGGATTCACCGGGAAATCGTAGTTTCTTGTCGAACGAGCTCGATCCGAAAGCCCCTCAAAGCCCCCAGCACTTACCTAACTGGAATTTCGAGAAGGTTAACGCGAGTGGCGGGGAGGCCAGAGAGAAATGCAGTAACCGAGGAATCCCGCAGTCGCTATGTATATATATATCTATAACCCGGCCTTAGAATTTCGGCGTGGGTTAGTTTGTTGAACGCTGAGAATGGCTGGAAAACGGTGCCTGGTCAGCAGCGGTCAACCGATCGTTTTTAATCCCATTGTGAACATGACTTAATCGAGAAGCCATTATCTGGGCTCGCAGCGCGGGCTCTAATTACTCGCTGCCTCGCTCTTTTGGCCGGGAAAGAGACGGGAAGGCGGAGGAGGCCGTGAGTTCTCCTCTATAGGTGGCGAATAGGAGATTTGCTGCATTTGCTGCATTTAGGAAGACTTTTTTTCCCGTGCCAGAATTAAATATCTTATTCGCAATTAATTGTGAGATTTTTTTTTAGTATTCTTGGGTGACCGATTTTCTCGTAAATATGTCGAAAGTGTAAAAAATGATATAATAAAACATAAAAAACAAAAAATATATAATAAAATAAAAATATATATATAATATAATAAAAAAACAAAAATTTATTTCAGCCATTCTGCAATAATCAGATTTCTTTTTTCCATTGAGCAAAATATTCTTCGTTCAAGGATACAATAAAGTATTTTTTTTATAAGTATAATTTTTTCTTACAACACCAGCTATAAAAAAATTAAAATATACCTCAACGAAAATCAGTGATTTCGCCCTAATTCCCAAAAAAAACTGCACCTCACTCTTTTACACAAGTTTACATATTCCTGGAAAAAAAGACACTCGTCTACCACGCCGGAAAAGTGAAGAGGGTTACACGGTGAATCCACCCATACCCCGAGTGCCCATGCGTGCTCGCAGGGTCACTAGCGGACAGTCGGACGGCCGGAAAGGTGGAGACGGACCGACCGGAGTGGTCCGCAATCTCGTGCGTGGGCATTAAATGCCTCAATCTTCCGGTCGTGCGGACTCCCGACGGACCTGAATCAGTCGTGCTAAGGCTCTTCCCCCTCCTTCCCGGACCCCTTCGCGTCTGTCCGTGGCGGTTCTGCTGATCGGATAGTATTTAGCAATAAAGTTTGATTTCCCGACAGTTTTCGCGGCAACGCAGCGTCGGGCGACGCCGCAAGGGGTGAAAGAAGTCCCTGATTTCGTGGTGGTTGCGAAAATTACAGTCCGCACAGTCGAAGGTCCGAGCGAAATGCTTTTTCGGGAGCTGAGCAGGTTTCTCTGGAGCTGCAGAGGGATGAAGGGGGTAAAGGGGGGGAGCGTTGGAAGTGCTGGCATTTAGCACTCGGTCATGTATCGACGGGTTGGGTGTAACGTGTGGCAGGGATGTTCGGATGGGTTTGGGAAATTTTGGACACGAGGGTGGAAGGGAGTATTAGTCCGAATCCAGGGTTGTTGGATCGTGGCGAGGAGGTGAGAGCAGCGCGAAAGGAGGGAAGAACGGCGAGGGTGGTGAGCTGAGGTGACCAGGCGCTTCCAGGATAAAAAGGGAAAGGGAATGCAGGAGAAACGATGGAACCATGGACTCTGATGGTAAAAAGGGTGCAGGGGTTCGCTGAGACTGGTTCGAATGGCTAACTGGAACGAGGGGGTGGGGAGGTCTATGACCATCAGAGGTTTTGGTGATCAGATTCCTGAGATGCATCCACAAATGGACCATGTGGTTATGACTTTTTTGGGATTGAAAGCACGGAGAAAACGATTTTGCTATGCCAGCAAATCTTTTGTTAAAATAGTGACAAAAAATTTTTTTTGTCACTATTTTACTTTTGTAAAATAGTGACATTGGGTTATGTGTTCACCTAGCAAACAATTTTGTTGTACTAGCATAAAAATTTGTTTGTCTAGCAAAAAAATATGTTATTCGAGCAAAAAAAAAAAGGTCAGCCTAGCAGATAACGAAATGTTGTCACTATTTTAACAACCGATTTGCTGGCATAGCAAAACCATTTTCTCCGTGAGTGTTGATGAATGGAGTTTTGAGACTGGGATTTGAAACGTACCCAAAATAAGAAGGAGAAACAATGAAAAAATAATAATTTGTTTGTCATTCGAAACTGTCGAAGTTATCCACCAACCAGGCATCCTGCTAAATTTAGCGAGTAAAAATAATGCAAAAATCGAATTATTCAGAACGACTGTGGAAACAGTCAACTATGATTTTTCGCTTGCAAGACTCGAATTTCCGGAATTTATTCATCCCTCGTCGATCGTACCTTCCACCACGTTTTTCTCTTCGTCGCTCCTCGCGACGACGCGAGATCGTCGAATTTTTTTTTTTTTTTTTTTTTTTTTTTTCATCGCTCCCACCGAGAAAACCGAAGAACGACCGAGGAATATAAAAATTGTAGAAATCTCGGCGAGTGAGTTGTGCGTCGCGCGGCGTTTGTGGTAAAAATTGTTGCCGCGAAGACGGCGGGAGTCGCGGGTTTGGCGCACGGGGAGCTCTGCATCTCAGAGCGGCCGCCATTTTCTTTCGCGTTTTCCATGGACTTTTTTTCCTTTTTTTTTTTTTTGAAAAATAAAAGTCGTGTTCCCTCGAGGCAAGACGCGAACGTACGTACTGTATGTATAAACGTGAGTCTGGTAGGACGTGGGGCGAGTGGGAGGGGGGAGAAAAAACGGTGTATTTACCCAATCGCAGGCTCGTCGTGAATCGAGACGAGAAAACGTCGACGATAGAGTCGAGAGCGGTGGGCGGGGAATAACGACGAGACGAACGAGCGGCGAACGACGTCTCTCGTTGCCGCTCGGATCTCTCGGGTTCGTCGGGGCCGGAGCCGGAGACACGCGAAGCAGAAGGAAAAGTATGGAATATTTAGCGTTCAGTGAGCTATAAAAGCAATTATATGGGTCCCATTGTTTGGCGGGAGTGCGACTCAGCGATACCGAGGTGAACCGGCCCGGATAACCCGGTGCGACTGCGTCCCGTGGGGGGGGGGGGGGGGGGGGGGCGGAAAACGCGGGGGTATAGGAAGAGACGCTGGGTGGCTCAGGGCTGAAACGACAGGAAGAATCGAAGCAGGCCAACCCCATCGAAAATCAAGAAGTACCGAGTCTCTCTACCGTGCGGCAATAAATACGCCGGTCGACGAGTCGATCAGCAGCCGCCCTTGCAAATTCCGTTCGAGTCGAGCGCAGGGGTAAAACGGTTTTGTGTCGCTGACGAAAAATTACGGACAAATGAATTTATTTTTGTTACGTCAGGAAAATATTTTTAGGCAGAATATTTTGTTACGTTAGGAATATATTTTTTAGGGAGAATACTTTGTTACGTTAGGAAAATATTTTTTAGGAAGGATATTTTGTTACGTTAGGAAAATATTTTTTAGACAGAATATTTTGTTACGTTAGGAAAATATTTTTTAGGCAGAATATTTTGTTACGTTAGGAAAAAAAATGTTAGGCAGAACATTTTGTTGGGTTTGGAAAATATTTTTTTGGCAGAATGTTTTGTTACGTCAGGAAAATATTTTTAGGCAGAATATTTTGGCACGTTAGGAAAATATTTTTAGGCAGAATATTTTGTTACTTAAGGAAAATATTTTTAGGCAGAATATTTTGTTACATTAGGAAAATATCTTTTAGGCAGAATATTTTGTTACGTTAGGAAAAAAATTTTAGGCAGAATATTTTGTTACGTTAGGAAAATATTTTTTAGGCAAAATATTTTGTTGGGTTTGGAAAGTATTTCTTTGAGTTTGCGAAACATTTTTTTTTAGATTAGACATTTTTTTTTTAATTTAGGAAAATATTCTGCGAAGTTATGAAAATATTTTGGTAACCTTACAAATAATCGCATTTATCGCAACTTTTTTATTGGCCGAACAAAAAAAATTTCTTCACGAACCACCGGCCACCGCGCACCAAACATTTTGACCACATCCGAAATTTCCTACACATTAAACCCCAAAATCGCGCCAGCATATTTTCAACTTTCCCGAAAATATTCCAACGCAAATTTATACATTTGACCCCAGCGCTTCTCCAACGTCGCGCCATCCCCCTCCTCGGCCGAGGCCCTTTTTCGTAATTATTCTTTTCCCGTGACTGAGTGTCGCGTCGTCATAAATCACCATTCGGCACCGCCAGAGAGCCAAGACCCTTTTCCGCCCCCCAAATTACACCCTCGCCGATGCATAATTATTATTTAATACGTAATTAGGAATAACAAATTGGACGTTCCAGGAGTGGGCGGCGAGTGACTGGAGGAGGGTGAAGCCGGGGAACAAATTGCAGATAGTGCGAGAAAGAGAGACCGATAAAAATAAAACGAGAGGAACGAGGGAATTGAGTTTCGGTAAAAAATCAAGCGAGAGGACAAACTGCCCATTGAAGACGTTGGAGTTGGGTTCGAATGGAGAACAGAGGGGAGTGACAGGGAGACGGGGGGAGGGGGGGGGGGGGGTTGAGACTCGGGGCGCGATAGTCTCGCGCTGGTTTTAGAAATTCTTCAGCGTTGCAGAGAAGGTGAACGCGAAGAACAAGCAGCGAGACGCCAGTCCGGCTTCGGTGGCAGCGTCGGTAGTAGCAGCCTCTAATATAAATGTCCCAGCCGCGCGGGCGGCAAGGCGGAACCGAGACATTCGCTAATTAAAAAACTTGAAAAATTAAAACACATTTCTCTCTCTCTCGTTCCTCTCCCGCGTCGCCGTCTGTGCCTCGTTTCTTCTCCCCCTTCAACCCCTCCACCCCCGCCCCCTGTCGTTTCCTCGCTGTGCTTAAGCAGCCTTCTCGGTTTGCTACTCCCTTAATTTCTGGTATCTGATCGGCCATCTGTTCCAAGTCATCTCGAAGCACCCCTGTCGTGTTCCTTATATTTCCTCCCCCCGCCCCCTCCACCCTCTCTCCACCCTCCGCCCCTGTCTCGGTGTCCACTTATATTCCATTTCCCGGACAGCTTTTCCTTTCCTTCTCGCGAAAAGTCGAACTCGCGTGCCACGTGTTTTGCGAGAAGCAGCCGCCGCCCACCCCTTCAATGTGCCGCCCACCCCTTTTCTTAACCCCCTCCCCCATCTGTCTGTCTTTGGCCAACTTTTGCTTCCAACCGATACGTCGGACACGTGCATTAAAATCGACGCCTCTGGCGGATCGTATATCACGGGATGCACGCCAGAAGGTGGATCGTTTTAAATAATGAGAATCCAAAAAGTGCAGCACTCTACTCGGGGGCTTCAACAGACTCCGGTAACTTCGCTCGCTACTGGCTACAGCGAAACTGCCGTGGCTGGTGCTAAGTGCAGAAACTCGGGAAGTGCAGAGTAGTCGAGGAAAGATTTTCAGTAATTTGGTCCCGAATTTTTACCTTTTTATTCGTTGTATTTTTATTATTCGAAGATTTAAAAAAATTATTTTCTGTTAAAAAAAATTTCGCAAAAATACCAGATCGACGAGATATCGTCGCTCGGGGAAACTCGGGAAAGTGCAGAGTAGTCGAGGAAAGATTTTAAGTAATTTGGTCCCGAATTTTTACATTTTTATTCGTTGTATTTTGATTTGAAGATTTTTTAAAATTATTTTCTGTTAAAAAAAATCGCGAAAATACCAGATCAACGAGATATCATCGCTCGGGGAAATTCGGGAAAGTGCAGAGTAGTCGAGAAAAGATTTTTTGTGAGTAGTCGAGAAAAATTCTGTTGTGAGTAGTCGAGAAATTTTTTCTGTTAAAAAAAAAATTCGCGAAAATACCAGATCGACGAGATATCGAGTGACAAAGGAGTCGTCAGTGAATGGCGAGCGCGAAATTTCCAGCGGGAAACTCCCCGAGCCCCTCGGCGCTATCGCTATCAACAATTCAATAGTGTTTAACTTATTTATGTCCCGTTAAATGCCGGGACTAATTAGACGTCGGTGCAAAGATTCGAGTCGGTGCAGAGCGCCGTTCGCGCGGCGCGGGACCCTCGAAATGGTTCGTCCTGATGTTCCGGCCGCGATGCCGCGGAGAAGCGAGAGAGGAGACGGCGATAGAAGGGGGGGAAAAGGACAGTCGAGGTACCCCATAACCCGGGCTCCAACAGCGACAGACAATGGCAAAGAATAGCCCGGAGGCTTCCTACCGTGAATAGGCCTCAAGACACTGAACGTTGTAATGCGAAAGACTCTCCCATTGTCGGGGCCCGGGCAGTTAAGTGCTCCCGTCTGCTATGGTCTCGAAAACGAAGTGGGCTCTTCACCACCAGTGCCGCACCAGGAACCACCTCGCCGTCAACCCCCGCCGCCGTTCTCTATCAACCTATCCGACGATACCAACTAGCCGAGCCTAGGTAACCTGCTGACTCGTGTGCCATTTCCTCGTACCCTTTCCCTCGCCCTTTCCCATAGTCTTGGATTTTTTGTCGTCGTGGTTACGATGGCGGTGGTAATTTCGATGTTTTTATATTGATTTTTGCTTCCTGATCTGTCCAGCCGTTCTAATTTTATGTTGAAATTGGTTTCGATCGCTGTTGTTTATTGGAATTGGGGTTTCGGCATCGAACGGTCCGCAGTAATACCTACAAACAAATTTACGTTTCGACCCTCATCGGGGCCCTCCTCAGAAATATATTTTCGGCATCTATAATTGAAATACAAAAAATAGTAGAAATTGCGATATAACTTGTTCTAATTTTGTGGCATTTTGAATGGTTTGAAAAATCTCGTTCTCGCACTGGACCGTGCAGATTACGAAATACCGGGTTCTAATTTGGTCCACACATTGACTATCATGAAACAAGGGTTGGGTACAAATTTTAGACAAATCGGTTCAGTGGTTAAAATCTTACATAAAAAAAACAGCCGAAAAAATCTGTAAAATAGAACTTTGCAAATTGCTTCCGCAGTATTTTACACTTTTGACGATGCTTCCTCTATGAGGAAGCCAAAAAATTGATCAACATACTTCCCCATAAAGGTAGCTTCGTTAAAAGTGTAAAATACTGAGGAAGCAATTTGCAAGGTTCTACTTTGCAGATTTTTTTCGTTTTTTATGCATCTGTTTTGAAATAATAATAATAATAATAATAACAATGATGCAGAAGCTGTGAAGATTTAAAAACAATAATGATAATGATGATGATGATGATAATAAAAATAATAATGAGAATTACTAAGATTTATAAAGGATTTCCTATATAAATTTTTGCGTAAAGTTTGTGTTGCTCGGTGGTTGGATGCGACGAAAGACTCAACATCCAGCAAAAAAAAAGAAAAGAATACGAAACAGAAGAGTTGGAAGAAGAAGAAGATGGCGCGAAGTGCGAGCGAGAAAAGTTTCAACCGGGGCGTGCGGCGGTCGGGACAAAAAGCCGTCCCTGACCGAGACACGATTCTCGCGCCGAATGATAGATCGTCGTTCAGATCTTTTCAACGGATTCCCCCGACCGGAAGGAAAAAGGAGAATTTAAGATCTCCGCTGCTCCTTTTCCTTCTGCGCCTCTCCAGCGGCAGTCGAAATGTTGAATACAGAAGCCTCGGCCCTGTTCGCGGGCTTCTTTCGTCGGACTGTGATAACACCAAGCTTCGAGTGTTTGACGAAAAATTGTGACTTTGTTTCTGGCTCTCCAGGCACGAAACAAAGGCGAAATAGTTTATTAATAACTTATTTGTGATGTTTTAATAGCAATTGGAGTAAACAATTTTGAGTGAATTCTGTCCCCTATGTTCACGAAAATGGTAAAAAAAATTACTTAACCAAATTTTGTACGTCGATGTCTTTTTCCATCAATTAAACTAATAAGTTGTCAATTCGCGTAGATAAATTCATTTTGCAAATAGTCGGGAGATCGCGAAAAATATATTTTTTTCAAAATCGATTAAAAAAGGTTAATAACCAGTGTTTTCAGGGGTAGAATATGCGACTTGAGAATGATGGTATAGGTTAGAAGTTGATATTTTGAAAAGAAAAAAATTGGGGTCGATTTTCGCAATTTTCGGTCTGGAGCCGAATCTACGATTTCTGACAGAAAAAATATTTTTGTCGTCGCCAAAAAAGTATTTTTTTCAAAATCGATTAAAAAAGGTTAATAACCAGTATTTTTAGGGGTAGAATATGCGACTTGAGAATAATGGTATAGGTTAAAAGTCGATATTTTGAAAAGAAAAAAAATTGGGGTCGATTTTCGCGATTTTCGGTCCGGAGCCGAATCTACGATTTCTGACAGAAAAAATATTTTTTTCGTTGACAAAAAATATTTTTTTCAAAATCGATTAAAAAAGGTTAATAACTAGTATTTTTAGGGGTAGAATATGCGACTTGAGAACGATGATATAGGTTAAAAGCCGACATTTTAAAAAGAACAAATTTCTGAGGTCGATTTTGGCAAATTTTTCAGGCACGTGCGCCAGCGCGTGTGATTAGCCTAGTAGATATATATTTTCCGTAAATTAAATAATTGCATCACAGTACATTTTTTCCTCCCCCACATAAAACCACAATTTCCATAATCACAGATTTTCTATTTAGCGTGGACGAACCGTCGAGAATTTTCGTTTTGATAAAAAAAAAAGTAACGTCGGGAGTGACGAGAGGCAAAACTCTGGGTTCGTCTCTCGTCGCCCGCGCTCTCGGTGCCCAACACACACGTTCGTCTGGGATAATCCGAGAAACTCGACGCTCCTTTCTTTGCGAGCCGCGCTCGCGTTGCGGCGAACTTCTTCTCGCCGCGCGCAATCTCCGCCTCGCGAGCCGGTAATACAAGATAAACAAAACACTTGTAACCGCGTATGTAAAACACGAGGCCCGCGGGAAATTTTCACCCGCGGACGCGTCGCGGCGCACGTGTTATAATAACGTCAGCCGCGACGCCGCGTTGACTGAGTGAGATGCGCGAGGGACCCCCGCGCGGTCCGGCTCGAAAACAATTCCCGGTAGTGAAAACGTCGCCGCGTGAGAGACTCGTTCGTGCCGCGTTGCTATATACCGAATATTGTATTTCGTTCGTCGTCTCCCGGCCACGTTCGCGGAGATCTCGTTACCTGAGCGCCACGTTCTTTGATTCTTAGCGCTGTACAATTTTTTTTTGTTTTTTTTTCGTCGAAGTCGCTCTCCGCGTTCATCGCTAATATTTGTGGCGGGTAAAACATTTTTTTTTACTCCTCGTTCTCGTATTTCGCAGAGAATTTCATTTTCGGTCGGCTGTCATTTTTGGAAATATATATGATGCTTATAGTGAATATTTGATGATGTTATTTTTCTATTGCTTGGGCGCCACGTTTTTCTTTTATTCTCTGCATCGTACCATTTTTTTTGTAGTTTCTGTTCCGTTGTTATTTCAATGGATGATGTACGGAAGCAAAACCCTGGCCAAGTTTTTTGCTTGGTTAATATATTGATTCGGATTAATATTTTTGAATTATATATTTTTTGTCCGCAACAGATTTTTTTGTAAGAAATTTGTAACAAGGAGTTTTTTTTTGTGAGAACATTTTTTAAGGGATGGCTACACTTTTTGTTTGCAAGAGATTTTTTGTAAAAAATTTGTAACAAGGAATTGTTTTATAAGAATTTTTTTTAAAGGGATGGCTACACTTTTAATACTTGGCGTCACATTTTTGTTTTGAAAAAACATTTTTGTGTTTCTTTTATTCTTCGTTCTCGTCTTTCAGAAGCTGTTTGACTTTCGATCGGCTGTCATTATTATTGGAAATATGTATAGAACTCATAGTGTTCTGATGACATTTTTTTTCTGTTGCACATCCGAGGCAAACGTCATTCGAATCATAATTGTGGATTCAGTTCACGCGAAGCCAGTCAGGTATAACACGATGTGTAATATCAGTAACCCGAAACCTAGATACGAAGTTGCCGTATTGCTGGGTGCCGTTGGGGTAGGGGAACAATCACACCTGCCCTAGAGGCAGTGAGCAATATCCAGCCTGCTCTCTGCTCGCTGGATATGCCCGCGTCGCGTATAGCACAGCCGCAGATAATGTTGTTTACTCTGTTTCGGTAAACCACAAGTGACAGTTTATCGCGGCAGCACAGATATTGCGGAGAAACGAGCGTCGTACGAACGTCAAGCGGCGACAGTCGCAGGCTAAAAATTCAAATTACCGGAACAGGCGACTCAGTTTTACTTGAGTGATTTTTTTGTACTCTCGTATAATCATTATTATATTTTTTTACAATAAATAGTTACATCGATTTTTGTATAAGGTGTATAAATATTTTTTAAAAAGCGACAATTAATTTTTTACACGTTTCGCGTTCAGTGAAATTTCGATGTTTTTTTAAGCTCTAGATTTTACGAATAGTTAGGTAAGCCGTTGATTCAACTACCGGATCCTCAGTTTCGGGGAACCTCGCGACCCCCGCTCATACGCTCATATAATTATTATAATAGTTTTTACAATAAACAGTTACATCGATTTTTGTATAAGGTGTATAAATATTTTTTAAAAAGCGACAATTAATTTTTTACACGTTTCGCGTTCAGTGAAATTTTGATTTTTTTTTAAGCTCTAGATTTTACGAATAGTTAGGTAAGTCGTTGATTCAGCTACCGGATCCTCAGTCTCGGGGAACCTCGAGACCCCCGCTCATACGCTTATATAATTATTATAATAGTTTTTACAATAAATAGTTACATCGATTTTTGTGTAAGGTGTATAAATATTTTTTAAAAAGCGACAATTAATTTTTTACACGTTTCGCGTTCAGTGAAATTTTGATTTATTTTTTAAGCTCTAGATTTTACGAATAGTTAGGTAAGTCGTTGATTCAACTACCGGATCCTCAGTCTCGCGACCGCCGCGAGCCTCGCGCGCTGCGCCCGACGAGTGAAGTCGAGGACTTTCCACTCGACACTCTTTTTCCCCACACGGTTCACTTCAGCCGCGCCACGTATGTGTATTTGTTTATTTTATCCCTGTATTTCGATGCGTTGGCAGCGGGAGATAGGGTGAGCGCCGCTGATAATACGTTGCATATGCGAGGCAATCGTGAAAAGAATTGAGAGAAAGAAGAGAATTGTGGAACCCCCAACGGACGTTCTCGTTATGTTTATCATTATTATCATTGTTATCATTATGAACGACATGGGGCGATTTCGGGCGAGATGGCGAGTCACGTGACATTTTTTTTTAATCCCATTGCAACGTGACATTTTTTTACTCATTTTGCTGTTAACTAAAATTTTATATCTCTTGGTAAGGCGAGATCTAAAAAAATGTGACACATCGATTGGTGGATTTAAATGGCACGGAAATTACTGAGATATTTTTTGAAAAATGTTGTTGCCGATTATGTTTAAATCGTTTTCGACGACCAAATCAATCGTCCCGGTCCAAAAGTCCAAGGATCATCTATCCCTGAGTCACCCTACACTGGTCGGATTTATCGCGCACTGTGTGTGACGTGCAAACTCGAAATAAAAGTACTTGAGAATCCCCAAGTACTTTTATTTCGTGTGGCTACTCTAACCGGGAGGGATGAAAGTATTTCCAAGGGCTGCTTAACGTTCCTTTTGTTTATCCTCGTATGATTTTCCATTTGTACTGCTTTCGCTTTTTTTTTCTCTGCTTTTTTTTTTGCTGTATCATACGAGCGGAGATTTTTACAGGGCGCGTAATCTGAAGAGTGAATACGTAACGCGAAATGCTGGGTGCAGCTGCTTTTCTCCGCTTCCGTATACATCACTTTTTTGTTTTAGTGACCGCCTCCGTTGCCTCCAGTTTCTTCTTTCCCTATTTTACATTATTTTATGCAGATTTGCAAAAAATAAAAAAATATTTAAAAAAAACAAATTGCCGGAGATAAAGCAAGAACAGACAAGTTCAGAGATGAGAAGCAGCAGTGAATCGCATTTGCGAAACTCACACACACAGATAGCAAATATCGAAGGTACATTTACATAAAGTAAAATTTGAAAAAAAAAAAAAAAAATGAAAAAAAATGTTTTAAGGGGGATGGACGCGATGGGCAACGTACCTGGATCGGTCTACCCTGTCCATAACTCGTGAAAAAAAAATTGTTATACGTATTCAGGCCATCGTGCACTGCAAGTCACTTGTCAGAGTGGAAGCTACACGAGGCAGATTAAACGAAAGGTATTATAACGTGAAAGAGGGACAGCCGAGTGCAATAAGGGGAAGACCGACAGAGCGAAAGATATATAAAAAGGACCCGAGCTCACGGGATATAACGTATTTACTTGGGGTGAGAAGGATGTGTACCACCCCCGCCCGGGGGGGTTTTCCCCGATTTCATCGGACGTTTCTGTTTTCACATTCTTCGTCCCGGATTTTTTTTTTTTTTTCTTTTCTTTTTTCATAACCGGCCTCGTCCATTGTGCTCGTTACGCGAATTCGCGGTGGGCGTCACTGTCCGTTTTTTAATTTTAAAAACATAATATTGCTCCAACGTCTTGTTCATTTTCGGACGTGCCATCGCGGAGTCCAATAGAATTTTGAGCGCTCGTCGGGCGGATAAAATGGTAACCCACAGCAAACACGCGAGTGTTGTAAAAAAAGTATAACCGATCGTTTGCATTACAGTTTTTATTTTAGGACAGTTTTTATTTTAGGAAAATCGTTCGTTGGACTTTTTTTCCGTATTTTGCATTATCTTCTACTTCCATCGAAACTGTGTATATTATATTTTTTAACATCCGATTTTTGTACAAAAAATCTTGTGGCGGAAAATAATTTTAATTAACATGTCTTTATTTATGCATTTTATGCAGAATATAAAAACAAAAAAATGAGTTTCATAATGTTTAAATTCCTACATTCCATAATAAAAAAATTAAAATGTTGTAAAAAATGTCTCCTGGCTATTTCCTAATCCACTGCAAATTCGCAGATAGTTTCACACGCTTTGCGAATCGCGTATTATATATCACACGAATCGCGAATGTGTGTATTATATTTTTTAACCTCCGATTTTTATACAAAAAAACTTATGGCGAAAAATAATTTAAATTAACATGTTTTTATTTATGCATTTTATGCAGAATATTTAAAACAAAATCAGTTTCATAATGTTTAAATTCCTACATCCCATAATCAAAAAAATTAAAATGTAAAAAATGTCTCCTGTCTATTTCCTGATCCACTGCAAATTCGCAGATAGTTTCACGCGGTTTGCGAATCGCGTATTATATTTCACTCGAATCGCGAATGTGTGTAATATATTTTTTAACCTCCGATTTTTGTACAAAAAAACTTACAGCGGAAAATAACTTAAATTAACATGTTTTTATTTATGCATTTTATGCAGAATATTTCTAAAAAAATTCATTTTCATAATGTTTAAATTCCTACATTGTACAATAAAAAAATTAAAACGTCGCCAAAAAATGTCTCCTGGCTATTTCCCGATCCACTGCAAATTCGCAGATAGTTTCGCTCTGCAAATCGCCGCGCGGTTTCAATCCCGCTCGGCGTTTCGGGACGCTAAGCGATAGAACTCGCACGCCCGGAGCCACGTATTGCTTACTAGTTTTCCAATGCGGAGTGCCGGATATAGAGGAGAGTTTCTAAACACGCGAGGGATTCTGATACATACCAGGTCTCCATGCGCCGCGAGTGGGTAAAACTCGCGAGAAGGCGCGCGGGATATTGTACGAACGAAATTACCACACTGTAAAAATATTTAAATCCGTGAAACAAGCAATTCGCCGCGAGACCCGGCACCGCGTTCCGGAATGGCCAAGGCCTCTCGAGTGAGAGACTCTCGTACTCTCTTTCTCTCTTTCTCTCTCTCGCTTCCTCGCCTTTACGTGTCCCTCTCTCGCTCTCTCGCCCACTGCGTTTGCCTCCTCCTCTCGCCTAGCAACGGGCAGATGTCGAAATGACTGATATTTATTTTTGTACAAACAAACGCTTTAATGATGAGGTAACGCGAGCGAACTGAGGATACTCGCGGGTTTGCGCGCGTATGCGACCAACATTCGTGTGTATTCCTCGAGGCGCGTCTGCTCGGTCGTCCCTTTAATAAAGACCGAGGAGAAAGACTATTTACGTTGAATTTTGTAATTCCCGAGTGCTACACGCTGTTTGCACAAAAATTGCTAGACGTTTTTGACGGATGCGTCGAGAACAAAAAAAAATACTGGCAGCGATTTTTCCACCCTTTAATACGACGTTGGGAGTTTAAATATTATAAATAAATAGCATGTATTTGTAACGATAAATACATTAATTATACAAAAATCTGAAACTATTAAAATAGTATATTATTTTGATCTTAAACACAACATAAATAAAAATAATGACACTATTTTATAACTACGGCCAATAAATTTTACAAGTCGCGAGTAACATTTGTATCTCCGAAAAATCATCGAGAGAGCGTAAAACTCGCTGCAGACATGAGAACTAAAAAAAAAGAAAAAGCTCAGCTAAATTGTGCCTTGGAATATTTTTCACAACTATGCGTTAAAAACATATATTTGTAGCAATAAATACATCAATTATACCAAAACCTGAAACTATTGAAATAGTAAATAATTTTTATCTTAAACACAACATAAAAAAAATAATTACACCATTTTATAACTATGACCAATAAATTTTACAAGTCGCGAGTAACATTTGCCTCTCCGAAAAATCATCGAGAGAGCTCAAAACTCGCTGCAGACACGAGAACAAAAAAAAAAGGAAAAGCTCGGTTAAATTTTGCCTTGAAATATTTTTCACAACTATGCGTTAAAAACGAGAGGATATCTCTCGGTTGATGCCAAATCTCTCTCTGCATTATCAGTAATACATACGGGATGGAATTTATTCGGTTCGTAACAATTTATTTTTCATTCCCTCCCCCCCCCCCCTCTCCCGCCCCTCCTCCTCCTCCACCCCCTCGGTATCAAGAGTAAAAAGCGTGCTTGTATAATCATACGGCTGCGTTATACGGTACAGGCTATATTTTGCGTTATAGTCGTCGTTGACGTCGGGCGCTAACTCGCACGAGGTTCGCATGTCGTACACCAGATAAACGTGTAGCGTGTATCCCAGCCTCATCCCAGCCGGGCGGAAAAGCAGAAGCCAGTGGATGGTGCGGCTATGCCATCTGAATAAATACAAGCAAATCAAATTCTCTTCGCGCTCTCTGGCATATCCATTACGATTATGAAGGATTTACACGTTCATCGTCTGCCCCCCTCCCCCCCCCCTTCCCGCTGTCCCGCTTCGCACCGACAGTTTTTCGTTTCCTCCCTCCACTCCCCCAACCCCCTCGCCCCCTTCGTTTTAATAGACGAAGAACACACTCGTGCGGCGCGTACTTTGACTCCGATACAGAAACAGAAATAAAACGTCGAGAGTGGAAAAAACACAATCGCCTCGCACGCTCCTCGTCGTTGTCGACCGTGTTTGACTTGAATGCGGAAAATGTTTTACAATCAGTTTTCTCTCCGGAGTCGAGCGTGTATTATATCGCGTTGCATGAAAACAGAGGACAACGGAATCAATGTTACGCGGGTCACCTGCCTGTGGCATATCCATTACGATTATGAAGGATATGAAGCCTTCGGCCACCCCTCCAACCCCCTCCTGTTTCCAGCTTCTCTCGAAGCATTTGCATCCCCTGTAAACTCGCCGCTGTTGAGGCTGAGGGCCGCAGGACTGACGTTACACGGACGTCAGGAGGAAAAACGTTTTTTGGAATATCTTTTGGGTGAGGCGAATTTTTGTGGATCGCTATCTTATTTTATATTTTATTTTATGGATCGCTGCTATTTTTTTACGAGTGGCGACGTTGAATGACTTTGTTTTATTTTTCGCGGACACTGGGAGCAACAGGTTACACAACACGGGAACCGATGAGGGGTGGAATCGATACCGGAGATGATGCTTTAATCGAGTGATTGAACTTTGGAGAGACTGCGATTTCGTGGTGAGAGAAATAATGTATGAAGTGAGATTTTTTGAAGTTTTTTTTTGATAACTTTGATGACACGTTTTTTAGGTACGAATGAATAATTTGAAATTAAAACTGAATGTTTAAAATAAAAATTGAAATTAAAACTGAATGTTTAAAATAAAAATTGTAATAAAAATTGAATGTTTAAAATTAAAATTGAAATAAAAATTGAATGTTTAAAATTAAAATTGAAATTAAACCTGAATGTTTAAAATTAAAATGGAAATAAAAACTGAATGTTTGAAATTAAAATTGAAATTAAAACTGAATGTTTAAAATTAAAATTGAAATTAAAACTGAATGTTTAAAATTAAAACGGAAATAAAAACTGAATGTTTAAAATTAAAATGGAAATAAAAACTGAATGTTTAAAATTAAAATTGAAATAAAAACTGAATGTTTAAAATTAAAATTGAAATAAAAACTGAATGTTTAAAATTAAAATTGAAATAAAAACTGAATATTTAAAATTAAAATTGAAATAAAAACTGAATGTTTAAAATTAAAATTGAAATAAAAACTAAATGTTTAAAATTAAAATTGAAATTAAAACTGAATTAACTGATTGAAAGAATTTCAATTAGAAAATGCAGTTCTGATGGACATAATTCAATTCTTTTTCAATATATTCATAAAAATTATGTTTTACAGTTAATGGAAAAAAAAGTCATTCATTTCAGTCATTCCTTTTCTCAGTCTAAAAATGTGAAAATTATGGAACCACGTTGATGAAGCTCGGTAAATATTACGGATGTGTACAGGAGTCGCAGACAGAGATGCAGGAGCTTCGAGGGCACATTTCGACCTGCAGGGTGACAAGTCCGGGCGTTCAACGCACTTGGTAACAGAGTCAGAGCCTCCGCAGGAGCCACAGACACCGTCGACGACGACGACGACGACGGCGACGACGACGATGAGGAAGCCGGCGACCAAATTGAATTTGGGTTCTGGCCTCTGTTTAGATTCCTCGCTGGTTGTTTAGTTTGGAGGAACAAAGAAAACATCTATGTGTTTATTCTAGCCGACGCTTCGGCTCTCCCACTCGCTCTTTGTCTCTCCGTCCTTCTTTATCTTCCTCCTCGTGCTCTCCTCTCCGTCTGCACCATCACAATTTTTCCCTCTCTCATTTTATCCTCACTGTCGACCAGACTCCCCATCTCGCTCCTTCCCCACTGTTCTCCTTTTGCACTCGTCTCGGCGCGCTCTCCACCCATCCCGTCTATACTTTTTTAGTGGCCGTTATGTTTTGGCCATTTTCGAATTCACACGGCTTTACGATAATACTCAGCTTTTTCGCTCTATAGCAAACTTGATATCTTCGTTGCTAGCATTTTGCGGGCGAAAGCAGCTGCCAACAAAAAGAATCAAATGAAAAATTCATCGACCTGATTTTTTTTTTAGTTGCATCGATCAAAACTCTTGAGACCAAAAATGCGATTAAACTTTATGTTGAAATTAAAGATGGATATTTTTTTTATTGTTTTTTAGGTTAATATTAAATCTTAAGTCTCGATGAATATTAAAATTTGTCGCACTCGATAATATTGCTAATTTTCTGATAATTTTATTTTTTGTCCATATTTGTCCGTCAATTGAGCAAAATTTACGCGACAATCCCGACGCTTAGGATTTTAGAGGCAACGGAAGCAACAGAATAACCGGAAGCGACGTTTTCTCCGCGCTGCTCTTGCCGAATAACGACGAACGGTATATACAACGAGGTGGAATAAGAGACCGGGTTGCCGTTGGTCCGTGGAACGCAATTTCCAAAATAAACCCGGCGAACGCCCGACTCCGCAAATAATCATCGCGCGTGCTTTTAATTAAGTTCCACTGTCTGAAACGCGCCCGCGCTTCGCTAGGTGTCCGCTCGTCGTCGACGCCTACGACGGCGACGAGGTCCTCTCGACGTCCGAGACTCCTTTCTTCCGATCCGCGGAAACTCCGAAACGAGATGAGGGACCTTCGCGACGAGATGAGAAAGCACGGAGAGCAAAATTGTCGTGTGGGAAAAGTCTGTATAATCGTCTAGCAAAAAATGTTAATAAATGTTCAGAAGTAAAAATTCCAAAAATTCCAACTAAATTTCCAGAATTTTTTTTTATCCAAATAAAATTTGCAGAATTTTTTTTTATCCAAATAAAATTTCCAGAATTGTTTTTTTAATCCAAACAAAATTTCCAGAAAAAACATTTTTAAATCCAAGGATATTTCCAGAAGCAAAGATTACAAAAACTCAATGACAATTACAAACAAATTATTTTCATTGCGAAAAAATTATTATTCAAAACTAAATTCGACTCGACAAAAAAGTCTCGCCTCAAACACAAACCTGCTAAAATCGAGTGAAAAAAAAAGTTGCTCCAACCAAATCTATATTTGTGTCCGCCAAATTCCGCGGAGCCAACAAATTTCATTTCTCGGTGTAACCGCACTACTAATTTACTAATTCGTTTTTTTTTTTTCTCGTAACGTCTATCCGTAGCCTCGACGAGCAAATATAACATTGATTTACGATACTCAGCGAATGCTTATAAAGCCGATAAGGCGTGGAAAAAAAGTGAGAACAACAAGAGACATAAAAGTGCGAGAGGCCGAGTGACTCGTATTCTGTGGAAGCGACAAGTTCGACGCTGTTTTAAAATCGTGAGCGAGCGGCGGTTAGCTCGTAGTTGTTTCAGGTGTTCGACGTTCCCCTCCCCACGTTCCCACGTCTATACATATATATTACGTATATATATATACGTATAACCCATACCTGTGACTCTAGATGCGCCGATGTTTGAGGCTAATAGAGAAAGAGAGCGATCGCCGAGATAAAACCGGTGGTCGAATAAGGGGAGGAGCGAGAAGAATGGCAGAGGATTTCACGTGGTTCAGCGTCCACCGCCGATAATGTTTATCCGCCACGACACAAATGTTTCGCCCCAAGTTGTTTCAGGTGGCTTCAACTACGCGGATTATGATTCCCTCGAGCGGCCTCCGACGACGTCCAACGTCGGGTTCGAAGTCCTGATTTGAAAAAACAGTCTAGTATTTTTTCGTACACAGCCCGGACCAGAATCGACTCGAGTCAGAAACAATGATAAAAAAAATTGTGTCCTCGACGCCTTCGATTGTCGAGATCGAAATCGAGCGTAATAACAAATCGGCGTGGATCGAATATCAGAAAGAAAATCTGCGTTTAAGATTTCATCGTTCTGCAAACAATCGTCAGTGATATGGAATTAATCGTGGTGACGGGGAAGCGATACGTCGTGGTGGAAAATTTGTGTCAGTCCTGACTAATTAATCTATTTATTCATTTATTTAATTAATGTATTTATTAATTTAAATAGATTAATTTATTTAATGGTCGATCTAATGGGATTTATTTGGATCAAATAAAATTTATTTCATTCAAATAAATTTTATTTATTCCAAATAGATCCCATCAGAACGATTTCTCTGGGTGTGTGGATATGTCTTGATTTGAAAAAAAAAATAATAATAAAAAAAATAAAATAAAATAAAACAGTCTAGTATTTTTTGCTACACAGTTCAAACCGAAATTGACTACAGTCAGCTAGAAACAACGATAAAAAGTGGAAGATAAAAATCAAAAACGATCGTAATATCCAATCGGCGTGGATCGAAGACGTCAGGAAGGAAATCTGTTTAAGATTTCATCGTCCTGCAAACAATCGTCAATGGTACAGAATTATTCACGTGGGGGACGGCGAAGCGACGTGGATACGTATTTCACCGGCGGTGAAATCGTTGTATCGCTAAACACTGAGATCGGCAACAGGCGCACGAGATTTCCGCGCGGGTATCACTCGCAACGGCACGAAGTTAGCGTGTGAATAATGCAACGTAATCGGCCTTGCAGGCAGCTTCGGCGTCTTGTCCTTATGTGCCGCGTGTATATACGCGGTGTACATGGTTTATTATACCGTACGACGATACCGACTGCGGTTACGGGGGCGGCGGGAAACGGGAAATCGAAGGTGGAAAATCGAGGCGTACGCGGTAGCTGCGGGGGTCTCGGGGATTTCTCGATTGGATTTAAGTACACAGCCACGAGGTTTCGAGCAATTAATAATGCAGGGAAAACCTCGCCCTACGCAAACCAAGACGAAGCCGGTGCGTAGCGTGTTATAAGAAGAGGCGTTGCTGCAAGATGTCTGTCTGTCTATCCAACCGTCTGCGTCTGTGTAGGTGAGTCGAGTTCAACCCCTTGGAGGTGAACGGCTTCCTCGTACACTGCAATCGTCGTATAGTATTTCAGGATTTCGATCTTGGTGAATATCGTTAAGAATTTTAGATGATGGAAAAAGTGTACGTCACATAATCGTTGCATTGTCTATACCTAACGATATTGTAATAGACAATAGTTCAATTTAAGTTGTGGATTTTTTCTGATGGGCATAAGCGATGTGGATACGTATTTCACGGGCGGTGAAACCATTGTGTACTGACGACGTCCAACATCGAATCGAACTACTGATTTTAAAAATCAGTCTAGTATTTAGTATTTATAAAAAAAATAGTCTAGTATTTACAAAAAAATAGTATAGTATTTGTAGAAAAATAGTCCAGTATTTATAAAAAATGGTCTTGTATTTATAAAAAAATAGTCTAGTATTTATAAAAAAATAATCTAGTATTTATAAAAAAATAATCTAGTATTTATAAAAAATAGTCTAGTATTTTAACAAATAGTCTAGTATTTTTTGGTACAAAAACTAAACCAGTCTGTCTGTCTGTCTGCCTATGTGAGTCGAATTCAACCCCTTCGAAGTGAACGTTTTCCTCGTACACTGCAATCGTCATAGTATTTCAATATTTCAATCAATCATTAAGATTTTTCAATGATTGAAATAATTGACTCCACGTGATCCTCGCATTGTTTGTGCCTAACAATATTGCTAGATGCTCGCGAAATCTAAATCGTTGATTTTTAGCGCTTGATTTGACGCTGTTTGGACAGTTGTTTAATCTCTATATAAAGAGGTGAAGATTTTAATGCCGGTGTCAACAAGACAACGTCTGCAATCCCGAGTTGACATAATTTTTCGTTATCTAACACGCGAAACGCGGTCTTTTCTTGGCCGTGCCAAAATGATCTTGACGCGATAACCGATCTAACTATAGACGTGGTCACGGATATCGATCGAGGCGGAAAAACGATGTAGCGTTTTTTGTGTGAAAATCTAGGAGTCCAAGAATGAAATGAAAGTCGAAGAATCGAGGAACTTTCATTTTTCGAAATAGTCGGCGCCCCGGGTCGGTTTGTTGCCACAACTGAGCGGTAATTGCGAGTACACGATACTTCAATGAGGAGTCATTCGATGAGTCAACAAGGCGTATGCTAAAATCTTGCATAATTTCGTGAGTTAGCACAAAAAATTTGAATAATTGAAATAAAAAATATCCCTCTCGGCGACGGAATTACGATGTGCGGGCGATAAATAACGGATGCACATCACGTGCGTCAACAAAAAAACACGCGAAAATCGTAGAACTCGAACTTTGTCATAACAAGTTTGGAATAAATAAGAAACATTTTATTCGCTGACAAACGCGAGGGAGTCGACGATACATAAAATTAAACGCACTCTTCTTTTTCGCTGACCCAGAATTCGCCACAGGTGTATTTTATATATTTCACATTGCAGCACGGAGAATTTCTTAATAAATTCGTCGATTTACGTAATCCGCCCGTCGTGACACGTGTGACATCCAATAATGTTTATATTTCGTCCCGCAGCTGCACGATCGTAATTTACCCGCGGGGTGATTGCGAAAAATTGCCGAAATTCTTTCAATTACGAACCCGGGGGTCTTTTTGCCGTTTCAAGTTTTTCTCGTAACTGTTGCGCGACGCCGGAACGAAGCCATCGATATTCATAGCAAAGTGTGTTACAGGGTAGAGCGGTTGGCTCTCCTTTGCCCTGTCTTAGAGCTCCTTCGAGGGGATTCGAAACGAGCAACGCCGAGCGGGTTTAGGGGTTGCGAGATGATAAAGAACGGGAGAGTGAGGGGGGTGGGGGGTGACCAGCAGCACCGACGCTTGATTGGAAAGGACAGCCTATCCGCAATTTGCGATTTCAAGGGCGCAGCCGAGGCAAAAAGGGCCACGAGGGAGGTGAGAATTCGCTTGTCTTTCACCCGGAGACTTCATTCGCGTTTCTTATTATTCGTCCCTCTTCCCCGCGCGCGGACTTCTTTTAGGCTGCTCCCCCCCCCTCCCCCTATTTTTCTCACCCTCGATGAGGTCTCTCTTTGCATTTCGCGGGCCAGTCAATACCTATCGGGGCGATTCGGGGATATGAAAGGAGGGAATAAATCTTTGTCGAGGATTTTCGGGAAAATTCTAATACAGTCCGGGGCCATCTGGTTTGGCTCTTTTATTGTTGTGATATATTTTTCGTACAAGTGTATTTGTCGTAAATTTTGGAACCGAAAGAATTAGAGACTCATTACATTTCAAATATAAAATATGATCAGTAAATTAAGTTACGAATTCTTGAAATTAAAAAAGGAAGATATCAGTGAAATGAATTACTGATTTTTGAAATTTATCGAATAAAATGTCAGTAAAATAAATTACTGATTTTTGAAATTTATTGAATAAAATGTCAGTAAAATAAATTACTGATTTTTAAAATTTATTGAATAAAATATTAGTAAAATTAATTACTGATTTTTGAAATTTATTGAAATAAAATATCAGTAAAATAAATTACTGATTTTTAAAATTTATCGAATAAAATATCAGAAAAATGAATTACTGATTTTTTAAATTTATCGAATAAAATATGAGTAAAATAAATTACAGATTTTTGAAATTTATCGAATAAAATATCAGTAAAATAAATGACTGATTTTATACATTTCTTGAATAAAATATCAGTAAAATATCAGTAAGTTTTACTCTATAATTTGTCACTATTACTATAATTTAGTTTCTGGCTAATTTATTTATTGTCGCATGAACCACGAAAGCATTTTTATCCTCCCATCCAAAATGTCATAAAATAAAACCGAGCGCACATTTTTTCCGGGCGCAATCGATGACGTCCCGAAGTCGAGCGAAATCGCGTTAATCGGAAACCGAGAGTTCTCGGAAATCGCCGCACATTCGAGATGGAAGGAGACGTCGAAGGGAAGAGAGAGAGACAGAGCGAGAGCGCGGCGAGTTGACTCTCGTTCTCACGTCTCTCGAGGCCCGCGCGACGGAAGCCTCGATGCTCAGTCACCCTCCTCGAGAGTGGAGTCGGGTCGCGCGGCGGATCTCCTTAAATTATAAACAGCGTCAGCCAGCGTAGCTTGCGGGATTTCGATCTCGTGTCGTCGGTCGCCGCGTGCGACTCGCACACGTGAAGGTCCAAGAAACGGCGCGACGACGACGACGCCGGGGAAACTCGGTGACGCTCGAATGGAACGCGCGAGGGGCTGCAGACAACAAAGTCTCCCGAAGTTCGACGGACAGATGCACCGGCTCAGCATATGCGAGAGAAGGAGACGAGAATTGGGGCTCGAACCCCAACCTCTCCGGCTCTTCTTAAGGGTCGCTCTTCGAGGTCCCAGGGCCATTTCCGGTTTCTCAAAGTCCCTCAACGAGCCTTCTGCATCTCGTGTTGCATGCTACTGTTTTTTTGTAGTCACTCACGAATATTGACCCACAAAAACAGTCGCATGGACGTTAAACACTTGAATTTTCGTCTCAATGGTTATAGCCAAGACTTCGCAGAGAAAAAAAATGGTTGGTCTTACAAAATATTAGACTCTGTACTCACTTTGTCGGCTTCTGTAAAATATTGTCGCATTTCCTGTATACCTCTGGTCCTTAGGCGATTTTATCCGAGGATCAAATAAATATGCAATATGATACAATGTAATACAATGTAGGAGTCACCGGCAGTCAAATAAATTTTTAGTTAGAGCAATGAATTTGTTTTATTCCTTTAACCATAAATTTGAGAAAAGAAAAAAAAAATTTCAAGCCAACCAAATAAATATTTCTCCTTCGCGGAACAAGCCGACTTCTTTTTCTCAGTAATCCAAGATTACTTAAGTGCGCTGAAATTATCTCCCAGAAAAAATATTCCAAAACAACTAGTTTATATGGTGTTCAAGTCTGCATCGTTGAAATACAACGAAATTCAGAAGAAAAAAAATTAATTCTAATAAACCCAAATGATGAAATTACGTATAAAAAATCATCATAGGAACTGATTGATATGATGACTTTTTACCTAATTTCTTCATTTGGTTTAATCAGAATTCTTTTTTTCTGAATTTTGTTGCATTCCAACGATGTAAACTTCAACATCATTATTTCATTATTTTCCAGCCCAGACAAAAATCAATTTTTCCACTCCTCACACCGCGGAACAATTGACACTAAACTCAAATTACAAGTAAAAGAAGAAAAAAAAAATCACGCCACACATTTTCCAGTAAAACTGGTATATTCGTTCGGCGTTTTTTTTTATATCCTCGCTGCTTTGCACATATACGAGATCTCCGTCGGCGCGGGCCAGGCAATCCTGACGCCGGTGCCTCGCTGCCGGGTGGGTTACACGCGGTACGCGCGCGAAGCGTGGGGGTTTGTTGCACACGCATTCACGCGCAAAAGAGCTTGGCACTCGTTTCTCGCGCGCGCGCGCGCGGATGCCGGTGGGCTGCGGCTGTGACGCGAGCGCGGCAAAGCGGTGCACGCATCGTTGGGCTCGCTCTCTGCCCCGGTGCGGGTAACCTGCCGCGCCCGTATAATATACATCCCTCTCCTCGGACCGCCCGAGAGAGCCGCGCGCGCGGCCGTCGAAAAGAGCCGCTTTAAGGGCCATAAAACATTTGTTTCCCTTGCCGCCACTTTTGCCACCCGGCTTTACGCGCCGCGATACACGTTCGCCCGTGGCCCTCGCCTATATACGAGCCACTCACCGCACCAACGCCGCGCACGCATCACGCCCGCCGGGATTTTGAATTGAATTTGAAATCAGGGGCCTCGATTTTATGGCGTCTACGGTGTCAAACCGCAAGTCGCAAGAAAGTATCGCCCCCTCCCCCCCGGATTACCCCCCCTCCCCCCGAGTTATACGGCTCGGATTGCGCGGATTCGACACCTCCAGTTGTACGCCCAAACCGGCGGTAAATGTTATCTGAGATTCGCGCTGTTTTTATTCGGATTTGTGATATCGAGAGGTTTTTGCGGGTATTCTTTTTTTTGCTTTTTTCATTCAGTTTTGTTTTTTGTGGAAATGTTATTATTTAGGTTTCGACACCTCCAGCCGAGTTGTACGCCCAAACCGGCGGTAAATGTTATCTGAGATTCGCGCTGTTTTTATTCGGATTTGCGACACCGAGAGGTTTTTGCGGGTATTCTTTTTTTTTTTGCTTTTTTCATTTAGTTTTTTTTGGTGGAAATTTTATTATTTAGGTTTTGACACCTCCAGCCGAGTTGTACGCCCAAACCGGCGGTAAATGTTATCTGAGATTCGCGCTGTTTTTATTCGGATTTGTGATATCGAGAGGTTTTTGCGGAGGTTAAAGCTTTTTTTTTTTTTTCATTTTGTTCTTTCGTTGTGGGAATTTTATTATTTGGGTTTTGTATCGAGATGGGTTCACCGTCGAAAATTGTTGGAAATTTAATGTAGCGAAATTAGCATTTTTTATTTCTTTATCTGGAATCGTAAATATGAATACATTGATGTAATACAATGTAACGCCAAAACGAGCGGTAAATGTTATCTGGGGTTCGCGCTGTTTTTATTACATTTTGAAAATCGAGGCGGTTTTGGCGAATTCTGTGTTGGAGGTTACTTACAACATTTTTGGCTTTTTTCCCTTTGCTTTTTATCACGAATTTATTTTTCGAGTTTTCATTACCACAAAAATATTTAATTATTTTTATCTTATTATTCGAAATTATTCGAACTTTGAGATTATTTCATTATCTCAAATTTAAAAAATTTCGAAATTCGATGTATCGAAGTTGTAATTTATTATAGAATAATTATAAACTAGAAATATAAATACAAGTGTAAACAATAAATATAAAATAAATAAAAAAATTAGTCACATCGATGCAGGTTGTGAGGAAAGCGTAAATAAATGGTAAACATGCAGGTTTTTTTTTCGTGCAGTTAGCCCGTTTAATTAGTCACAACGTTGCCGATATACCTGATCGTTGTCCTGTTGATCTTGGCCGTAGACTGAGGCGTCACCATTGGGGGTGGTCGATGCCGAGGGTCGTTGGGACGTTGACAAGTTGATCGCGCCGTCACCGTCAGTGTCATGATCCATTATGCCATCGTCCTGGAAATCACGCCATCATTTTTTCTCTCTCTCTCTCTCTCCATCAACGTGCACATGCGCCACCTCCACTCAATACCGCAAGACACTCGCGTAAAACGAAATCGACAATAATGCGCCACACACACCAAACAAACTTGTGTACGATCACTGTAAATCCAATCGATTTATCGCGATATCACGACCCAACGCAGTAAAAAAAAACTCAACCGAACGAGCGAGCCGTACGACGAAAAAAAAAAAAAAAAAAAAAAAATCATCGAGTCACTGAACAAATATTCCTCTCGCTTCCTGGTATCCGGCTGCGGCGATGTCATACGCAGCGCACACGTGAAACAACTCACTTTCCAAAAGGTCCCCCGCGCGTCTCCCCCGAGAAGCTGCTTCACTCCCAGTCAACCGGGAGTGAAGCGAGGAGCCGAAAAAAAAAACGAAAAAAAAAAAAAACACACACACACGAAACGTGTCCACGAATCCACCAAATAAAATATTAAACAAAAAATAAACGCGTACGAAATTCGCACTAAATAAATATTGCCACGAATCCACCGAAACCAAGTCGAGATAAACAACTGCTTTAGCGCGAAAAACAAGCGAAAGTCGTGACGCAATAAAAAAAAAGAAACAAAAACAAAAACAAAAATGTTCAGCCTCGCGGATCGATAGACGGAGAGTAGGTTACGTCGAGGTCCACGTGCGCCCGGTTTCCGCGCGTACAATACGCGCGCCGCGAGTCGCCGCGAAATTAGTCGACGCCCGAGTGGAGGGGGCAAACGACTCGGGGTGACACGTGACGAAGTCCTCCTCGCAAAAAAACAAAACGAAAAAAAAAAAAAAAATTCAACTACCTCCCGCCTCTGATTTCCCTCTTCACACCGCGAGAAAATTCGTCATTTCTCCGACGGTTTTTCACACAACGTGGACGGCGTTTTACACAGTCGCGCGAGTCGTTTAGCCGAGCGAGTAGGACTAAGCACTAAAGGCGAGCGCGCCGGAGTTCGAGGCGGTCTCGGAGCGGCCCCGGAGCCGAGCAAACGAACGCGAGCGACGAGTCGGGTTGCCGCCGCCGCCGCCGCCGCCGTCGCTGTTGCTGCTGCTGCTCGCCTCGCCTGCGCGGATACCCGCGGTGCCCGCGGGGCCCTGTTGCTTATTGTGTAAATATAAACAAATATAGTTGAAACCAACCAACAGGCCTGCTTTTAGTCCCCCCCCTCGCCCCGCGGTTCCCCTCGTTTCCCCGCCCGCACGCCGAGCGTGCGTGCGAGAGCGAGCGAGCCCCAGCGGAGCGGCAGCCTGGCTCGCCGTACACGAGGCGACGGCCAACAGCTGGCTCGTCCGTCTCACTCGCTGCGCTGAGTCAATCCCCGCTTGAGTTCTCGGCCTCTCTGTCTCTATCTCGCTTATCGTTACGTCTCACTCTGCCTCTTTTTTTTTCTCCCCCCCCCCTCCTTCCTCTTCGCTACTCGTGTGTAGCGGTACCTATACGCGTCATCGTCATCGCCGCGACGCCTCTCGTTCCCCCCCCCCCCGTTCCCCACCCTCCTCCTCCTCCCCCTTCCACCATGCACCTCTTTCTCTTCCTCGTCGGCGACCCCCACCCTGATAGTCGCCTCGTGAGTTTCTTCTCGTAGTCGCCTTCGCCGCTTGGCACTGGCCCGACGGACGCCGCCACTGGGTTCTCGGTAACACGCACGTTTTGACGTTTTGGGTTGGGTGGACGTGGATTTTGAGGGAAAGGATGGATTGATGGTTTTGGAGTGAGGTTTATTGGTACTCTGAGGAAAGGGTTGAGATTCGTGGTTGGCGCGAGAAATGATAGTTTTTTTTTTTAGATTGAAAAATCGGCAGCTCGGTTGGCTGACGAGATTTCTCCGCCCATGTAGCGTGGATGTTGGGAATTGGAATTTGTAGTGGGGGGAAAGGAACGATTTTTTTTTTGTTGAAAATACTTTTTCTGTGAATGCGAATTTGTATCAGATACGAAAAATATTTTATTTAGATTTTCTTTTCATAAGATTTTTTTTTTCACAGGATATTCTTATCTTATCTGACCCGGCGGTCAGGTGTTCAAACGAAGACATTGTTTAACCTCCAACTGTTGACATTTCGACCACAGCGCATTCAGGAAATTTGACACATTTTCCCACGTTCATATTGGCGGCAGATATTTTTTCCTTCGGATACTTAAATCGTTTCTTTTTATTCCGCATATTCGCTCATTGACAATTTGTCTCAGATCCGAGTTTGGAAATATGTTTCGTGTGACATCCGCGACAAACTCGTCAACAATAATCCTCCCGGGGCAGAAACACGAGGGATTTCGGCCCCTTGGAAGACACGAAGGGTTGAGAAGGTAAATATTTCCGCGTTAATATTTCCAGCTCACTTTTTTTCAAACACTTAAATCGTTTCTTTATATCCTGTATATTCGCTCATTGAAAGTTTGACTGAAATCTGCGTTAAGAAATATCTTTCATATGCATCCGCGACAGACTCGTCAACAATAATCCTCGCGGTATGGGAACGAAGGCTTCTCAGCCCCTTGGAAGACACGAAGGGTTGAGAAGGTAAATATTTCCGCGTTAATATTTCCAGCTGATTTTTTTTTCAAACATTTAAATCGTTTCTTTATATCCTGTATATTCGCTCATTGAAAGTTCGACTGAAATCTGCGTTCAGAAATATCTTTCATAAGCATCCACGACAGACTCGTCAACAATAATCCTCGCGGTACAGAAACCAAGGCTTCTCAGCCCCTTGGAAGACACGAAGGGTTGAGAAGGTAAATATTTCCGCGTTAATATTTCCAGCTGACTTTTTTTTTTTCAAACATTTAAACAGTTTCTTTATATCCTGTATATTCGCTCATTGAAAGTTTGACGGAAATCTGCGTTCAGAAATATCTTTCATAAGCATCCACGACAGACTCATCAACAATAATCCTCGCGGTACGGGAACGAAGGCTTCTCAGCCCCTTGGAAGACACGAAGGGTTGAGAAGGTAAATATTTCCGCGTTAATATTTCCAGCTCATTTTTTTTTTTTCAAACATTTAAATCGTTTCTTTATATCCTGTATACTCGCTCATTGAAAGTGTGACTGAAATCTGGGTTCACAAATATCTTTCATAAGCATCCGCGACAGACTCGTCAACAATAATCCTCCCAGTACGGGAACGAAGGCTTCTCAGCCCGTTGGAAGACACGAAGACACGAAAGGGTTGAGAAGGGTGAAGCACCCCAAGGCCATGGGACATTTCTCCCGGTTCTATTATATATCAAAACCGCGCGTGTGTTGCAACGAAACTACACGCGGGATAATGACGAGAACCAGCGCGACGAGAAACACGCGTGAGGACCTTCGACGCAAATCCCGAGGCTTTGTCGGCTCGCCGCATTGTGCATTTCACGTGGAGCAGGACGCGGGGATTGCAACGACGCGGCGGATTCGGAGGCAACGAGAAAGCGGGCGATACAGCTGAGCGTTGTGTGTTACACGCGCAGCCGACCATCGGCGCTGCAGGGAAAACCCGATGTACCCACCAACAACGAGGGCCGACGCGTCGCCAGTCCTATGACAACAAAACCGAGCCGACAAAAATAGAGGCCCGGCCGCCCTGCACGCCGGCACATTCGGTATCCCTGCCATATAACCGTAGCCGGCTTATGTGAACAGGCTCGGTTTGTACACCAAATATGTATTTATTTAATAAACAATAGTTGTCTCTTGTCCACGCGAATACGGCCACGGGATACGTGGAACCCACCCCCCTCGGATATTGAGTTTCCAGTGTCCTTCGTATGGTTCAACCCCGACGCCGTCGTGGGAGAACATTGGAAGGTCCGATGAAATTTTGAGACTGAAAATAGACGGAGCGATAGAATAAATATGATGTTGTTTCTTATGTTTTATTCTTTTAACCACGAATTTGAGAAAAAAAGATTGTCAAGCCAACCAAACATATATTTCTCCTTCGCGGAATAAACCAACATTTTTTGTCAATAATCCAAGATTACTTAAGTGCGCTAAAATTATCTCCCCGAAAAAATATCCCAAAACAACTGGTTTATATGGTGTTGAAATTTGCATCGGAATACAACGAAATTCAGAAGAAAAAAAATTAATTCTAATAAACCCAAATGATGAAAGTACGTATAAAAAATAATCATAGGAACTGATTGATATGATGACTTTTTATAAAAAATAATCATAGGAACTGATTGATATGATGACTTTTTATAAAAAATAATCATAGGAACTGATTGATATGATGACTTTTTATAAAAAATAATCATAGGAATTGATTGATATGATTACTTTTTTGGTTTTTATTCGGTTTGTACACCGAATATGTATTTATTTAATAAACAATAGTTGTCTCTTGTCCGCACGAATACGGCCACGGGATACGTGGAACCCACACCCTTGAATATCGAGTTTCCAGTGTCCTTCGTATGGTTCAACCCCGACGCCGTCGTGGGAGAACATTGGAAGGTCCGATGGAATTTTGAGACTGAAAATGGACGGAGCGATAGAATAAATATGATGCCTGGAAATGGAATTCGAAAGCAATATTTTATGTTCAATAATTTTGATAAGTGCAATCGATTCGTGTAATGAATTTCTTGAGGGAAAGAACACACAAATTGAACGTCTTTTCGGCAGATCTGCGCACAATTCGATTCACGGTATTTTCCGTAGGAATTAAGTAATGGCGAAATCTTGTTAGACGAAGTCACGTCTTAATTCACCCAAGTGTTATATTCGTTCAACGTCGATGAATATTCCAACGGCGGTTTTCTATTTAAAGGCGGCTGTCTCAAAAATCCTTTTTCGGCCTTCTTCGTCGTGTGTCAAATATAAGAGGATTGTGTCAGGGCAGTTCGTTAACCCACCACGATTTTAACTCCAATTCGTTTTCACTACATATTTAAATTACTGTATTTCCCGCAGCATTGATCAGAAATATCTTAGCTTTACATAAAAAATTCTAACACAAAAATAATTTAATTTTATATTATGTGTTAACAACTATATATGTATTAAAATTTTATATTATGTGTTAAAAACTATATATGTATTAAAATGTTATATTATGTATTAGAATTTATATTATGTATTAAAATGTTTTATCTTATGTATTAAAAATCCACCAATTTTTACACCAACAAAAAAACCAAAATCCAAAAATCCAGTCGATTCAAATAATTTTTTTTTTTTTTTTTACACCCTCAAGTCCAGTTCAGACGGATAATTAGCCTCAGGTGCAGACAGACCGGAAACTGAGATAGTGCACCAGTCGTTCACCCCCACACAGCCCCCGACATACAGAAGTCCCATCACGATCTGCAACTTCGCCGTGAGCCAAAGCGAACCGCAGCAAGGATGAACGCGAGGGTCGCTCGCGCCATCGTAAGAAGAGATAATACAGGAGGGGCAGTCGCTGTAAAAAAAACGGGGGTTGGGTCAGGGTATATCCCGCCGTTCAGACGTTCACGTATGTACATCTCGCTCTCTGCATACATGCAAAACGTACACTTAATACAGAGTCGCTTTGGGTGAACGCGGACGACGTTTCAGCGGGAGGGACGCCGGAGACCCGAGTGCGTAATGTATACATATAGTATAAGCGGGAAAAGAAAAAGCCACACGAGTTTCGGCCCTCTCTAAATAATAAACGAGCGGATTTAGCGGACGGTCGCGTCCGCCGAGGGTGGTGACGGTGGTGGTGGTGTTGGCAGCGGCGGAGTCGCCCCTCCCGGCGTTACATAAAAATACTTGAATCTGAGAAATTAGCGAGGTAACGGGCTGTCGTGCGGGGGGGGGGGGGGGGGTGGGGACGAAGGGATGGTGGGGGATGGTTTCGAGGGATGCTTGTGGAGGGTCTGAGAGCGGAGCTGGAGGGAACGACGTGGCAAAGCGACAAAGAGAGCACGAGAAAAGAGGGTTGTCGAGGGTGTGGGACGTAACACACGACGACGACGACGACGACGACGAGGACGAGGACGACGACGACGACGGCGAAGCAGTAGGAGTTACGTTCTCTGCAGCCCCGGCGCGCGCGTTGTCCCAGGGATGAGAAAAACCCCGGGTTTGGACCTAAAAGGGTTGAATTAATGTCGCGATAAATATATGATTTAAGGTGAAAACGTTTGCAACTCTACCCTGGGGGGTGGGAGGGGAGGGGGGGCTAATTTTTTATCTCAGACCCCGAGCTCTCGTGCTGGGTGGGCGGAGTGTGTATGGCGCGAGTCGCGGGGGGTCGCGCAGTGATTGGCTGCTTGAGATGCGGGTCGGCACAGTCGTTGGCAGGTGTGCGTAGCATTTTTGGCCTCGGGGATTTTTCGTAGATTGGGTGGGAGTTACTGGTGGGTCCGCGACAGACACTCGTGAAATTATGTGGGGGGTGGGTTTGTCGCGTAAGTCGCTGGATTACACAGTGATTGGCTGCTTGATGTGGGGGGACGGGTTACAGTGATTGGCAGGTGGGACTCGTGGCTTGGCTACGATTTACTGGTAGGTTGCCAATAATTGGTCCGGCTGTTTTTAAAAAGCATTCGATAATGCACCAACCTAAACGAGAACTCTGCGAGAACTCTGCGAGAACTCTGCGAATTTTAGCTCGCGAGACACTCGCGAAATTACTGATTATTTACTACATATAGATATGCATTTTATTTCTTATTTTATTTTGTTCTTTTTTTGTTTCCATTTTTGCTTTTTTTTGTTAATTTCTTGCGTATGTATTTACAAATTTTTAGTTTATTAATTCTTAGTTATAATTTTTAGTATATTAATTCTTAGTTATTATTTTTAGTTTATTAATTCTTAGTTATAATTTTTAGTTTATTAATTTAAGAATTAATAAACTAAAAACATTACAACAAATACCTAAACTAAGCATTAAGCAAATACCTAATCTAAACTAAGGTTTAGATTTAATATTAAGGTAGATTTGAGATTTTGTTTATTTTTGCGGCGTGCTTTTTCGTTTTGCTTATAATTTTTTTATTTTTTGTAATGTTCTTAGTTATTATTTTTAGTTTATTAATTCTTAGTTTAGATTTAATATTAAGGTAGATTTAAGATTTTGTTTATTTTTGCGGCGTGCTTTTTCATTTTGCTTATAATTTTTGTTTTTTGTAATGTGCATGTATTGTTTCTCGCACGGTGCGCTCAGGAGATCTCGGTCCCAGTGCACGAAATAAATTGCTCTAACTAACTAACTAACTAATTATACAGTTGTTTTTGGTTGGCACAGTGATTGGCAGATCTGCGTAAATCTTTTGCCATGTGGGTCTCGCAGCCTGGCTACGATTTACTGGTAGGTTGCCAATAATTGGTCCTGCCGTATGTGATAATGCATCGAGTGGTATGCAAGCCAAGCGAGAAAGCTCCGAATTTAAGCTCGCGAGACACCGGCGAAAAGAGCGAGAGGAAGACGAGGAGGGTGCGCGAGGAGCCGGAGAGAACCGGACAGTGGGCAGTGGCTCTCGCGGCGTCGGCCACCAATGGCCAAGCGGCGCCCGCGCCAGAGACACGGGGGGACATTGTGGGACGCTGCCGAGGGAAACGAAGAAAAAGAGACTCGTCCGGCAGCGGCGGAACGGCGTTTCGCAGTTTTCCTCGTGGCGAGCAATTTACTGCCGTCGAAAATTTGACTCGACGCACGGTTTTTAATAGTTTGTTGCCGGGCGCGCGGGGGGCGGACTTTTGTTTTCATCCCCGAAACGGCAGCTCGAAGGATCGGCGCGGCTGCCGAGCGCGGGGAGGACGAAGAAGAGAATCAGAAAAAAAAATTCGCGGGGTTGGGATGAGTCGAGAGACGCTGCTGGTGGGGCTGCCACGAGCGAGGAGGCCTTCGCCAATTATGTTACGTGGGCAGCGGGCATCGCTCGACGAACCGACCGTCCGTAGTGCATTTTATAATTATTTCATCCTGCGTAACCGCTCAACTTATTATCGGATTAATTTACCTGTTTTTCTCGTGGTAATCGCTCGTCTACTTCCCCCTCCCCCCCTCCCCCTCCTCACTCTCAGCTCAACAATTTCTCTTTTTTTTGCACTACGTTTTCTAATATAATTTGCACCATGCATGGATGTGATGCTTCGCCATGGGAGATGGAGATGAAATTGTAAAATTATCGTGAAATTGCTGCCAGCAAATTATCCGTCTATAGTGGGGGGAGGATGTTATTAAAAAAAAAGATTTTTTTTCTTACGGAATTGGAGTTTTTATTCAGCGTTTGGCCATCAGCGATTTTCGTTTTGACATTGAATAAAAATTAATATTTAAAATGTACCTACAATTGGATATATATATTTTTTTTACTGGTTTGTCGTTTCGCAGACCCTACTTGAATTTTTATTTTATTTTGGGTTTTCGTGTCCCTTTCGTCGCCAAGGGCCGAAATTCTATTAAGCCTCGTAACTTTTTCGATAAATAATCCGCGGTCAAGGGGTTAGTTGAGTCAGTTGCCTTGCCCCATTGGTCGCCCTCCATTGTAAGGAAAAGTTTTTTTTTGCCGCGCCCTTCGACCCGAAACTCCGCGCAAAACGTTGCGCATCTCTCGGTCTTTCTCGGTCGCTCGCGGAATCTTCTCGCGGCACTCGAACGTCGCGTTAAACACTCTCGCACGTAATTCAAGCGGCCACCTCGTGCCACGGCGAGCGCGTCCTTTTACGCTAGGAATATCCCGGCGGGACCACAAACACGCGTTCCCCCCAATTATTATCCTCGCCGGACGAGCCGGACCCGGCTGTACGAGCCGGGATGCGCCCTTCCGATATCCCCGGCTCGGCGATTCCACCCTCCCTATCTGACGCAACCAAATCTTGCACGTATCAGCAACTCATACGTGACGACCTCTGCTCCACGAATTACAGTTGTACTTTTCGCACTCCGTTTCCTCCAACCCGGAAAATCGGTTGTGAATGTATTGAATCAGCGATTATGATTGACAAAAAAAAACTGACTTTACCGAGAGGAATTATTTTTCGGTTATTCAAAAAAATCCCCTTTAAATCTCAGCTCACGAAATGTCCTCTCTGTTGCTAGTCAAATCAAATATTAAGCATATGAAAATGAATATTTTTTTACTGCTTTAAAGGCTATAAAAGTTTGCTGCATAGGAATAGTGAAACAATTTTTCTCGTTTTGATGGAATAAAATAATTTTCACCGTAAAGAACAAGGAAAAAAAATCATTCCATTTTTATGCTTTTAACTACTATCAAGATTTTTTTTGTTTTTAATATTTAATTAAATATCATGTGCAATTAATTTATATTCTCATGAGTTCCAATAAACTGAACTACTGTTAAAAAAAAAAATATATATATATATATATATATCCGAGCTCCGATTTTGAGCCTAGACAGCGACGAAATCCACGCGGTATCATGAGCGAGGTACTAACATCAGCGAAGCGTGCAGCGCGAGGCCAGCACGGAGGTCGCCGCAAGCTTCGGGTTTCCGCGACGTTAGCACTTTTCGGATTAACTGCCGGACATTAGAATACGGAATTGATATATTATGGCGCGACCGCCGTGCGGTCGTCCGACGCGCGGGGGTCTCGACGTCGACGGGGGGGTTAAAACGGCCGAGGAAAGAAGATGAAAGATCGGAGGGACCGCGGAGCCGGGCGCCTCGTGGATGGCCAGTGAAATTGAGCAGGACCGAGGCGGACGTTGGGTTAAACGCTGGCCTTCGAGCATGAGCGAACGCCGCTTGCATCTTTCATCGCATTATCGCGCGCTGGGTAACCGTAAAACACATACAGCCCCCACCGGTTTCCTTTATATCCGCGGGCCCTGCGAGACACGTCGGTCGCCCCAGCCCGGCGTCCCGTGTCTTATATACCAGGCCGCGTCGAACACACCGCACGCGGATTGCACTTATATCCCCGTTCGACATTTTTCCGGCCCCGAGTTTGGGGAATTGAATGGAAATGCGGCGGACGTTCCTTCTTTACGACTTTAATATTACCGGTCGAAGCTTTTGAACAAATCGGCTTTCGATCCCAATCTTTGACATTCTTTTGGTATTGAGACATTGATATTGGAGTATGATAAGTGGAACGAGCCGTTCACTGATCGTGCCCCAGTCAATGACTAAAATGATGGATATCTTTATCGTAATTTGCGGATTACTTTGGTTGTTATCTGTAATTTCGTTGCACGGATTTTAAGCAAGTCGGACTGACAACAGGTTCGTAATCATCGCTGAATTACTCTGGTCAATTTTTTGAAGAGTCAGTAATAGGGCTTTCATCGATCACTGGCTGGTTTGCAAACACAAGATTGTAAAAAAATAATTGTCGAACTGAACTTTTCCGCCAACAAAAGTCACCAAATATCCTATGCCACTTAATGGCCAAAAGGCACCCAATATCCTATGCCACTTAATGCCCAAAAGTCACTAAATATCCTATGCAATTTAATGCCCAAAAGTCACTAGATATCTTATGCCATTTAATGCCCAAAAGTCACCAAATATCCTATGCCACTTAATGGCCAAAAGTCACCAAATATCCTATGCCACTTAATGGCCAAAAGGCACCAAATATCCTATACCACTTAATGCCCAAAAGTCACTAAATATCCTATGCCACTTAATGCCCAAAAGTCTCTAAATATCCTATGCCACTTAATGCCCAAAAGTCACTAAATATCCTATGCCACTTAATGCCCAAAAGTCACTAAATATCCTATGCAATTTAATGCCCAAAAGTCACTAGATATCCTATGCCATTTAATGCCTTAAAGTCACTAAATATCCTATGCCACTTAATGCCCAAAAGTCACTAAATATCCTACGCCACTTAATGCCCAAAAGTCACTCATATCCACCCGCTGAAATGTTGTCTTCATCAAAAAGTCGAACAAGTGAACAGCAAGGAAGACACAGCCACCGTGTATCCCCTGGATACTTCGATTGCGATCAGAGGTGATTTTTCCAGCTCCCGGAACTCGACGGACTAATGGCCACCTCGGGCTCGGCGGTACATTAACAACGTTGACAAAGAAACGGCTCGATGGTGTCGATTCGCGTAACACGTAAGCTGCGCGTTAATTTGGCTTTAAGGCTATAGGCGAAGAGCCGAACGACGTAGCCCGATAGAGACGCTGCGAGGTCTGGATGAAGATAACAGCGGAGTCGGGCGGGGAAAAAGTGAAGAAGGGGGGTCAGGGGAGGGAGAAATGCGTTCAGCTCACTTGTTAGCATACTTATCATCGAGTCGCTTGGAATTAAGAGGAAACGTAGTCCAGGGGGTGTGAAGGTTTTCACCCGTGGGGGCTGTGAGAATCCTGGAGTCGTGAGGAAGACATCGAGGGAGAAAACGGAAAAGTGGCGACGGTGGGAGAGGACACGACGAGGTAGGGAGGGAGGAAGGGTGAGAGGGTGAAGGGACGGCTCTCTGGCTGTTGATAATATCAGATCTTGGCGCCCGAGCCGAAGGGCATTGGCTGGTGGACTATTGTCGGAATAATGTTGATTGGATTCAAGACCGAAGGCATTAATCTGCCTTCTTTTATTATCGAGAAGCTGCCGGGGACGTGGAAGCCGTGGAGGAGGACGACGAGTTACTCGGCGTCTCCAATACTCCGGGGCCTCGCCATTCACGAAACACTCTTTCCACGATGGGCACCGCACCGGCTCTCGATTCCAATACTGCGTACCGCTCGTCTCCCTCCTCCTCCTTACCTCTCTGTTTCAATCCTGTCACTTATACTTATCCCGGATGCAGCAATCCCCGCAAAAAATCCCCGCTCTTTGTGACCGTATCCGTAATTGACCTGGGTGAGAACGGTGAAGCAGGGAGTGAAAAGTATCGTAAGACGAGGTTGCGAGTGCGATCAACAACGAGTCTTCGGAGCACAGAGAATACACACGGAGAGAAGGATCTGGATACTTTTTACCATATTTCTAGTAAAAAGTATTGTAAATTTCCGGTAGAGGGGAGATATAATGCCATCTATCGAGAAGAACTAGAACGATGAGAATTTTTACCACGAAATATGGTAAAAAATGTTATATATATGTTAGAAATCCTCATAGTTCTCGTACTGTTTGTCAGGTGGCGGCTATGGCGTTTCAATACTAGGCGCGTTGGTAATTTTTACTATAGCGTCCGGTAAATTTTATCTGATCCTTCTGTCCGTGCAAACGAGTTGGGCGAACTCAAAAAGTGGTTGCACGGACTCACTTTTCGTCAGTCCATATAACCACTCGTTTGTAAGTTAAGACAACCACTTATTAGTTGTCTCAACTCACAAAATGGTTATAAGCACGAAGTGAATCGTTCTAGCAACTTATTTTTAGCCAACTCATAAAAGGTGAGTTGCCCCAACTAACCTTTTTTCTCCATGAGGGTTCTGATGATTCAATTAAATTCAGGTGGTCATTCTGATTAGGATTCTGATTAGGGTCATTCTGATTAGGATACCGACTTGTCATTCATTTTTTTCATGTCGACATTACATCTTCAACGAGACATCCGGTATTGGTGACTCATCACCTGGACCAGGAACTGACAATTCTTGCCAGGTTTTGACAAATTTATTTTTGCATGACAATAGCTACCAACATTTCTTCCAGTGATACCACAAAGCCAGTGCATCGACATCACCGACGGATATCGCTCTACAGAGCCATAAACTTCCATCCCGATCCCATAGCGACGCAAACCCCACGCAAAAAAAGCCTCAGTCCCCAAAGCCACGTTTGGTCCCGTGCATCGCGTGACATCAACATCTTTCATCAATGTTCGACGCAGTTGATCGCTCCAGGAGGCCGGGAGTCGGAGACGTGGAAATCCGAATAAATGATCGTAAGTGGTGGACAGGGTCCGATAAGGCCACCGGGCTCTCTTCCATCCTACACCCTTTTACGCCGAAGGGTGGGTCGGTCACCGTGTCTCGAAGGACCTCGTTGACGTCTACGTGCGGGGGGTGTGGGGTGTCCACTGCTGTGCTGCTGTGGCGGTGGCGGCGGTCGTTGACCATCGTCCCCGACGAACGTCCCATAAAGAATGGACCTCTTTGTTTAGCCGTTTATAGTGGAAGAGATTTGGCGGGATTGTCGTCAGGCGATAGTCGTCATGGTGCGCGGTCCTCGCGTGGGGGGGCCGATCGTCAGGGGGAGGCGGGCCGAACGTTTCTTCCACGGCTACTTTCACCATGCTCGGTTACTCAGCCGCCGCTATTGCTCCATGGGCTCTTGGGCTCCGGTGCCGAACACGGTCAACCCGGCCCTCGCTAATACGCGCCACGGGCCGTCCTGACTTCTCTCGGCCAGTTTTTTTTCCGCAGTCCCCTTTTCGTCCAGTTTTTTTTTCTCTCTCTCTCTTCCTCCCCCGACCCCCTCGACGATCGCTGTCCTTCTTTTTCTTTTTTTTTTGTTCGCCTTGGTTTTTTCCGCACATCCACGTCGCGCTGTTCCGTGAAGGAGATTCCCGAGCCCCCTTAGCAATGGCCTGGCATTAGCTGACAACAGAGGTGTGGACACCGAATCGTCCCGGACACCCTCGCACTTTCGCGCCCTTTTGCCTCGCCCTTTCTCCCGATCGCCCGGCCGGCGCGATTGCCGGCCAACGGCCAGCGACGAAACGCTTCGCATTTATAGCCAACTCCCTTCACCTCCCTTCTCGATCGCTTGGGATCTAAATAAAATCTCCGAAGAAGGAGATAAGGCCTGGATTCCAGTGGGTTTTCTGCGTCGTGTGGGTGGCACGCGCGAAATCCTCATGCGGAATCCGTACGCCTGATGTGAAGAGGACGTCGTGTCTGTACCTTCGATCCCTAAATGGAGGTGGGGAGAAAAAGAATGTACTGCTGGGTGTACATATCTCATGACGTAAGCCTGGTACGGTGAATCCACCGGGGCTACTGGATTATGAGAGATATTGGAGCGCGTATTTTTAGCATGAACTTTGTAAAAAATATTTAGTTTGAACTTTCATTTCGAATACTTTTGGAGAACTAAATTTAATGTACAAGTGGAATGTGAAGTTAAAAAAAAAGTGACAGGCCTTTTTTTTAGAAAAATCATTTAATAATTAATGAAAATCCGAGGATTTTCTTAAATTATCTTACAACCACCCGGAAAAAGTTCATAAGTCACGAAATCTCATTTAGTCGGATTTATGTGTTCTGACATAAAAAATCAAAAATAATATTTTTTTCAATGTCGCTTTAAAAAGATATATTGGAACCAGTGTTTTTCGGGGGAGAACGACGGCCAAAAATCGCTATCACGAAGAAAAAATATTCAGGTTCCACTCGTTTTACTTATTCTTAAAATATTCATGAAAATTAAGATATAGAATAACATTATGAAAATTATAAATATAAAAAAAAAATGTAATTTTACCACAGTCGTCTATTAAATTTGATGTATAAACTCAAGAATAATATTTCCAATAATGTGAATTCGCAAACATTTTTAACAGCGAGTTACACTCATCCTCCTCAGCTACAGTTCACCTGGATTTTCGCCCTGCGAGATAATGCATGAGCCGACGTGAATAATCGAGATCCCGCGCTCGCATCGGAGACTTCGATATTGCAACGTACGATGATGAGAATTAGGAGAGTCGTATGCAGACGTTCGATGCGAGGACTATCGGGATAATCGTAAAATCACGATGTGAAATTTTGGAATCGACGTGCAGGGCGTTCACGCCCGTTCGTTCACTGGCTCACGAGGTCCCCTCGGATGTACAGCCACGAGTATGAATAAACGCTACATAAGCTCGCGGCCACATTTACGTTATAATGAGGTAATGTGGATAATAGGATTATTGCGAAATCTCCTATAATTGGCCGGTGAAAAGGTGAGCTCGGTTTCGCTAATGCCCTCGACTCCGGCCTCTCCGTCCTTTCTCTGTACAGCCGAGAGGCTACTTCGGGTGGACGCTTGATCGTTAAGCTTAAGAGGTTTACGGGAAATTTAACGACGCACCCAAAGGAAATCTTTGTTCGTCGTTGTGACTTTTCAGCAATCATTTTTTGGCAACATTTACCCTTCTCGCCGCACCAGAAACTGTGAATTACCATTGTTTTGAAATGCCACTCGACACGAAGCAAGAAAAAGACCGAAAAGTAGATATCATTTTTTTATTTTACCTTTTCACTATTTTATGTGTGAGGTCAAGACACTTATGAAAATTTAAAGGCATACAAAAAAAACTGCTCATCGCTGCGACTTTTCAGCAATAATTTGATGGCAACATTCTCCTCTTGGAATCGCCAAAAAATGTTCGTGCCATTCTTTCTAAATGTCATTCAGCACAGAGAGAAAGCATAAAAAATAGATGGTAACATTTTTACCATTTTTTTGTCAACTTGCATTTAAATTTAAGAGATCAACGAAAATTAATCAAAGCACAAAAATATCTGTATACTCATCATTTCAACGATTCAGCAAAAAAAATCCCGGCAACATTTCCCCCTCCCGCCACCGGAAATGCACCGCGTTGTTTTCATTGCCACTCAACGCATATACGAAGATCACGAAGCCGTGTTTCAATCCACACATTATCGACAACAAGTGCCAGCCGCATTTGTGTACATTTGCAAATCCGTTGCCTCGTCCCGCGCGACTCGCGAACACACAGAGAGAGAGAGACAGTCACACTCATATAGCATCGCACATAGCCACTGAATTTTTCAGCCGCGCGAAAAATAACATTTCAATCTGTCGACGCGCGCGGCGTATTAGCAAAACTAACAAAAACGAATGAAATTGAGAAAGCAACGCGGACGAAATTGCACCGTACCGGGGGGCCGACACACCGGGCGGATGCACACCGTGTATTTTGAGTGCATTGAAGATCTACAATGGGATATCGATACGCGGGGGCGCGGGGGGCAGGGGGGCGAGTTGTTTTGCGACCGCAGGAGTGCAGCACGCGGGAGGGTCCGGCGTTCGCGTATTCCGCGCTCTCTCTCTCTCTCTCTCGTCGCCGCTCGCGTTGTCGATGGATATCACAATAGTCCGAGGGCTTCGGTGTGGATAGGATAGAATTATTAATGCGATACTGTCCGGTGCTGTCCACGGGACAACGCGCGGAGTGTGGGCCGAGGGGGGGACGCGAGGGTGGGGGGGAGTTTACCATTCAAAACACGGAGAATGATGTATGACCACCTGCCAATCATCCCCCAACGGACAGTTTACCCCGTCTCCCGCGATTCCATATACTAAAAAAGAAAGAAAAAAAAAAAAAAAAACGTACAGCAGGAGGATAATAATAACTCTATCACAGTCAATTTACGGATTCGCCGATCCCGCGCGCGGCGCACGCGAGACTGAACGGGGCGATAAAAAACGGCAAAAAAAAAAGAAAAAAACATTCACGCGTAATAATTCACGGGGGGCGGTAGGGGACGGCGGGGGTGGGGGGAAGGGGGGGCAGAGAAGGGCAATACGTTTTATCTTCGTAAAAAGAGTGACCCGCGCACGCCCAGCGCGCGGACCTCTCGCGGGAATAAATAATTCCACGGGGTAACCGTTTAGCCCCCGCGTCGGGAGCGGAGAGATCGCGCCGAGGTCCTTATATAAATTTTCGCGAAATTTATCGTCGGGTCGTGGATCAAGACCCGCGTACGTGCAAATAGGGTAGAGACGCGTTTCTTTCGTTTTCTTTTTTTTTTTCTTTCGTTCGCTACGCATCAGCAGAAGCTCCAGAGGGGAGGGGGAGAGGGGGGGGCGGAAGGGGGTGGTTTGGATTAGGAAAAAGAAGTTGCAACTCACTGGACGTATTTACTGTGAGAACGGTCAGCCCAGGGGCGTGGCTGCTGGTTCAGTCTCTATATAGCCGAGTGTAGGCCACTTGCTCGCCACACAGCGAGTAAATAAAGTGCGGGGGGCCGGCGGAGAATCTCTCACCCCGCACGGATCCTAATACACCACCTCACCAGGGACCGCGATGTATTTTTTTTTCCGCCGTGGCACACACGTGGGTTCGCACGATTTTTGGGGACCTCCGGGCCTGACCCATGAGCGCCGGGAAGATGGAACACTTTGGAGGTACAAAGACGCGGTGATTTACGACGTTGCCGAATTTTTCTTGTGGGTAGCTTTTAACGGGGTTATTGCCCACTGAACGTCGCGAGTTCTCTGGCTATCGGTCTCGGAATTCCGATACTCAGACGTGGTGAAAAATATACAGGTTCATTAAAAACTCTGATATGCAATAAAAAAAAATTATTGTAGAATATTGACTGATTACTGATTTTCTTGTCATTTTTTTCTCCTCGAAAACTATAGATTACATTTTTTTTATTCACGTCAGTCTCCTCCCCGACGCACATCAGCAAGTCAGGAACAGTGTTGTAAGTCCTCATTACTTTAAGCATTAAAGATTACACAGCAGTTTATTTTCCAGTTACGATTTTATAACGATCGCCTGTAGCGATTATAAAATGATACGTGAAGTTTTGAATAGCCGTAAGGAAAACCGCAATTTTAATTAAAATCCATTATAGTCCTCCATTATTTTCGCAATGCATTAACAGTATTTCTCCATTTTTTCAATAAGATTATCATCAAGTTTTATGGGAAATCAGTATTTCTTGATTCTATTTAAAAGTTTACATATCATATTATAATCATTACAAGTAATTATTATAGAATAGCCGTAAGAAAAACCGCATTTTTAATTGAAATCCATTACAGTCCTCCATTATTTTCGCAATGCATTAACAGTATTTCTCCATTTTTTCAACAAGATTATCATCAAGTTTTATGGGAAATTAGTATTTCTTGCTTCTATTTAAAAGTTTACATATCACATTATAATCATTACGACTTATTATCATAAAAACATAATTACAAAGCCAATCATACCATCAATTTTATTTCTATAAAAATTAGGAATTTACAACTCTGATCAGGAATAATGAAGCGACAGTGGTCAAGTATCAGACGCCTGTAAAAAACGACCCCTTGCAGTGAGCTTACACACAGTCGCGCTACCGCAGACTGCAAACTTTCCGAAAGTCGAAGGTGAGAGCTTTCTCGAGCGTGTAGTGTCAATGAATAAAAATTTGCGGTGCCCGTTGACGGCGGCGGTCGGTTTGGGTTGGCGTTTGACGCCGATTTTCCAGCTCCCCCATTTTCGCAGCGAGAGCTTCGTGCACCGGGAGTCAGACCCACCGGCTGCCCACCCTCCGCGACGACGACGACGTCCTCGTTCGCGTTCTCGTCTACGCCAGGCATTATTTTACGCTGTGCAGAGCCCGCGCAGAGTCACCTCGTGGCGGTTCCGGAGAGCAGAAGAGAGAGAGACGGAAAGTCCCGCTAGTATAAGGCGAGGTCCTCTATTGCACAGCTCCGGGCTCACAATGAGCAGTGGCTCCGCAGTCGCACTTATTTTCGCCTGGCTGCCCTTAGCCACCCTCACCAAACGCCCCGGCAAATCCTCGCCGTCTCCTCAGCGCGGGTGTCTCTTACTTTCGCTCTGGGGAAAAAGCCGAGAGGGAGGGAAAAGCAACGGGCGTCGTCTCCTTGCGGCTTCGCCGCGCGAGAGAGGCGGCTCAACCGGCACCGCAAGTGAGATGGTTTCGCTCCGGCGCTGGGATCATTATGCCGCGCCTTAAGTCGAGCTAATATGTCCTCCACCCGACCGATATTCAACCCCGTCGTATATATCCTCGTACCCCCCGCGCGTCCCCCCCCCCCCCCCCCCGCACCCAACCCACCCATAGTGCACTTGCCCCTTGCTCTTCGGGGGCCTCGATGTACCCGAGTGGGAGCTCTCCCGGTGCCACCGAGCGAGCGACACTTGGACGATTTAATGCCCTTTTATAAATTATACACCGCGACGGCCGCGAAGACTGAGACGCCGGGCGCGAACCGATCAAAGCTGTGGTGAGGGAGATCTGGGGATTCTCGATGTTTCGTATTGTTGGATTGCTGGTTGGGATGGATTCGTTGGAATGGCTGTTTTATTGAAATAAATTAGGCATTCCAGAAGAAAAGAAGCAGCGATGACACAACCTGCTGGGATCGTCAATAGAAGTAGAAAATGATTCGCTTTTTCGAATTATCGTTAATAACCTTTGTTGGAGCTTCATCGCCGTTGATGACGAATTTCAACGGTACACTTTCGTATTGTTGGTTTACTGGTTGAGATGGATTCGTTGGAATAGCTATTTTATTGAAACAAATTATGCATTCGACAGGAAAAGAAGCAACGATGACACAACCTGCTGGGATCGTCAATAGAAGTAGAAAACGATTCGCTTTTTCGAATTATCGTTATTAACCTTTGTTGGAACTTTATCGTCATAGGCGCCGAATTTCAGCGGTACACGAACGTAAAATTCGGAACAACAAATAATTGCTCAGCGCTATGTTGACGAGATATGATTCACTGTGTGCAACATTGAAGGCGAGTAAAAATAAAAGTGCGACGATATGATAGGAAAATCCGTTGCAAGGTCAGCTGACGACTGTACAGGCCTGACGACTGACCCGTTCAATTTTCGCACCGACAAGAGAGCGAGGAAGCTGGAACCAGCAATTCTCCACCACCCACGCCGCCCGTTCAACGAAACTTAAACGTCGACGTATGTTTTTTTACGTGTTATTGTTGATTGACATATACTGGTGTGACATTTCACACCATTTGTGCAGTGTCTTCACTGACAGGTGCTGGCAGCAGGCGTAAAACGACTTTTTACCAGCCATTTTTTTATCACTCTCGACGCTTGTTCTACAATGCCTAAAATCTACGTACGATACAAAAAAATGTATCCGTTGGTTGATATACAAGGTTTTGATGTTTCACGACACGGAAAATGCCAGAACGTTATACGATGCGTAGCTAGTTTTTTCTTTGTTTTCTAGATATGGAATTTATTCTGTCATAGTAAAAAAAAAAACGACATCGGATAACCGTGAAGTGTGTCTGATCCACACTCCGGAGACAGCATATGCTGCATTCTACCTGTAGGCAGGCAACGGTGATTGTAACAAGTGCAAAGAAATTCGAAATTACGATACTACAATTTTCGTATTCGTACCACGCATAAATCTTTGTAACCCGGCGTATCTTACTATAGTTGAAATCGTAATAACATTTTTTATCGTACTTTCCGCAGTACACTTGGCGAGTTTTTATGCTAATATGAATATTCAATAATGAAACAATGAGGTCTTATTTATTTTTACAATCAACTTTTTATTTATTTATTACTAATTATGACACAACGGTGTCGGCTGCAACATTTTCTTATATACAGAAGGATATTGTAACGTGACATACAATATGTAAATACATGTGAGAATAAATGTTGCGGATGTTTGCAGCTTATTTCGAAACTTTTTGCACGTGTAGATACTGTTCAACTTTGTTTACCCATTGTGTTTTTTTAGATAGATAATGTGCCAGTCTAGTCTTTTTTTTCACATTGCGTTTTTAGCACCATTGAATACTACTCACGTAAATGTACTTGGCTCAAATTTATACCCGTTAGGGTTTTTGTTTTTCTTTTTTTTTCATTTTTACTCGCCCTCGATTCATTCCAATTTCCTCGTCACCGAGAAATATATTTCACTTATGTGTTACGACGAGGCGCGAAAAGCTCCGCGCGCGTGATAAAACATAGCCCGGTGAGAAGACATTTTCCAGAGAGCTCGCGAAAACATTATGAATAATAGTGGCCTGCGCTGTAGCGCGGCATGGGGGCAAGAATGTCCTTGCGTTGTCGACGTATCCAATCATACCCTTATTACGATATCGATACATTATTTTCATAATGCGATGGGGGAAAAGGGAAGGAGGGAGGAGGAGGTGGAGGGGACAGGGATGCAAGATAAGGGTGCAGAGCTGATAGAGGGTTGAGGGTCGTTGCTGTTCCACGGGGGTTGCTGCTCGAGTAACAAGGGTGAGCCTATTTTTTTTTCCTCCTTTCCCTCGGCGAGGATGATACCCTCATGGTTTTTCGAAGGGTGCGCCACCTTTTTCCGTCGCCTTGTTCTCACATACCTTCGGGCCCTATCGATTTGAGGATTAGATGGCAATTTTTCAAGCCTATGCCAGCCGCGAATAATTACCGAAACCGCTCCCCTCCTCGTGATCTTCAACGCGCGACATCACGTGCCCCCCTCGCCCCCCCCTCCTATTGCCAGCCGAGTACCCCTTAAATTTCTGTCCTTCTTCCTCGTCGTCGTCTCGTGCCACTTGGCCCCCTCATCGTCGAATTTAAGCCAACGGAGCATCACACGAAGATTACGCGAGGAAGCCATTTTTTTCTATGACCCAGTTTGGAAGACGCGAGGAGGGACCATTTTTCTGATGATGCTGCACTTTATGTATATGTTTTTTTTTTTCATCTAATTTTTCTTTTTTAAATATAAAACGAACGTGTCAGACGAGGTGGGATTTCGAGACTCGCATAATAAACTATTTAAGACTCCCTGAGCCTTTGGAACGACAACGATTCGTTTTTTTTATATCGCACTGACTTAAATAGAGCGAATCAACCACCGAATTGCTTCTCGGGATCTCGAGTCCCCCCCCCCCCCTTCTCCCACGCACGGAGGTTACCGACGAACAGATACTCGTCGGTTAAAACGCCCTCGTGGCGAGGTTCAAGGAACGGGAGGAGGGCCGACTCCCTGTCGCGCTTTATTTCTCTCTTATCCCGGCGGAGCGCGCGCGACTTTCTTTAAATCTCCAATTATCACGTCTCGTCAAACAGAGGCCGCGGTCCCTTCAATCCGAAACTCAGTGGCTCGCGCCGCCACCCGGCAGCCGAGGAGGGTGAAAACCTTCCAGGCTTTATTGCCTTCGCGCGCCGGACGAAAACCGCCGCCACTGTCGATCCTCTCTTTTTTTTTCAGGCCCCTCGGATATATACTGAACGCACGAATAAATCGGGGCAGACGGCGACGGAATTTTTTTCGACCTATTTTCTAATCTCAGGATTTTTTTAAATTTATTTATAAATATTGTAGAGCATTATCGTGGGCTTAATTAATTATTTGATCTCTTAATTTTTATTTAATCGAACGGTTTATATTTTTTAGGGAAAGGTTAAATGATTTTTTTTTCTTTACGTGGTGCTTAGATGAATATGAAACTACCGCATTCGTGAATTGTATCGCACATTCCGGTTAACCAGAAAATTTCGCCTGAGCCCGGTGGGATTTAGAAATTCCACCTGGAGGGCGAGCAAAAAAAAAAAAAAGAAAAATTGCGTCAATTACCCGCACTGACTTCAGCGGCGAATCCTCGGATTAGCTGAGCTCAATCGCAAACGCTGATCCCTTCCGCTTATTGAGGGCCCCAGTTTCCTTCACTTTTTTCCCACCTTCCTGATTCTGTCTTTATTTCGCGAGATGCTTAAACCCCTCGAAATTCCGTCCTCTCGCCTGGAAAATTGTGATTTTTTTTTTTTCAACTCATTCTCCTTACATAACTGTACCAAAATTTCTCCGCTTTCACCGACGAAACACGGACAAACAACCTCGCGACATTTAGCGACGACGTAACCGATGGACTCGTCGACGCGAGATACGCCGGTAATAATTCGGTGCGTTTATTCGAGGGCATATTTTTCGATTATCGGCCAACGGAGCGTAATCCCAGGAGGTAAATGCGCGGATTGTCTCTGTATATAAGCGGAAGACGAGGTGCCGTGGAATGAGTGTCGAACGAGTGGAGAGAAGAGATTTTTGCGATAGAACGACGGGTTGGGGTCGCGGGGAAAAAGGCCGAAGAGGCAGAAGAAGAAAAGGGGAGGGTTGCCGGGGTGGGTGGCAGGGGTTGGGGGGCTGAAGACAGGCGAGAGGCCACCACGGCTATGCGGCTCCTTAAAAAAGAAAGCGAGATAAACAGACAGTTTCGAGCGCGTGGGGGGAAGAAGGAGGGGGGGGGGGGGAGGGGGGCGAATAAGGAAAGGGAGGAAATGTAAATTTCCAGCGAGGTGGAAGAAAAGAGAAAAGAATAAGGGCTCGAACGTCGTGGGTATATATTGAGTGAAGCGAGACCGCCGTCCCTCTCCCTCCAACGAAAAAAAAAAAAAAACCTCGAGAGCGGCAACCAGCCCCTCTCGCTTCGCCCAACATCCAGCTGGGGCCGGGGGTACGGGGGGCCTTCTTTAAATTTCATGTGCCAATTGTAAGCGTTTGTCTTCACTTTGTTTCGACTGCAGCGATCGGGGAAAAGTGAGTTGAGTCTCGAGGCGCGAGGTGAGAGGAGCAGCGCGGGGAGGGAATGAGAGTGGCGTATTTGCCGAAGGACCCGCTGAACGCCGCGACGTGCCCTGAAATCCTTCGCGGAATGAAAAGCGGATGAAAGATAAACACTATATAAAGAGGAAATAATTAAGACTCGTTCGCGTCGATATAAATGTCGGAAACTCGGCAACGATTCGAGGAGGCATTTTTGAGGGAAATTTGAGACATTTTTGAGGCAGACTTGAGACATTTTTGAGGCAAACTTGAGACATTTTTGAGGCAGACTTGAGACATTTTTGAGGCAAACTTGAGACATTTTTTAGGCAAACTTGAGACATTTTTTAGGCAAACTTGAGACATTTTTGAGGCAAAATTGAGACATTTTTGAGGCATTTTTGTGCTTTAATCGCATTTGTTCTCCAAAAATGCTCGTGAGTCGAAAATGATGCCAGGGAATTAGGAGAATTGCAACGAGTTTCAGAAAACTGGGACACGAGCGAGTACAGCGAAGTTAACATCGCATATTTACATATGATATGACGAAAGGCGTCACCCGCGTGCGAGTCGTGAAAAATTGAGAAACCCGATCGCCGCGCGACGTCGGTTTGCGTTAAATCTTGAATCAGATCTGGAACACACGGCGGAAGGCGGAGGAGGCGGACAAGACAAGTTCAGAAAGAAGAAACCCGAGTGGCCGTGAGTGGTGCACGGGAAGGTGGAAAGGATTGGAGCAGCTTGATTTTCCGGGATCCGTGACGTGTGACGTCGGTGAAAAATTCAAAGCTACGAGGTATCCCCGGGTCACGAGGGTCTCGTCCCGCGAAGTTACCGGTGGGGCGGCTGCAAAAAAGTTGAAATATGTAAGGCAGCTACGGAGCTCTGGACCTTGAGAAAGAAGATACGTGGCGCTGTCATTGGCCACTCGCCACTCGCTGGCGATTTTGTGATACGTAATTTTTACCAGAGCACGAAATACCGTGAATTAAATTAATTGAAATTAAGCAAATAATGATTGATTCGGTGTTTCTTAGCCATCTAATTTTTAGAAGCTCAAGCAGAATTTTTGCAATTCTAATCCTACAAATTCGTCTTGAGGAATTATGATAAAATTCAATCAGACTTCAAAATGATGCACAAATATTGCATGATTTAATTGATCACGCATGAAAGATAGAAAAAGTGGTGATTATCAATCATTGCTTAGACCTAAAATATTGGATGTCATCGTTCACCAAAATCTTGATATCTCAACCATATAATCTTGATATCAGATTGATCAAACACAATCAGATGTCAAAATGATGCAGAAATGTTAGATGATTTAATTGATCACACATGAAAAATATAAAAAGTGGTGATTACCAATCATTGCTTAGACCTAAAATATTGAATATCATCGTTCACCAATATCTTGATATCTCTGACCACCCATCGGTGATCACAATTACCCATTTTTCTCACACGGAAAAGAAAAATATCATTGATCGAATAAAACCATGGATTTCGGGCTTCCGAAAACAAATGTAGTTAAATCAATGTCACTTCCAGTTCCTACAATTTCGTACGATATTGAAACGATAACTCCAAAATAGGCAAAAGAATATTTTATTATTTCAATGTTAAATCAGATTGTGACAACGATAACTGGAGTTAATTAAAAAACATTGTTTTTGGCAGCCCGCAATCCGCGGTTTTATTGAATCAATGATTTTTTTTTTCGTGCAGTACCGATTTGTGAAGATTTTCGTGGGTGGCCAATCACTGCACGGTTCACCGTTCGGGAAAAAGTGAGGGCTCGAGCCTTCGTCAGAGTCCCAGTGAGAGTTACCGGGAGCGTGAACTATATTCGGATGGAAGGGTGGATCGGTGTCCACGACGGATAAAGTGAAAGATTCTCGGTGAGGGCGTCGTGAGCGAGAGGGTGCTGGTCGCGCGACAGGGGTTGAAATTCGGTTGGACTGGGGACAGAGGGCTTCCGGCTTCGAGCTGGAAAACCGGGCTTGCGAGCTCGCGCCTGGAATGGGCGAAGCCGGGGGGGTGGTGGTCATGGTACGTGCTTCGCATACCGAACGAACTTTGGCGATAGAGTGTGGAGAGGACAAAAAAAAAAGAGAAGAAGACCGAGCATTGTGGGCTGAGACGAGCGACGTAAAAAAAAAGGGAAAAGAAAACGAAAAGAAGAGGCCAAAGGGGTGGAGACTGCGTCGGGGGTAGTTTTCTCGCTGCGATGCTAAGCGAGAGCAACAGTCGCTGAATAAACACAAAGTCCGGTTAGAGTCGTAATAAATGTCTCGGGCCTTCCGACGGCTGTGCTCCCTGGCGCCTATTTCCTCGCATTATTATCTCGCGTCTTTGTCTCGTTGCTTGTTTCGCGCGCTTTCTCTTCAACGTCTGTTTGCCCGGCCCTCAAGACAAACGGTGGCGGGGTTGGAAATTGACGGGTTTATCGGGAAGGCGGGGTAGGTCTTTTTCTCTGTGAGACCCTTAAAAGTACTTCAGGGGTCAGTTCAGTTCTTGTATCCAGTGACTTCTAGGTTTTCTAAATATTTACGAAAATGAAGCTTGACTTTTAGGGTCTCCATATTTTTTCTAAAATATGTGTAACTTTCACAGTTAAATAACTTTTTACGAAAATGTGTGACATTTATGCTCTCCAAATTTTGTCTCGTTTGGAGACATTTATGTTCTCCAAATTTTGTCTCGTTGCTTGCTTCGCGCACTTTCTCTTCAACGTCTATTTGTCCGGCCCTCAAGACAAACGGTGTCGGGGTTGGAAATTGACGGGTTTATCGAGAAGGCGGGGTGGGTCTTTTTCTCTGTGAGACCCTTAAAAGTACTTCAGGGGTCAGTGACTTCTAGGTTTTCTAAATATTTACGAAAAAGAAGCTTGACTTTTAGGGTCACCATATATTTTTTTAAATATGTGTAACTTTCATAATCCCATCACTTTTTACGAAAAATATGTGACATTTATGTTCTTCAAATTTTTACTAAAAATATATATCATTAAACGTCTCTAAATGTTTACTAAAAATATATATCATTAAACGTCTCTAAATGTTTACTAAAAATATATATCACTAAGCATCTTTAAATTTTTACTAAAAATATATATCGTTAAACGTCTCTAAATTATTACGAAAAATTCAACTTTTTAGATTCTCCGTATTCTATCTAAATTGTTTCAGTAATTATTCACACGAAAATATTCCATCGCCTATCATGACTCAATCGTGCCGCCCGATTCAGCCTCGTTGGAAAATCGATCGCGTATTTATTATGAAAAGTAAAGCGAGGCATCGATATCGTAGCCGCGACGATAGCAACCAGGCAACAGAGCCCGAGTCGTTATGTGCGCAGCGATTAAGCGATACCTCGCGAACACAATCGATACCCCTGAATCGTTTCGAGCGTCCTGTATTCTATTTGGCATCCAGTGTGTAGCTTCACCCGGCACCGGATATTCATGAAAATATGTAACAAACGAAATCGCATGACGTCCGCCCAGCCACGTTGAAAATAGCTCCGCGTGCAGAGAATTGACGACATCGGCCTAAAAAAGCATCCCCACCCCGAGCGATCGAAAAGTAACACATTGCGTATTACGTGACTAACCCAAAATCAACAATTGAAAATCCGTCTGTATCTCTCCTCCTCGCACGTTGCAAATCTTCCGAGTGGAGAGAAGTGGGGGGGATGAGTGAGTGGCTGGAGTGGGGCAAACCTTGGCAATGACTCAGCGACGCCTACGATCGCCTCGAGCCCACGCGTTAAGCTTTGAATTCCCACAGAATTTGGTGTATTAGGAGCAGAGAGAGGAAGAGAGAGATGAACGAAATGAGAGAACCCGCTGTAGTTTAGGATGGTTTGTCGTTCCGTGTGCTGACGGTGGCCATCACGGTGTAGGCACCAGGCTGCAGGATACCCTGCAAAGCCTCGTAACAAAGGTGGAACGCGGGCGCTGCGGTCCGTCGCCAGGGTCGTTGAAATAATAAACGCTGTTATTCCACGCAGTCCGACAGAGAACTTTCGGTCCGGATGTCCGTGGTATATGCGTCTCGTGATATATACGTAACGCAAAAATTTGAATTCCTCGGGTGCTCGGGCGGGCTCTCTCGGCTTTGGGGGTCAAGCAACTTTCGCGCGCGCTCCAAGTTGCACGCGCGACACCGGTAACGCTTTATACGCGCAATTCCCGCGCGGATAAAGCCGAGCCGATAACCTCACCGCAATACCCGGGAAATTCCTGTGCTTTTTCACGCGTGTACTCGAGGCCACCGTGGAAACGGTTTTCGGGCTTCCTCGGCGGGAGAATCGACTTCCACTCTGTGTCTTATGTTACCTGAGCAGAGAGAGGGAGAGAGAAAAATATTTTAATTCGCTGCGTCCTGAAAATGTCACTACAACGTCATACACGTTATTTTGATTTCGGCATTTTTTACAGAATTTTTGGGCCGGAGGTTGAGTTGCGTTTTTCGCGAAATTTTTTTTTTCATTTCGCAAAGTTCGAAAACCTTATCCGATGGGAAATTTCCCGCTGATTCCGAAAAACACCGTTGTTTGCCCGAAAAGGAGAAATTTCGATGAGAAAAACGCTAAAAATGATTCTTTACTTTTTTCGGAATTTCGACACTTCGCTAAAATCGAGGTTACTTTTTTTTCGGCCGACCAAACCTGGATTTTCTTTTTGCGTTCCAGAGAAAACTCTATAACGAAGAGAATGCCGCAAGGCGGAATGCGATATCTTGATTTTTAATTTTTTTTTATAGAATGTTAAAGTCAGACCTTCGAAAATCGCAAAAAAACGAAATTTTTAGTAGGGGTACCCCTTCCAAAAATTTGCGATTTTTTAGGGTAACTTGAACATCCTGTAAAAAATTCAGAAATCAAAATATCGCGTTCCGCTTCGCGGCATTCTCTTCGTTATAGAGTTTTCTCTCGAACGCAAAAAGAAAACCCAGGTTTGGTCGATCGAAAAAAAGTAACCTCGATTTTAGCTAAGTGACGAAATCTCGAAGAAAGTGAAAAATCATTTTTTGCATTTTTCTCATCGAATTTTATGTTTTTCGGACAAACAACGGTGCTTTCCGGAATCAGCAGGAAATTCGCCATCGGATAGCGTCCTCAAACTTTACGAAATCGAAAAAAAAAAAAAAATTCTCAATTTCGTAAAGTTTAAACGTTAATTTCACGTTAATTTACTTAACGTTTTAATTTTGATTCGAGCACGTAGCGAGCGCGCGAGCCACTACAACCAGCTATATAGCATTATAAACGCTCGATAGAATTTCCAGTGACCCAAACTGGCGAACATTTTTGTACCACCTAAAGGTGTAGCCAACACAACGGGCATCAAACGCGGTATTTTTTCACGTCAATTTTCAGGATCGAAGAAACCGAAGACCGAGGCTGATGTACCAAGGGATGTCGAGTCTGAGAGCCCTGCCAGGTCTCATGGAGGTTACTGCGGTATTTCCGGGAGGAGGGGAAGGGAGGTGAGGGTGGTTGGCGCCGAATACACCGGAACGTTATAGCGGTGACGTATTATAGGCAGGAGGGTTGGGCGGTGGCCGGAGAACGGAGGAAGGGGGACGAGGGGAGGGGAGGTCGTTTGGCAATCTTGGGGGATTCCGTGGATACAATGGGATCTCAATACATCACCTCACCTAACCCGTGTAGTCCCTCTCGCTCGATCCATATAACCAGCCAGCAGCAGCAGCAGCAGTAGCAGCAGCAGCAACCACCACCTTCGGCTGCCTCGCGCGTTCGTCTCTCATCCCGTACAGCCTCGACTCCTCCACACGCTCGATCTCGCCTCCTCTTTCTAACTCAGCCCACTCCATTTCTCTCCGCGGATGCCGTAATAGCTTAGGAGCCGACGTAATAGCTGCCACTGCCATCCACGGAGAGTTATAGTTCAACAAGGCGCGCGCGCGCTCACCTCCTCCTCCTCCTCCTCCTTCTCCTCCTCCTCCGTCCCGAAACGAGTATCTATCCTCTCGCGCGACGTTGTCGCCCAACGTATAGTGCAGCTTGCACTGTGGCGCAAGCCCGAGGAGCTCTCGAGCCGCCGCCGCCGTTGCAGGAGGATTCGCGAAGTCGTCCCGGGGCTACGTGGGCGGAGGTCCTCGCTTTCAAAATGGCCGACCGGGAGTGGTTGCCGGAAGAAACAAACGCGGGCTCCGGCTGCTTCTCGATATATCCAGAAAAATTTGTAGTGTTGATCATTTACTTGCTCTTCATTGTAACTTGTTTACTCATTTTTTATTCATACCACGTTAGATTTTTCATTCATTCATTTGCATTATTTTTTATTTTTAGTCGGACATAAAATTCTGGTGTATGAGTGATTGAAAATTTGTGCTGCGTTGATGGTTTATTTATTTTCAAAACTGACATCTTTGTATTTTCATCGGAATGGAATTTCGCATTCGCCTCGTCGTTGACGTTGCTTTTCGTTTTCAATGGAATGCAAAGTTCTAGAAAAATGCAGGGTGTGGGCCGCGACGTTATAACATTTGCAGTCATAACATTCCAGGTATTCTTGACTGGAAAAACGTGCCAAAGCCGCGCGTAAGAAAATGAAGAAGACGACGGTGTCGCAGCTAAGCGCATCGCGCGAAGATCCCACGTAGAAAGTATATACAAGGCAAGTGGGAGGTGTCTAACGGCGCCCGGTGGCTCAGGGACGAACCTACCCCACGACAGCCGGGAGGGGTCGCTGGGTGCACCCGGAGCATCGGGAAAGAGGGGAACCCGGCGGAGCAATAAGGAAAGATGCAAACCCAGCAGCGATAAACGTGGCGCGAGCGCGTCAGGACGTTGACTCTGGAGGAGGCGTATGACAACAGAGACAGCGAGACGAAGAGAGGAAGGAGAAGCGTCCCAAGGAGGAGGAAGGCAGAGCCTCCGCAATGGAGGCTGCCAGGTTCTTCGCTGTTTAAGGGGAAAACAGTGAATGCAAAAAACAACGTGCGAGGCCAACACAGTTGTTCCCCTTTCCTCGAACGACACAGGCTGAAATTCCTCCCGCACAACGTCTGCACACCCGGACCCCTCCACGACCTCCCTGGACTGCAATAAAAAGGCTGGAAGACTGAAGACCGAAGACTCCCTTCACTCCCCAAAGTGTCACTGTTTCCCTTCCAAACCTCTCGGCTCTCGGTAGGCTTCAAACGTCCACCCGGATCGCCTCTTTCCCACCCTCCCTCAACACCGCTCCCTGATCTGCAGTGGAGAACGCGACGTCCGCAAGAGAGGGAAGGAAGGAAAGCATCGGTGTACCCCCTGAAAAAAGACCCCAACCGAGTTCCTACTCTACCTTCCCTCCGCTTCTCCCGCAACCCAGGGAACCAGCCGTCAGACAAGAAGACCCCAACTGGAAGGACAGCAATGGACACGAAGCCGTGATCCGCAGCACCCAACCAGGGAACCAGAGCGAGAGAGATAGAGATGGAAGCAATAGGTGTAGGTGTACCCCCTGAAAAAGGACCTGGCTCAAGGTGCCCAGGGTCTTCCCTCCACTTTTCCAGCCGTGCAACGAAGCACAGACAGACAGACAAGAAGGCGACCCCTTCCAGGAGGTGGAAGGACGCCAGAGCGAAAGATTCCAACGTCACGTTCCAGACGGGAAGGAGCGACTGAGATAAAGCCTGAGGAGGGACGCCTATCCGAGGGCACCGAGGGGGGGTCGTCCTCGTTGCATCGACGCGACACCAGAAGGAGGAAGGAGGAAGGAGGAAGGAGGAAGGAGGGAGAGCGCAGATACCAACGTTGTCGTGTATACGGCGTCGCTTCCGCGTCTCCTCCGCCGCTGACGTCGTCGAACGTCGACGAGAACCTTCTCGGGCCAGCCCGGACCGACTGGTGTACAACCCCGCACCAATACGTACCACCTCCGCTAACGCTTGTACCATGTACACCGCACGATGGATATATATGTACTCGTGCATGTACATATATCGCACGGCTGCGCCACGGGAGGTGACGTCGCGCGTCCACTCGTGAGCACGGGGAAGGCGTGGTCAACGTCGGGGCGCGCGTGACTCTCGGCCGCGGAAACCGACGGTGCCGCCGCGCACCTTCGCACCTGCCGCGCCGCGTTCTCTCTCTCCACCAGAACGGGACACGCCCTCCACCGGAATTCACTTGGTCCGCCTACGCGACCCTCTCTGTCTCTCTCTCCCCACTCTCCCTGCGCTCGCGGACTCTCGCGACCGTGTCGACCGGGAGTGGGAGGGAGCGCTGCGAGTGTCGAGGTGAGCGCCAGCGACTCCCCGCGACTGTGCGCGAGTGACGTACGTGTGAAAACACCTTACACGGAATAGCGGAGCTTGTGGGTTGAGGGTATAGCTGGTTTTTCGTCTCACTCGCTTCCCTCAGTGTGTGTTTGTATATATATAAATGTGTGTAGTATGTATGTAACGCGGTACAGCGTCCGACGACTCCTTCGGCTGAGGCTGAGGCTGAGGCTGAGGCTTGGTGTGTGCCAGGCTGTCTCAGTCGCTGATGCCTGAGATCTCCTGCGCAACGCCGAAACACTCTATTTTCTCCTCTTTTCCTCTCTCACCTCCTCCCCCGACGCCCGCCGACGCTCCTTCCACTGGCCCGGCTGGATCTCCGTCGTCGTGTAGTCGTCCTCCTCCTCGCCTTCCCCTCTCACGCGGACTCGTCCCAGTGTCCTCGGTTTCACCTTCCAGAATCTCTATCCACGAGATGTGCCAGTCTCGTGTGTGCAATATAGTCTCTCTTTCTCTCTTTCTCTCGTGCGTCTGTGGGTATGGTGGTGGATGTGCAAGACCTCGGAGAGCGCGATGATTCGATGGCATTTGTGTGTGAGTGTTTTCCACGACAGCGTGATTATCGTGCGCACGAGCATTGTGCGCTGGCGCATTCTCGCGCCACGGTAGGCAACGCAGAGCGAGACTGCTGCATCACGTATAGCGATTTTGCTGCCTTTCACGGCTAAGTTGCGGTATTATTTTTTGATTCATACTTGTTGAATTTTTGAACGCGCGTTTTTTTGTTGATTTTCCTGCGAAAATATTGCGAGAACTTGGAGGGGTTTTTCCCCGTTTTTTAAACTCATTTTCGGGGTCCTCACGATGTTACAGAATTCAGTGATGTTTTACTTTGTTTTTGGGTTTAGTTGATACTCAGAGTTGCAGAATTGTTTTGGGGATGGATAAGTTTGAAGAGCTTAGGAATTCGTGTAAATAAATAAAGACTACTTTGACTACTTTGACTACTTTTGGTAAAATATTTCCAGGTGAGAAACTGCAGGCACGAGCGAAATTGTTACCTTGAGTGTGTAACTGGCCGATACAATATTGTGGATACCATCGACGAGACTTTCTCCACGTGTTTTCGTAATATCTTATCTTATCTACGTTAATTTATTCATGCGTGCAAAAATGGTGTGAATTAAACATGTCCACCTGGATAATGAGGCCGAAACAAGTGTATATTTGCATATTGCAGTTTAATTTAGTACGAAACACTGAAGCATGAGAAATTAAACAAACAAAAAAAAACAGGAAAGTGGAGTGAGACACTAGTTGCGATGATTTGGTCTTCGCGGAGTCGCGCAATCGCGAGACAAGAACAAAAAAAATACAGAGGAAGTAGGGGAAGAAGGTGCGGGCGGTGGAAAAGCCGTCTTGGGGTTGGCTGCTCGAGCATCAGGATTTTCCTCCCGACTATCAATCTTCCCGTTATTACTGGACAAGCCGAAGGATACAAGGAGGCGACCTGCGGAAGATCCGGCTGGTGGGAGTGTCCAGGGTGGGAGGTAGGCAGGAGAAGGGATCGCGAGAGAAGATGCAAAAGAAAATGGAAAATATATAAAGTGCAGGAATGAAAAATCCGAGTATTGGCGGTGGAAGCGAATGCAGGGAAAAAACCGAAGAGACATCGAGTAAGTTCTGCGATGGAACAGCCAGTCGCGAACTAAGAAAGAAGTAGAAAAATGACCATAGCCAGTTTTTTAAAACGAATTGTCAAAAATGTAAACCGGTACAAAGACAACGAATTTAAATGAACGAAAATTGTATTCACCAATCAATATATTAAATTCAACATATACGATTAAAATTGTATATTTTTATGCCAAAATTTCCAATTTTCGTGGGATTTCGTGGAAAAGATTTTCCCTCACCCGTACCGAAAGTTCGCGCACAAAATATTTTCGACGCTTCGCGTAAAACTGAGAATTAATTTTTTTTTTTCGCGGAGTTTCGAACATGACGTAAGACGAATGTAAGAAAAAGATAAGACGTCGAACGTATATACAACGACGACTGCACCACCCGAGCGTACATATAACATCGTTTCTTCCTAGAGCCTCACCAGCCTCTCCGCCGTCTTCTCTAGCGCCTATTTTACGAGCGTCACGTATTCAAATGGTTTATAGAGCAGCCCGGATTTACTGCTCCTCGAACATAAAGTCGCCGGGGCGCGCGCGCGCGCGGGAAACGGACGGGCCGGGAAGTAGAGAAAAGAAAAAGTCGTTTATCCCGCGGTTCATACGGCGAGCGAAAAATATTTCTTGTGAATAGTTATAGGTTCAGCGGGCCTCGGGGACTCAGCGTCCAAGAAAGCCGTCGTGCCATTTTTTTTCTTCTTCTTTTTATTCTTCGAGGCTGCTCGCCGAGCCGGGTAACCAAAGTGACGGTATAAAAAGTTGCTCGATCCAGCTTGCGTAAAAACTTGTCTCGGATTTTTTAAGCCGCTTCCACTGCGTACACCACGACCGCTGTATACACGGAGAGAAGGATCTGATAAAATTTACCGGACGCGGTAGTAAAAATTACCAACGCGCCTGGTATTGAAAAGCCGTAGCCGCCACCTGACGAACAGTACGAGAACTGTGAGAATTTCTAACGTATATATAATATTTTTTACCATATTTCGTGGTCAAAATTCTCATCGTTCTACACCGAGAGAAAAAATTTCCTTGATTCCAAAGAAATGGGTGGATTGAATTTTTTTCATTGATTTCAATGAAATATTTCTTTGAATTTCTTTGAAATTCATGATCTCCTTGATTTAAAGAAACGATATGCCTGACGGCACCCGGTCTGTCAACGTTTGGCTCATTCGCGATAAGTCGTATTGGTGTTTCTCGCGCAAGCTAATCTGTTATGTTATAGTTAAGTCAAGTCAAATCAAGAAGATAATCATTGGTTAAACCATCGAAGTTATTGGTGAACATATCTAAGTACTATGGTACGTAACCAAAAACTTGGTGAACATAACCTATAATTTGGTTGATGACATCATTCAAAGAAAATATAATATTAACTTAAGGTTATTATTTCATTGGCCTCAAAGAAATGTTTCATAGGATGAGATTTCAAGGAAATTTCATTGAATCAAGGAAACTTTTTCTCTCGGTGTAGTTCTTCTCGATAGATGGCGTTATATCTCCCCTCTACCGGAAATTTACAATACTTTTTACTAGAAATATGGTAAAAAGTATCAGATCCTTCTCGCCGTGTATCCCCCGGGACTCGGGCGCCTCGCGTGTTCCCGCGATTATTTAAGAGCGACTCGTGGTTCGAAACTACAGGGCTTCATTAAGTCCCTAATTATCGACATGCGTGCGTATGCATGTTGCCCCCCCTCGCGACGGGGAAGCGAGTGGTACAACAACGCCTCGAACCACGTATAAGATGCTCGGGGTGAAGTTCCTCGGCAACTCGCGATCCTCAGACGCGGGGATGGTGGAATTATGTTAGCGCACGCTTGTTAGGCCTGACGAGTTTATCCTCTCGTCGTGGCTCGACAAAACAACACGACGATGAGCCGGAAATTTCGACGTATGTACAACTGGCGTAATTATCCAGAACTATTGTCCCACAGTTGGTAAACAGTGACTGAATACACTAATTACGTTTTGCCTTCTGCTGCTACAAAATTATCGTCGCTATGTGGCAACTATTCATTTTGTATTTGGATCTATTTTTTCCAATCGTTAATCGTAGGCAGGCAAATGCAAAAATTTAGATGAGATTTAACTCAGTAATTGTAATAATTACCAAATTGTTTTGTGAGCACAAATACAGATAATGTGAGAAGCAAGCATGACGAAACACTCACGTATCCAGATATATTGAAAATGGGCAAAACTGTGGAAAAATTGAAGCTGTCCATTTGTACAGGTGAAAGGCGGCTGAATATAGCGATAAGTGGAAAGCTGTTCGGTCAATTTTCTAAGCAACCATAAGAAAATCTAAATGAGATTTAACCTGACATTTGTAGGAATGACCAAATTGTTCCGTGAGTACAAATTGCAACAATTACCAAATTGTTTTGTGAGCAGAAATACAGATAATATGAGAAACAAGCGTAACGAAAAACTCACGTATCCAGATGTGTTGAAAATAGGAAGAAATGTGGAAAACTTGTAGCTGTCAATTTGTACAGGTGAAGGCGGCTGAATATAGATAAGTGAGAAGCTGTTCGGACATTTTTCTAAGCAACCATAAAAATCTAGATAAGATTTAACCTGCCATTTGTAGGAATGACCAAATTGTTCCGTGAGTACAGATGCAGACAATGTCAGAAACAATAAGAACAAAAATGCATACATTCCGATATATTGAAAATAGGAAAAATTGTAGAAAATCTGAATTTTGGTAACCATTTTCACAGACGAAAGGAGCCTGAATAGCGATAAGTGGGAGGCTGGTCTGACCGAAGACAGAGGACAAAAGGTGCGCGAGGCGGAAAGGTGGATAAACAGGACAGACGGAGGTAGCAGGACAGTGAGTAGGTGTATGGCAAACGGAACGAGTGAGGGAGGGCGGCGTTCGGACGAAAAGCACGTGGAGCACAGGCGACGCGCGCGCCTCTCTCAACTATAGCGTATATACATCTATCGGGCTTTCCACCCTTCATCCACCACCACTTCCCTCCCCCCACTTGTTGTGCTTTACCCACTGTTGCTATGTTGCCTTGTGTATTGAGAAAGTTCAACGCCAAGCCAGACGATGTTTCCCATCCCGTTTGCTGTCCCGAAAGCTGCTGTGCTGTGTTGCTGCTGCTGCTGCGTTGATGCCCGTCGTGGCGCAACCCCTGAATCAACAGGCTTTTCCCTCCTCGGGTCTCTTTTCCTTCCGCCTCTTTGCCTCCCGATCCCAGCCATTTTTCCCTCCTGCAAAACGTGGCTTCACCTTTGACAGATGACATTTCCGTACTGTTGATGTGTCCTCATTCGCGATCAATTTATCGAACTCCACGCACGTGACAAATCCACAACGACGTTCCAACTTTAGCCAATGAACTTTCGTTTGCACACACGCTCGCCGCGGGATTCGCCGGGAAATCGAAAGGTCCCCCCGAAGTTCAAGAGCATTCTTCGATTAAAGCGGCGGGCACCTTCTCGACCACCCGAATTCACCCCGCGCGCCCCACCTCGCTGTCTGGCGCTTCTCTCGAGGTTCGCCGCTAAAACTTGGGAGTCTTGAAGGGGATGTATGATTGCCCGGGTTGGGCCGGAATTCGTGTAGCGTTTTGGTTGGAACGGATTGGTTCTTTCGTAATGTCATAAGGTAATTGTAATGAACCCTTAGACAGTGAATCCATTTTTATGATATGTTCCAGATTTGCGAATCAAATCGTCGTATCCTCAGTAATGTTCACTCAATTTGACGTAAATTCTACTCAAACTGCTACCAACTTAGAAGCAGATGGTCAAGACATAGCAAATACTCAGTTCCTCAGCGAAAAAATTGAAGAATCCATTTCATCGTTCTTTTCTCGATAACAGTTCAATATGTCCTCACTAAAACTCACTAAACCCTGATAACGCCGAATGAACGTCAAGCTGTAGGTCTCATGTGGGAATCAAAAAGTACCCATTTGAATGGGCAGTCTAACTTCTGCAGGCGCAATACTAAGATTAGGACCCAACAACGAATGTTTTTTTGGACATCATAAGCCTGAAAATGGAAACCCAGTTAATGGACTTTAGTGCACTAAATGCTCACAAATGGGCCTTTTGGTGTTGTCAGGGAAATTCGTCCCAAATCCTACCCAAACTGCTATCAACTCAGAACCAAACGGTCGAGATAACCAACCACATCCCAAAAATGGCGCATCCACTCAATACCCAACCCGATACACATCGAACCACCACCCCTGACCCACGGCTCGTGCACTTCAATCCTCATGTAATTTAATTCCCACCTGCGAAGCGCCGCCACCATCGCCGCTCGATGAATTCCCGTGGAATCCCAGTGAGAGCCGCGTGAATTTAAATCGCGATCTCCGTCGAACGTGAGGGAGTAAAGAACTTTCGATAATTCGCGTTCAGCGCGGGGAGATCGGGGAGAGGGATGAGGAGCCGCCCGTGAACCGGGTGGAGATGGATCGCGAGCGAATCGCCGACACGTCGTTCACGTCGTGGAGCTTCGCTCGGCTGCTGTCCCAACCTGACCCTACGCCGAGGAGATTTCCCAGTAACGTGGAAAGCGCGGGGGCGGGAGAAGGGCCGAGGGACCCCAGGGTTGAAAATCCCTGAGGATCTTTAACCTGTCCCGCTCCCTCTCTCCGTGCCTCGTGGCTCTTTCTACCTGCGATGCCTCCTGGAGTAGGTGCCACACTGGGCACCGGGACGAAGAGGAGGGGAAAGGGGAAGGAGCTTCCACGGGGGGGAGGGAAGTGGGACCAATTGGTATGCAAGAAGTACAGCCATTCATCTCCCGATCTCCGGGAGTCCCGACCTCCGGATATAAATTAGCTTTTGTTTAGCATTCAATGCGACGCTCTTGGCTTATACAGTCGAGCGAGTGAGTGAGAAAATTTTCGCAAAGCTCGCTCGGATCGGTCCGCACGACAACGCGAGAATCACCACCACCACCATCACCACCGACGACGACGACGACGACGACGACGACGACGACGCTCGCGAGGCTGCGACGCATTTGCGCGACCGTCCGGCCGGCAATCCGCTGCAATTAATGTAGCCACCGGGCGCGGCCCAACCAGCCAGTCAGCCGGTCGGAGTAGCCGAGCGGAGAGGAGAGAACCCTGAGCCAATTAAACATTTGCGATTGCCATGAAAAGGAATAGCCCGGCGCGTTAAAAGGAAATTAAATTCCCCGAAGGTACGCGCGGCGCTGCTGCCTTCCGCGTTCCGGGCTATATTGCCAACGCGGAAGGCAGCGACGGCGGAGAGCCTCGATCAAAAGAAGTAAACTCGCGAACCGACCGACCGACCGACCCCCCGTCGACCCGACTAACTGTTGCCAGTTTTCCGATAATACGAAGACTGCGAAATAATAACTCTTCCACCGGTTAATTCGCCGGGATTTTTCTTCGGCCCGCTCGAGGCGGGCGGCTTATTTCTTTATTGATGGAATATCGGATAATTGGATCGTCAGGTAAATTGCGCGGACTCTGATATTGGGGAGAGAGAGTCAGCGGAAATATCGGTGCAAAGTATTTTTTAATTTGAGAAGCTGAGTCGGGTTTTGTGTTGAATGCAGTTTTTGGGTAAATGAAGAGATCAATTTAGGGTAATTACGTGATTGGGTTGGAGGATGTTTTGGGTATTCTGAAATGAAGCTGAGGCAAGAAATCCGCGATTCGTCAAGAAGACGCGGGAGTTGGATGAAACAAGACTGAATAGCACAGACATTTGAAGAACCAGCGGATCCACAGTGGAAGGGAAACGAGAACGTCGCGCGAGAGGCGACGTTTCTGCTTCCGCAGAATTGTGGCGAGACGCTATGAGATTGAAAATCCCAAGGCATCTAGCTCGGAATAATTAATAAATGCGAGAATGCATTAGCATAAATATTCTTGCATTTAATACGGCGACTTATTCTTCGTTCAATGAAAAAGTAATTTTACGTAAATCTTAACTTATTGTATATGTTTTCGAAAGTTGTCTGTATGTTTGTCCCAGAACCCTTAATTAAAGTCTGCCCTAAATAATAAAGTCTTCCCCCTTAATTCATGTCTGTACCAAAAAAATTTCGCAGAATTTTGAAGCCGGAAGTTGCATTTTTCGCGAAAAAAATTGTCGTTTTCGTAAAGTTTCAAAACCCTATCCGACGAGAAATTTCGCGTTGATTCCGAAAAGCACCGTTGTTTGCCAAAAAATAAAAAAATTCGACGAAAAAAACGCGAAAAATGATTTTTCACTTTTTTCGAAATTTCGTCACTTCGCATCTGATAGGACCTTCAAACTTTACGAAATCGAAAAAATATCTTGATTTCATAAAGTCTGAACGTTAAATTCACGTTAATTTCCTTAACGACCTAATTTTGATTCGAGCATGTAGCGAGCACGTCATTACAACCAATTCGTAAATAAATAAATAAACATGTAAATAAATTTTGCAGGGTGACTCGCATAATTTGGAATTACTCAAGGCTGCTTTGAATCACATCAGGCCTCGGCTACGAAACCGAACAACGTGTAAAACCAGGAGCGAGAAATTCGCGATTCCTCGAGGAGACGCGCGAGTCGCATGAAACAAGACACGAATGGCACACAGAAGTCTGAAGAACCGGCGGATACACAGCGAGAGGGAAACGAGAACGTCGCTGCCTCCGCAGGACCAGGACACGACGGAAGAGGAGGGGAGAGGTGAGGAGGATGAGGTCGAAAAGCCCAGGGTAACTAGCTCGGAATAATTAATAAATGCGAAAATGCATTAGTATGCGTCGCGTGGGGTGAGTTTGAGTACGGATCACGACAAGACCGTTCAATGTATAAGTACACATGTACACGTATATATAGTCGCGTTGTATGTATACATACACGAGTGTGTACGGGGAGTCTCGGGGGTTGCAGGGCGTCGTGTCTCGACCACGCGGAGGCCAAGCCCGGCCGACTCCGCGGAATTATAAAATAATAAAGAGAAAATTACGTAATGCGAGGATCAGGATGAGAATTAGAGGACAATGAGGACGGGTCTAGTGAGTCTTTCGGAGAGCGCCTCTCAGGTCGGCTGTACGGAACGGGGGTGAAAAGGAGACCTGCTCGCTTTCTGGCACGACGGGAAACCCCCACTGCCCCCTGCCTATTCGACCGGGGAAGAAACTATACCGTCCTATGTATACAGTGGCTGCTGGCTGACGCTGGTGGCGCAAGGGTGGAAAACCGGAGGTCGAGGACCAGACGTCTTAATGTCTGCAACGTCTGGATCCCTCTCACTCCCTCACTCTCTTTCCCTTTGGGCCTCCCCCACCAACCCCACCAACCCAGGGCGAATAACTATCCACCCAAAAATCCACCCCTCTTCACCCTTCCTCGCACCCCCCCCCCCCCAAACGTATTTCCGATAAAAGATCCGGCTGTAAATTTGACGCTGGATATAATCGTTTTGTTTCTCCCTCGAGAGATGGAGGGAGGGGGGAGGGAATCGAGTCTGTGAGCATCGGGATGCGGACTGCGTTTTGGGGAAATGGTTTTTATTTTTTTTTAACGGTGGAACTGAGTTATCGATGTTTTGAGGACACTCGGGAGGAACTGAAATTTTTCGATGCTCGAAAATGGGACTGAGGAAAATGCGCGAAAAAACTTTGATACTTCGTTGCGATAAGAAACGTTTTGTTTCTCCCCCGAGAGGCGGGCGGGAGGGAGAGGGGGAGGGAGGGAATCGAGTCTGTGAGCATCGGGATGCGGACTGCGTTTTGGGGAAATGGTATTTATTTTTTTTACGGTGGAACTGAGTTATCGATGTTTTGAGGACACTCGGGAGGAACTGAAATTTTTCGATGCTCGAAAATGGGTCTAAGGAAAATGCGCGAAAAAACGTTGATACTTCGTTGCGATAAGAAACGTTTTGTTTCTCCCCCGAGAGGCGGGGGGGGGGGGGGGGGGAGGGAGGGAATCGAGTCTGTGAGCATCGGGATGCGGACTGCGTTTTGGGGAAATGGTTTTTATTTTTTTAACGGTGGAACTGAGTTATCGATGTTTTGAGGACACTCGGGAGGAACTGACATTTTTCGATGTTCGAAAATGGGACTGAGGAAAATGCGCGAAAAAACGTTGATACTTCGTTGCGATAAGAAACGTTTTGTTTCTCCCCCGAGAGGCGGAGGGGAGGGAGAGGGGGATGAGGGAATCGAGTCTGTGAGCATCGGTGATGCGGACTGCGTTTTGGGGAAATGGTTTTTATTTTTTTTAACGGTGGAACTGAGTTATCGATGTTTTGAGGACACTCGGGAGGAACTGAAATTTTTCGATGTTCGAAAATGGAACTGAGGAAAATGCGCGAAAAAACTTTGATACTTCGTTGCGATAAGAAACGTTTTGTTTCTCCCCCGAGAGGCGGGGGGGAGGGAGAGGGGGAGGGAGGGAATTGAGTCTGTGAGCATCGGGATGCGGACTGCGTTTTGGGGAAATGGTTTTTATTTTTTTTTAACGGTGGAACTGAGTTATCGATGTTTTGAGGACACTCGGGAGGAACTGAAATTTTTCGATGCTCGAAAATGGGACTGAGGAAAATGCGCGAAAAAACTTTGATACTTCGTTGCGATAAGAAACGTTTTGTTTCTCCCCCGAGAGGCGGGGGGAGGGAGAGGGGGAGGGGAAATCGAGTCTGTGAGCATCGGGATGCGGACTGCGTTTTGGGGAAATGGATTTTATTTTTTTTAACGGTGGAACTGAGTTATCGATGTTTTGAGGACACTCGGGAGGGACTGAAATTTTTCGATGTTCGAAAATGGAACTGAGGAAAATGCGCGAAAAAACTTTGATACTTCGTTGCGATAAGAAACGTTTTGTTTCTCCCCCGAGAGGCGGGAGGGGAGGGAGAGGGGGATGAGGGAATCGAGTCTGTGAGCATCGGGATGCGGACTGCGTTTTGGGGAAATGGTTTTTATTTTTTTAACGATGGAACTGAGTTATCGATGTTTTGAGGACACTCGGGAGGAACTGAAATTTTTCGATGCTCGAAAATGGGACTAAGGAAAATGCGCGAAAAAACTTTGATACTTCGTTGCGATAAGAAACGGGCGAGGAAACCCGTTCGCGCGGCACTAATCGCGGGGAGATTCCTAATTAGTAGTCAGCAGGCAGACAGGACCGTCGCGACTTTGTAAATGGTAACAATGTTATGTAATTAGGTAAAAAGTTCTGTAATCAAGAAGTAGATCTTCTGTGACTCGGTCGGTTCTCCTCTTCCTCTCTGCCTTTGTGTCTCTTTGTCTCTTCGTGGGTCTCGTTCTCTCTTTAGCCTCGTCTTCGTCTTCGCACCCTATCTCGTTTCTACTGCCGTCCATGGAAAAAGCCTTCCACCACGGTCGCCGCGCTCCTCGCATCGAATTAAAATAGTCCCGCTAGGAAATCGCGCTCCGCGTCCTGCATATCTTACGGGCGAACCTCGAAAATGCTGCGGAAATAACACAAACGAGAATATTAACCTCCGCATCCTGATTTTCACCTCGCGACTGCGTTTCCAAAAAAAAAAAAAAAAAGGAAAACCACCCTCGAAATTACGTTAAAATGCAAGATTTTTTTTTGTATTATTTTCGCCGAATACCCAATGGCCGAATTAGCTCGGCTATTTCGTTAATGCAATTAGAACGAGAATTTTCGGTTCTCGTGCAATTAGCACTTTTAATTAATTAAACCGGTAGTGATATACGTACCGCGCGGAGTCGCAGGCTGTATGCGCTATATATTCTAAAAGGGAACGAAAAATAAAACGCCCGAGCGAATCGGCTGGCACGATAATGCAGTCAGCGTTTTCGCCGAGCGGTATAATTTCGCGCGATGATCTCATCGACCGGCTTGAAGCCGAGAAGTCGCGGGACTCGGTGTATGGGAAGAGGATCATTGCGGTGAAATATATAACGTCACGTACTCACGTGCGATTGTCGCGAGCCTAGATATAACCAGTGTGTACAATGACTCTGTCACGCGTTAAATAAATTGCCTCGGATTGGCTCGGCGAAATGTTTTTAGCTCGCTAAAAATACGCGATAACATTAATTAATTAAATTCGATTGACTTTTTATTGTCGCGCATTACGAAAAATGGCGACAATGTATTTGGGGTTTTCCGGGCAGCGTTTTTAGCTGGCTGCACTGTCAAAAACGTGAAAAAAGAAGTAACTAAAAAACGTTGCGTATAATACATTAAAACAAATATGTTATTTTTTTGAATATTTTATATTTTTGTGTGATATTTATGCTTTAACAAATATTTTGTTTCGAAGGTCTGCAACTTCATTATGTATCATTTGGCATATGCGAAGCACGTTAATACGCAACTAAAAAACGTTGCGTATTATACATTAAAACAAATATGTTATTTTTTTGAATATTTTATATTTTTGTGTGATATTTATGCTTTAACAAATATTTTATTTTTAATGTCTGCAACTTCATTATGTATAATCTGGAATATGCGAAGCACGTTAGTACGCAACTAAAAAACGTTGCGGATAATACATTAAAACAAATATGTTATTTTTTTGAATATTTTATATTTTTGTGTGATATTTACGCTTTAACAAATATTTTATTTTGAAGGTCTGCAACTTCATTATGTATAATTTGGAATATGCGAAGCACGTTAATACGCAACTAAAAAACGCTGCGTATAATACATTAAAACAAATATGTTATTTTTTAGAATATTTTATATTTTTGTGTGATATTTATGCTTTAACAAATATTTTATTTTGAAGATCTGCAACTTCATTATGTATAATTTGGAATATGCGAAGCACGTTAATACGCAACTAAAAAACGTTGCGTATAATACATTAAAACAAATATGTTATTTTTTTGAATATTTTATATTTTTGTGTGATATTTACGCTTTAACAAATATTTTATTTTGAAGGTCTGCAACTTCATTATGTATAATTTGGAATATGCGAAGCACGTTAATACGCAACTAAAAAACGTTGCGTATAATACATTAAAACAAATATGTTATTTTTTTGAATATTTTATATTTTTGTGTGATATTTAAGCTTTAACAAATATTTTATTTTTAATGTCTGCAACTTCATTATGTATAATTTGGAATATGCGAAGCACGTTAATACGCAACTAAAAAACGTTGCGTATAATACATTAAAACAAATATGTTATTTTTTTGAATATTTTATATTTTTGTGTGATATTTAAGCTTTAACAAATATTTTATTTTTAATGTCTGCAACTTCATTATGTATAATTTGGAATATGCGAAGCACGTTAATACGCAACTAAAAAACGTTGCGTATAATACATTAAAACAAATATGTTATTTTTTTGAATATTTTATATTTTTGTGTGATATTTATGCTTTAACAAATATTTTATTTTGAAGGTCTGCAACTTCATTATGTATAATTTGGAATATGCGAAGCACGTTAATACCCAACTAAAAAACGTTGCGTATAATACATTAAAACAAATATGTTATTTTTTAAAATATTTTATATTTTTGTGTGATATTTATGCTTTAACAAATATTTTATTTTGAAGGTCTGCAACTTCATTATGTATAATTTGGAATATGCGAAGCACGAGTCGAAGGTTAACCGTTTGTCAGCATCCGAGAAAGCCGATCATCGCGACGCAATACGTGTTTCTCGACCGGCAACTAACGCGAGGCGTATTATAGAAGCGTGAGCGGGTTATGCGCCGCGAAGTTTTCCACGAGTCTCACCGGCTCACTTACTCACCACCCCACAGACGACAAAGAATCGATAAACAACCGTGTACCGGGCAATAGGCGCGTGTTGTCGAATAGAGTACGTGGCTTCGCGCGATAAAGGCTCCACGGTCGCTTTATAAATACAAGAATGAGTCGTTGCGCATGCAACTACTCGGCGAAACTTCTTTCGTCGTTGATCGATTTGTTCGCCTAAGGTTTCGTAATTTTATACTGGTAACGGGTTACTTTGCGAACTTTCACGACTCCGCGAGAACTTGCGGGAACGCAAATACGACGGACAGCGAATTGTATCGTTTCTATTACAGCTGTCCAATGTCGGAGCTACGTTTATCGATACAATGTGACATTAAAATAGTTTTTTTTTTAGTTTGATCAATACGGGACGTGTTCGCTCCAAATTGATCCACCGCTTATGCATAAGAGCCATAAGTATAAACCACGGACAATTTAAGTTTGTCTAAGAGATTCTTTGAGAAATAATCGAGATTCTTTATTTATCGAGATTCTTTGAGAAATAACCCCCATGGAAAAAAGTATATTTAAAGTATGTTCAAAAGTATATTTTTGAGTATAATGAATATACTTTTTACGAAAAATTAGTTATGTCGAATATACTTTTGGGTGTACTTAAAAAGTATATCACATGGCACATATACTTGAAATATACTTCCCATGTATTCAGCATGTATTTAAAATGTGTAATAAGTATAAAACATATATTTCAAGTGTACTTTGTATACATTTTTTAATATAACGAAAAATATATTTTTCACTATAATTTTTTCCATGGGGGAAACGAGATTTTTTATTTACAAAATTGTTAGTTGCGATTATATTCCTTGCAAATCACAATGACGATCCGACCTCGTAATATTATTATTCGAACCTCCAACATTTTTTTTCGGATCTTTTTTTGTATTCAAGATATCGACTTTTGACATATTCCATCATTCTCAATTCGTACAGTGTACGAAAATATCGAGTACGAACCTTCTTCAAGTGATTCTGAAAAAACGTGATTTTAAGAATCAGAATTCCTAAATTCGACTTCCGGTCGAAAAGTGAGGAAATCGACTGTAAAAGTCGCTCCCACTGCCCACTTATTACGATCCTATGCTTCTTTTTTCAAACAAGAAGGCAGTGCTAGTTTTTTTTTCCTGTCCAAGGAAACGGTGACAACGACTGCTAAGACCCGCGGGGAGACTCGCTGGACGAAGACACTGGGGGTCTCCGAGTCTTGGCTCAGCGAGTGAAGGCCACACCGGGCATTTTTGCTTCCCGTATCACAATGGAAGGCAGGATTTCTTTTTGCCCCGGCTCAGGTCTCCCTTCCCTTTCACCCCAGATCACCCCTTGTTCTTCTTACCGGCCGGAATTACAAATTTCGGGCGCTCCTTTCGTCGTCGTCGTGGTCGTCGTCGTCGTTTTTTACTTTTTATTTCACCGCAGAAGTCTCAGACCGCGTCGTCTCGGGACTCGGTAACTTTATTGTGCCGAGGGTGATTAAGAACGTCGTGTCCGAGGTTTTCCCCGGGTAGAAAAGAAATCCTCTTCCGCCAAGCAACCGTATAACATTGTCCCGCGTCATCCCCAGCAGGAAACCACATATTTGGCCATAAGAAAGAGAGAGAGAAAGAAAGAGTAAAAAAAATACGACACTCGAGAAATTTGTAGATGTAGTTAAAAAAAAACGCCATCCGGACAAATCGTGACCCGGCAAACCAATCGAGGGTAACGACGATCAGCGGCGGGGAAACGAGAGGCCTAACGCGAAAAGAGCGAGGACGGCAATGGGCCGCGTTACACACCACGTACAGAGATTTGCGAGCGCTTAACTCGACGTTTAATAGACTGTAAACGCGCCGCGAATGGGGCTGTTACCACGGAATTTAATGGTCAACAGATACGACCCGCGCGCTCGATGGTTTGCGAAGAGGTGGCCAACGTATCGGCCCCGTACACAAGTCGGGCGTTGTTACACGAAATTCGATAATTGAGCGATCGAAACAATAAAATAATGTCGCCTTCGTTGCTTCCTTGTTTCATTGTGATTGATATTCGTCATTCAACAAATGCAAACATTATTAAACTTCCAATCCGTATGTGGCAAATTATTATTTTTATCACACCCGGAAATGTTTAAGAGGCAGTGGGATTTTTCCCCACCACTTTCAAAATTGTGAAGCGGTTTTATCTCAAATAACCCCACAGATTGGGATTTTGAGAGAATACGCGGAAAGACGGTACAATTGGGATAATTTTGTGTCTTCCCGAAATTAAAAGCCGTTTTATCAGGTGTACCGAGATCCAAAAAGTGAAGTTTAACTTTTTAGATAGGCGTTTAAGGGCGTGTGAAATACCGACTGCGGTAATAAAAACTGTAATGAACGCTTTTTACGCATATTTGCATTTACAGCTAAAAGAATAAATTCATTCACTGCACTGGTGAAATCCGCAGGGAATGAATTTCTTCTTTTAGCTGTAAACGCAAATATCTGTAAATATATAAACGTATAAACGTAAATATATTAGCTGTAAACGTTCATTACAGTTTTTGATACCGACTGGGCTCAACGTGGATGTTTCACATGCTCTTAACGTTGGGCGAAGAAATTCCCACCGGTGTGTCACTGCCTCTTAAGTAAAAATATATAAATTCGTGTAACTTATTGATCAATTCACCGGAAAATATAATCGTATTTTGTTGGTATGTGAAAAATAATTACAAAATTCAGTAAAAATAATTCCGTTGAAAATAAATAAACCTGTACTCACACTGGGTCGAGAATGGCCGCGCGGATTCAGCTGCCAGGGAACCGTTGTGGGCTGAAAATGTTCCTTTCCCCAAGATCGGTTGTCAAACGGGCTCTCACCGATGTGTCCCTGTAACAGATAATTCGTTTTTGCTGAAAATGCGCAGTAAATTTGGTTTACAAGGTTTGAGATTAAATTTCATCTTACAAGGTTCGAGATTAAATCACAGCAGAATCAATAATTGTCCACCGGGAAAATAAAAATGTGGCCAGTCATAAATTGTCGAGTTTCTCCTGGCGCGAGGTGGATATATATTTTTTATAATATATTCCAGAGTCCTCGAGGCCTCCCAGCCGGGCTCGGCGACGAGCAACCCCCGCAGCTCGACTTTACACCCCATAAGCCTTATTTTTCTTTTAACTTTACTTCTAACCCAGTGTGATCCCGCGACTGGGAGAGAAAACTCTCGTGGCTCGTGGCCCACGCGAACGTAAATCACGCGGTATAATGAGAACGCTTCGTCTTCGGTTGGACCATCGTCTTACTCACTCAGACACGTCCTTACCGAGTTTCCCCGCATTTTCTTCTTACATCATATTTTTATTCCACGCTGCTCAAAATATAGTTTATTACAGACCGGATAAAAATTCTATTCATACCGACGAAGCTTGAAAAAATGTCCTATTTTAGGCTAAAATTTAAAAAAGGTGCCCAAAAAAGACGAAAAAGAATGCTGTTGAAGTTTGCATCGTTGGAATGCAACGAAATTAAAAAAAATATATATATATTTTTTTTTATGAAGCCAAATTATGAAAATAGGTATAAAAAGTCATCATACCAAGTAAGGGCGCGAAAAAAAAAATTTCAGGGATTTATAAGACCCTTAAAGGGGGATGAAACGTTGGGAATTTCATAATTCTTAAAACAACGAAGAGGACAACAAAAAGCAGCTCAGCTGTGAATTCCGATAGCTCGATTTACGAGCTCGACGATCATCCATAAAGACAGCCAGTTATAAGGTAATTTAAGTGACACGAGGATGTGGCCAGGAATACACGTTCCAGGCTGACTGTGTATGTCCTGGGTCTGTGGGGATGGCTTTCGACACGTCGGAATTCGCGAAACGCAATGCAGAGAATATCCATAAATACACGCGAGGTGTTCGCGCGATCGAGTTCACGTCGATTCTAAACCGAGTGATGACGTTTTCACGGAGATTTCCAAGCGTGCAAAGATGCAAGGTGGAAATGTCGTCGTTGGAGTTGCCTAGAGGGCACCTGAAATTTCATGCTAAAATTAAGCACCGATTAGCGCACCCCGAGAGGGGGGAGGATCCATCGTTACACGTCAAAGAGATCCTCTTCTGTCCTCGAGTATATCTCCTCGTGCTGCCGCTTCTGCCCGAACTTAATCTCATATCCCAACAGCAGGAATCGAATAAAATTTCGCGAATTACGTCTATCCGAGTGACGAATGCCCGAGAACAGTTTCTAATTTCGTACAATATCTGCGGCTGACGCTGTAATGAGAGTCACTTCGGTGAGCTGCATGGGACAGAAATGGTTGTGGAGCACAACTCGTTTAACTCGCGCGGTTATTATCCATTCTTGTGTTGATATGTGAACACTGAGGATGAAGGTGAATTAATGGGTGTCATAAATCGATTTACAAAAAAATGACCCAAACAACCTAAATATACTCTCTTCAATAAAAAAATGTCATTCATGACCTAAAAATATGAAGACTCCTCGAGTCTTCACCGAAAGAAAAATTTGGGGAATTAATGGATGCCATAAGTCGATTTACAAAAAAATTACCCAAACAACCTAAATATATTCTCTTCAATAAAAAATGTCATTCATGATCTAAAAATATGAACTCCTCGAGTCTTCACCGAAAAAAAAATCTAGTACTGCTGTGGAGTGACAATTATTTGTTGTAGGTCCAATAATTACTTCCCCACCTACGGTAACTGTAAAGTAGTTATATAAAATAATAGAGCCATAGCTTATGGCTCCTAAATAATTACCCTAATTATAATAAAAGCAGCATTCATCAAAAATGCATAGCCGACATTTTGCGGCTATCGAAATTATCACGATTTCACTAAATATTTAATTTATGATCTTTCTAGATCATCAATTACTTATTTAGTAAAATCGTGATATTTTTATTAAGTCCCAAGTCGAGACTTCTTAAAAGGCCAGAACTAAAGATTTAATTAAAGTGCACTTTTTTAATTTCATCTCCCTCATTTCGCCAACCGCCCGTAATCACGCGTGCGTTTAGTACACTCGCGCCCTTGCGAAGCAGAAATAAACAGACGACGAGGTAAATAACGAGCCGGATAGTAACTGGATGACGAGACCAACGCAGACGACTACGACTACGACGACGACTACGACGACGGAGAGCGAGCAAGCGAAAGCGAAGTAAAGAGAGGGCCGGAATAGTTTTGATGTGTTGTACACGGGGCATTCCACGCCGATTCGACCTGAGTCTGCCCCTTGACCCTTCCGATTGGACCCGCAAACTTTTACATGACTGACACTACTCTTAGAACTAAATTTCGTTACTTTTAATTTTTCGGAAAATCTTGAATTTCTTTTCGAAAAAAAGGCTAAAAACATTTTTTGCATTTTTTTATCAACTTCGACGCGGATATCAAAAAACTTTTTGTTTCACAGATTTCTCAATTTTTTCACATTTTCAAAATGAGTCCAAATATTTTTCTTTTAAAAAATCGCCGATAATTAAAAAAAAAATTAAAGAAAAATAATTTGCGGTTTCAAGAGTTGTATCAAGCGTATAAACAATTGCTTTTACATGACTGACACCACTCTTAGAACTAAATTTCGTTACTATTAATTTTTCGAAAAATCTTCAATTTCTTTTCGAAAAAAAGACTCAAACATTTTTTGCATTTTTTGTCAACTTCAGCCCGGTCATCAAAAAAACTTTTTGTTTCACAGATTTCTAAATTTGTTCACATTGTCAAAATGTGTCCAAATATTTTTCTTTTAAAAAATCGCCGATAATTAAAAAAAAATAATCAAAAAATAATAATTTGTGGTTTCAGGTGTTGTATCAAGCATATAAACAATTGCGGGTAGATCCGCAGGGCGAAGGGTCAGAGGCAGGTCGAATCTACACGAAACGGCCCATAGGCATACGTGCACGGGTTACAGGGTAGAGGCTATCGAGGCGTGCATTGTGCCCCTCATTTGCATGGGCCAGAGAGACCGGACGGCGGACGAGCGAGAGCGAACCGCGTCCGAGAGCCGCGGCGGCGCGCAGCTGGACACACACACGTACAGGGTAACACATAACACTGCGTGCACCGAGTGTATACAGAGGCGGCACACGCAGCCAGCAGTACACATGGCATACACAGCAAGCAGTCGCGCTCACGAGTCCGCGAGGCTCAGGCCTGACAAAAGAAAACTCCCGAGCAAACAAAACAAGCAAACAAGTTGTAGTGGTGGAGTACTGGCTCGTCGCACCGAGCCGAGACTCATCTTCGTCATGCTCAACGCTGTCGTCGTCGTCGTCGTCGGCCACGTTGACGTTTCAGTCCTATCCAGCAGCAGTCGCTGCAGTATTTATATCTCGCACTATCTTTATCTCTCGGCATCGAACGCGCTCTTAAGTATTGTGACTCCCGGCTTAGACCGGGAGTAAACAAGCGGATCCTCTTCGCGACGCTCGAACCTGACGTCAAATCCGACCTACGTGCTACGTGCACTCGATCCGGTAGCTGACACGGTTGATTTTCAGGAGGTTCAACTGATGCCCAAGTGTCTGGCATTGGAATATGACATTTTTGGTGTTATTTCGTGGATTAGCCGTTCTGATGACGGTGATGATAATGGGAGACAAAGAGATGCAGATAGGATGTGAGATTCGTTGGGGGATAATTGTTTTCGTTGAGGTCGCTTTTTAAGCGACCTCACAAATGTTTACTTCAAATAAAAACCGGTCATTTAACCGGTTTTGAAAAAAATATTTTTTTCAAAACCGGTTAAAAAAGGTTAATAACCAGTGTTTTCAGGGGTAGAATATGCGACTTGAGAATGATGGTATAGGTTAAAAGTCGATATTTTGAAAAGAAAAAAATTGGGGTCGATTTTGGCGATTTTCGGTAAGGAGCCGGATCTACGATTTCTGGAAAAAAAAAAAAAAAAAAAAAAAAAAAATCGTCGCCAAAAAAATGTTTTTTTCAAAATCGGTTAAAAAAGGTTAATAACCAGTGTTTTTGGGGGTAGAATATGCGACTTGAGAATGATGGTATAGGTTAAAAGTCGATATTTTGAAAAGAAAAAAAATTGGGGTCGATTTTGGCGATTTTCGGTCCGGAGCCGGATCTACGATTTCTGACAAAAAAAAAAAAATTTCGTCGCCAAAAAAATATTTTTTTCAAAATCGGTTAAAAAAGGTTAATAACCAGTGTTTTCGGGGGTAGAATATGCGACTTGAGAATGATGGTATAGGTTAAAAATCGATATTTTGAAAAGAACACATATCTGAGGTCGATTTTGGCAAGTTATTCAGGCACGCGCGCCAGCGCGTGTAATTAGCCTAGTATAGGATAAACTTCGTTGGAGGATAATTGGTTTCGTTAAGGTAATTTTTTATGGATTTAAATATTGGTGAGACTAATTATTGGTGAGATTTACGTGGATTGTTTATTTTGTTGATGGGGAAACAACGAGATTGGGTATCGATAAAATGAATTGGGGATAATTGTTTTCAGTGAGGTCACTATTGTTACGGATTTAGATATTAATAGGACTAATTACAAGAAGCCAGAGTAACGAATTCAGTGTACACAATGTAAATAAAGCGGATAACCCGAAAATCGGGTAATCGGACATTTTCGAGGGAACTCGTCACACGGGCCGATAAATAATATTCGGCGTTATGGGGAAACGTGAGGGTGCTCGTGATATCGTGCGTCGCGCTATATGCTACACGCAGTTGCCACAGAGGCGGCGGTAAAATATGTATACCGAGCGGAGTGACAAACGGGAGCTCAATACGTTCCATATTTAAAGACAGCGCCTTTACACGCAGAGCGTGCCAAATGAAACCGAGTTCTATCGGCTGTTACGGCGACGAGTGCGACTTTTACAGTCGGTGCAGTTATCAGTGTGGCACAGTAATTTTTATTTCACCAGACAGTGGTGTCGATTTTTCAATATTTCCGCCAATGAATATATTCACTAAAATGTATATTAATCTTCCTACAGGTGTAACAAAATACGTAAACAAAACGAAACATTGAATTACGATTATTCCCGGCGAAACCTTAAAGTGCCAATCGTTTCATATTTAAAGACACCGCATTCACACACAGAGCTTTCGAAATGAAACGAAGTTCTATCCGCTGTTACGACGACGAGTGCTACTATAATATCTCTAATGTATATCTAAAATGTATATTAATGTTCGTACAGGTGTAAAAAAATACGTAAACAAAACGAAACATTGAATTACGATTATTCCCGGCAAAACCTTAAAGTGCCAATCGTTTCATATTTAAAGACACAACATTCACACACAGAGCTTTCGAAATGAAACGAAGTTCTATCCGCTGTTACGACGACGAGTGCGACTATAATAGCCAATTCAGTTAGCAGTGTGACGCAGTAATTTTTATTTCACCACATGCTGATGTCAATTTTAAAATATTTTCACCAATGAATATTCACCAAAATCTCTTTCAATATACGTCCACACAAAACAAAATACATAATTAGAATAAAAAAGAACAGTATCTAGTTACGATTTTATGTTGACAAAACCTTAAAGTGCCAATTTCATCGCCAACCCCTAAAAAGAAAGAAAAAAAAAAAAAAATCTCGCTCGCGCTGTTGATTCTAATCATATTTTCCGCGCGCGGCTCGTGGATTTATGCAACGTGTCACGTCGTTCGTGTACACATAAACCGTGGGGGGGGGGGGGGGGGGGGAGCGTTTAAAATTCTCGAGGCTCCTCTCGTTCGCCTCGGGCGAGAAATTCGCAGCCCCCTCCACCCCCCTCGCGGCTGCCGATTCTTCGCGGTTGCGCGAGGAAAACCCCGGAGCAGCGAGCGGGGCAACCGCCGTGGGGGGTTGTAATTGGCAATATCTATCGAATTTTACAATAAATCTCGCGCGTTCCGAGCCCTCGAGGGAAAGAAGCCTCAAGGTGAGAGGCTCGAGAGGGAGAGCGGGGGGTGAAGCGGACGGTAAGGAGGAAGAGCTGAGGGGGGGTTTTTGCGCTCGGCACACGCGGCAATAAAACACGGGGTAGTATCGCGCGCGCGAGGGGCCGACGCACCGTGCACTTAAATACGTTATCTTATCGTCGAATTAGGTCGCGGTTAGAGCTCTATACTTTTGCAGGTATATCTGGACGGCGAGGGGAAGGAGGGATGTGGAGGGATGAAGGGGGGCAGGGGGGGGGGCTCTACCTCCGAGATACTGAGCGAGGCAGCGAAGGCTCGCAGCTCGGGAATCTCGTTGCGCACGTCTCGGCCTCTCTCTCTCTCTCTCTCTCTCTCTCTCTCTCGTTGCGATAATGCAAAGGGTGTCGGCGAAATTTGCGACGGCCCTAACACCGAGAGTCCATATACCGCTTGCTCGGCATCCTCGGCAAGCAGGGCGCTGAGTTAAGGGCGCAACGGCGAATCGCGGGTTGTGGAGCGGCTCTCGCGTGTTTTGCGGTAATTGTAATTCTTGCGTACGAGAGATCTTGGGGATAAACTTGTTTTTCTATTTTTGTCGCGGGGACGATTAATTGTGATTGGTGATTTGTCCATTTTTGTATACGTTAAGGCAGTCACCTCGTGTGACGGCCGGTTTTGTTAGTTTTTTTCGGGATATTTTTTTACGAAAAATAAAAATATAGAAGTTTGCATTTTGTGCTATACGTTTATCAACATTTCAATAGTAAGTGAGAATATTTTCAGACAAAAATCTTCATCACAATGTGCGTTGCGCCAAGAATTTGTCAACGGTCTCCATGATTCAAGCTGATTGGCTTATCTGAAATAAAGAAACCAAACGGCATTTCAATCTGTGAAGCTGTAGCTATCGAATGGACTAGAATCATTTAAAAATATTGAAAATTGAATAGTTGATATGTTTTTGAAAATTAGTTTTCAAATTTCATGAATCTTTTCGATTATTTTGTTACGAAAAAAAAAAAAATGATTATACAAGTGCCGAATCTACCATAAAAAATTTAAAGGAATCGGTTAAACGGCTTTTGAGATATCGTGGAGACCAGTTAGAAAAACGTAGTTTTAAGAAATACGCGTTTAAAAGTTAAAGTACGGCTTAAACTATGAAATCTTTATTCACCATTAATCTGCAATGCCTGATCCATAGAAGATCACTTTACGAGCTCATTCTATACATGTTTAGGAATCAATTTACGTAAAAAAAAGAAAATCGTTTTTTTCTACATATCAAATGGGGTGACTGCATAAACGCCGTCTCCGAGGAGAAATTTATGTTTGGTTTTCGAATTGAGATTAACGTGAAGGGAATATTACGGATATTTGGAGGTTTGTTTGACACATTTTCTCTTGTACTTTTTTTAGACGGTAATTATACTTCGTAACTCGCAGCTGACATTTTTTTAAAACGTTGAACGTCGTGTTTTTCAAGAGGAAACGTATGTTTGTGCTTTGAGCTGAAACTACCGAGAAAACGGTAAAAAAGTCAACGGACACTGAGAGGCTGACGGCGGTGGTGATAGTGAGAACCATGTCAACTGCACCGGGCGTGTTATGTTCTCATTACCCGCTGCCTCGCTATGTCCCGTTTCGTTGCATTTTTCATAAACGTTGCGTCCAACTGAGACGCGTGTCGAACTGTCGATAAATAATCAAGGCTCAGGCGTTGAAAAACGATTCAGAGGAGCGGGAAGTCAGAAAGTTCATAGCTAGCAACCAATGTGTAGCGCTAAGTATACATTAATTAATTAACTTGTGTATTAATACTTGTGTATCGACAAATTTGGGTAAAACTCGGTCACCTAAAAACAGCAATTTTCATGCAACACGATCACCTAAAATTCCGCAGATTCAAACTACGAACGTAACTTAAAAAAACACACTTTCACTTCGACGCTAAACGATATTTTTCACCCATTTCGCGTAAAGCAAATCTATTTTTTATTTTTAGAAAACTCGGTCACCTAAATACAGCAATTTTGATGAAACACGGTCACCTAAAATTCCGCAGATTTAAACTACGATCATAACTTAAAAAAGACACACTTTCACTTCGACGCTAAACCACATTTTTCACCCATTTCGCGTAACGCAAATCTATTTTTTAATTTTGGAAAACTCGGTCACCTAAATACAGCAATTTTTATGAAACACGGTCACCTAAAATTCCGCAGATTTAAACTACGAACGTAACTTTAAAAAACACACTTTCACTTCGACGCTAAACAACATTTTTCACCCATTTCGCGTAACGCAAATCTATTTTTTAATTTTGGAAAACTCGGTCACCTAAATACAGCAATTCTGATGAAACACGGTCACCTAAAATTCCGCAAATTTAAACTACGATCATAACTTTAAAAACACACACTTTCACTTCGACGCTAAACAATATTTTTCACCCATTTCGCGTAACGCAAATCTATTTTTTAATTTTGGAAAACTCGGTCACCTAAATGCAGCAATTTTGATGAAACACGGTCACCTAAAATTCCGCAGATTCAAACTACGAACGTAACTTTAAAAAACACACTTTCACTTCGACGCTAAACAATATTTTTCACCCATTTCGCGTAACGCAAATCTATTTTTTATTTTTGGAAAACTCGGTCACCTAAATACACCAATTTTTATGAAACACGGTCACCTAAAATTCCGCAGACTGAAACTACGATCATAACTTTAAAAAACACACGTTCACTTCGACGCTAAACAACATTTTTCACCCATTTCGCGTAAATCAAATCTATTTTTTAATTTTGAAAAACTCGGTCACCTAAATACAGCAATTCTGATGAAACACGATCACCCAAAATTCCGCAGATTTAAACCACGAACGTAACTTTAAACAACACAACTTTCACTTCGACGCTAAACAATATTTTTCACCCATTTCGCGTAACGCAAATCTATTTTTTATTTTTAGAAAACTCGGTCACCTAAATACAGCAATTTTGATGAAACACGGTCACCTAAAATTCCGCAGACTTAAACTACGATCATAACTTTAAAAACCACACTTTCACTTCGACGCTAAACAACATTTTTCACCCATTTCGCGTAACGCAAATCTATTTTTTAATTTTGGAAAACTCGGTCACCTAAATACAGCAATTTTGATGAAACACGGTCACCTAAAATTCCGCAGATTCAAACTACGAACGTATCTTTAAAAAACACACTTTCACTTCGACGCTAAACAATATTTTTCACCCATTTCGCGTAACGCAAATCTATTTTTACCGTCGTCCGGCGAGAGTCCAAACAATATCCGCTCTTTATTTATGAATGTTTAATCGACCGTACGTACATGGCCCCGATACGATGGGCGACCATTGTCTTCGGTGTGTGGCACGTATAATGCGCAAACGAAATAGCAAGAGGTGAATCTATTGATTTGCAATAGAAATTAATAATTTGTCCCGCTCTCGTTCCTCGTCTATCTGGCGTAATAAAAGCCGCGTTTGAATCGATCGCGCACGCGGTCTCCATTGTTGACACTGCCGCTCATTGTTTTGCGAATGTGTAATCCAATCAATAGAGCGATACATGACACACGTGCCACCAGCTGGCACCAACAAACGGCCATTTCCATGTGTTGTTTATTGCAGACACATCGTGTATACACCTAACGCGCCTACGCCTCTGTTATGTTTACACGTCTTCTTTTTTTTTCCTCTTCTTTTTGTTATTATGCCGGGCCCTCTCGAAATGTACACACGTGCGTGTCACCTTGCGCGTTAAACAAACGTGCGCCGTTCGTTATTCTGTAAAATTCATTTTTAAACAAGTTATTTTGGTCATCGTCGCGCGAGAGAGAGAGAAAAAAAATTATCGATCCCCCCGGTTTACACTGCGCCCCGACGTCGCGTGTTTTCCTCGTCGTCGTTAGCCGATAACAGGAGTAAACAGAGATGACCGAAATGGCCTCATTCCACGGCTGAAAAAGAAATAAATAAATAAATTGCACGCGGATTTTATAGACGACGATAATCCCGGCGAGATAATAATTGTTCGTCTTCATTTCTTTTTTCTTCTACGCTCTCAAACTGCGTTCTATACTTGGAATAATCGTGATCAAGCCTTTGTCAAAAGCGATTGAAAATAATTGGCTCGAATTTTTCTGACATCAGCCAATTTGCCGCTGTCCCCTCGTCATCTTCAATTCTCGTCTCCTGCTTTGTTCACATCAATCTTTTTTGTATCCCCCTTTTTTCCCACATTTTTTTTGCCTCCCAACTCTTTTCGAGCGTCGTTAAGCTCTCGTGTGCATCGTAAGCGGTAAATAGCCCGAGAAAGAGAGAAACACAGGAAAACAGACGGCGGGAACTGGATACGATGGGACCAAACCGCGCTGTGTACTGTTATGCGCGGCGGCCGGGGCTGCCCCTTCCGCGCGGCGTCTCCCGTTGGCCTCCAAAAATAAATGTGTTGTTTATTCACAAGTAAGCCGGATGCCCGGTGTTTGCTTTGGAAGAAATTTGTTTTGTTCGGTTTTCGGCCCCGGGTGTGACGGAGCGAGCGAAACAGCGACGGAACGTGACAGCCACCGGGCACGTGAAAAGTCGTTTTTGGTCCCTCGCGCCGTTCTCGCCCTTCGCTTTCTTGCTCGGTGCATTCAGTTGTGCTTCTCATCCTTGCTCGACTCTTTCGTCGTCTTCCCACTGGTTTTCGTGGCCACCCGATAGGCCTTGCGTTCACCAAAAAACACACCAATCACCTCGAAAAACAGCAACCGGTTTTTGGTTAGCCGATAAAATCCCCAGATGAGTAACCAGAGACTGAAAAAAAAAAATTCTGACTTCGACACCACGCACTTTTTGTTTGTCTGCGCATATACTACGATCACGAAAGGTGCGATAAGAATTATCGGGTATAAGTTATTACTATTGTGCAAAAGATGTTTTTTTCGATTAAGCAATTAGAGGCACATTATGTTCTTCGAATTGTTCGGGCAATGTCGTCATTCGGTGACACCTGTTAAAACACCAATCAACCGTTGCCGATTGGTGAACACAACTATTGAATTTTGTGTATCACGTGTGCAGCCGATACACAAGATAATAAATCGAAGCGTATCGATTGGAAAATAAGTTTTCTGGCAACGTAATTCAAAAGTTTTAGGTGATTAGATTTATTAATATATTAATTATATTTACATATTCTATACATTTATATTTTCTATAAATTTGTGTATTCTATAAATTTGTATATTCTATAAATTTTTGTATTTTATAAATTTATAAATTCTATAACGTAATAAAATTATGTAATCTATATTTATGTATTATGTAAGACCAAGTTGGATTTGTACATGAAGATACAATTACGAGTTAGCAAGTTTTCCCATGGAGGAGGGAAAAGCGCGAGTCTCGTCACCCTCGAAGCCGTCTTTGTCGCGGCCTTACGTAGATCGGTCTAATTTACTTAAGAGCGGCGCGTACAAGCGGCCGGCTCTTGGGGAAAGTCATTCGACGCTCTTGCTCGTTCGTTCCTTCGCTGTGTTTCCCTACCGGGCCGACCGAAGGGTGAACCAAGTCACACTCACAAGTACACACACACACATAAACGTACGTGCATAGTCGCAAGGGATGAGGACAATCTTACTGTTAATCTTGATTTAATCCTTGACAAGCGCTTAAGCGTCCCTAAACTGGCGTTAAATCGTTCTACGTCTACTACTCGTCGTTGTACACCACCCGGGAATGAATGGAGCCTCGCGCTAGAACCCTTGATTAAATTGGAGTCAAAATCTTGGAGGAAACAAGAGACAAGATTTATGCATTGTTACGAATTTCTACAGTTTCAATTTTTTCACAGTTTTGAGTAAACAACAAAAATTATATACATTTTTCGGGTCCTTGGAATGTTCTGCATTTTTTACAGAATTTTAGAGCCGGAAGTTGAGTTGCGGTTATCACGAAAAAAAAAAAAAAAATTTGGATTTCGTAAAGTTCGAAAACCGTATCCGATGCGAAATTTCCCGCTGATTCCGAAAAACACCGTTGTTTGCCCGGAAAAGAGAAAATTCGACGAGAAAAACGCAAAAAATGATTTTTCACTTTTCTCGAAATTTCGTCACTTCGCTAAAATCAAGTTTACTTTTTTTCCTATCGTCCAAACCTGAATTTTCTTTTTGCATTCCAGAGAAAACTCTATAAGGAAGAGAATACCGCAAGGCGGATTGCGGTATCATGATTTTTTTTATTTTTTACGGAATGTTATAGTCAGACCCCCAAGAATTGCAAAAAAACGAAAGGGGTAGTAGCCCTTCTAAAAATTTGCGATTTTTGAGGGTCTGACTTTAACATCCTGTAAAAAATTCAGAAATCAATATATCGCATTCCGCTTTGCGGCATTCTCTTCGTTATAGAATTTTCTCTCGCACGCAAAATGAAAATCCAGGTTTGGTCGATCGAAAAAAAAGTGACCTCGATTTTAGCGAAGTGACGAAATTTCGAAAAAAGTGAAAAATCATTTTATGCATTTTTCTCATCCAATGTTACGTTTTTCGGGCAAACAACGGTGCTTGTCGAAATCAGTGGGAAATTTCCCATCGGATAGGCTCTTCAAACTGTACGAAATCGATTTTTTTTTCTCTATTTCGTAAAGTTTGGACGATAGTTTCACATTAATTTCCACTATAACCTGCTAGTTATAAAAATTTTCCCTGATGAAAAATCAATTTTTCTTTTTCACGTAAAAACAGCTAACAAAGTGGAGTTCATCCTTGCCAAACAGTATAAGAAAGTCCCACAGCGCGGTAACCCCATAAAACTCGGATAACCCAAAAATATCCGAAAATATCCGTAAACTCGAGTATCCGGAAGGGCAATGGAAGCACCAAACACACACAAAACAGCTTTTGCCACTGTCGCGCTGTATATTCGTGGTCGAGGGTTGCTTGAACTAAAAAGAAAACTTGTTATTTATGCGGAAGGCGCGCGGCACTGACTCTTATTTCCACTGCTCCGCGGTACAAGGAAGAGCCCAAGGAGGGGTCGAAATATCATATTTAATTTTTATTATATCAGCCGTTGTATGCATCGGTGGCCGTGGCGGGGGAGGCAACTTCTCGACGGTTCGCCGTACACCGTACGATATATAGTACGCCACGGTAAACGGGTCTCGGGCTGTATGTAAATATAGCGTGATACATTGGATACTCGCTTATAAACACCCCATTTTTATTCGGGTAGCGTTTTCGCCAGCCATCCCAGACCGCCCCACGACTCGCGGCTACGACGACGACGACGACGACGACGACGACGAGGACGACCCTCCTGGGCTATGAGTGTTGGCCAAACGCGCCCGTTCGCACAACCCCGACGTTCGACCGTCACCTTCTCGGTATCCTTGGCCCAAGAGGAAGAAAAAAAAAAAAAAATAAAAAAAAAATAAAGCATCGAGGCAACTTATTATTTCAACGTTCTCACGACATCACGTGCGACAGTTTATTATTATTATTATTATTATTTTTTCACGCTATTTTCGACGTGGCAAAATCTAAATATATATATTTAGATCTAAATATATATATTTAGTATATATATAATCTAAATATATATATTTATTTATATATATTTAGTAAATACTACTAAATATATATTTAGTAGTAAATAAATATATATATTTATATATATTTAGTATTGAAATTTTTTATTTTTATTTCGTAAATTATAATTTACGAAATAAAAATAAAAAATTATCGGCCGCGTTTTCTTTTTTGTAGCGACAACAGGGAGTTGCGGGTCGCATGTAGGTGACCCGCGAAAGTGAGAACTCGAGGAAAAAGCGCGATTGGTATTCCGTGAAAATTCGAAAGGCTCCAATTGAATTTGGATGCCCGGCTTATACCCCGGGCTTACGCGAAGGAAATTCTTCCGCGCCGTTGTGCTCTGTATGCTGAAAAGCGCGCGCGCTCGCTCGGCTCCTGTCTCCTTCTCGCTCCATTGATTGACGCTGATTCGGCCAACGGGCCCTTCGCCGGGCTCGCGTGGCCGCACCGCGACCTTTTTTCTCGCACGAGTTGTACTCGCGTATGGTCATTTCGAGCCTCTTCAAATAATCCTGATTCCGCGCATCTCTTTTGCGCGAGATTTTTGGTCGGAGAGATTTTTTTTTCTACGGCAAACTTTGGACTTGGACATTCGCTTTGATGTCGTTTGGGCAAGCGAAAACAATTGAAGTGGTCAACGTATTCAAAGTACCGGAAGGAAAATTGTATTGATTATTTTTCGGGTCTGGATTTCCATCAATCACAGCGCAGTATTCTCGGTAGTAGAGTTCGTTTGTTAAAAATGTAATCGGAAATTGCATCCGGATAGTGCACAGTAGCTCTTATGATGTTGAAGTTTGCATCGTTGGAATGCAACGAAATTCAGAAAAAAAATGCATTCTAATTAACCGAAATGATGAAACTAGGTATAAAAAGTCATCATATCAATTAGTTCCTATGATGATTTTTTACACTTAATTTCGTCATTTGGGTTAAGTAGAATTAATTTTGTTTTCTGAATTTCGTTGGATTCCAGCGATGCAAACTTCAACATCATTAGCTCTTCACTCGTTTTCAACCAATATAATATTCTTATAGACACATTTTATCTGCCAATATGTCCTGTTTCCTCGAATACTGCTCTGTGCTTAGTCGAAATCCAGACCCGAAAAATAATCCGGCAAATACCCCTCGACCTCCAAAATTAATCGCAATATTTCCCTCTAGTTTTCCTGCTGAGCAACGATCGGGAGAAATTTCGCACAAAAATTTTAATATTCGAAATTTCTCCCTCTCGTTGTTACAAAACAATCGGGAAATATTCCGATAATTTTGAACGTCTCGGGATATTACTACTGATTATTTTACCGAGGCCACTCGAGGTTTTCGTTTCTTTAATAATTCCGGGATATGAGCCACGGCGAAGTTCCCAAGTCTGAGCGATGTGGTGCATCGTTAAATTTGCGGCAGTGAAGAATTGCGCGCACGACGACGATATAAAAAGGCCTAAGAGAGAGGAGCGACGGGCGCGCGGCGGTGGAAAGAGCCGCCGACTTAACGCTATTATTTATTATTTCATACAGAGGTTCCGCGTCGATAACGCCGCGTCGGGTGTTGCATTAGCATTTTTTTGTTGTTTAAAAATGAAATATACCACCGGAGGGGGGTTTCGGGTGTACCGCGCGTGGAAAGGGTATCTTGGGGCCGCGTAAGAAAAGTAGAGGGCGGAGGGAATGAGCCGCAGTATCTGATGGGCCGGGTGGCGTGGAGAACGTGCCACGGCGGGGAAGAAGCCTCTCTGATCTCCAAATAAGTGAGGCCACGCTCTGCGGAATACGAAATCGCGGTGGCGGACCCAGGGAAAGCGCGAGAGGACAGCGAGCATGCCCGAGCGTTCGATGCTTTTCCGGGGACGAGACTCTTAAGGACTTGCATTGCATTTTCTTCACTCTTTGGAATTCTTTTTTGCAGCGGCTGTAATGTTTTTGTAAATCGTGATTCAACTATTTGGGTCCATTTTTGGCTGGAAAAATATCGCTAGAAATGGTTACAGATAAAAAAAATAAATACGAATAAGGTAGAGAGTGAAAAAGGAATTTTTATTTAATTTTTAGTTTTTAATTTTTACCTTAACATTATTTTTAGGTTTTAATTTTTACCTTAACTTTATTTTTAGTTTTTAATTTTTACCTTAACTTTATTTTTAGTTTTTAATTTTTACCTTAACTTTATCTTTAGTTTTTAATTTTTACCTTAACTTTATCTTTAGTTTTTAATTTTTACCTTAACTTTATTTTTAGTTTTAAATTTTTACCTTAACTTTATTTTTTAATTTTTACCGTAACTTTATTTTTAGTTTTTAATTTAGACCTTCATTTTATTTTTGTTGTAATTTAATTTTTTATTTTAATGTAGACCATCATTTTATTGTTGTTGTAATTCAATTTTTTAATTTTAATATAGTTTTAGTTTTTATTTTTATTTAGTTTTTGTTTTTATTTTTATTTAGTTTTGTATTTTCATTTAGCTTTTAATTTGGATACAAATGTAATTGTTAATAGTTAGATCTGTCCAACGAATGTGCTACCAACAATTTCACTCTCACGCCAGAACGGTCATGACTTCGTTGAAACGCGAATTGTGATTGGACGAAGGGACACGCGGTTCAGTTTACGCCGCCGTCCGGGTTGCATCGCGCCAAACGCGCGCGTCGCTCTGTTATTATTTGGAGATCAGGCCGAGGCGAATATCTAATTGTAGTAACGACCGCGATATGTACCCGCGCCATCTGGCTCGTCGTTTTGCCCCCCCACCCCCTCGCCCCGGTCCCCGTGAAATCACTGAATAGGGTTGAAAATGTTGCGAGGTCTCGTGGAGATTCGCCGCGTCGAGTTTGCGGACAAAACTTTGTCCGGTGGTGGAGGTGCTCGAGAGCTCGGCAACAGGAAAGCACGGTTAGCGGGTGGAAACCGGGTGGGAGCGAGCGAGAAAGCAAAAGACACAGAGAGAGCCGAAACGCTGGCTCCGGAATCCGATTAAAATCTGTGAGGTACACAATCGCTTTCGTCGCTCCTAAACCCCGTACCAATTACAAACACTGGCGGCTTCTCCATCCCCGATGTTAACTAAACACTAAATACTAACGATACACATTGCCATCCGCGAGCGCAACTGTGTTACGGTTTTCGGCGAGGCACACACCGGCTTTGCAGTATTATAGCGCTGTGTGTGTGTGACTGTAGCTATAACCGGTGCAGTTTAACGTACGTGTATATAGGATCGCAGAGAGCGTGCGTATAAGCGTTTCTCCTCTGTCTGCTGCAGCCTCATCTGCCTTCAGCGAGGCGAACAATGCTCAGATAGTTATGGCATTCTCGGTGTTACTACTTGCACTCGGTGCGAACAGCAAATATTGGGATTTCTCGATTTTTTTTTTACAGTGACAAACGCAAAATTGTGAACCACTGAATATAAAACAAATATGTCCGAAACGTGTCGACAGATCAGCGACAGGACTAGTTTTGATGGATTAGAGTTTTTCTAACCAGATTTTTTGTGCATTAAGAAAGAATAATGGGATGACATTCATTGCACTGGCGAATTAGTCTAACTAATAAATTAGTAGATGAGATTGATCGGACTAACTAATTAGTGTTTTTAATAAATTAGTGGATTAAATTGATTAGTCTATTAAATCAATCAACCGATTAGCAACCAACGAATCGAATGTCACCCAACTAAATTTGTATGTAAATCAATCAATTCGTTGACCCACCCATTTTTCTCACTTCGAGCCATTTTTGGTGGTTACACCAAATTTATTGTCCTCCATATGAGAAAGAAAAAGAACGAGCCAAAAAAATTATGCGAAAATAAAGCAAAAGTGTGTTTGCATCCGTTGCTGATGAGGCTGAACGTGCTGTGGTCATAACCGCGACTTCAGCGTCCCACCTATGCCATACAGACATACAGTGCAGGCGGTTGGCTATAGTCAGGCGGTGAATTGCTAGATTCCGTGTTTATTGCGTTTAATGGATGGCATTGGTTGTACGCATGCAACTCGCCGAGCTGCCCCGCAGGAGCAGAGATCGAGGGTTTGCGTGGGCAAAGCGGGCGAAGCCTCGAGTGGCCCTGTTGTCAGTGTATTGTGGGCGCCCGGCGATATATCCTACACCGGGCGGTATGTGTAACACGGTGAAGCGGCTCTTCGAAGGTAAACTACATCTTCGAGCCGAGAAGTAGGTAGTCACTGTGGATGGGGGGGCCGAGGGCGCAGAGGGGCCGGGGCACATAATGTTTTTGCACCCCTTTCCGCACGACACGCTTCGCCCTCTCGAGCTAAACTCCTCAGCCACCAACGCCACACCCTCCCATTTCTAGTATTAAATCTGGCCTCCTTCCCTCCTTCCCCCCTCGCACCCCGCCGAGCATTCGCCTTCGCTGTTTCGCGATCACCCTTTACTTTCGGCTGAAACGGGTCACAAGGGCCATCAAACGCTCGTAAGGTTGATCTTGTTTTTTTTTAGCAGGGATCAAGATTTCGCCAGGGTTGGTGGATGCTGATGTAGAACTCGTGGGAAGACAGCTTTGTACCCTGAAGTTTGTAACATAAAATTCTTAAACATAATTTAGAACATTTGGTAATTAAATGAAACATGAATAGAAATTTTTTGTATTAAAATTGGCCTTTTTCCCTACTACAGTCCTACCTCCCTCGCACCCCGCGAGCATTCGCCTTCGCTGTTTCGCGATCACCCTTTACTTTCGGCTGAAACGGGTCACAAGGGCCATCAAACGCTCGTAAGGTTGATCTTATTTTTTTTTAGCAGGCATCAAGATTTTGCCTGAGTTCATGGATGCTGATGTAGAACTCGTTTCAAGACAGCTTTGTATCCTGAAGTTTGTAACATAAAATTCTTAAACATAATTTAGAACATTTGGTAATTAAATGAAACATGAATAAAAAAATGTTGTATTAAAATTGGCCTTTTTTCCTACTACAGTCCAACCTCCTTTACATTCCACGAGAATTCACCTTCGTTGTTTCGCGATCACTCTTCACATTCCGCGGAAACGGGTCACACGGGTCATCAAACAGTCATACGGTTGGTCTTGTTTTAGTGAGCAGCGATCAAGATTTCACCTGGTTACGTGGATGCTGATGTAAAAGTCCTGTCATGACTGCCGTGCGACCTGGAATTTGTAACGCAAGATTTTTAAACGTAATGTGGAAAGTCTGGCGATTGAGAACATTAAAAACGCAAATTGGCATAAATATTGCGAATTGTGAGCTGGATATTAATTGGTCGAAGGTTCTAGAGAACATAAGAGGGTAGAGTCGCTTATTAGGAAATTGTTGAAGCGCATAGTAAGGTAGCTTCATCACTGGCAATAAAGACTCAGAGTCTTGTTATGGAAGTTTTGCCTTATGGAAACGTTTCATGACGCACCGAGGGATTCTATATTTCGAGCGATTGTGTTAGGTGTATAATACGCTACGAAGCTGAAAGAACTATACGGGGTCGTGAAAACGGCACAGGAATAATTATAGACTTGGAAAGTGTCGGCGTTAGCTATGACCACGTCAAAGACCACGAAGGCGACACTTCCACTCTTGATTATAAATAGAAAATACAGAGTATTTCTGCATGCGCAACGTCTTCAGTCATACGCTATATCTGATCACGAGTCAAGAAGCAACGAAACAATCAATCGCCACGCACATTTCTACCGAACTCGACAATTCTGCCACTGAGACATTGTTCAATTTCTTGGGATCCTCAAGATTCCTCAGGATCCTCAGGATTCTTCAGAATCCTCATGATTCCTCAGGACTCCTCAGGATCCGCCTCATCCACTCGATGTTCCTTTTCTCAATCAATTTTAATTGATTGTTTAATTGAATTGTTTTCGACAATTCTTCCAATAAGACATTGTTCAATTTCTTGGGATCCTCAAAATTCCTCAGGTTCCTCAGGATTCTTCAGAATCCTCATGATTCCTCAGGACTCCTCAGGATCCGCCTCATCCACTCGATGTTCCTTTTCTCAATGAATTTTAATTTATTGTTTAATTGAATTGTTTTCGACAATTCTTCCAATAAGACATTGTTCTATGTCTTGGGATCCTCAAGATTCCTCAGGATCCTCAGGATTCTTCGGAATCCTCATGATTCCTCAGAACTCCTCAGGATCCGCCTCATACACTCAATGTTCCTTTTCTCAATCAATATTAATTGATTGTTTAATTGAATTGTTTTCGACAATTCTTCCAACAAGACATTGTTCTATGTCTTGGGATCCTCAAGATTCCTCAGGATCCTCAGGATTCTTCAGAATCCTCATGATTCCTCAGGACTCCTCAGGATCCGCCTCATCCACTCGATGTTCCTTTTCTCAATCAATTTTAATCGCGGGTCACGGGTGGCGGTGGCCAACCCCCCCGAAACTCAGGAAGTTTCTTGCGAGAACCTCGTAAAGCCCCCTGACTCGCGGCCTGATGGCAGCGTCGAAACGAATTTCGCAAGTTATCCCTGGACATCCCCCCGGCACTCTCGCGTATCCCCCGGCTCGCGTAGTTTCAAGGTTCGCGTTTTCTCCGCGAACCCTTCGCCATCGTCGGCGGGGGGGGGGCCACAGTTTTGCCCGCTTTTAATGAGACTCTTTTTCTACTCGTCTCGGGGCCCCCGGGGGTGGGGGCTAAATGCTGTTGCCAAACCTCGTTTCGGCGATACGGATCAGCGACGTGGATCTACCGGGCCGTGCAGTTCACGGACAAGCTCCGAGCGGACTATAGCGATTCGCAATAACGCTCTCGGTACCGCCACTCTCCGCTGGTAGCTATGGTCCCGGCGCACCGGGCGAACGTTTATACGCCCAACATCGTGGCAGACCCAGCGTTCCCAAGTTCCGGAATCGCGCGCGCGCGCGCGCAACCGAGAGAAGTTTTCGTGCAAGTTTAAGTTTTCGCGAGGCGAAACGAAGCGTTCCACGGGTTCTGGTTTGTTTTCTCTCTTTACCATCACTCGGGGCTTCCTGGATTTCTTGGTTACTTGCGCCTGTTTTCTCGCTCGCTCGCTCGCTCGCGCGTCTTCCACTTCTTTCCCCGGAATCTATATCTGTCCCGTCTCTTTCTCGCCGCGCTCCCAGCCGCAACAACTAACCGAGTCAACCGACGGATCGGTGGATTCGACCTGGCGTGAAGATGACTGGAACCGGTGAAAGCTGCCCGAGGCTCGGTGGGCTCTTTTGGTCCGAAGGAAACGCGGGATTCGGTGGTCACACTTCGCGTTATCAAGCGTCCAATTGTCATTTGAACTTTTGCTGGACTTCCAAATTATTATCGTCCAACAGTTCCTGAATCTGCAGCAGGGCGAAATAGACGTAAATGACTGACGTGTCCCAGATGCTTGAAATGTATAAAACAAAAGCCTGAATGAATGACTCTTACTTGCGCCTGTTTTCTCGCTCGCTCGCACGTCTTCCACTTCTTTCCGCGGAATCTATATCTATCCCGTCTCTTTCTCGCCGCGATCCCAGCCGCAACAACTAACCGAGTCAACCGACGGATCGGTGGATTCGACCTGGCGTGAAGATGACTGGAACCGGTGAAAGCTGCCCGAGGCTCGGTGGGCTCTTTTGATCCGAAGGAAACGCGGGTTTCGGTGGTCACACTTCGCGTTATCAAGCGTCCAATTGTCATTTGAACTTTTGGTCTTCCAAATTATTATCGTCCAACAGTTCCTGAATCTGCAGCAGGGCGAAATAGACGTAAATGACTGACGTGTCCCAGATGCTTGAAATGTATAAAACAAAAGCCTGAATGAATGACTCTTGAGGTCAGTCCGAAGTGAAATTGTCTCTGACACGTGCGAAGTGTGGACGTGTCCCACTGCTCAGGCGAGACCTCGTCACTTTTTGTCACGACTTGAGATGCAATTTGCGTGTTTCTTTTCGTCGCCCTAATTTCCGATTCAAATTAAACTTGAAAATAAACTAGACGGCGCGGAATAATAAATTGGGCCACAGAGTGAGAGAGTACGAGGGGGAAATAGCTGCGAGTGTCCATACCAGTGTACAAGCCGCGTATTATTTATAGGTCGAATGCTTTTCTGTCCGTGTAAATCCGGCTCAGGTCAACCGACTCAATTCTCCGTGCCTGGGCAAACCGCTGCCGCTGCTGCCGCCGCTGCTTGTTCTGTTTCCTCTAGTTGCTTCTGGCTTATTCTTGCACTTTGATGCATAATTCAACCGCGGGTCGCCGCAATAATAATACTCTCCGAGTGGCGCAATTTGTTTCGACACCAGAAAGAAATATGAGGGTCGAGCGTAGCCGCTTTGATTGCACCTGCTCGCGGTGACAAATATACATCCGCGTTCGCCGACTTGAGCTCGCGGAGAATTTTTTTCTTTTTTTTTTTACCGCACGTAACGCGGATTCCACCGCGAATAGATATCGGCGCGTATTTCGAGCGCACGCGATATCGACGGGATCGATCCTCTGTGGCGCCCGGATTGTCGCGTGTATTTGTTAATTCACAGCAACATGGGTTAAATGCGTATCCGCGATTTACTCACTTTTCGTCCTCGTTTCGCTCCTTCGTTATCCTTCAACCGATCCTATTTCTCACATCACCCCAGTTCCGTTCGCGCGCGCGCGCGGTTTACCAACGCTTTTTACTCCTGCATGATTTATACCCCGTGACCCCGTGACGCAGTTCACGCTCCACATAACGTAAGATTGGTTTCTAAGATTTCGACTCGTTGCAATCGCGGTTTGTTGTTTCGGGAAACTGTATTTTCGTTGGGGGCACACAAATTAATTTTCTTTGCTATTTTGAGGTAGGTCTCGATCAAACTGAAATTGTCTTCGATTGCTGATCCTCAGGTATGAAACTTCAATAAGAGTTTTGGACTTTTGTGGTCGACCCTTTTCCTTTTGTACTTAAGATCGAACACCAAGAGAAAAAGTTTCCTTGATCCCAAAGAAATGGGTGGATTGAATTTTTCTCATTGATTTCAATGAAATATTTCTTTGAATTTCAAAGACACAATCTCCTTGATTGAAAGAAACGATATATTTGATGGCCCGCCAACGTTTGGCGCATTCGCGATAAATCATATTGGTGTTTCTCGCGCGATCTGGTCTGTCATGCTGTGGTCAAGTCAAGTCAAATCAAGAAGATAATCATTGGTTAAACCATCCTAGTTATTGGTTAATATATCTACTTAAGTTTTATGATACGTAACCAAGAACTTGTTCGACATAACCTATAATTTGGGAGATGAGATCATTCAAAGAAAATATAACATTAACTGAAGGATACTATTTCGTTGACGTCAAAGAAATGTTTCATAGGTTCAGATTTCAAGAAAATTTCATTGAATCAAGGAATCTTTTTCTCTCGGTGAACATCCAACCTGAAGTCCCAAAATCCAACCCTCAGAGTCCACAACACAAAACATGGCTGAAAATCCATAAAATCTATAAGAACAAAAACTCCCCACTCGCAATCCAAATCTCCCTCGCCACACGGGCCATTTAAATCATCATGAGCCCGTCCAACCACCGCATCCCCATTGCCCATCGGGACTCTCGTCAAATTGGTAGGTCGTTCGTCGTAATACCCGCCTATTGACTGACTGACTGCGCGGCGTTGCCGTGCACCACAAAAGGAATCCAAGGAACGGGCACCCGGGCGAAAACAGCGCGAAAAGCAGTTAGAGGAGGACGTCGGTTGCGGCAAGGGCAGCGTGGCCGCCGCTCGGTGCGGCTCGCGAGCGGGGCGCATAGCCGCGAGGAATGATTCACACACAGCGGTCGTGTTGCAGCACATTATTACGTGTGGTTTTGAGGCGGGTACCGGTTTATGCGCCCCCCGCGCGCGCGCCGAGGAACACCCAGGTTATCCTCCGGGTTAGAGGCGAGCGCACCGAGGCTCCCGGGGCTTTTAGAGGGTCGGGCCGGAGGTGCGGGAACAGGATCTCCCATCCAGGTTACGGCGCTGTGCCCCATCGCCGTTTCGGCCGCCCCCGCCACAAAAGCAGCCCACTATAACGCTAGTATAAACGAGCTGAGCGGGAGTTCTAATTGTAGGCATATTTGTTGGCAGGCGCTATTACGAGGTACAATTATGCATTTGAGTAATACGCCACCGCCGCAGTGCTACACACAACATACACACACACACTGACGTGCACAACACACACACCGACACAGCGAAACAGTGACTGAACTATACGTTGCGCCTAAACATTTACCATCTCGTCGTGTGTCTCTGTGTGTTTACACACCTCAGCTATTATTACCTTCGTACTATAACCGGTGACTGAGTGTACACGTAACCCACACGTGTGGGGCATTATACAGTGTGGCGCGTACGCACAAAGAGGAAGGAGAGAGAGAGAGAGAGAGGGAGAGGAAACGAGGAGAGGGCACACTCGAACCCCTCATTATTTCGTATATTTGCCCGCTTATCTATACACACGTTCATGACAATCGTTTGTCACTGGCACACCCTAATTATCAGCACTTCCCGTGACGCACTGTGCGCTACGAACCGGTGCTTTCGTTCCCTCTCTTTCTCCAACCTTGCATGTGTTTGCGACTTTGTGTCTCTGTGTGTGTGTGTGTGTGTTTATATACAGTCACTCGGGCACGTAGGACTCTTACACGTAAATTAGTTAAGTCTCCACGAGCGCGTGTAATGCATAGTGGAAGATAATTGTCGGATAACTAACAGGATTAATCCGGTGTTATACGGCGATATTGTTGGGGGTATTGTGACGTTAATTCTCGGGGAAAACTTGGTGGGAGGGTCAATTGATCGAGTCTCCGGTATGTCTGTCGAGGCCTCCCGGAAACAATTTTGCATGCCTGCGATGCAAAGTGGCACTTTTTGCACGGGGTGAGGAAAAAAGTCGGAAAACACGGATGCGGAAGGGGCAACCGGGAGGTGGAAGGAAGGGGTGGGTTTCCTTCGAATGCAAACGCAAAGCCCATCGACGAGTCGAAGCCGCAGTGGCAACCTTTCTGAATCGCGGAAGGAGAGGCCAAACCCGTTGATGACAAAATAGCGTGATTACGGGCCATCAAATAAACACTAGACTTACGGTTATTCCGCGCCACCGGCTTCTTCTACCCCTGCGCCAACCCACGACGACTACAACCTCCCTCCCCCCTCTTCCCGCCCTTGTCCTCCTTGCTGATCCACGCTCTGCATTTCACCCTCCTGCGCGGGGTTTAACGGTTGCTAGATGTTCACCGGTGATCGCCAACGGAACAAATACTGACCGACGGCCGCTGGTGAACGGACGAGGCGGCCGCGTTCGCCCTGAGAAACTTCCGACCGCCTTGGCGAGAACTTCGCGATACGAACAGACTTAAATCGCTAGTATCAGACGAAATTCGACTTGTTCTCGAGAAATTATGGAACTTACGGGATTTCGTGGAAGGTGTTTTTAGGAATAAAATATGTGAAGATTTTTTTCATATTTACAGTAAAAAAGTTGTGGACTTTTTTTTCTATGTTAATTAAACAATTCCTAAACCTGACGTTGGGTCAGAAGATTAAAAAATCGACCTCTGAAAATGTTTGTCTTCAAGACATCAACTATTAATCTGATCAGAGGGTGTTTTGTCTCCCAACTCATTTCGAATGTCGCTCAACAATAGTTTATCAACGTCTCAGCTATTCCATATCGATACGCCGATTGCTAAGAACCGCAATAACAGTTTTCGACAAATGACTCATCGATGCGAGGGGTGGTTTAGTAATTTCCCAACACACAACTTATACTTTATTTATTCGAAATATCTGTCTCTCTCTCTTCGCCTACCCGCTCGTAATTGGCTAATCGTGGAATTATCGGCGCCATAAAGTTTTCGAGTGGCGCGAACTGGCGCGGCTTTTGGGCTCTCCCTTCGACACTCTTGCGCGATTTTATATGTACAGAAAGGCCTTGCTGAGCGGGGGGGTTCAAGGGTGAGTTTTGCCGGTTCCTTTCCGAGCCACCGCCGCCAGTCGTGGCGCGTGGTAGCCGACGGCGCTTTTAATTGCAAATTGGTGAAATAATTGAAACAACTCTCGTAAAAATAGTTGAAAACTCGTAATTCGGTCGTAAAACTTAAAACCGCAACGCACCATCACCATCGTCCGAGCATTACGCCGGGAACTCGGCGCTCGAAGGGTGCGGAATCGCCGCGCGCTATGTGCGTGGGCCACGATTTCGGCTTCTTCTGGGACGAAGACTTTCTCGCCGTGCTTACACACCGTCAGCTCACTTTTCCCCGAGATCCCGGAGGGGCGCGTGATCTTGGCCGTGGATAAGTCTCATGGTTTCGCGGCACCACACGCCCGATTGCGGCGAAATTGTACGGGAAAATGGAGCATAAACGCGCACAGTGGCTGCGCGGAGCGCGAGGCATGGGGGGGCGCCATAAAGCCGAGGAGCCCAACCCCTTCGATCTTAACCCGAATCTTTGCCGGGTCGTACGACCACCCTTTTTGATGCCTCGTAAATTTTTCACCATAAATAAAATTATAATAACCCGGGAATTTTGAAAATATTTCCAATACGGAAAACTTCGTGCGTCGATCTGCAGGTAATTTTTAATTGATTTATTAATTTTTTATGCAATTTTCATTGCAAACAAGTTTGTAAATTGAATGCACTGATATTGGCGGTTTGTGAGTATAAACTGCGGCTAATTTAATATGCAAGAATGAGTACAATGAATGCACGGTATATTTAATACATCATAATAAAGTCATTTTTGTTACAGAAATATCTTATTTTTAAATACAAAAACTGTTTCTAATATAAAAGTGCTTTAGGTTTACATAATAATTGACTACTAAAATAAATGCACCAGTTTACGCGTAAAAAATTCCACCACCCGTGCATTAAATTGCAACATTTTTTGTCAGTTTCTCAGCAAAAAAAAAATCTGCCTTCAGTGGGAATCGGTTAAAAAAATAAATAAAAAATCGTGCGAATAAGACAAATACTACAGTTCCGCGTAAAATCATAAATCGCAAAAGTTGGTATAGCACGCAGAGACTCACATTGTACTCTCGTCTTTATCTTTAATCTGGAAACTCCCCGGTATCCTATGGCTTCCCCCCTCGAACCGCCAGCCCTTTCCTCGGGCGCAGCAGCAGAAACAGCAGCAGCAAAACTCCCTCGCCCCCCCCCCCACCCTTCCCCGTCGGTAGCCCCGGAGCCACGTAGAAATCCTGAAAATCTGAGAGCGAGATAATTACGGTCGGAAGCACGGATATTATTTAACCAACGTTTCGTTGCAGAGCGCGGCGCGTCGGTGCTGCTACCAGCCGACGAGCGGCGCAGAAGGCGAAAAGGGGGAAAGGATGCGCGGGGGGGGGGGGGGGGGGGGGCTGGAAGGGAGGAAAGGAGAGAGGCGATGCAGGGATCTCTTGTGGCGGAGAAGACCGCGTTCTTACACGAACAGCCCAATCAAATATAACGGCTGGCGCGGAGGGGGTTGCAATCCTCCGGGTACTTTCCACCCGCTAATATCAAGCTGCTCGAACGCGCAGCACATCAACATCGTCTACATAAGATAACATTTTTTTTCTTTTCGTTTTTTATGTTTTACGTTTTAATATTCATATATATATTTTTAAAGAAACGATTTCACAAATATTCAGAATTAATCGAATCACACCGTGGTACCACCCCCATGGAAAAAAGTATAGTGAAAAAATTATTTTTCGTTGTATTAAAAAAATGTATACAAAATACACTTGAAATATATGTTTTATACTTATTACACATTTTAAATACATGCTGAATACATGGGAAGTATATTTCAAGTATATGTGCCATGACATATACTTTTTAAGTGCATCGAAATGTATATTCGACATAACTAATTTTTCGTAAAAAGTATATTTATTATACACAAAAATATACTTTTGAACATACTTTAAACATACTTTTTTCCATGGGGGCAAATAGGGGTTGCATGCTATTTTATATTGTAAATACATTTTAAAAAATTCAAAAACGTGGCTCGTGCTTGAAAAAAATCAGTGTTAGTATTTTTTTTAGAAATTCCAATCGAGCGGTATTTTTTCAAGCAAAAAAAAAATTAAAGTATGGCTGACGTATGGACGCGTCCTTCCTTACTTTGAGAAGGATTGAAAATTCACTGTTAATCAGAAATGCCGGAGGTCTGAGTTCTCGTGCCAGCAGCAGCAGCAGCCGCTTCTCCCCCCGACCATTGGCAAGCGCGCCTTTCTCGGCGCTATTTCGACGTCTCGTGTCCCGAGGCCTATTGCACCCCCTGGGATTTCGGGAGTGCTAGGCCCCACCACCCTCTCCCCTTTCCTCCCTCCCTTCTCTGTCTCCCTCTCACTATCTCTCTCTCTCTCTCTCTCTCTCTCTCTCTCTCTCTCTTCCTGTTACGAGACTCTTCCAACCGCATTCCAGCCCCTAATGAACCCACCGCGCCATCTAAACTCCGCCGCGACTCCGGATCCAGTCTCGCTCTATTTTTTTTCACCCTCCACTCCTCCTTTTTTTTTCTTCCACTTTTCGCTTCTTGCTTAGCCTGCTTACTTTCCGCTCTTTAACGGCGCGCTCGTTTCTCGCAACAATCGCGAAGTGGCCCAACTTTTAATACCGGTAGCTCCTCCGCCATCACCACCACCGGCTTCTTTCGCGGCCACGGCGCTGTATTAATGTTATTGTTATTGCTAGTTAACCCCTTTATCGCGGTGACTCGACGCGACGACGCTCGTTCGGCACTTTTCCTCGCGAAGTCGTCGAGCGGCGCTCGAAGCGACCCCGACGAAATCAACTTAAAGCCCGCGAGCCACGAGCCAGGGGAGGTTGGAGAAGGGAGAGAGAGAGAGAGAGGAAGGGAGGGAGGGAGGGTGGATATACATTATTATATCCACAGCGGCAAGTGAAAACGATATAAACCTCTCATTAATTGGAAACGAATGAGAGGGTGGAAAGGAGTAGTATACCATACTACAGCTAATAGTACCAAGCGATCTTTCTCTCTTTCTCCCACCCTCGCCTCTTTCTCTCCCTCTCTTCCTCTCGCTCCGCGAGAACAGGAGGCGGAGAATGAGGAAAAGTATTGTTATTATGCTATATAGAAAGAATGAAAGTACAGTGGCGGGCGGGAACGGGTTCTATGGCTCTCAGCGAGCCCTCACAATCGATTTTAGATAATTGCAAAGCGTTATAGTATACGAGGCGCGGCGCACGAAGGGAGGATAGGAAAGAGAACGCGCGGGCGAGAGTTTGCCCAGCGATATGGTGGACGCGGGGGAAGGGGGGGAAGGGGGGCAGCACCAGGGAGGAATATGTAAAGTGTTTACGATCGTGCAACATGCCGCAGCCCTCTTGCACCCCCTCCCCCTCCTCCTCCCTCCCTACACCCCCTTTGCTCCCCCACCCTTGCCTCGCACATGTGGGGTGTAGCGTCTGCAGCTTCGAATACACTACCCTTTCTATCACGACTTCGCCTCCTGTTTCGATGAAAAAACGACTCGGCCGCTCGATCATAAAGTCGGGACGATGCGGTTAATAAACCGTGTTGAGTACCTGAAGATTTGTTTTGATTTTTAATTATCCGTGGTATTATTGGAGAGGAATTTAAGAAAATTGATTTACCAAAAAGTGTGACATTTTTTTTTATTAATAATTTTCGTTTTGTCTTTTTTTTTGTTTTTGAATTATTGTTTTGAAATTACTGAATAAAACCCCTCAAATCGATAAGAAAATCTGTCATCCATCCGCCAGTAAATTATTAACAAAAATTCTGAATTATCCTGCCCAAATAATTTTAACTGTGGGCGCCAACTATCGGTGACATATTTTCCTTCTCAAATTATTCGTCGAATCCCTTGTGTTTTAATTCGTCGCCGCAATATTCGACAGGAAGCTCACGTCGAGCCATCGCCACGACGATGTTGGCGGTTAGCCGCGCAAATTGGCAGCGCCGGAAGGTACAAGGAGCACACAGCAATCGCGTAGCCAAAGGTAAAGGCCCAACAGGGCGAGCCCAACCACCGGGGCTCCACTTAGAAAAACGCAATTTCCTTGTAACAATATAGCATAATAAATGTCGGGGGTTGCGTTCCACTCGCGGAAGGCACGGGGAACGACGGGGAGGGGGGTGAAAATAAACGAGAGAGAAGGTGGTACAGGTTGAAGAGCTCCTCTCGTCTCGTCTCGTTGTAGACGAACCGCGCGGGGGGCCCCAAGCACCTCCGATTCGCCATTACAGTTTGTAATGTACTTAGGTAACTTCTGTTTATACACCAACTTTTCTTCCTGTGCGCGCCGAGAGCAGCAGCAGCAGCAGCAGCAACGGGGAACCCGCTGCTCTCGACCCCCTCGGGCGCCTCATTCTCCTCCGCCGTTTCGCCTCTCTCGTTTCGGCCTCTCGCGCGGTGCTCCGCTTATTCCGGCGCGCAAACCACTCGCGCGCGTTTTCATCCCTTGTCCCGCGGGCGTCTCGCTCTGATATCATTTTTAATGTCGGGAAATTATCTCCACCACCTCTTGGCCCCTTTTTGGCGAGCGAGCGAGCGAACCTGCCGCCCGCGATGCCAACGTGGGTCTTGGAGACTGTACGAACAACGGTGGAGAAACAACCCCTTGGCGGACGGGCGGCACGACGTCCACGAGACAACCCTAAATTCGCGAGGGCGCGTCGGCTGGTGCGAATAGCCGGGGGTTCCTCAACGATTTTACATGCTCGTTTGTTTTTTTTTTCTTCGGTTCTTGCTGAACGGTAGGAATATCTTGAAACTTGTTTGGATGTTTGAGGATTCTGGCCTCAACCTCCATGAAAAGAGAAAAAATTATCAAAATATTTTTGATGCAATATATAAATTATTATATACTAGCAGGTTGTAGTGGCTCGCGCGCTCGCTATATGCTCGAATAAAAATTAGATGATCAAGGAAATCGGGAGAAAAAAAAGGAGAAAAAAGGGGAAAAAAGTTCGATTTCGTAAAGTTTGAAGACCCCGGCCGATGGGAAATTTCCCGCTGATTCCGAAAAGCACCGTTGTTTGCCAGAAAATCATACAATTCGTTGATAAAAATGCAAAAAATCATTTTTCACTTTTTTCGAAATTTCGTCACTTCGCTAAAATCGAGGTTACTTTTTTTTCGATCGACCAAACCTGGGTTTTCTTTTTGCGTTCGAGAGAAAAGTCTATAACGAAGAGAATGCGACAAAGCGGAACGCGATATCTTCATTTCTGCATTTTTTATAGTATGTTAAATTCAGACCCTCAAAAATCGCAAATTTTTAGAAGGGGTACCCCTTTCGTTTTTTTCAGATTTCTTCTAAAAATTTATTTTGACCTCCTTGGCCGTCTTGGCCCTCGAATTTGTGCGTACAATACTTTTGCAATATTAAAGACACCGATTAAAAATGAACAGAAATTAAAATCCAAAAAAAGAAAATTTGAAATTTCTCAAAACTGTTTTCCGAACACAAAGTCGCGGAGAATTGAAGCGTTCGACGAGCAACCCGATAGCCAGCCAACCCCGCGCGTTCCCGCGCTCGACCGCAACAGACGTCGCGCGCGCCGCTAAATACAATGCGAGCGTGCAAGTGCGATGGGGTTTTTCCTGTTCTCCGTTGCATTTAGTCGATAGTTCGAACGTGAAAGAGGGAAGGTTTCGACGCGCACTCGTCGACACTTTGCTCTTCGACGCTTTGTTTTCCGCTGTTGGGTTGTCGAGCCTCGCGGAGGGCTGTAGGGCGGGGGTGGTTCGAGAGACTCGACACGTGAACGAGACGAGGGTGAGCAGCGGGCAAAACAGTCGATGCGGTTCGAACTCACTCTCTCACTCTGTGTGTGTGTGTACATCGGGCTGCTCCGGTCCCTCATAGCATATTCCCCGATAACGATGCGCGCTAGTCGAATGCGAGTAAGGTACACAATAATTGGAACGAAACTGTGTACAGGGTTCTCGATACCGTGCGGCCTATGCCACGCGCGCGGGGCGATAGAGCATTCAAAACAAACTGCAGCTACACCCGAGTGCTGTACAAAATCCGCAACGTCGAAAGCCCCGAAGCAGCGAGCACGACAGAGAGAGAAAGAGGCTCGTCATATTTAGCAGTGCATTTTCCACGCCGTTCGCCACCTGCTTGGCCTCTGCACTTTCTCTGACTTCTCCCATTCTCCCCAGCTCAAGCTCACTCGCCAGTTGTCAACGCCCTCTGTGTGTCAACCGCGATACAAACAATGCCGGGCTGACAATGAGACTCCTGATACTCTACAATTCGCGCGCCGTACATGTGGAATATACGTGCGGCCAGTGAAGACCAGAATTGAAATGAAATTTTCTCGCTGCCGCGTCTTTTTCGTTGTGTCTTTATGCAGAGAAAGTTTTGCCTTTTGGTTTTTCCGAGAACAATCGGTGATGATAATTGCGTGATAATGAGGCAATTATGAATTGTTGGGGAAATTACGAAAGTCGCCGGGCACGAGTTGGTGGATTTTGTGAATTTTATTTCTCTAAGCTCGCAACCAATTTACCGGGAGTAAAAATCGTGCAAGAAAAATTTCCCTACGAGATATACCAAGTTGGAATATTTCATCGACAATAACTGACCCACTGGAACGAAATGACCCATCAGGGGTGAAATATTTTGCCCATCATCGAACCGACCATATAAATTTGCCTGGATCCACAATCAATTTCTATAACGTCAAAATTATGGAATAAAATACATCCCTATGAAACACCGAAGTCAAATAAAAAGAAATAACCGAGAACAATTAATCCACCAGGACGAAATCAGCCAGTGGTGAAATTGGGACGTGTGGCTGGAGACAATAGCCCCACGAGCTATCTCCACCCGATCCAGATGACGCTGGCCAGGAGGGAAGCGGCGGACGCTGGGATCCGGTTTGCAGAAAATTGTAGCCCGGGTCAGAAATCAAGTGGGCCTCGAAAATCGAGCCCGCTAAGCTCTGGTAAACAAACGCTCGATCGGAGAGGCCCTTCCGAATGCGCAGGAGTCGCCGTGTACCAAGCCGCCCATCTCTGATTGCTAATGAATCCTAACGCTATTATGCATACGTTAACTAGGATGAAAAAAAGACCTTACGTCCGAAACGAGAGACGAGACGAGTCAAGTGGGACGGGGGGTCAGTTGCGAAGGGAGTGAACGAGCGTGAACGTGACGTTGTTCTCGTGTGATGCCTCTCGGTTTGTCCGACGGGTTCACTGTCTATGTTCGCCCAACTCTGTCCATTGCCACCGCGTCCTCCAGGCTCTCAGTCTGTCTCTCGCTTATGCCACCACTGAATCTCCATATCCTTTTCCAACGACTCTGGCCACGTAGCCCAATCCCCACCCGAATGTGCGTGTGCAATGTGTACGAGGTTGTTCACGTGTGTGCGAAGTGGTGCGAATGTGTAGGAGGCTGGTTCACGTGGGTACGAAGAGGTTCGAATGTGTAGGACTGGTTCACGTTTGTACGAAGAGGTTCAAACTTGTGTATGGGACTGGTGCAAGTATGTACGGAGAGGTTCATGTGTGTACGAAGAGGTTCGAATGTGTACGAGACTGGTTCACGTGTGTACGAAGAGGTTCGAATGTGTACGAGACTGGTTCACATGTGTACGAAGAGGTTCGAATGTGTACGAGACTGGTTCACGTCTGTACGAATCGGTTCGAATGCGTGTACAGGTCTGGTGCATAATTGTACGTAGAGGTTCATATATATACGAGTCTGGTTCAAACGTGTACGACACTGGTCCATGTGTGTACGAAACTGGTTCACGTGTGTGCGAAGAGGTTCACGTGTGTACGGGGAGGTTCGCGCGTGGCTTTGCTTCTGGGACAAAGAGTTGTGCAAACACGAGAGTTTACAGGATGGAGCGGGCGAGCAGAGGGCGGTAGATGGCAACCGGACAAGCGCGGGAACGATGACATTATTGCTACGACCGCTTGGGCAGGTTACCCGTCCAGCCGTCAGGCACTTCGTTAGCGCGACGAGGTCCTTTTTGCTTGTTATACCTTGCCGTTTACTTCCGATGGTCGGACGACGGGGACACCCGCCGGGTATAGGTATCCACGCACTGCGCCTTGTCAACGCGCGCGGGTGGAAGCGGCGCTGTAGGGTCGGTCGGCGATAGAGGAATTCGCAGGGATATGCGTTGCAATTTGAAAAATTAGCTCGGTGATCTTTACTCGAAGATTATAACGCCAGAGATTTTTTTTTGTTGGTGTGGAATTTATTTGACAGCGCCGAGAAAAGTGGTTTTTCTATGGCTAATAAAAAGTGACATGGAATGTGTTAATTTTTAAGACTAATAAAATGTTTTGTTAGGTTATTTAACAAAATATTCTGTTGGGCCAGTTAGATAATTTTGTTAAGCTAAGAAAACATTTGTAACTATGCAAGCAAAATAATTTGTTAAGGTAGGTGAAGATTTTGTTGGGCTAACTGAATAATTTTCTAAGCTAGCAAAATATGCTTTTTAGCTACTATAATTATTATCAAATTAAACACAAAATATTTGTTACATTAGCTAAATATTCTGGTAACCAACAAAATAAACGCATTTGTTGTGATTTTTTTTTGTTACCCCACCATACCCTTTTTTCTCCGTGCTCCTCTGCAACAACAATTCCGTCAAACACCAGAGCTTCACTTGTAAGTAACCGGCGAAAATATGAAGTCGGCCTGAAGTTGAAGTTGAACTCGCGTGTCATATTTTCAATCGCCATATTTTCAGGATGAACGTAATTTCCGTATTGTTTAGCATCTTCCCCCGGCCGTTAAGCCCCGAGCCGCGATATTCTTCGTACATCGCGCACCTGTAAATCACGGTGAATTTTTGGCGCCAGGCGATTGCGAAGCCACGACGAACCGCCGCGCACGGTATCACGTGCATACACCTGTATACAGATATACCAGGGGCGCCGCATTTCCGAATTGCCGGAGGCTCGATGCAGATGGTGCAGTGAGAAGCGAGGGAGTGCATAATATTTGTTTGATAATCGATAGAATCACGTCATCGCGTGTTCACCCGGTGCACAGTACACACGCTGCATTCTCTCCTTCTTTGCCCCCCCCCCCCTCCCCCGCTGTACGTGTTACCACGGCCCGGGCTACGTTGCAGTGCGGAGCAATCGCGAGTCACTTGGTACCCGATACAGTTCGCAAAAAATTCTCCACCCTCAGCCCCCGCGGGATTCTTTATTTTCCCTGCAACGAAAAAAAAAAAAAGAAAAGAAAAACGAGGCACAAAACAAAATCGTATTTTATTCCTCGTGACGCTCGGTATAGTTGCACAATTAACGGCCGCGTCGTCGCGTAAAAATAGAAGCTATTGTCGCAACGCAGTTCAACATTTCCTCGTCAAACTAAGGCAAAAAATAAAATAAAAAATGAAACACACAAACGCCCGAGGCGAATCGACGGCGGGGCGAGAGAAGAGCGAAGGGGTTGGTAAGCAAATGGAAGGGGTTGCCGATGCATTCGCGTATACCTCGCGAGCGCGACAGTCGAGAAAAGTCGCGGGCCAAGCGAGACCGGCACGACAATGGAGAGCGGCCCTCACTTTCATTGCAGCGAGCCGTGTATTTTGTTCTGCATTCTATGTGCCATACAGCAGAAATTTGGTATTTGTTTGGTCTACGTGGAACATTTTTATTTCTTTAGTTACTAAAAATGCTTTTTTTAGGCTTGCAAAATAATTTGTTAAGGCGATGTGAAACATCCACGTCGAACCCAGTCGATATCAAAAACTGTAATGAACGTTTTTGACGGATATTTCCGTTTACATCTAAAAGAAGAACTTCATTCCCTGCGGATTTCACCAGTGCAGGGGATGAATTTCTTATTTTGCCTGTAAATGCAAATATGCGTAAAAAACGTTCATTACAGTTTTTATTACCGCAGTCGGCATTTCACATGCCCTTAAGCTGGGAAAATCTTTTGTGAAGTTGACAAAATAATTTGTCAAGATAGAAAAATATTGTCGTTAGGTTACTAAAATACTTATTTATGTTAATATGTCTTAGCTTATCAAAATGCATAACTATAAAATAATGAGCTTATATTTACTGTCGGAAAATAAGAAAATATCCGCATGAGCTAAAAATGGTGCTCCTACTTTACGTCACTTTACAGTCGCCAATACCAGATTTTTCTCTGCGGAATTCGCGAAAAGTCGCGGGCCAAGCGAGACTTCGCTGCGACAATGGAGTGCGGCACTGACTGTCGTTGCAGCCACCACGTCCACGTATACCTATACGCAGCACATATATTTTGTTCTCCACTTCGTGTGCCGTACAGCAGAAATGCACAAACAAACAAGCGGACGCTCGGGGCTCTCCGCCCGTACAGCGAGAGAGAACGAGAGCTCTCTCGCGCATTAGTTGTTTCGCGAAAGCGTCGCGGCACGGTTGAAACGCGAAATGGAAAGTCGAACAAAGGAAAAAAGGAAAGCGCGGAGGGGGGAAGTGGGGACGAAGGGATGAAGCGCGAGTTGCACGAGTCGTGTAACCGAGTAGATCGATACAATTGTATGTTTGTATATACGGAACGATTGATGAGGCGAAGAGGGTGGTTGCCTACCCCCTGAGTTTAAATTCCACCCTCACCTCCTCCTCCTCGACGCCATCGACACCCCTCAACGTTGTTTACACGACAAAATGTGAAGAGGGGCAGGAGGAGGAGGGGCAGGGGAGAAAAAAGAAATTAGTTTCTCTATTCATTCTGCATTCATTTGTCCAAGTTGAGTTCATGCCATATCAGCCACGAGTGTAGCACAATACACGCATGGAGGTAAACGAGATACCGGAAGTGACCCACGTGTGGGATATTCCAGCATAATTGACAACCCCCTCAGTTGGCCTCATTCATTCGATACACCAGGAGCACCGACTGCATCCGCGACCGCGTGGAATTCGCTGCGTTTTTTTTTGTCAGCCACCGAGTTTTTTTTAGCCCCCCCCCCCCCCCCCCCCCACTGCAAGCTCGCGCTTTTCTACCGTTCGGTCATTCCCTCTTGCCCTTCGGGCGGGTGTTGGACAACGGGGAGCCAAAAATGAAGTACACGTCGAGGGGTGGATGAGATCGTACGAGGTCCGGGTAAGTTTTGGTTCGTTATAATGAGTGAGGTGACGTTTCTATTTTGGAAATTTTGTGGAACAGTCGCAGATCTATTTTTTGGCTCTCTTCGAGATCAGCTCGGGATTACTCAGAATATGTTTTTGCTGTGCTGGCTTTTTTAGGAGCAAAATAATTTAGGACACGGAGACATCTGCAGATTTCTGGTAAAAAATGTTAAGAACGTGCTGAGTAAAAAAATTGTCGCGTGATTGAAAAATGTGCACGGGTAAAAGTCGCTCGTGTTATTGATTACAAGGTCTTAATAATCGAAATAATTGCACAAGAGCGATTCGCGAAATAATGAATTTCCCTCCACGCGCACGGCAAACAAAAATATGTAATAATCGCGATTTATACGGACACGTGGAGTAGTCCAATTGTTACACCGAAGGTGGGAAGGGTTTTTGCGCGTTGCAAAACATCGCGGTGAATTTCATCATGCGCTGATACGACCTGAAATCCGACAAAGGGATCTCGCTGTACGGCCAAAATGAGAACCAGAAGTCAAAGCGTTATTAATCAAACTACAGTATTGTCGATGAAAATCATTTCGAGCAAATTGTGCGTTTCGCGATTCGGACACGGCGCATCGGGTGAGCGAGTCAAAGTGGTGAACTTATTACATTAATTTTGTATAAATATGATAAAATAAATGCATCGCATCCAATGAGCCCAAAAACGACTTTGACAAGAATCACTAAACCACCGAAAGAAGCTTCGTTCAACAGACAGAAAAAAACAGTTGATAAAGCGAAAATTCAGATTGTTTACCAACAACTCTTGATACCATCAGGAGTTTTACTAAACGTATTCGCGTTATTCATCGATACCTTTCCCTACCCACAAATCCATCAAACCCACCGCGTAAATCCGCGCGGCTCAATTTTTCGCATCCCCCTTTTAAAAAGTTCATGAGTAACGGAAAACATTGATAGGAAACTATTCGAGCTGTGATTGGTTGCCAGAAAAATCCGTTGTAAACAAAATCAGTTTGATGTCAAATTTGACGTAAGACGACGGGTGCGGCAGTGCCCGTAACCTTTTAAAGCTTTATAAGGCGCAACAGGCAAACAGGCAATAGGCAAAATTGATTAGCCTATTATAGGTGAAATTTTGAAGAAAAAAAAAAAAATCCTGAGGTCGATTTTAGCGATTTTCGGTCCGGAGACGGATCTATGATTTCTGACAAAAAAAAACGTAGCCAAAAATTATTTTTTTCAAAATCGATTAAAAAAGGTTCATAACCAGTGTTTTTGGGGGTAGAATATGCGACTTGAGAATGATGGTATAGGTTAAAAGTCGATGTTTTGAAAAGAAAAAAAATTGGGGTCGATTTTGCCGATTTTCGGTCCGGAGCCGAATCTACGATTTCTGACAGAAAAAATATTTTTTTTCGTCGCCAAAAAAATATTTTTTTCAAAATCGACTAAAAAAGGTTAATAACCAGTGTTTTCGGGGGTAGAATATGCGACTTGAGAATGATGGTATAGGTTAAAAGTTGATATTTTGAAAAGAAAAAAAAATTGGGGTCGATTTTGGCGATTTTCGGTCCGGAGCGGGATCTACGATTTCTAACAGAAAAAATATTTTTTTCGTCGCCAAAAAAATATTTTTTTCAAAATCGATTAAAAAAGGTTAATAACCAGTGTTTTCGGGGGTAGAATATGCGACTTGAGAATGATGGTATAGGTTAAAAGTCGATATTTCGAAAAGAAATATTTCTTCGTTCGATTTTAGCAAAAAGTTTTCCAGGCACGCGCGCCAGCGCGTGTGATTGCCCTAGTAAACAATTTACAACCCGTGCAAACAGGTAAAATACCCCAACGCTCTTTTTCAACTCGCACGTTCGACCACCACACTCTGCACACACAAATCCGACACTGCACGCGTGACCCATCGACATTTACGATATCCCGGAAAATATCGAGAGACTCGTATCGCAATTCCTCCGAATTCCATTCCATTCTACCGCACGTGATCGACCCACATTCAATCCACGTTGCAATTTTAATGCAAAACAAATTCTTCCGCGCAACACGAGTCATCCCCGAGCTGACAGAAAATAATCAAAGCATCCGCCAGCGTCGCAGGAACCTCCGAATGAAGAATCTCACGCCGTCATCCACGTGGCTCGCCGGTGTCGCTGGTGTCTCCAGCCTCTCATACCCCCACAGGAACAAAAGACAATTCGGTGGCGTCGCTGTATTTCAATACACCCCAGAGACGCTGTGGGGGCGGCTACACCACATTCGTAAAGAGCCTGTGTGAGTCTCGAGCGATGTGCAAAGGGTCGAATCTCCGCAGCAGCAGCAGCATCCGCCACCATCAGCAAAAGTCACAGTCTCACGTCCCCCTCGTCCTCCTCCACCCCACGAACAACCCCTGGGCGGGCGAAAAATCTCTCGTTCCGTATGCACGCGAAATCTGCAGTCGTGTCCCCGTCTCCCGTTCCCGTTCTGCTTCGGCTCAGACACGAGTGAATCCACGGCGAAGAGGAACCAGCATCTCCTAAAAAAAATAATTCACCGTTATGCGTGGCAGGTGGCGAAGGGGTGGATGAGGAGGAGGAGGAGGAGGAGGAGGAGGACGTGGGACTGTCGTACGTTGGGGTAAAAACTTACGTGTGTCAAATTTGCGCCGCCGTTGTGGCTGCTCGTGACGCGCGCGACGTATCCTTTTACTTGGGGGGCGCGGTGGGTCCTCCTGTCCTCCGCCTCGCGCGGTGCCTCCACATCCGCGCGCCATCCATGCACTTCCTGGAGGCACCGCGTGCAGCTCCGCTTGTGACACTTGGTGGCCCTGGGCAATGCTCAGCTATTATTATTTTTCATATTCCTTGGTGCTGCTGCTGCTGCTGCTGCTGCTGCTCGTCGTCGTCGCCTCCCCGAGCTCTCTCTTCTCTCTCTCTGTCCCTCCTCGTCACCGTTACGTCTGTCTCTCCGCCTGTCCCTCTGTCTGGGCCAACGTTTCTCGTGCGGCGCGGATCCATAGCCGCGAAAAACCTACGCGAGCTCGTCTCGTTCTAAAATATCCGTCCGCCTCTCGTGTGTCTCGTTCTCAAATCCCCTTTTCACCGCCTTCCGCGCCCGCTTCGTCCCTCTTATCCATTCTCAACTCTTTTCGGATGTTTTTGCCACCAGCCCCCCTTCCGACGCTCCCTCTACTATTTTTTCTGTGGCTCTCTCTCTCGACTCTCTACCTTGCCACGAAATTTTCGTCAAGTCCCCCGGGACACGGACGAATGTGTTCACCCAACCCACCCCCCCCCCCCCAAGGCGCCTCTCTCTCTCTCTCTCTCTCTCTCTCTTTGCCCCGCGCGGTGCAACCGCAGCAACGCCCGGCGAGCAGCGGATGACGTGTCGCGCGGCCCACGAGAGCCGCGAAGCCGCGCGCAGCCCTCTTGGCGAACTCCTGTACACGACACGTGGCTAACGCCTCGCGACAACCGAGTTTTCCTTTGTTGCTCGATGACAGAAAGATGAGAGAGAGAGAAATAAAAGGAATTTTTGGGGCTGCGGGGTGGTGGGGGGACAGGGGGGAGGGGGATGTGTGGAGAAGCGTTTCTGACAGTGGTGAAGGAGAACGTTCGAACGGTTCTGGCTAGGTTTGGTTTCGAACTCTTGGAAACGGGAAATATTTGTCTACTGTCTTATTGTGGTAACTCGTGGAATTAGTGACGCAGCTTTTGTGAAAAATTGATAATTATTTATCGTGGAATTTACGTGAAAATTAATATGTTAGTTTCATGATATGCGCAGCTGTGATTTGTCTGATGGAATACACTGAGAGAAAAACATATGGTTGAAACAACAATACTATATTTTTACTATACAGTATAATTCCCAGGGGGAACGTTTATATTTTATAGTTACGACGATGAGAAAAAATAATAGCTGTAAACGTAATAATAGTTGAACTGATCAAATACATAATATCCAGTACCAATCGATATGATCGTTCCTCCTGCGAATTATATCGGTATAGTTCGAACAACTATTCTACTATATTTTTCTCTGAGTGTAGATAGGTCGGGGATAGAGTAAATAACAGTATAAAATCGTTAGCTGAGGCAATTAAAATAATCACTGAAACAGCTTTGAAAAAAATTATAATCGGTCATTGTGGGTTTTACGACAAAAAGTGTCCGGTAATTTTTGTGACATGCACAGCTGTGATTCATGTATTGGAACAAACACGTCAGGAGTCGAGCAGTAACAGCATAAAATCGTTACCTGCAGACGAACAAAATAATTACTGACACAGATTTAAAAAAAAATGACGATACTGACTTATCGTGGAATTTTCTACAAAAACATTCCACAAATTCCACAATACAATCACCACGATGTTTCATCTATTCGACGAGACGCGTCGGAAATAGAGTGATAAAAGTGTAAAATCGTTACCTCCATGACGTCTGGATCCGTCAGAGCGGGGAGAGAGAGAGAAAAAAAAAGAACGGAGAGACAAAAATCGTAGCGAGGGACCAGAGATTCGACGTGCGCGAGGCTGAAAAGATACGGGCTCGCGTCGACGAGCGAAATAATGCTATCAATATAAAGAAAAGAATGAGACAGAATGGGGAGGAAATTGAGAGGCACCGAGCGAGAGCGAGAGAGGCCAACGAGAGCCTCGGGTGATAATAGAAATCGATTTGTCAGGAAGCTTTTACATTTCGACGGGGCCAGTCTCGTCGCTGGGTTTTGTCGCATCTGATAGCCGACGGTCTTATCCCCCGGGAGACTCGCGGTGTCCTTCTGCACGGTTTCTCTCCGCCTCGCGCGCGTATTCCGCATGTGACGATCCACCCGGGCGCGAGGGGACGAAACGCGCGGGCAAAACGAGGACGGGAAAGGCACGAGCTTCCCGGCGCTCGGCCACTTCTCATCGTGCCAACTCGCGACCGGCGAGATGTCCGAGGCGAAACCCCCGAAGCCGATTTCACCCGCGCCGCGCGACCATTCAACGCGCTCGGCTCTTTTGGCCTCTCTCGTCGCTTATAAGCCGCGCGGATAGGAATCTTGTAAAATGGCCCGACGAAGACAAATATTAGCGGGACCTGAGACGCTATTTATTTTCCGGGACACCAAAACCCGCCGCAACACACGGCGGTGACTGAGGGTGAATACGGCGATGCTTTTTGTCATCGTGAGACACTGTCGACGGCTCTGACATTTTTTTCAACGTAAACATTTATGATGGTGAAGTTTGCATCGTTGAAATGCCACGAAATTCAGAAAAAAAATTAATTCTAATCAACCCAAATGATGAATTTAGGTAAAAAAAATCATCATAGGAACCAATTGCTAGGGTGACTTTTCATTCCTAATTTCATCATTTAGGTTAATTAGAATTAACTTTTTTTTTCTTCTGAATTTCATTGCATTCCAACGATGCAAACTTCAACATCATAAACATTTAAGCTCCCGGCGATTATGGCCAAAGTATTTTTTTATATGGAGACCATTATTATTATTATATATTTATTTGATTCTTTCCTATAACTTTGCATCGTCTTTTCAATATTCCATTTCCAATTCCTATCGCTCCCTACTCTTCACCCGTATTTCACTAAGCTAAGGTAGAAGCACCGGTCGTGGCCACTGTACCAGTTGTGGCTATTTTCACTATAATTTATTTCAAATTATTGCTTTTCTGTATTTTCATGTTGATACTTCGAAAGTATCCATACAAGTAAACAAGATTATCGATACAATTTTGTTTCGTTTTAACAGTACAAATAATTCTGTCCCCTGAAACTCAGTGGCCACAACTGGACCAAAGGTGGCCAAAACTGGTACTTCTAACCTATATGACTTTTCCGTGGTATCTATTGAAATAAAAGAAAGAATAACTAATGTACAATTTGCAAGCTCCTTGGATGAAAATATATTTTTTCGGGAACACGATCACTCGTGATTTTTTTTCAGCAGCGGGTAATAGTGGCCGGTACTGTAATCCTGTTGCCCGGTGCAGGGTGGACTCGCCACCGCTGTGACCAGGAATTATAATTACAGTTCATTTGGAGGGCGAGGCGGGAGGAACAGTCGGAGAAAGGGCGGATGAACAGAGGGAGCGAGCGAGCGAGCGCGCGCGAGACTCCGAGCCCGCAGGAATAAAAACTTAAAGCCCCATTCACAAAGCGGCGGCGAGGGTGGAGAGGAAGAAGGGGGTGGAGGGAGGCGCAGTCGAACGGGTTAATTGAAAACTACCGAAAAGCACAATTTCGCGAGAAATTATTTCTATTCATTAGCCATGGGCGGGCAGGGCGAGGCGGAAGCGCGAGAGCGCGGGTTAAGAGGGTGAAAGCGGCGCAGCCGTTGGTCGCGAACGTTGCGTCGCTTGTGTTCATTTTTTTTTTTTTTCGAATGTAATGCGTATTACAAAAATGCTAAAACTATCGTGGTCAAAGGTTTCACAGGTACAGTATAAAAAATAATTAGTCAGTGCTGACATATTTTTAGGCTCGAAATGGGAAAAATAAAAGAATGACATTTTTTTTGTCCCTTAAGTAATTGCGAATAAATCTGAAATTGAAAAAGAACCAGCCAGGCAAAAACAAATTACACACAAAAATGCTGCTAGTTGAAAAATTCAACAAATGTTGAAGAAGTTGATTTTTGCCATGGAAAAATTATATTCTAAAAAATATTTTATTCCGACAGTGAAAAATGAATGTTGAAAACGATTTCTCATCTCTCGCCGGTTAACCAAAATGCGTGGCTTGTAGTATAATTGTGCAACATAAATACAATTCCAGTCCGCAGCCACTGTATGTTATTTTTTTCGTTCTCTCTTTTTCTCTCGACGACGTAATTTTTGCTTCTAAGCACAAAAGCTCTCTTCTTCTCTGGCGGTGCGGTCTGGTCAGCCACGCGCGCGTTGCGGACGAAGCGCCGCGCGAGGCGACCACCCGGCAGGCAAAGCTTTTTTTTCAGAACCGCTTCAGCAAATCAATTTATGGCATTGCGGTGCCCGGCGAAAACCACCGCGTTTTCATTGTCCACCCACGCGCGTTACGTACACATAGAGAGACGGCGGAGACTAGTCGACTGGCCTCCCTCCGCTCCCTTTGCTCTCTCTTCTGGCTAAGCCTTTTGTAGCTCGTGGCCATTGTTGTGACGGAAAATTATGTCGTAATGCTTGTTTACCGGGCCATAGGTAACCCGAGAAAGGACATCCAACGAAACGAACCTCTTCCGTCGATTCTTCCACGTTTATTTTATACCATCGTCGTAGCCATATATATTCACCATGGTTGCGCAAAAGATTTTATTGTATTGAACAAGCATTGATTTCTTAGGATTTATTGCTCAGAAAAGGCAATTTAATGCAAGAATGTTGAACTGCCATTTTTATATAAGTATGGACAGCAAAAAAAAATATTTACAGAAATAACAATATTTTTGAGGAAGATATATCGTCTTTCAATAGTATTTTCTCGTTTGCATCTTTAATCGTCACTTCATCATCATGGCGTATTGCACGATCAGAGATGAAAATTAAAAGTGCCTTTTAAATAAAAAAAATTATTGTCAATAAAATAGTAATCGATTTTAATGCTCTTTTATGTATTGCGTCCTCAACCGTAATGTTTAATGCAGACAGTAAAAATAAGTAGCGAATTAAATAAGAAATTGTTGCGCGAAAAAGATGTATCCTCTTTTAATCTTCTGTTATTTGTTGCAAAGCAGCGGAAGAGGATCGCGACGTGCGCGTTTAAGGCGATTTATTCTGATTCCCTCGTTGCGGCAAAAGGTGCCGCTTTTTTCCCTGTCGCTCGCGTTATTTCGCGCGCTCTCTCTTTCTCTGTCGTTTTCCCGCGAAGCCCAAGTCTCCCCCGAGGGTATTCCAAGTGTATTTTCGTCAGTCAATGAATTTACAGCTCCCCACTTACCGGGCGTCGAGGAGCGCCGGGCGAAAACCGAGAGTGAGGAGGAGCCGCGACCGCTTAACGAGAACGGCTTCGCGGCACGTGAGAAAAAAGGCCAAACGGCCTCGACACGGCGTGGCTCACGGGGCTTCGCGGGCTCCGGTGGCCCGACCGACCGGCGCTTACGCCGGTCTTGAGGGGTGAATTAACGCGAAATAAGTGCGGGCGGTGTGCGAAGCTCTCTCGCTCTCTGTCCTTCTATCCTCGCGGGGGCGGAGAGTGGCTCGTTGGCTCGGATGAAGCGAGGAGTGGATGCCGTTTAACGTTGTAGCATCCTCGTGCCTTCGTCCTGTGTATCAGCTGCCCTTATTTTCCTCTCTCCCGCCTCGCGCTCGGGTGTCAAGAATCAGCAACTTCCGCAGGAATTTTTGCTGCTTTCATCACTGAGAGGATCCTTTGGTGCACCAGGTGCCTCACTATTTTCCACAAGCGCACAAAATGAACCTACAAATCTAGCAAACAAAATGATTATAATCACAAATTAATTTACAAAAAAAATTAAATTAATTTAATTAAAAAGAAATGAATAACAAAAAAAGATCTCGAAAATTGATCCTAAAATTTCGCGAGTTAACAAAATTATTATAATCATGAAATAACTTACAGTGGAAAATAATGTTAGGAAAAGATATTCAGGAATATTTACTTACTAAATCTAGCAAATAAAATTATTATAATCACAAATTAATTTACAAAAAAATTAAATTAATTTAAAATTAATTAATTTAATTTAAAAAAATACCTCAAATGCACGAAAATCGATTCTAAAATTTCGCGAGCTAACAAAATTATTATAATCATGAAATAACTTACAGTGGAAAATAATGTTAGGAAAAGATATTCAATAATATTTACTTACTCTAAGATAATTTACGTAACACAGTTCAGTACACAACGATCCTTGTAAACAAAAAAAAAACCTCAAACTTTGAACAAAGAAAAAAAAAGAAAAACAATTATCACACTCAATAACGGGGTCGCAATATCCCCTGAGCGTTCAGCCATGCGCCCAGCACTACAAACCCCAGCCCCAGCCGCGGTTAGTACAGGGAAACCGGTCGAGTGTATGGAGAGCTTTCACTGAGAAAGTGAGATAGTTGAAGCCGAACCGAGATAGCGATATATACAGCAACGAGGAGCGAAACGCTGGCTGGTCGTTCGTATCCGAGGCTACGCCAGGGGCACCGCGGAGCCGCGGAGCACAATCTCCACACAGTTTCCTGCGCCTACCCCTGTTCCTCTCGGCGCCGAATCCCACGGCGAATAATATCGCGGTAATACCGGTAGCCGTACGCGTTCGGCTCGGTTCGAACCCGCCCGCACCTCCCAAAACTAGTTTATAGCCAATTGTTATTAAGGCAAACGCCCCCATATAACGCACACACGGACACACCACACAGATGCGGATGCATAATATATCTATAATATTGGCAAAGTCTGTATATGCCGCATATATCGGTTTGCACTAAGTCTCCCCCCCCCCCCCCCGGGTGTTGGGGGTGGCCGAGGGTGCTCGGGGGTTCGCGCCTGGCATTATGAAAAGCGAACGAATGAAAAAAAAGAGAGGGTGGTACAACGGGGACGAGAAAGAGGAGAAAGAGCGACGGAGAGAAAAAATCGCGCTGGCGGAAAAAGAGGAATATAATAGCGAAGTTAAGCGGCTGATACACGTGCGCGGGGTGGTTTTTGCGTGGCGCAAAAAAAAAGAGAAAAAAAGTGGCGCCAGAATGGGATATGGAGCGAGCGAGAAAATAACAACGAGAGGGCGCGCGATGAGTGGGGGACAGAGAAAGTGCGAAGAGTCTCGGGTGCGACGAGCTGGCGCGCTTTTTTTCTCTGTGTGGACCCAGTGGACAGTGGTGGGTAACGTGTATTTCCGGCCCTCGTGGCCACCGAAACGCGTGGGTAACGTAGTATTTTAACTGCACGCTCGACGGCCGCGCGTACCGCGCTACGGTGTGTCGAGGATGTTGCGTTTTCAGTGACGTTTTAATAAGGGGCAGTAATGACGAGTGGGAGGAAAAGTTGAGCAGTGAGAAAGCGAGAAGCTTCTGATTTCGGTAAATAGAAATTTTCAAAAGAAATTCAAAAGAAATTTGACGTTTTCATAAGGGCAGTAATGACGAGTGGGACGAAAAGTTGAGCAGTGAGAAAGCTAGAAGCTTCTGATTTTGGTAAATATAAATTCTCACTGTAGATTTTTTTTTATCGAAAAACAATCCCGTTTTGTTTTTGTGTTCCGGTATAGTTAATTTTCTTAGAAACAATTTTTGTGGCAATTAAATAATTTAATTGATAATTTGTCGTTTATGTTAAAAAGTTCATTTTAATTTTTACTAAGAAGTAACATAGTCACGATTAGTTTTTGTGTTTTGATACTGAGTTTTTTTGGAAACAATTTTTATGGCCCCTAAATAATTTAACTGATGATTTATGTTTCTGTTAGGAATAAAAAAAACTTGTTGTCAACGAATACATTTACACTGCAAAAGCTAAAAAGATTATCCGTGCAAACTCGAGCCCAAGATCCCAGTTTCCCTCCGGCGCAATAATCGAGCCACCCCTTTTTTTTGTTCCGGTAGTAAATTTTCTTAGAAACAATTTTTGTGGCAAATAAATAATTTGATCGATGATTTGCGGTTACGTGAAACAGTTCATTTTAATTTCTACTAGAGAGTAAAACAGTCACGATTCGTGTTTGAGCTTTGGTACTGAGTTTTCTTGGAAACAATTTTTTATGGCCCCTAAATAATTTTACTCATGATTTATGTTTCTGTTAGGAATAAAAAAAACTTGTTGTCAACGAATAAATTTACACTCTAAAAGCTAAAAAGATTATCCGTGCAAACTCGAGCCCAAGATCCCAGTTTCCCCCCGGCGCAATAATCGAGCTACCTTTTTTGTTCCGGTAGTAAATTTTCTTAGAAACAATTTTTGTGGCAAATAAATAATTTGATCGATGATTTGCGGTTACGTTAAACAGTTCATTTTAATTTCTACTAGAGAGTAAAACAGTCACGATTGGTTTTTGAGCTTTGGTACTGAGTTTTCTTGGAAACAATTTTTTATGGCCCCTAAATAATTTTACTCATGATTTATGTTTCTGTTAGGAATAAAAAAAAACTTGTTGTCAACGAATAAATTTACACTCTAAAAGTTAAAAAAAATTATCCGTGCAAACTCGAGCCCAAGATCCCAGTTTCCCTCCGGCGCAATAATCGAGCTACCTTTTTTTGTTCCGGTAGTAAATTTTCTTAGAAACAATTTTTATGGCAAATAAATAATTTGATCGATGATTTGCGGTTATGTCAAAAAGTTCATTTTATTTTCAACTAGAGAGTAAAACAGTCACGATTGGTTTTAGAACTTTGGTACTGAGTTTTCTTGGGAACAATTTTTTATGGCCCCAAAATAATTTACCTAATGATTTATGTTTGTGTTAAAAATTTAAAAAAACTTGTTGTCAACGAATAAATTTACACTCTAAAAGCTAAAAAGATTATCCGTGCAAACTCGAGCCCAAGATCCCAGTTTCCCTGCGGCGCAATAACCGAGCCACCCCTTTAACTTTTCTCCCCGTCGCGGCGGCCCCTTCGATCTTCGATATTGAGAATGACAGGAAGAACCTCGTACGACACAGCGGCAAACGACTCTACAAACTGTGCGCTCGGCTCGACGTCACCGGATTTCGTCCTATTCTCTGATAAATCGTCACCGTGACGAGGGGGAGGACGTCGGAAAATATTCGCGCATCGCGAGCGGTGGATCGACGAGCACGACAAATGCTCCCCGTCGCCTGTACAGTACACTCGAATCCTCTGACATAATACTTCAAAAGTCGTAAACCGCTCTCGGCGTCCTCGACGTCTTGCGAAAATATCTGGCAACTTTTGAAACACGCACGACAAACACGATTATCGGTGTCTCGACGCGTCACCGAAATTTGCGTCACCAAAAATTCCCACGACGAAAATTCGTCGAAGAATTTCGAGATTCGTGGGAGAAACAAAAAAAAAATTCCTTCCATACCGACGGCAACAGAAACGTCCGTCGTCGCCTCGTCGACGAAAAAGAAAAAAAAATCGTCGGATCCGCATCTCGTCCGTCGTTTACGTTAAAGTGCTGAAGAACTCACGTATAATCAACGTGCCATGTCAGCGTCTCTCAGTGGCCGAGGAACAATGCACCACTGACCTGTAACATAGGAACAGAAAGACGTCTGTTGAAATAATAACCGATACAAAATTGATCCATTCAATAGCTCCATAGACAAAAGTCTCACGGAGAGTACAAGACAGATACAAAAAAATGCAAAACGCTTAAGAGCAAAGAAGTAAACTTGAAAAAAAAATCCCCTCTAAAAAAAGACATGGAATAAATATCTCGAAATATATCGAAATCTTGAAGCCACCTTTCAAGCGTTCCGATTGGTCGGCGGCAGCTTCGATAAAAAATCAATTCGGTGTCATGGCCGCCGCGGAGTCATGACTAATATGATGTTGAAGTTTGCATCGTTGGAATGCAACGAAATTCAGGAAAAATAATTAATTCTAATTAACCCAAATGATGAAATTACGTACATAAAAAATCATGATAGGAACTAATTGATATGACGACTTTCTATACCTAATTTCATCATTTCAGTTAATTAGAATTAATTTTTTTCTGAATTTCGTTGCATTCCAACGATGCAAACTTCAACATCATTGACTAATACAGCCATTTAAACCGCCGCACGCGTTTTGAATGGTTGTATTGGCCACAAGAAAAGACAAATGAAAAGCAAAGAGAGCGAGCGAAGCGAGCGCGTTGTTGCTAGTAAATTTAAAAAATCCAAGGGTTTATTTAGCCCCGGATGTTACAGCACCGGCGACTCCGTTCCCGCCGAGCCGGCGACAACAGAAACATCGGCACATTCGACGATATCCTCGGGACTTCGCTCGCCAAGTTCACTCGAGACAGCGCGACCTATTCCGGCGTCGAAGAGCAAAGCCGTTAATTAACGAACCCGAAAAGTAACACGCGAAAGTACGTGGACGGTGCACAGAGAGGATGACGAACCGAACGAGAGGGTGAGGAGGATGAGGAGCTCACTACAGGACGGAAACGCAACTCGTCACGCGGGCTCCGGGTCTGGATACAACGCGTATGCATATAATATATATATATATACACATGCATACATATACATATATACAATATATACATATCTATATGTATCACCCATAAATACGTGTTTATATAGGTATATATGTGGACAGAATTGAACGAGTGAGTATAATACACCTATATGTATACGTAAAGGGTCGGTGTCTGGCCAGACGGGCAGAAATGAAGCAGCAAGGGTTTTGTTTGTCCGGCAGTCCACCCCTTTCCTTCCTCGTTCTCCACCCTCCCGCAGTCCCCTGTCCGCATCGTAGCCCTCGTCCCTCGCTGTATGAACCCTGTTTCCCTACTCCCTTTCCACCGGCAACCCCCCCCCCCCCCCCCACCCCCACCCCTATCTCTTACCCCCACCCCCGCCCTTCGTTTCTCCACGCATCTAGCGTCCGAAGCCATCGCGAGAGGGCCCCGTGCTCTCTCCCGTCACGTAACAATGCACCGAATGTGGTATATGTGTACAATGTTTGCCCACATCCTCCCGGCATATATCTTTTCGCGAGTGAGAGAGAGAGAAAGCGACAGAGATGACAGAGGTGAACGGGGAGAGAGAGAGAATTGTGGGCTCTAATATTGATTACTTCGAACGAATTTCGAGCCGTCAGAACGAGTCTGGTGGGCAACGTGCTCGTCTTGTCTGCGGGGAGGATGTGCAGGTATCGCGTTTTGGGAGTCTTTGGGGTTTGTGTAAGATGTATTTTGGGGGGTGGAATTTGAGGGGGGGTTGAGGTAGGCGCGGGACGATTTTCTGTATTTGGATATTCCAGGTTATAGGTGGTCTTCTCTTGTATTGTTTCTAAAAAATGTTTCTGAAATAACATAAAATGAAATCTAGCTTTTTGTACGAATCTATGTTATGGAATTACGTTTGCGTAAGATATGTGTTGGGGGTGGAATTTGAGGGGGGTTGAGGTAGGCGCGGGACGTTTTCCTGCATTTGGATATTCCAGGTTATAGTTGGTCTTCTTTTGTATTGTTTCTAAAAAATGTTTCTAAAGTAACATAAGATGAAATCTAGCTTTTTGTGTGAATCTACATTAGGGAATAACGTTTGTTGTATTATTGCAATATTATGGTGACCAAGCAATAATATTTGTATGGTCATCATAATATGTTGGTTACAGCTATAAATATTGCGACCATCTAAATTTTGCCACAAATGACCGACTATATTCAGCATCCTATAAAATTATTTTTTTCCATTATGCAGTGGTATACGATGAAATGACACAGAGACCGTCGATCGAGCGCCAAAGAGATGAAAATACAAAGAAGCAGCGTGCGGGAATAATCTAATTGCCGTTTGACAGTCGCAATTTTTATCGCACATGACGAACGCAGAAGGGAGTAAAGGCGAAAACACGCCAAAGCCAAAGCAAACTGAGCTACCTCAATGAAAGTCGCGCTGACGGCGAGAGAGAGAGAAGAGGACAGTAAAGAAGGAGAAAAACGTATGAGCAGCACTCAAGCTGTCTCTGACACGAGGCTCCGGCCTCCACCGGGCACCACCGCCGCCGACCCAGCCGGGCCAATATGACCAACGTCGGTTTGTTGTCGAAGCTTTGGCGATTACACAAATGAGGTTGTTTGGCGAGAGCTAAATATAGCGTCTCGCTACAAAGACCCCGGATGGCTCGGTGCGCTCGCCGCCGCTCCCGCTGGTCGCTGGCAGATATGGAGATTGAAAAAGATTCGAACGGGTCGAGCGCGCAGGCACCGGGGCTTCCCGGAAAAAATAACGCTGTGGAAACGTTTGCCACCGTCGCACACGGTTTCATTCCAATAATGGAATACCCTCCGCGTTACGTCTATCGTTGTGCTCGCAAATTTCGTATTACAAATCTGTGCATCATTAATACATTTTTTTTATTTTTATTAACGACACCAAAAAAAAGCACATACATGATTTTCTGAAAAATGGTGAAATGTGCAAAATACATTTATCAATTTCCACATCCATACAAATTTTTAAAAAATGTTCTTTTTTTTTGCTCGATCGAACCTGGATTTTCTTCCTTCGTTCCAGAGAAAATTCTATAACGAAGAGAATGCCGCAAGGCGGAATGCGATATCTTGATTTTTAATTTTTTTACAGAATGTTAAAGTCAGACTCCCAAAAATGGCAAAAAAACGAAAGGGGTACCCCTTCTAAAAATTAGCGATTTTTGAGGGTCTGACTTTAAAATCGTATAAAAAAATGCAGAAACCAAGATATCGCGTTCCGGTTTGCGGCATTCTTTTCGTTACAGAGTTTTCTCTCGAACGCAAAAAGAAAACCCAGCTTTGGTCGATCGAACAAAAAGCAACCTTGATTTTAGCGAAGTGACGAAATTTCAAGAAAAGCGAAAAATCATGTTTTGCATTTTTCTCATCGAATTTTATGTTTTTTCAGGCAAACAGCGGTGCGTTTCGAAAACAGCGGGAAATTTCCCATCGGAGGGGTCTTCAAACTTTACGAAAAAAAAAAAATTCTCGATTTCATAAAGTCTGAACGTTCATTTCACGTTAATTTACTTCACGATCTAATTCTGAGCCACTACAACCTGCTAGCCATATATACAAACCGCAAAACGTGCTAAATAAACGACACCAATAATTAACAATTTCCCCAATCTACATCCACGAAGATTCCCATCACCGTCGAGAAACGCGACCAAGAATCCATCGCCGATGTAGCCTTGAAGCATCGCACCGAGCACAATACATATAGAATGCAATATCGAGGCTCCACCGCTAGGCGACTACAGTGCCGAAGGGGTTTGTGGGCTTACGTGAAAACACATGAGAGCTCGGTCTATCCGAGGACGGCGGCGGTGGCGGCAGCGGCGATGGGAAACGGGGATACGAAGAGGTTGCAGCAGCGGGGTGCGGTGCGAGGTGCGCCTAGTGTGTCGGGAGTTGGAGTGCCAGAGCTGCGAGGCCGGGCAGAGAGCCGCCCTTGCCCGCAAGTGGAACGGGGATCGCGGGGATAGTAATTGTATACGCACCGGGAGAATGGCAAGGTAAACAAAACTATGTAAGATTGCCCCATTAATATACATATCTCTTGGTTCAGTTTAGTTCAGTCTAGTAGTGGCGCGCGCGCGGTGCATATACGACCCCGGCTACCTTTCTCGCTCTCGCCTCTTGGCTTTCTCGTGCGGCCCTCGGTGCTCTCGCCGTTTGCCGTGCTCCTCCACCACGTCGCACACCACGTACCCTTTTCACCGCACCGGCCCCCGAGAGTGTGAGTAGTCTTGGCCTCAGACTTAGGGGTTAGGCCGGAGCCTCCGCGCCCGAGCTTTCTCTCTCCACCGGAGAGCAGGGTACACAATGGATATTGAGGCTATAATTTACGGCTGATTGTTAGCGCACGAGCGAGCGAGCGAGCGAGCGCACCGGGCAATCTATGGATTCCTCCGACCGACGTCGAACAGCATCGCTAACCACCCTCTAACTACCTTCGTGAATTTGTATCAGCCGGATCGTGGCCACTGTACCGCGAGGGCGCCCCGCACCCCCCCCCCCCCCCCCCCTCGACCAACGTGGGAGGGTGAGACCGAATACCTGAAGGGCTTTTTATCGCGTTCGTCTCGTCGTTTCGACGGCGATTCGTGGCGGAAGAATTTTTATTGAGAGATTGCGGTTAAAGTGGTTCAGACGATGCACCGTTTCGGACTTGTTTGGGGTGGGTTTTTTTTTGGGGAAAATGGGAGAAAATTGTTGGGGTCGTATGACAACTGGAGGTTTGGACTTTTAATAGTTTGGAGCAGGAGATAAAATAGCGGGTGAATTTTTATTGAGAGATTGGTTAAAGTGGTTGAGGTATGCACCATTTCGGACTTGTTTGAGTTGGGATTTTTGTGTTGAAAATGGTTGAAAATTGTTGGGGTCATATGACAACTGGAGGTTTGGACATTTGATAGTTTGGAGCAGAAGATAAAATAGCGGATGATTTTTTATTGAGCGATTGGTTAAAGTGGTTGAGGTGATGCACCATTTCGGACTTGTTTGGGTAGCGATTTTTCCGGTGAAAATCGTTGAAAATTGTTAGGTTTAAACAGTAACTACATTTTTAAACGTTTAGAGTTATTTTAACCAGGAATTTAAATAGCTTTTAATAATTAAAATATATAATTTGAAATAACCATTGTGATTACCAATCGTTGATTGAAACCTTCCGAAATGATTATCGTGTTGGGATGATCGCTGATCCGCGTGTTTCAAAGTCCGTTCAACCCGCGATATTAATACATACATATATGTATCATTACAGCAACGGCCCAGCGACCCTTGCAACACGTTCTATATAGTTATAAATTAATTAGAAGGGTTAAATTCGCGAGCCTGGGTAACCCAACTAAGGCTGAGAGTTCGTTGGGGTCGAGACGATCTCGCTTGCATGGCGCTATCCCGGCTATCCAGTACCAGGGATCTTGGTAGTTTGGTGTGCGGGGTGAAGTTGCTGTGTTCACCCGATGTTTGGACCTCCTTACGAGGGAGCAGAAGGGACTGTGCGGTAGCCGAGGAGAGAGAGATAGAGAGAACCGAATGGATCGGGAGTGAACCGACCAGCTGCCACTTATCGAGGGATAATAACCCGGTAATCCAGCAGCAGCAGCAGCAGCAACGGTCACCGCATAAATTCATGTTTCCATATAAATATAAAATGTAGACATCGCAACGAACAAACAGTTTAAAAAATAAATAAAAAATATTTGCCCAAGCTTTTATAAAACTTCGTCACCACGACGATTTTCCAATGATTTACGCAATCAATGTTCCTGAAAATTCTTCGAAATTACGCGGGAATAAACCGAACAATCGAGGGAATTTAATTTCCTCAGCGCAAAAAATGCAATCCCTGAAAGTGGTCCACGTATGCATTAGTAAAAAAAAGCCCGTACGCAGTTCGATAAATACATAGATGCAATTTCGAATTTTATCAGTTTGTTATTTTTCGAGGGGTTCGGCGGGTGGCATACCGATGCCACTCGTGAGGCGACGATACACGATGTATGTATCAAGTTGCGGCGCGGGGGTGGGGGCAGGATTGGGGGGAGGCAGATTGTGACAAATGATTTGTCACAAGCCGCCCCCGCGAACAACACAGAAAAGCGCCGACTGTACCGCGCGACACAGAGGGATCGGTGGGAATCCCGCGCGTCCCCAATGAGCGACGAACTCGACGTCAGGCGAGTTAAAAATTCGAGGGCCCCCGTTGATGCACGGAAAATTAATCCAATATGTGAGTACGGGAAAATCTCCACCGACCAAGGGATATTAATTCGCAAATATTCTCCAATTTCCAATGAAATTATGTTTCGTTGCTCGTAACGGTTCGGCGCAGGGCTCGCACCCTCCGACTGGCACTTGATATATATATACGGCTATACCCTAGCGCCCATGTTATTAACGCCACTACAGTGAAAATTTTCGGCTGTCGTTTGAATCGGCCGCGCACTCTCGCCCGCAGTTCAAATGAACGAACGAGAGGTATTATCATTGATTTCATTGTTCGCCCATTGAGAATTATCGTGAGCGTGAGAAAATTCTAAATTTCAATACTGACGTGGAAAGAAATGCAAAATTTGATTATCAATTCGTCACACATTTCCTGCTACATTGATGTAAAAAAGACGACAACATTTTTTTTATCTTGAGTCCATTGAGGACATCTAAAAAACTGACGATTGAATATCAGGAGAATCATAAATGGAAGAAAACACAGTAGCAGTTTACACACACGGAGAGAAGGATCTGATAAAATTTACCGGAAGCGATAGCAAAAATTACCAATGCGCCTGGTATTGAAAAGCCATAGCCGCCACCTGACGAACAGTACGAGAACTATAAGAATTTCTAACATATATATAATATTTTTTAACATATTTCGTGGTAAAAATTCTCATTGTTCTAGTTCTTCTCGATAGATGGCGTTGTATCTCCCCTCTACCGGAATTTGCAATACTTTTTACTAGAAATATGGTAAAAAGTATCAGATCCTTCTCTCCGTGCACTCGTACAAAAATCCTGCATAAAGTGACAGCTGCCAATTTTTAGTCCAGGGGGTTCTTTTTTTTTGTAAATGTAACTGAACGCAGCTGAACTAATCAGTGGCAACGTCAATTATCGTTTTATTTCGCGAGAAACGTATTAGCGGACAGTCAACCGGCAATAGCTCGAACCCCAAAACCGACCGACGATCGACTTCCCCACGAAGTCGATGAGGATATGAGTGCGCCCTGATTGATGACAACGTCTGGAATGACGTTGGCCGCGACGACGACGGCGCGGCGAAGTGGACTTTAACAAATGGTCATTGTGCCCGGTGTGTCTCTCAGACTCGCGGTAAGTCTCCTACCTACTTGGGATGCGGCAGGAGGATCTATGCTCGCCATTTCTCATCGTGCCGTTCGAGAGGGCAAACAATGCCCCTTGGAAACCGCACCCGTAAGAAGTGTCGTTGCCCGCGGGGCTGAGGTTGGGGCCGCTTGGCGATGGTGTCGGACGGTTCGCGCCGCCAGGAACAGGTTGATCAAAGTCACACGAGAATGACTTAACGATCGAAGGGAACTAACACGCCACGAGTGTCGCGGAAGAAAAGCTCACTGGCTCGACAAGCGAGGTGGGAAACGTTCAATCATTCAGAGTGGAGTCGTAAGAACGGACAGTGAAGCAACGGGTTCGATTTACCATCATGTGTTCATCGTTGCAGTTCTTGTTGCGCTTTTGTTGACTAAGGACATAGGAAACAGGAATGTGAATCGCTGCAACGTGAGGTCGAACGACGAAAATTGTGGGTTTATGGCAAACTTTCTTAAGGGTTCTTTGGGAACTGAGCTGTAGATGGTGAATTGACGGGTTTGATTCGTCATAATCATTGCAAATTCTTGTTGCGTTTTTTTTTACAAGAAACAGTGAACAGCCACGTGAATCGCTGCAACGTGATGTCGAACGACGAAAGTTGTGGGTTTATGCTAAACTTTTTTAAGGGTTCTTTGGGAACTGAGCTGTAGATGGTGAAGCAACGGGTTTGATTCGCCATAATCATTGCAAATTCTTATTGTGTTTTTTTACAAGAAACCGTAAACAACCACGTGAATCGCTGCAACATGATGTCGAACGACGGAAGTTGTGGGTTTATGGCAAACTTTTTTAAGGGTTCTTTGGGAACTGAACTGTAGAGATGGTGAAGCAACGGGTTTGATTCGCCATAATCATTGCAAATTCTTGTTGTGTTTTTTTTTTTTACAAGAAACCGTAAACAGCCACGTGAATCGCTGCAACATGATGTCAAGCGACGGAAGTTAGGATGTCGGAAGACTCTTTTAGGGCTTCTTTGGGAGCTAAGCTGCAGACGGAACATCGAGCATAAACTGTCCTTCGGGACCTTGTTACTTCAATTCGCTCGAACACCCTCAACAATACTGCCGGGAGCGCACGAGAAGGAAGAAGAAGTTCGTAAAGCGGCTCCACCCCACTTGGTCGATATGGTCGGTGGTGTTGTATATAGGTTCCCTGAAACCATGTCGATGCCAGTGCCGCTCTATGTGTATATCTTTCTTTCCCGGCGCGTTATATCGTCGTAAGAAGATTATCGCCCCGTGATAAGCGGGAGCTGAGAAAACCACGGAGAAGTTGCGCGGCTGCAAACCTCCAACTAGCGGGATGAGATGCCTGTAGCGAGGCAACAAAGTAACTCTGTTGGTTGGTTCCATGGCGTCTAAAAATTATTCGTACCAATTTCATTATTTTCTTTGATACAAATGACTAAAATCTATCAGTACGAAAGATTTCCTAGTGGAAGAATTGTCAAGATATTAATGATTTTCTTGCTCTCCTCTGTAACTGTTTCATAAAGTCATCCTGGTTCTGCCGAACACCCTGGGAAATTTTAGTGTCACTGTCGGTGAAAAAAAAAAGGGGTTGACGAGAGGAGAAACCCAGCGAAATGGCAAACGCGAAGGGAACAGGAAGGTAGAAGAATGCGAGCGAAGGGGAAAGACGAGAGAGAGAAAACCTACTGTCCAGCAGTATTGTCGAGTTACATTGTCCCTTGTCCAGCGGCCGAGGCGACGAAATAATCTTCGGGCGAAGCTAATGGTGTATGAAGTCCCGATATCAAAATAACTCATCCGTGCTCACCACGTGGCCGGCATACGCGGCTCAGTATACGTGACGCAGACTCTTTTCCTATCCGAGTTTCGGCTGGTGTCCGGTGTTCTATGAGCTTGCACGGGAATCGCCGCTCGCGACAAATAGAATGGAGGAGAAAAAACCCGTGAACGAAGGGAATAAAGAGAATTTCGCAGAAATAAGCCTTGTCGAACGTAATTCCTCTTTCTGTTCCAGCGGACTCCAGATAACAAATTTTACCCCAGAATCAATGGCTTCGGTTCGGTAGAGCCGTTTTATTTTACGAAAAAGGCGTTCGTCGTCCGTTGCAAAATGCAATCATCAGAGAGGGTTTTACAAACACAAGACCCACGGCGGAGTCGTCTAGCGTCGAATCCAATGAGGTCGATTTCCCACCCAAAGGCATTTCCTAGAAAAGTAATCTTGTTTTGGCAATTTGGAAGATTGCATCCTCATTCGTATCCCAAGATGCAGAACGAGAGTCTCCCCCGCTCTTCCTGCATGTACAAAGCCTTTCAACCGATGGAGATTCCAATTGCTACGAGGTTGGAAACTTTCCAGTACGGCGTTAGGAGCCGTTGATAAATAATCCGCGAAAAGAAAACATCCCGTCCAAGTAGATGCTAAATTTTCTGGCGAATCGATTGGGCACGTCCGAAAACACCGACCAGGTCAGATAGCCACCAGGCATGGATAAGAAAACCAGGTTGTTACAATGTACATGTATCCGTAATATTTTCATAAACTTCTCTCGCGACTTTCAGGTTCCCAATGTACTCCAATAAGTGTAACGGACATCAGGTGGGGTCCGAATTACCGCACAAACAGCAACAGGGCGATCAAGAGTCGTTTCCCTGCAGGAATTACGTGCGACACAGACAGACTCACAAGACCAAGAAGAAGAGGGTTGCTTTTTTTTTACTTCTTCACCCAACCCACCAGGATGAGGCTCACCCCGACCTCGAGGCTGTGGGGTGAGCCCGACCAACTCGAAAGTAGGAACCGCCAAGCCATGCTACCGGCTGAGCTAAGTCTGTCCGGGTGTAATGGGCGATGGGCACGCGATCCCACACCATTTCCTCTCTCTCTCATAGCCCCTAGTACACCAAGAGCCCGGCGGTGTAGTCCCAGCCTGTAGTATCATATACAACACGGTGCACCCTTTCCCTCCGACGATTCTAACTTTCGGCTCGATCGGGTTCCCCTGCCCAATCGTCAACACACAAGTCGCCCCCGCGGCACACAGGTACAAAGGCGCCGTGGTATGAAGGTACGAAGGTATGAAGTGCTACGGCCCGCTGATGTAGGCACCATTCCTGCAGCCAACGACGTCAGTCCGGTTCGCCCCTGACTCTCTCTCTCCCCTCATCCCCCAAACGGAAGAATACATCGTGGCTGTTGCGTCGTGACTTATCGGCCCTAATTATTCGCCCCCTGGTGAGGCGGCATATAGCCCGGGCATATAAGAAGTGAGCGAGCGGATAGCCCGGGCAGACGATCGGACACCCACCGCAGAACCCGGGGGGCGCGCGCGCGGCCTCTTCAACCACTTCCTCACCAACAATCTCGCGCATGAAGGGTATTCGGATGTTGCCCCTGCCGAGATATATAGCCCACGGACTCTCGTTCGAAGCGAACGGAGAAGTAGGAGCCTCAACACTCTCCTCGAGTGCATCGCACCCTAGTCGAACTTTTGCCTCGGCGCTTTTATAGCGGACAAACCGTGGAGCGGGGAAACACGTCAGGACGGGCGGGAGAGCTTGAAGCGCGGCGCGAACCCCTCCACACTCGACGTGACCGCGTTTGGCGAGGAGAAGGAGTATATCGCTTCGTGTTCGAAGGGTAGCGCGAGGCCTTCGCGAATGAGCGGCATAAACACACCACACCTATGGATCCTTTCGCCTCCTGCAGCTGTACAAGGAGTCGCGGACGTGTGGACCGTTTGGGACCCTCTTTCTAAACAACGCGGCAGGGCCAACCGGGAGCGGCGCGCGGTGTACGCGCAGCATGAAGAGCAGAACCCTGGTCCACTCCCCAACGGGAGCTTTGGTGTGATAATTTTTCAATTTGGCCCTCATGCATTATCACTGGGCCCCGGGTTGCATGGGGGGCTCGGTTGATGTTGGAAGACGGGTTGCAACCAAGCGTTGGACAAACAACAAGCGGCGGCCCGCGGGAGGACAAGGGGGAAAAAGCATCGTCATAGGGGGTGCAGGAGACTCTCGGGTGGGCAGACTGGCTGGATGGCTGGCTGGCTGGCTGGCCTCAGCCCTTTCGCCGAGAAGTCTGAGTGGTTCAAGACTCGGGCTCCTGGGGGTTTCCTGGACACGAGATGCATGTCTCGTGGCGGGGTCACAACAATGCTAAGCCCCGGGTACCCAACGGGCCGCGTGTTGTACGGAGACTGCGAGTCCCCCCCGCCCTACCCCTTCCTCGGCCCCTCTTCATGGTAGGGGCTTTCCGCCTACGGGAACGTGAAGGACTCATCGCAGTGTAAGCAACGCGTACCGGTGGACCAGCAACAGCGAAGGTCTGTGTGTACGAACGCCCTGGTCATGTTTTTTACAGTAGCCAGACGATACTCTTCTCGGTCTCGCTAAGTACTCGCGTGTGGGGAGTAGAAGGGGCCACGGGAAAAAGCTGCGCGCTGGGTTGGGAGGAAGCGGATCGGCCTCATTGGCGAAAGTAGACGTGCGGCTGGGAATTAATGCGCGAGTCAACGGTTGGGCTGGGAGGAGGAGTGAAAGTGCGAGAGTCATCGGAGTGTCCAAATGAACGATATACCTATCAACTATTTTTTTTTTGTATATCCAGTTTTCGGCAGTATTATCGCTCTCAAATTGTGTGTTAGTCCTTGAAAACACTGGTTTCTAAACTTTTTCAAATGATTTGAAAAAATAAAACAAAAATCGACCTTTTTTATGACATTGAAGTTTGCGTCGTTGGAATGCAATGAAACTCAGAAAAAAATAAATTCTAATTAACCCAAATAATGAAATTGGGCGTAAAAAGTCATCATGACAATTAGTTGCTGTGGTGATTTCTTATACCTAATTTCATCAATTGGATTAAATAGAATTCATTTTTTTCTGAATTTCGTTGCATTCCAACGATGCAAACTTCAACGTCATCCTTTTATCAGAATTCAAAACAAACAAAATTGCATTTTTTTTCATAATTTGTAGGTCCGGCTTCCGATTGCAAACTGCCGAAATCGACTCAGTATCACTGTATCATATTTAAAACACGAACCTACGACGGTTTTATCGACTTCAGCGATTAAATGACGCGAGACGGTGGTGACCTTCGTCTGATTTGGCTGGCTGCAATCAGATATGCATATGGACTCGAGGCTACACTTTGATATGTACGATATTCCACCACCGCATTTGCATCCAAGTCTCAGTCGTCATTTTGTTCGAAGAGCTAAAACCTGCCCTGTGTAAAATTGATCCGGCGGTCTAGCGCAGCCAACGTGGAACAATCAGTCGCTCGTCTCCGTCTCGTAAACAACGCCTCGTTATTGTAAATGTATTGACTCGATGCACTATCAACAGGCCGAGTTTCATTGGCAGCCACCTCGCGCGCTATACGTATATATCTGTCTTCGCAACCAGTTTGCGCAACCTCTTCCACCGCGGTATACATTAACGGCCCGGCGAAACGTCCCGACAATGTCTCGACTCACGAGAGACGATAAATCAATAAACGTGTGGCGCATATATACATCGTTTCCGTCGATCACGTTGAATTTATAATTCGCGGATTTTAGGGAACGTCAATATTTTACAGCTGGCATGGAGGAAACGTTGAGTTACCCTCGTTCAGAGAAACGGCTCGAGAAAAATCGCTAATGGACGAGCAGAAAGGCCAATCAATTCGCATAAGAACCTACTATCAGTTCCACGTTGCTGAATTCCATTAGAGTTCATCAGCAACGCGTTTACACCAGGATTTCAAATCCCACTATCAACTTTTTTCCTCTGCCAATTAACGCAAACAGTGTTTAACCCCTGTACACTTTGAGCGATTATTGATGTTTTCTTCTCGGTTTTCAATAATCAAAAAATGTTCGCTCCCACAGAGTTTACACGTTTACCGAAGACAGATTCATCCACCGCTAGACCTGCTAATTCTCGTCGAACAAAACGTGGAATCCTCGAAAACGAACGAATCCCACAGCCAATGGCGATTCCTCAATGTCACAACGCTCTTTCGTTTTTTCTTTCCCCCCGCGTTCGACACGTTTTTGCCTCCGGTGCACTCATGATTCCCAGTTACATTAGACAGCGCTCGCTCGACGACGGACTGTACCATGATGGCCATGAGAGAAACGACGCCGTGGCCGCGCGCCGCGCGCTGTTTGTTCCTCGCTTTATCTCTAACGTAAACACCGCTTGCGGTACAGCGGTGTGTATAGTATATATAGAAGACTCTGGCAGGCACGCAGAGACCGCGGCGCTCGGGAGTGTAAAAAAAGAAGGAAGTTTCCATGGCGCAGAGCGAAAGAGCGAAGGAGCGAAAAAGCCACGAGAGAGAGAGAGCGAGAAAGGCGAGACGAGGGCAGAGACAGAAGCAGAGAGAGAGAGAGAGAGAGAGAGAGAGAGAGAGAGAGAGAAGGGCAGAGAAAAAGCCAAAAGAGCGATGCAGAAGACCGCGGAGGAATGATGAAAGAGACCGAGAGGTGGAGTGCGCATAGCGACCGAGAGCCGGACGTGAGCGACGGAGACGGAAGAGGAGCGGAAAGAACGACGAAAGGAGGAGGAGGGAGCGAGAAAGAGCCCCGGACACCTGACAGAGAAATGTGGAGACGCGATAACCGGTACACGCACGACGATACAAAGAACCACAAACAGCAATAGTCTTCGTCGAACGTCGGAGCGAGACGGTGACCGCGGGTAAGCCGGGAGCGACGAGGAGGAAGAGACGGAGCTGCAGGGAAGGGAGACGACGAATGAGAAGAATGAAAACAGCGAATGACGGGCAGGGGCAACGGCGGGAGGGGGCAAGGGGGGGCAGGGGGGGGGGCTTCGGCCGGGGGGACGATGGATAAACAAGTGACAACAAAACCGAGATAAACAGGGAATGTTGCGAGATATATACGCAAACAAACGAAGCACGGAAAACCTTTCCCTCTTTTCACTTCGTCCGGCTCTACATATCTGCCGCCGCTCCTCCTACAAACGCTTCGCCGCGTGTCTCTGCGGCCAGGAAGCGTTGGAATTGTTTTTGTGTGCGCCAGGGGGAGGGGAGGCGCTTTTCTTTTTTTTTTTTGTATTTTCCTTCAACGTCGCTCACGGCGACGCTTTCGCACCTCTGTAGATTTTTACCGCTGCCACGATGTGTAGTCTCTTTGCCTCGGCTGTTGGTGTTTTCTCTCTCGCGGTGCGATCGTTGATGGGATAAAGTGAATTCGGGCGTCGGGTCGGAGTTTTTTTTTTTAGTTTTGAGGGTTGGGGTATTTTTTTGTTGTTTTTTTGTACTTTGGAATATTTTTTGTTTGTTTTTATACTTTGGAATATTTTTTATTTGTTTTTTGTACTTTGGGATATTTTTTGTTTGTTTGTTTTATTTTGGGATATTATTTTTTGTTTTTGTAATTTGAAACATTTTTTTGTACTTTGAGATACTTTTTTCACATGATTGGAGACGAGAACCATGTTTTAATTTTTGACAAAAATCATTTTCAAAGATGCGAAAAAATAGTATTGCAAGAGTTTTCGAGTAAAAAAAAGTTAACGGTAAACGGATTACTTTTTTGTTTTTATAATTTTTCACGAATAAGTTAAATTTTGCTTCCGGATAACAAACGAGAAAGCGGTTGGACATTTAGGTAGCGGCGGTTGGATTTGGCAAGTTCTCCCGAAATGAGCGAGCACCACAGAGCGCAAAGCACGGAAAGTGCAGAGGGAAAGAGAAAGAGAGGTTCTCGGCATTCGCATATGCAAACTGCGCGTCGTTTCGGAGGGTAAATACGTCCGGTTGGAACACACGCAGACACACGGGAGTAATGCAGCAAGAAAAACACGAGTGGGGAACAAGATTTACCTTGCGGTCGCGAGGCGCTACTTCGGCGGATGAAACGCGAGATGAAAACCCCGCGTATAGGCGGGAAAATATCGGGCAAAGGGAGGACGGCGCGGGGGTTGCGCGGGGCAATCGGAATCTCTAAGGACGACGTGATTGATGCACGTCAGAGCGTTTCCTTCAATTAGCAGGAGGTTTTCCCGTCGACGCGGGGATATTAATGATAAGATTACCGGTATCCACATTTTTCGCGGCGATAGTGAATCGCCTAAGAAATTTGTGTCGATCATTGTAAAACTTCCAAATACACGATATATTGTGTATAATTTAATCTGTTATTAATTTTCTAAAATATTAATTTTTATACAGCTGATAAATTTTATATAAGAAATATGCTCTATCTATGGTTTCAAGAAATTAATTTCCAACAACGTTTCATTTAATCGGTACTAACCCGCTTCACGCGCGTAGCCAGTTGTCACTTCACTAAAATCGAGGTTACTTTTTTTTCGATACATCGAACCTGGTTTTTCTTCCTTCGTTCGAGAGAAAACTCTATACCGAAGAGAACGCTGCAAGGTGGAACGCAATATCTTAAACCCCTACTTGATGGGATTTCGCGATGATTTCGAAAAGCACCGTTGCTTGCCCAAACAATATAGAATTCGTCGAGGAAAACGCAAAAAGTGATTTTGTCCCTCTTTTAAAAAGTTCATGAGTAACGGAAAGGATTGTTAGCAAACTATTAGAGCTGCAATTGGTTGCCAGGAAAGTAGGTGATAAACAAAATCACTTTGGTGTCAAATTTGAAAAATTTCATAAGGGGACAGGCCGGGCAGCACCCGTCACCTTTTAAAGCTTTATAACAGCGCAGCAGCGCAAAATTGATCAACCTATTATAGGTGATATTTTGAAATAAAAATTTCCGAGGTCGATTTTGGCGATTTTTGGTCCGGAGCCAGATCTGCGATTTCTGACAGAAAGATCGTCGCCAAAAAAATATTTTTTCAAAATCGGTAAAAAAAGGTTAATAACCAGTGTTTTCGGGGGTAGAATATGCGACTTGAGAATGTTGGTATAGGTTAAAAGTCGATATTTTGAAAAGAAAAAAAAATTGTGGTCGATTTTGGCGATTTTCGGCCCGGAGCCGGCTCTACGATTTCTGACAGAAAAAAAAAAATTTCGCCGCCAAAAAAATATTTTTTTCAAAATCGATTAAAAAAGGTTAATAACCAGTGTTTTCGGGGGTAGAATATGCGACTTGAGAATGATGGTATAGGTTAAAAGTCGATATTTTGAAAAGAAAAAAAATTGGGGTCGATTTTGGTGATTTTCAGTCCGGAGCCGGATCTACGATTTCTGACAGAAAAAAAAAATTTCGTCGCCAAAAAAATATTTTTTTCAAAATCGATTAAAAAAGGTTAATAACCAGTGTTTTCGGGGGTAGAATATGCGACTTGAGAATGATGGTATAGGTTAAAAGTCGATATTTTGACAAGAAAAAAAATTGGGGTCGATTTTTGGAATTTTCAGTCCACAGCCAAATCTACGATTTTTTTACAAAAACGACGTCGAAAAAATGATTTTTTCCAAAGTCAAGACTCAAAATGGTTTGAAAACAGTGTTTTCAAGTTCAGAATATGCAATTTGAAAACATTGGTATAGGTCAAAAGTTGCTATCTCAAGCTAAAATACCAAGAGCCAAAATCCACTCGCCTACATGTGAAAAGGCTCGATGTCGCTCGAGCCACGAGTCCAGCAGTTATTCAAAAAATTTCCAGCGGCAAAAACATGTTTTCCATTTTTTTCCCCCCACCGGGATATATCGAGAAATTTCATTTCATAAATAATAAATTGATACTCCGGGTCCCAGTGAGTCGCGATGAGCATGGGGGGGACGGACGAAAAAAAAAAAAAAAAAAAAACGAAGAATCCTCCGGGAATGGTCAAGGGATATGGTCCAGGAGTGTCAGAAAAATTCGCGACTGTCCACGCGTTCGAGGACGGGCATTGGGGGGTAGTAGTCGTCGCGAGAGACCTCGATGGGAATGAAAACGTATATGTATAGGGGAACACGAGGCCGCGGGACAGGTAAGGTATTTGACGGTCTATGGGAGTCGAGCGGCGGACTATATAATTTCCCTTGAGGGAGATCGGGATGGGCGATACCGAGGGGGGGGGGGGGGGGGGGGGGGCTGATAGGGAGCGAAAGTGCGCGGAGTTCGAGGGATCGGCGAGTGTTGCTGTGTGTCCAGGTGGGGACAGCCCAAGCGGGTGTAGCATGCTCATCCGCGAGACCATCAACGCAACCATCCTCGACTACAATCGATTATTATCTTTCCAATTTGCATACCAACGGCCTCCGGTGGCTCTTGAACAAATCTGCAGTCGCGATCCTCCACCTTTGGCCCGCGTACGCTCGAGGTGGCGGGCAAAGTGGACCTTTCATTCCACTCTAGAAAAAAACCAGTGGCAATGAGTGAACGCATCTCATTAAGATAACGAAATATCGCGTTAGATAAAATTATTAACATTTCCTTAGCTTGCATTTTATGAATTCTTCCTTTGGAAAAACAAAACAGGGCCAATGAGTCAACGTATCCTCATTAGATAAAATTGTTAATTGTTTGTTTGAGGATGTTTCGTATGCTTGCATTTTATCAACGTTTCCCTGTATCGAGAAGCCAGTTGCAGATGACGCTGCGAATAAAGCACACGGAAAAAAAGAATTAGCTGACACAACCAAGAAATTAGTTGGCACAACCAATGGATTATTCTAATTCCCTTACAGCTCGGATTAGTTGTGACAACCAACAGGAATTGGTTGCACGAACAAAGTTTCATTGGTAGATGCCCTGTTAGTTGGGGCAACCAAACGAATGGTTGATACAACTATTCGAGTAGGCAGGAGAACAAGTTCCGGTTACTTGTCCATACCAACCGTGTCATTGCTTTCCGAAATAGAATTGCACTACTTGTAATATCCTTATGTCAAATTAACGTTAATCGCTTCACGAACGTCGCAATTAAAGCTTTAACAATATCGTATTTAGGTTATGTACAGATGCGACTCGCGTCTTGAGCGCCACACTCGTAACTTTTATAATATCGTTTTTAGGTTATGTGGAACAAATCGTGAATAGTTACCACAACCATTCGAAGTGGTTGCGGCAATAAATGTGTAAGTTGCTGCAACTAATTGCAAAATACTGAAGTACAGCAATGTGAATGATTAGCTGGCACAACCAAAATTTTTTTTCCGCGTATGCTTGCATTTTATCAATGTTTCCCGGTGTCGAGAAGCCAGTTGCAGATGGCGTTGCGAATAAAGCAGGAAAAAGTGGGAGGAAAGAGATGATGTTGAAGTTTGCATCGTTGGAATGCAACGAAATTCAGAATAAAAATCTGATTAACCCAAATGATGAAAATAGAATGAATTTTTTTTCTGAATTTCGTTGCAAGCAATCAGCAACTAATTGCTACGATAAATTTTATACCTAACTTCATCATTTGGGTTTATTAAAATTAATTTTTTCCTGTATTTCGTTGCGTTCCAACGATGCAAACTTCAACATCATGGAAAGAGACTGTCGGGTGTACCCGATTAACATGCTTTTCGTGTAGTCGATAAACGCAGAGATTGAAATCTCGGCGTGGTATCCGACGATGCGAGACCATCCCCCAATGTGCCCGGTGCCTCCCACGCTAGATCAAAGCAATGACCGATCTTCGGCTGTGGCAGCTAACAAATGTGTCCATGCATAATGCAGAGGCCTCTTATTAGCCACCCGGGGTGTCTATAAGTCACAGTTATCGATACTTTGCGATCATTATGCACTCCACTCGAGGCTCTTATTGATGGACGGCGCGCTCGGAGACGTAAAAACCGCGTGCGTCAACACGTTAACAACTGGTTGGCATATCTTTGCATAGATTTTTGCCAAAATGCTCGTTGAATTTCAGCTCGCTGGTCATTCGTATTTCTGCCGCAGAAACAGAAACGTCGTTTGCTGAGTTGGCAAATATCGGTAAACCGATATTGATGCTATTAACGGTTATCGGTTATCATTATAAGAGGCAACAGACACATTAAAACAGCGTCATTTGAATGCACTTAATATAATTCCGTCGAAATAACTTTTGCCAAGTTGGAAAATATCGTTAGCCCCGATATCGGTGCTATTAACGATTATTCGTTACAAGCGGTCGGAGATTCGTCGAACGGTATTTTAATTTCATTCCACGGATTTAATTCATCGATAATTAACCGAAGCGTTGATTGCTAAACCATTGCAATTATTATTGACGACTCGTCCGTCAAGGAAGAAATTCATTATTGCTCCTCGCTCGTTCCCAGCGAGGCTTCCAGCTTTCTTCCCCGTCCCTTTTTTCTGCTGTCTCGCTTTTTCGCCTCCGCCTGGTGTTCACGGTGGCTTCGGGTCTGAGGTGGCCGGGGAAAAAGAACGCCTGACGTTACGAAGCCAACCTCCCTTTCGCCTCCCTCTTTTGTAAAATCTTTGACGCGTCGCGCGGTGGCCACCGTCGAGCAGTCATTAATAACTTTTAGGTGGCAGATTTCGCGCGTATTAATCCACCATATTATACCGTAGCGGGACGCGGGCGGTGCGGGGGGCGTCCGTCGTCCTTATTTTCCTCGACACCCCCCGGTCGCCACTTCCGTCCCCGCGACAAACTCCTCGCTCGAGACTCCGGATAGCTGAGTCGACGGCTCCTTAATGAAAAATCTGAATCTCGCGTCTCTCCGCCCCCCCCCCCCCCCCCCCCGCGACCCGGCGCAATTCTCGTCCTTCTGAGACTTTTGGTATACACGTTGGAAGCCTCGCACTCTTCAATTTAGTTTTTGCCTCCTGAGCCATCGAATTTTGATGACCGAAGAAACAATTCTGTTCATTTACGTTGTGGGGCAAAATTCGTAAAAAGAAATGTTTAACATTAAAATGCAACCCAACCGTATTGGAAACGATTATTCGGTGCACTGTAAAAAAATAAGTAAATGTGATTACCGATCGTGGGTAAATATAAAATCATCACTATGGCAAGTCTTGCACCCAGAGAAATCGTTTTGATGGGATCTATTCGAAACAAATAAAATTTATTTGACTGAAATAAAATTTATTTGATCCAAATAAAATGTATTTCGTTCAAATAAATTTTTATTTCGTATAAATAAATGTTTATTTCGTACAAATAAATGTTTATTTCGTACAAATAAATTGTTATTTCGTACAAATAAATTTTATTTGAAAATAATTGACAGATAATTTTTTTTTTTCGTTCAAACAAATTTTATTTGATTCGAATAGATCTCTTTAGAATGATTTTTGTGGGTGTAACCAATGATTGGTAATCCGAATTACGAATTTTTGGGTTGTGTGGGCCATATTCACCACCTTCAGCTTCCACTGCGCAGTTTGTACACTATATAGAACTCAGTGTCGTACCTCCTCAGTTTTCTCATTTCTGTTTGCCCGAGCGTCTAAACGGGCGTAATGTGCTCGCGTGGCAAATTAACAAACGCGCCAGGAGAAATGAGAGAGCACATCACTGCCCCCCCCCTCCCCGCTACCCTCACCGGCAGTTCCTTCCCCTTCCATCCAGTCGAGACTCCCGCTTTAAACCCTTTCCAGCTCCTCTGCGGATGCTTTCCCTTCCTCGTTCCACCTTTTCCGTCTCACCGAGGGCTTCGAGGCTGCGCGAGAGCAACCAGATATAGCCCGGCTATAGGTGCGGGGTGTATATTATATCGTCACGCGATGCCGGTGACACAGAGCGAGGCGAATTTCGCGCGCAATTAGAGGAGACAAAGACGGGAGGATTCTCGGAACTACCCGGGCGACTCTGTTAGTCCATCTTAAAGTATTAAGAGAACAGAAATGTTCAAAAATGAAAAAAAAAAAAAAATGTTTTTCCACCCTGTGACACATTTTATTAATTTTTGTTATTCTTTTTTAATACCATTAAAAAGAAAGTTAACCAGATGAAACTAACACAAAAATGATCAAGATATATTTCTAGGTGATTTTCAACCACCCAAAATTCTACTGATAACTTTCTCGTCGTTTTTCTGCCTTTGTTAATTTTTTCTGTAGCGTCTCATTTCTCTGTGTGTGTTTTTTTTTTCTTTTTTTTTTTCATTTTTCATCCCCTCTTTTTTTCTGGGCTTCATCTTAACCTTTTCTCCTTTGCCTTTGAAACTCTTCACACAGCGCGCAAGGAGAGTTTCACGGAGAAATGTGCTCTCCTTGACCCGCTGCTGCGTCGTTGAGCGAACGCGTGAACGTCTCGCTCGAATCTCAAGTTCCGCGCGCCCCGAGAGGTGTGAAACGCGCGCTGAATTAAGCCTAGTCCTCGACTGCGCCCCGGACTCGCGGCGCTCTCGTCCCGGGGATTATAAACTGGAATTGTTTTCATTAGAGAGCAACGCGAGCGCCCCGGCTCTCCCGAGACTCACGCGACAATCGTCATCGTCGTCGACTACGACGACGACTACACGTTCCACCAATGTCCAACTAAACTGACGTATGTAAGTCGTAAAAGTCCGCCGGGTTTTCTCGTCTGTGCAACCCGAAGTACGACACTTTTTTCAAATTTCATTCCGGGCGCGACTTTATCACGCTCGAAATTCGTCGGAAACTCGAGAAATATAAAGTAATAAAAAAATAATAATAATAAAATAATAAAAAATAGTAAAAGAAAATTAAAAAATTAAAAAATATAAAATTAAAAAATAGAATAAAAAATATAAAATTAAAAAATAGAGTAAAAAATATATTAAAATATAAGAATATTAATATAGTCTAAAATTTTGTGGTTGCTTAGAAATACATTTTTGTTATATCATCAACTGCTAATTCAAAAAAATAATGTACACATTTTGTGTTCACCATTTTTTATGTCATTTTTTCTTTTTTTTTACAATTATGAACTGGAGATCGAGGAAGAGTTACTGTAGTACAATGCAGCAATGTACATGTACTCCGAGCGGAAGGAGAGGGTGAACTCCCCCTTTGTTATTCCTTTTCCTTTTTTTTTAATTTGGCCACGTTTCCGCAGTCGAGTAGAAATACGACTCTCCTTCCCCGCGCCGTTTCCTCGCGCTCTATTTTTTTATCTCCAAGGGTGGAATACAAGGGGGGTGAAGACCAACGGAGTGGGGGGTTGGGGGTTGTAACAGCGGGAACCTGGGGAAAAAAAAAGAAAAGAAGAAGCTCGTCGACGAGGCACTAAGAAAGTCCGTTGTGAACTCGACGATAACCAACCCGACGTACTAACTCCCGTTTCTCGTTCCGGGGTTTTTTCCGCAATACCCTTTAAGAACCTCCCTGCATTTTATTCAGAACAACGAAAATACCAATCGGGTCATTCTATTTGGAAACACGAGAAGCTCGTATTTATGCGTGACCCTGATCGATAGCCGCGAGCTTAACTCCGAAACGGTGAAGAGAGTTACATTTTTTATAACGTAAATCCACACTTTATACCGGGTCTTATCAGCCGAAGAAAATCAAACAGTGCCGTGACCTTAATTTCTAACATTCTATTTTTTTTTGTCCCATCAATAAAAGCAACCACGAGCCAATAAACCGTGTATAAAAATATAAGAACCGATGAAAACCGAATAAAAAAACATAAATACTCCAAACCAAGAAAGTCGCGCATCTATCGACACACGAGGACCAATGAAGAAATCGCGCAAAAGCAGAACGTTAAAACGTACAACCAGCTCAATTACCGGTTCCTCGCCAGAATATGTCGGGCTTATCCGAGTCTCCATTTTTTATAACGTAAATCCACACTTTATACCGGGTCTTATCAGCCGAAGAAAAAAAAACAGCGCCGTGACCTTAATTTGTTACACTCTATTGTTTTTTGTCCCATCAATAAAAGCAACCACGAGCCAATAAACCGTGTATAAAAATATAAAAACCGATGAAAACCGAATAAAAAATATAAGAACCGATGAAAACCGAATAAAAAACATAAATACTCCAATCCAAGAAAGTCGCTCATCTATCGACACACAAGAACCAATAAAGAAATCGCGCAAAGGCAGAACGTTAAAACGTACAACCAGCTCAATTACCGGTTCCTCACCAGAATATGTCGGGCTTATCCGAGTCTCCATCCCCGCTGCTGTTGCTATTACTATATAAGTCGAATATAGGTGGGTTCGATATAGAAATTCCGTATGTGCATCGATATATGCATCAATGCATTAATGTTATATGCATTGAATATGGTACATTGGTCATAAAGTATATTCACGTGACCCGTTATGTGCGGCACCCAACGTGTAATACACACAGGTTCGCATATACATTAAAATATATATATATGTGTGTGTATATATATATAAGTATATACGAACGGTTGAAGCGCGAGCGAAGGGAAGAAAAGAGAAAGGGATGGCGGGAGAGAGAGAGAGAAGCGTGGAGGAAGCGCGTACGTTATATGTACGAACGCGAATGGCTAAGAATAGGCTCACCGTACAGACGGTCGGATATAGCTAGGACTTTGCGCGCCTATAAGCGAGCGGGTCATTGGCATTAGGGGTTGGTGGGGTTTACCACGTTGCTCGGGCAAGTGCGATCCGAGCGAACGCGCGCGCGCGCGCTCCCGATGTTCATTGTGTGTTTGCGAACCAACTATAACTTGCGATACTCTTGGGTGTGCATAGATTTCGAACTCGCGTCGTGCGCGATTACGGGAGGGCGAAGAAGGGAGGGAGGGGAGTGAAGGCACCGAGGGATGGAAAGTGGCGGAGGTGGCAATTAAATTGCTATATCCCGGCGACGCAATCGTCATGAGGCTCGGGTTGTAAAAAATTCAAATGACGAGGACGTCGATTATTTAGTGGTTCGGTGCGGTCGTTTGGGGTGAACGCGGTTTTTGGTCGATGAGGGACGCCGAAATTCAAGTTTTTCTGGGGGTGAGAGAGGACGAAATTTCGGGATGGTGTAGCAGCAATTTTGAGTCGCTATCGTTTTTTTTAATTTTCAATTTTTTATTTTTTATTTTTTCAATTTTAACTTTTTTATGAATTTTCAATTTTTTATTTTTTTTTTAAATTCAAATGACGAGGACGTCGATTATTTAGTGGTTCGGTGGTCGTTTGGGGTGAACGCGATTTTTGGTCGATGAGGGAAGCCGAAATTCAAGTTTTTCTGGGGGTGAGAGAGGACGAAATTTCGGGATGGTGGAGCAGCAATTTTGAGTCGCTATCGTTTAAATTTTGTTTTTTTTTTCGATTTTTAATTTTTTACTTTTTTTGTTGTTGATCTGAGGAAGAACGATCAGGGGGCGAATTGATAGTGGGAAATATCACGGTCAGGTGGGAGATGATAAAGGGCGATCAATATGTTGAACTGCGCGCGTAGCACGAGTCCGCAGTTATCATTCTTTGTGAGTGCAACACGGAACGTAAAAGACATATTTGTAATCATTTTTTTTTTTTGTAGCCTACGGCAAATTTTTTACTTATTACGTAGGCGCCGCGCGCTTGAATGGACAATTGTATACATGAATAAGATTTGTCCGGACAGGCACGTTTTTTTTGTCCAGCCTCTCGCGGTTGAAAGCGACGCTGTTTCTCACTCGCGCAAAAGCAACTTTTTTCCGCGTATGTGATGAATGAAAAAAATTGATCTGTTTCGTAAAAAAATACATAATCACATTGCACTGTTTTTTATAGTTGTGTTAATTATTTAAGCTATAACTTTGCAGTTATCTTAATTTGAACTAATCTTGTTCTACATCGCTGTAGAAAAATGTGATGAACGAAAAAAATTGATATGTTTCATAAAAAATACATGATCACATTGCACTGTTTTTACAGTTGTGTTCATTATTTAAGCTACAATTTTGCAGTTATCTTAATTTGAACAAATCTTGTTCTACATCGCTGTAAAAAAATAATTGTCACCCTGCACCATATCGTCAGATTTTTCTCTCAGTGTTTTAAATCATCGATCGGTTTGTACGTAAAACAAACCATCGAAGCGTATCGAATAAAATGTGCGCGCGATATATTTATTAATAGAATTTTTCGACGCGCAAACGAAATTAGTATCGGGTCAGTCGGGTAACCGCGCTTTGCGAGTTTATCGGATAATCGACGTCAAGAATGACCGATCGATGCCCACTTTCTTCTTGGCTCTCTCGCTCTCTCTCTCTCTCGCCGCACGTATAACGTTTACGTAAAATTGGTTCGTCCCATGAATAAATGACGAATACGTGGAACTGCTCTTTCTCGCTGCACACTGGACGATATCTTAAAATATCTATATAGAATTCGTCATACGCCTACATCCGATAGATACACACACGGGCGATACATTATTCAGGCGGGAAACTCATTTTCCGATATACGATATCTTTCGGGCTATTTCCGAGCTATTTTCCCCGTCGATAAATCCGAACGGCGAAAAAAAAAAGAACGTCCGCGCCGTTCACTTCGCGCGTCGCTCACGACACTCGCGTCGCTCAGTGCTTAATTATCACGTGGAAATACGCGGCTGTTTGCGTGCGGCGCACGGCGGATCCAGATTTTTTTTACTCCACAAGGAAAAACATGTAAATACCGGCTTTGTTCGAATCTCCGTTCGTACGAGGAAAACACTCGAATAGGGTCATCAAAATAACCTTTACATGTGACCAGATTTATATTCATTTTTTTTATCTACTTACATTTATTTTTATTTATTTAAAAATTTATTTTTATGTATAAAAAAAATTATACACGGAAAAAAAAATATCATTGATTCAATAAAACCGTGGATTGTGGGCTGCCAAAAACAATGTTTTAAAATTAACTCCAGTTATCGTTGTCACAATCCGATTTAACATTGAAACAATAAAATATTCTTTTACCTATTTTGGAGTTATCGTTCCAATATCATACGAAATTGTAAGAACTGAAAGTGACATTGATTTCACTACACTTGTTTTTGGCAGCCCGCAATCCACGGTTTTATTTAATCAATGATTTTTTTTCCGTGTATATATTTGTTCACAATTTTTTTATACATATTTTCAAATTTTTTTAATATATATTTTAAATAATGTTGAATATGTTTTTTTATATATATTTTTAAAAATATTAAATATATATTTTTTTAAATATTAAATATGTTGTTATATATATTTTAAAAAATGTTAAATATATATTTTTTTAAATATTAAATATGGTTTTATATATATTTTAAAAAATGTTAAATATGTTTTTTTATATATAGTAAACGTATGCCCGAAGCAAATCCGGCGTACAACGTCCCATGCGGTAATTCACGTCGCGATACAGCAATTTGAATACTCGATTGAATATCATAGAGCACTGAATACTATAAACGCGACATTATACCTGTACTTCGGGATGGCGGGTATAATATTTATGCCGTAATATTTATCGCCGATCCCGAGAGAGCGAGAGAGTTTGAATGATCGTGGAGCGCGGTGGCCACGAGCGGAGCCAGCGCGGATACTCGCAATTCCGAGCTGCTGCTGCTGCGCTTGTGACGCGGGCCTCGTGCGCGAGCCTCAACGTGTATTTTCGTTAGAGCGATTAACGGGCCGTTTCGACGCTTGCGGCACGTTCTCCTGATAATAACAAAGAAACACAAATCGCGCGTTCAGCAGCAACACGCTACGCGACGAGTGCGTAATCGCGAGGCGGTCCCCGCCGGCCGGGACCGCAATGCACGCGCCTCGTATAGACGGCGCACGGTATATTTCTATATAGACCCGCGTCTTGGAATACAATTAGCCGCGCGGGCCGACTGTCCGGCGCACTCGCACATAAGTTTCCCGTGATCGCGACAAGAAATACTCGCGCGGCTCTCGCGACTCCCGACCGATCGTGACTCATGAGATTGGCCCCTTTTTCTGGGTAATGCTTTTTTATAGAACACACGACAGCGAAATTTGAAAAAAAAAATTCGTTGAACATCGTCAATGAAATTCATGAATTGTGAAATTTGTAAAAGAATTTATTAAATTTTGTCAACAAAATTCGAAAATCATGAAATTACAAAAAAAAAAAATTTGTAATTTTTTTATACACTGAGACAAAAATCTAGAATTGGCTTCAGCAAAAAAAAATTAAATATTTATTAAATAAATATTTACAATTAATGTTTTTTAAATTAAGTTTTGTTTTATTTTTATTTTTTAAACAACTTAAATACATTTTTATATTGATTCAGGATTATTACACCGAGCCAAACTTTAACTTCAAACAGATAAATGCAGAAAAAACGCATGATAAATTGGACTCATAAGATTGGCCCCTTTTTCTAGGCAATGCTTTTTATAGAATACACGATAGCGAAATTTGTGAAAAATTCGTTAAACATCGTCAATGAAATTCATAAATCTTGAAGTTTATAAAAGAATTTATTAAATGTTGTCAACAAAATTAAAAAATCATGAAATTACAAAAAAAAGTGTTTTTAGTAATTTTTTTATACACTGAGACAAGAATCTAGAATTGGATCCAGCAAAAAAAAATTGATATTTATTAAAAAAAAAAATTTGCAATTAATGTTTTTTAAATTAAGTTTTGTTTTATTTTTATTTTTTACACAACTTAAATAAATGTTCATATTGATTCAGAATTATTACACTGAGCTAAACTTTAACTTCAAACAGATAAATGCAACAAAAAAAACACGCATGATAAATTGAACTGGTAGATAATGCTTTATAGTCCGTACGTGGGAGCCCGGTGAGACTTGCGTAAAGATTTGCGTGAACAAGGACGGAAGCACTGCCGAGCGCGCGGTAGATATCGTCGAGCCGAAGCCACCGTTTCGTTCGGTGCAATATCACGACGGTGGGTTCGGCTGTTGCGGCCCGCGCGGGCGGTAGCCAGAGGACGAGAGAGAGAAACGTAAAGAGAGAAAGAGAGAGAGTGAGGGAGTGAGGCGCGGGGGGGATATGCACAGAGCGTAAAATACTGCCGCGGAGAGGGCCGCGAGAATCTCGAGCCTAGTCGAGAACGTTATCGAAACACGCAATGCAACGGATTATGTGTGCATGTCCGTGTAAAATAGATGCGCCGGAGGGAAGGAAGCGCGCGGGGCAAGAGAAACGAAATAGGCGGAGGACTCTGAGCGAGGGAACGAGCTATCGCTGATGTATGAATGGCGTTTAGGCACGTGACACGCTAAAGCATCGGTGAAATGAATGAACAAAAAAAAAAAAAAAAAAACAAAACGAAAACGGAAATTTAATACAAGTTGATTTACAAGTTCATTTCCACGGTGCAAATGTCTTAATAATTATTAATGGCACAATTATTTTTATTGCCACAAAAATGACAACTAATTTGAAAATAACTGTTTTAAAAAATGAAATAATTCACATGTAAAAAATAATATTTTATTTTTCAAGTTTTCTTAAAAATATCGTTTGTAATTATATCGTAATCGCGATAAGTATTTTTGTTATCCGAATTGCAACGTTATTCCGCGACGTGAAATTCGCGGCCGGTAACACTAACAAATTGCCTTTCGTATTTACGGAGGTGAGTGTTTGGTGGCCAGATGTTTGCTTCCCTCCGGTAAGTCTAGTTTAAATACCGTTATCAGAACTAGGCATTGCGGGGGCTCGCACCAACAAACCACGTGCCCGCTCGCACCCGCCCGGCCCATACCCGCCTTTATACCCTCGTATATGCGTGTTTCACGTTACACCGGGGCTCGGTTTAACCGCGCGCGCGGAGAGTGGGAATTGTATACTACACCGCGTGGCTCTTAGCGCGCTCGCGGAGTCTCGACGCGTGCACACTGACCGTGCATAATGAAAGTGACCGGTCGGCGCGCAATCTGTGCCGCGGGATTTTGCGGCTCGTATTAGCAGGCGGACCGCGGCCCAGATGTTATTGGACGGATTTGCCAAAATGTGTTAATCGTTGATTTGATGAAAAATTGCGTTTATTTGCTGAATTGATGTAACGCGCTGTAAGAAAGATTTACTTGAAATTTAATGTTCAGTACTGGAAGTTTTTATGAACTGGTGTATTAAATTTCATTTACTAGTGCAATCTAAAATTAATTTACGGCATAGCAATTTTTATGATTTGCTTTATTTTGGCTATACAAGTACATTAATTTTATTTCACAATTGTAAATTACAATTTAAGTGACCAATTTATGAATAAAAACTTTCAATCTTTTTTAGCAGTGCGATTAAAAAAAATACTTGGCTGGTATGTTGAACGTAATTTTCAGGGATATTCATGAATGTTATTTCGTTGTGTCATGAATACCGATGAATTTTCGTCACGCGTTGAAAATATCCGCAGCAGCTTGAAAACGGCAACTAAAACTAGACTCACCCTACGGTTGGTAGGTGTAAACCGTGGGAAGAAGGAGGAACACAATATTCGCGACGTTTCGCAGTTAGTCGCCTCGCAGGAGATGAGACAGTAAGTAGGTAAGAAAGTTATTTCCCGACCGGACACGCTTCAACCCTTCGTCGACTCGAGACTCCGCCAGCGCCCTCCACCCCCAGCGACTCATCCGTCGTCAGCCTCGAAATGTCAAGAAATCCGAGTCTTCACCCTCGCGGCTTCCGGGGTCACAAAATCCCGAAGAGAAAAAGACATGTGAAAAAATCAAATCAATCATATATATATTTTGGAAAGTTGTTTGTCTGTTTGTCTGTTTGTATGTCCCAGCCCCCTTAATTAATGTCTGACCTAAATAATGAAGTCTTGCCCCCCTTAATTCAAGTCGCGAGGTACTTTTTTTTGCAAGATATTGCATTCCGCCTGATGAGGCGGAATGCAATATCTTGATTTTTCAATTGTTTACAGAATGTTAAAGTCGGTCCCCCAAAAATCGCAAAAAAAAATGAAAGGGGTACCCCTTCTGAAAATTTGCAATTTTTGAGGGTCCGACTTTAGCATCGTGTAAAAAATTCAGAAATCAAGATATCGCGTTCCACTTTGCGGCATTCTCTTCGTTATAGAGTTTTCTCTCGAACGCAAAAAGAAAACCCAGGTTTGGACAATCGAAAAAAAGTAACCTCGATTTTAGCGAAGTGACGAAATTTCGAAAAAAGTGAAAAATTATTTTTTGCATTTTTCTCATCAAATTTTATGTTCTCCGGACAACCAACGGTGTTTTTCAGAACCAGCGGGAAATTTCCCATCGGATAGGGTCTTCAAACTTTACGAAATCGAAAAAAAAAAATTTCTCGATTCCGTAAAATTTGAACGTTATATTCACGTTAATTTATTTAACGTTCTAATTTTTATTCGAGCTTATACACTACAACCAGCTAGTAGGCGATATTTTTGCCCGAAGGGTCTGTAAAAAATGTTGAGGACCACGATCGAGAAAGCCGAACCGTTTTTCGAAGACCAAGAGGGCGGTGCAGTCAGACGCTGGAGGGAGTAAACTCCAGAGGCTGAAAAGACCAAGAGACGCGCGTCATGCATAACAATTAGCCTCTGCGAAAACCATGAAAACGTTCGGGCGCTTCTGGTGCTCTTTGGCTTTGCGCATAGCGAAGGCCTGAAGATATAGAAGCGACGGCCGTGGCGCGGCAAAAGAGAGGCGTAACATGGGACAACCCACGAAGCGCGGCGTCGCGACACCCGAGCGCGGCGCGACCCCCTTTGCGCCCCTCGACGTCCCCGGCGACCGGCGCTATCCGCGCGACGAGAGAATCAGCTCCGACGTGCCTGGCCACTGGCGGCCACCCCTCGCGCGAGAAGCACGGCGAGATAACGGAGAGTTACACGCCCTTTCCCTTAACCCTTTCTCGCAGTGTACCGCGTTCCGCAAAGACTGGCATTGGCCGTCGCAGGGGTTCTCAGATCCGCTCCCTGACAACACCAGAGGATCCATTTGTGAGCATTTAGTACACTAAAGTCCACCAACTGGGTTTCTATTTTTAGGCTTATGATGTCCAAAAAAAGGATTCGTTGTTGAGTCCTAATCTTAGTATTGGGCCTGCAAAAGTTAGACCATGATGTTGAAGTTTGCATCGTTGGGATGCAACGAATTACAGAAAAAAAAAAATTATTTCTAATTAACCCAAATGATGAAATTAGGTATAAAAAGTCATCATATTCATTAGTTCCTATAATGATTATTTATACTTCATTTCATCATTTGGGTTAATAAGAATTAATTTTTTTTCTCTGAATTTCGTTGCATTCCAACGATGCAAACTTCAACATCATGTTAGACCGCTCATTCAAAAGCGTACTTTTTGATTCCTACATGAGACCTACATCTTGACGTCCATCAGGTGTTATCAGAGGCTTATGTTACGAGATGGAAGATGCAAAAATTGTGGACTCCGAAGATACTGGGAAATTTTTTATTTGGAAGTTTGTCCGATAAACAAGTTGATTGAGACGTTAATTGATTGCGGTTGAAAACATGTATGTCAGTTATTGGCTGAGCCAAATTGGCTAACCAGACCAGCCAATGGGTTGAACCGACCAATTTAGTCGTCTGTCTATATCTACAATCTACAACATTTTTCTACAAATATTTTTCTTCCAGTACGAACCCGGGTGGAAATTAGTAGCGTTAAATCAGGCACAAATAAGGCCCTGGCTAGGCGCGGACCAGGCTTCGACTTAGCCCAGGCAGAACCCGATTTTGTCATGGGGATAACGCCACAAATTTCCGCTAAAAAATCAACTCGTTAAAAAATTCGTTATCAGAATTTCGCTAAAGGACACTGCAAGCCCGACAAAGTCCAAATTTCATTTTAATCAGCTCCTTTTAATCATTCAAAAATATAGAATCCTGCGATATTTAATATCGCGTAAATCTGCAAGCAGAAGAGATGCCGGAAATAAGAGTCACGTAGCGCGAAGGAAGGGTTGACGCTCGGACGCAAGGGGATCGCTTATACCGTGGTGGTGCAATCTTGGGGGGCAGAGAAGGTGGCGGGGGATATAGCGCAACCATCGCGAGCTTCTCTACACGCACGTACAGCCATATTAGGAGGAGAATAATATATGGGTCTATATATCTGTCCATCTCGCTTCCTCTCGCCGTCTCCGCTTATGGAGGAGGAGGAGGAGAGTGCGACCATCTAACCGAGGCAAATGCAGCCGTGAAGGGGTTCTCTTGGTTTGGCATGATTTACGTCATCTTACGATACGCGTCGTGCCGGGTTGAATCGGTCACCCGTCATACATTACCGGCTTCCAAGGAAATCCCTTGGAATATCTAAGCCCCGCTCTATGCTTCTCTCGCTCCCTCTCGCTCCCTCAGCTTCTCTATCTTAGGGCAGAACGTATTGCGGATGCGAAGCTGCTGTTTCAACTGCCGGCTACAACCGTCTGCTCGGTTACATCAGCTGATGCATAAGTAATTCTACCGCTCTATGGTCGCATGCTGCTGCTTCTCCTCGGCTCCTCTCTATCTTGTTTGTCTCTATATACGCGTGTAGAGACCACGACACGATGATACTCTTCAGCACTTTCGATGCCATTGTTCTCCGCGCACGTATCGCGTCACTCGTTGCCGATGACTCGGTCCTGTAACAACGTGGTTGCGCCGATGGGATAGCCAACTCGCGGGCCTTCGTAAACTGGCCAACAATGCGTGGTCTTCGTTTGGCTCGTTTGATCGGTTTTCCTGGATTCTTTTTGGATCAGGTTACGTCGTGGTAGGTGCGATGGTACAGCCAACCTGGAAACCTTTTGGGTTTTACTTGGTTAACTTGGTACACATTTCTGGATTTTCGTTGGACCCTTTTTTGGAATTAGGAATATGATCAGGATTTCACTTGATTCTTTTTGTAGATTTTCCTGAATTTTTCTGGTGACAACGTGGTAGATGAAACTGTGCAACGCTGAAGTCAAATGGTGAGCGATTATAAAGGATGTAGCAGCGTGTTCAGCTTTTCACTTGGTTCATTTGGTACATCTTGATGGATTGGTTTTTAACCATGTTACATCTTGGTACGGGCGATGGTACAGCCAACTTGGAAACGTTATGGTCTTTACTTGGTTAACTTGGTACACATTTCTGGATTTTCGTTGGATCCATTTTTGTAACTAGGAATCCGCTCAGGATTTCACTTGGTTCATTTTGTAGATTCTGCTGAATTTTTCTGGTGACAACGTGGTAGATGAACTGTGCAACGCTGAAGTCAAATTGTGAGCGTTTATAAAGGATGTAGCAGCGTGTTTAGCTTTTCACTTGGTTCATTTGGTACATCTTGATGGATTGGTTTTTAACCATGTTACATCATGGTACGTGCGATGGTACAGCCAACTTGGAGTCGTTCTGGGATTCACTTGATACGTTTGGTACATTTTTATGGTGTTTTTTTGTATCCTTTTTGGAACTGACAAGGCGGTCAGGTTTTCACTTGGTTCATTTGCTACATCTTCCTGGATTATTTGGTACATTTTCATGGTGTTTTTCATGGTTTTGTATCCTTTTTTGGAATTGACAATGTCACTTGGTTCCTTTGGTAGAATCTCCTGAATTTTTCTGGTTCCTGTAAAAACATGGTAGATACGTGAGTTACGCAATGCTGAAGTCAAATAGCATGAGTTCATATACGACCCAACAACGTGTCGAGGTTTTCCGTTGGTTCACTTGGTACACTTTGTGTCGCACTATTTATCTCCAGTACTTCGACTGCAGTGAAGAACATCATCAGTATACTTACTCCGCGATATTACGCGCGATTTAGCTCCAAGCGTAACAGTATGTTTATAACGCTCCGAGCGCGCTCCAGAAACGCCCACTAGAAAACTCGCGCTACTAAACAGGAAATCCTTCTTTCAGGTAATTGCGCACATGACTCATTTCAATCTCTGGCGAAGTCGCTGCGGTTAAGATCATTCAGCTCTTGTGTGGCATAGATCTCGGGGGCCTCGTTCAATCTTCCTCAGCCCTAATGAAGATTCATCCGAACTGCGTTCTTGGGACTCAAGTGGGAATCTAACATGCAGTCCATCCTGATAGTAGCAGAAATAAAAATGTAGTACAACTCATATTTTTTTCATAAAAACGTGTACGAATCAAATACATCTCATATTTATTCGTGTTTACGAATAAATACAACTGAGATTTCTTCATAAATTATTTACGAAAAAAAAAATTTCTTCATAAATTACTTACGAAAAAAAAAATTTCTTCATAAATTACTTACGAAAAAAAACATTCCTTCATAAATTATTTACGAAAAAAAAACATTTCTTCATAAATTATTTACGAAAAAAAAACATTTCATCATAAATTATTTACGAAAAAAAAATGTCTTCATGAATTATTTACAAAAAAAAAATGTCTTCATAAAATATTTACGAAAAAACATTTCTTCATAAATTATTTACGAAAAAAATAATTTCTTCATACATTTTAGTAAAAACGTAAATTCCGAAGTTTTGTTTTAATTCAGCTCCGGACCTTCAGATCTCCATGCAGAAAGCGTCAGTAGTCAAATGGGCAAACGACCGAGAATCGCAATAAAAGTTGTAATAACCGAAGTGCAGTCGCCCCGGAGGCTGAGTTCCGCTTATGGAAAGTCGTTCGCCAAGGGGGGGCAACGCGTAAGCGTCGGTACCACCGCGGGTCGTATACGCGCGTGAATAACATCTGCGCACGCAGAGAGATGCGTTGGCGTTGCGACTGCGATACGGCGAAAATGCTTGCGCATCGGCGCTCGGAGGGATCGAGCGCGCACGCGCGCAACACAGAGAAGAGCGCGAAACACATATGGGGTACAATATCAGAACGAGGTTCGGATCGGTCGAGCCGCGAGCCGGGCGTGACCAAGAGCGAGGTAAACACGTCAAGCCGGTTCCGAGGGAGCCGCCGAGGCAGACGTCGTATACGTCGCCGCGCGCGCGCGGGGGAACCAAATTAAACCGCATTCTGCATTGTTCCAAAACACCGCGCGCGCCGCTCACGGTGACGATTATACCGCCGCCGGTCTAAATGGCCTTGGCGCCGTCGTGCAAAGCTAAACGCGTCATTCCGTCGGACCGCAGGACGTTGTACCCCGGGTGCGCTCGGGTTCAACCCGGCTCTGGGCAACCTACCGGAGCAACCGGAAGTGACGGATTCCTCGGTTGTGGCCGGACAAACATATCTCAGAATTTTGCTGTCGTTTCAGACACCAATTTGAAACATTGGGATTTTTTTCATTAAAAAATATATTTTTTAATAAAAAAAAAAAATGAATTGCAATATACCAGAGCAAACGGAAGTGACGGATTCCTCGGTTGTGGCCGGATAAAGATATCTCGAAATTTTGCAGACGTTTCAGGCACCAATTTTTTCGTTGGGATTTTTTAAATAAAAAAAATACATTTTTTTCATTTTTAACGTTTCTAAACAAATTTCATTGCAACCTACCGGAGCAACCGGAAGTGACGGATTCCTCGGTTGGGGCCGGATAAAGATATCTCAGAATTTTTCAGTTGTTTCAGACACCAATCTTTTCGTTGGATTTTTTTTAGTAAACATTTTTTTATTAATTTTTTTATTAATTTCAATGCATCCTACCGGATCAACCGGAAGTGACGGATTCCTTGGTTGCGGCCTGATAAAGACATCTCAGAATTTTGCAGTCGTTTCAGGCACCAATTTTTTAATTGAGATATTTTTAGTAAGTTTTTTTTTTCGATTACATTTTTTTTAATATTCTTTGTGTAATGCAGATCAGATTTAATTTAGCTCGAGTGTCAGATCATATTACAAGAAATCGGAATAATTGGCCATATTTATTTTCTCGTCGCGATATCCGTGTGACATTGTGGAAAATTGCAAAAATGAGTTTTCAGTTATTTTACGTCCGCTCGACGGTCGCGCGAACATAGTTACAGAATGCACGTGGACGAATGTAATTTTCAGGGGGAATCGTCACGAGACTTGGACACCGGGGTGTCTCATTGTCGACGCGTATATTCAGCGTTGTAAAAAATGCAGATTTGTAAAATAAAAATAAAAAAACACACAGGAACAGCCGGAAGTGACACGGTCGGAGATGCGGTAGTTGCGAGCGCCGCGGATGTTACCAGAGTCATAGTGTCACGACTACGACGGTCATGGGAATGCAAATGATCCAATTTCCAAGAATTCCCGCGGGTCTTTGCGCCGCCGCGCACTTTTGCACTTTTCCCGATGCCGCTACCAACGGACGCCACGTTACCCTGCGACCTTTATACGTTTTTTTTTTTTTCGTCTTTCACCAACTCTCCGCAGTCTACCGACGTCACAAACTGTCAGCAGGCCGGAGAGCCGAGAACGAGCTGGGAGAAAAAAAATACTAATCCAAGCGCTGTAATACGGCGCTGTATTCCTACGGCACTCGAAGGGATTCCGCGTACCAGTTGCCGATGGACCGCGGCCTACGGACCCTGAAATTGCCTCTGGGAAATGATTCGACTCGTAATTACGAACAGTCTGTCAGAAAAAAAAATCCAGGGAACTTTCTTAGTCCCAACAAAAAAAATGGATGCAATATTTTCCATTTTTTATTACACGATTTTGATGATTTATTACGGGAAGTTTTGGTTTGTGTCCGTTGAGACTTTAAGCAGGTAAAAATTATAAGAAATTATTTCCAAATTACCAGGACAAAAATTTGGGTCGTGTCCATCGAAGTAATAAGCAAGTAATGAATTAGTTTTATTGAGAATTCTACAACTACAGAAAACGGTGTTCGCATACGTATTTAATAATATTTTCCATTTTTTATTTCACGATATTTTTATTTATTATGGGGGAATTTTGGTTTGTGTCCGTTGAGACTTTAAGCAAGTAAATATTATAAGAAATTATTTCCAAATTAGCAGGAAAAAAATGTGGCTCGTGTCTATCGAAGTAATAAACAAGTAATTAATTAGTTTCATTGCGAATTCTATAACTACAGCCAACGGTGTTCGCATACGTATTTAATAATATCTTTCATTTTTTATTTCACGATATTTATATTTATTACGGAAAATTTTGGTTTGTGTTCGTCGAGACTTTAAGCAGGTAAAAATTATAAGAAATTATAGAAATGTAATGTAATGTAATTGGGCCTCGGCCCGTGTGTATAATAATAAAATTAAATAAAAATAAAATAAAATTTCCAAATTAGCAAGAAAAAATTTGGCTCGTATCCATCGAAGTAATAAGCAAGTAGTTAATTAGTTTCATTGACAATTCCACAACTACAGCCAACGGTGTTCGCATACGTATTTAATAATAAAGTATTGTCGGTCGCCAAGTAACAATAGGATCTTTCGATAATATTCCTACGTTCGTCCTCTTACCGCGCGCGCGTATGTTTTACAAATTCTATATAGCCGTTGCTCACGCTCGACGCATACGTTAGAGGTGCAACGCGAGCGTGGCGCAACTCGCGTGCGTTTATCGACTCGTCGAATTCAATGCAATCTTCCAGCGGTCTCCGGGCACGACACAATATATTATGCATTATTTTGCGCTATTGGCTCTTGTTTGCTCGTTATAACGTTGTTTACACTCCCGCGTTATGAGCGATTGTGATATTGTCCTGTTGCAGTCGCCGCGCTGTTCTTTGTGCCGTTCCCATTATAGTGGCTAATGTCAGGCACGAACCACCGGATGTTGTGGAAAATATAAAATAAACCTCCGTCTAACGACTTCGCTGCGTCTCAGGCCGAACGTGAATTCCACGAAAATTATGAGAAACCGGATCGTACGACCAAGTTAATTTATTTCTCTTGTTCATAAATAAAAATGCGAAACTTGCGAAATTCTAACGCAGATGTTATGAAAAGTTTACCTCAAGATTCCTCACTGCCAAAAGGTGATTTACTGAACATTGTTGAAAAATATGTTTTTCTCTCATCTAAATCCAGTTTTGAGTTGATTTATTTTCTTATCCGAAAATAAAAACGCGAAATTTCTGTAACACAAATATTGCAAGAAATGTCCCGCAAATATTTGCAATGTTAAAAGGTCGTTTACCGAAGATTGTCGAACAATTTATTTTTCTCTCATCTAAATCCAGTTGAGATTTATTTTCTTATCCGAAAATAAAAATGGGAAATTTCTGTAATACAAATATTGCGAAAAATGTCCCGCAAATGTTTGCAATGTTAAAAGGTCGTTTACCGAAGATTGTCGAAAAATATATTTTTTCCTCATCTAAATCCGGCTGACTCGGCCTGCCAAATAAATGTTCGACCGGCGAAACATTTTCCTCGCCTCTAACACGAATTCATTTGCGGCACCAGACTAAAAAAAAAGAAAAAAAAATTATCACTATCATAACTAAACCTTTCGTGGCTATTTCTTCCTTATTTTCCCTCAAATCCACTCAAACCAATCGATCTATATTCCAAATTAATTCACACCTTACTATTAATGCGACTGCCCCAAAAAAAAACCCACTAAAAAAAAACCAACCCAAAAAAGTCGCGGAAATAAAATAAAAGAATTGATTCTAATTAACCCAAATGATGAAATTACGTATAAACAATCATCATATGAACTAATTGATATGATGACTTTTTGTACCTAATTTCATCATTTGGGTTAATTATAATTAATGTTTTTTTTTCTAAATTTCGTTGCATTCCAACGATGCAAACTTCAACATCATAAACTTCGATGGGCGCGACAAAAAACCACGTGTCCCTCGACCACGTGTTCGCATTCCAATCTTGCTTTCACCCTGCGCCACCGACGTCACCAAAGCCCACCTTCTACCTCAAGCCGCAACTCTTGAAAAAAAAAAAAAAAAAAAAAAAAAAAAAAAAAAAAAAAAAAAATCCTTCGCTTCCTATCACCCATTTCAATGCGCGCGAGGTGTCCAACACAATTCTTTAAAAAAAGAATCCATCCGTTTCCGATCGTCGTATCGTGCGTGCGTTATTGACGTCGTCGAAAATATACGAAGACACGCGTCACGAGCTTCGATGAAAAGTGTATGAAAAGTGTACGAAAACGCGCACACAACGCGACCCACGTTGCCGCGCGTCCGTATTGTTTATGTATTATCCCGCGGACGTATACAAAATTCATGAATTTACATACGTCTTGCGGCTGAGTGACGCGCGGAGAGACCGCGTGCACCTGTTGAACGACGGCGGCGGTGGCGTCGGCGGCTCCGGTGGGCCGAGCAGCTCGCTGTCGCTGTGACGTGACCCGGCCGATATCTCTATATCCCGCACGTTCGTGCGTGTTTTTTTTTTTTTTTTTTTTTCGTCCCTCCCCTCCTCTTTCCCCTCTCGGCGTTTTTTATTCTCCCGGCCGAATAAAGCGTGTCGCGCTTGTCCAATCGTCGTGCCCGAGCGATTGATCGTCGTGCATCAATTCCAGGAACGTCGCGTATCAATTTGCGGAAAGCGAAAAACGTAACGAGACGATCGGTGGCATTTGTTGTGTCAATCCACGTCCGTCGGTCCGTCCGTCCGTCACCCGTGCGCCCGGCGAAGAAAGAGAGAAACCGAGAATTTCCCCCACCGCGGCGTCAGGCGGCCCATCCAGTCCCATTCGTCAGTCATCGTTGAACCGCGACCTTGTCAACTCTGTAGCGCGCCGCACACTGCGCGCAGCGTGAGTGCGAGAGAGACAGAGACAGAGAGAGAGACAGAGAGAGCCCCACCTCGCGCTCCGCGGCGGCTGCGTCTCCGCTAAACGCGCGTGTCTTTTGCCAGTCCACCACGGCCGTTACAACACGATGGTTATACTCCTCTCCGTCGACCCGCGACGCCTCGGAGACCCCACCGAACAAACTCGCGCACTTTTTTTTCGATACCTCGATATCTCCACAAACACCGCCGCACAAAAAAAAAAGAACTCGAAAATACTCAATTCCTCGCACGAATCGCAACTTTTTCACTGATTCACGTCACAAGTCGGACTCGAACGAAAGAAAAAAAAAAAAGAATCACGTAACCAATTATATTCCATCTCTCGACATCATCTCCAGTTTCCAACTACCCGACACGATTATCGTTATTATCCTTATTATTATTATTTGCTCCTCGCGCGTCACGCACAAAGTTGCGGACGATCGGAAAAAATCGGCCCGCGCGGGCGGCTAGAAAAAAAAAAAAGAAACCTCGAGAAGCGCGGGACCATCCGCGACTTTCGCGACTATAGCGATTAACGAGCGTGTGTCTCTAGCGCGCGCGCGTTCGGCAGCGTCTCTCGTCCCGTCCCGTCGTGCACACGGAGCGCGCTGACGACCCGCGGCTGCGGCGGCGGCGGCGGCTCGAGACGTTAGTCGCGGCGACTACGGCGTTTGCCGCACCAGGCGGCGGGGCAGCTCGGACGGTTCGGCGTGGTGCGGAGGCCGCCAGCCGAGAAAGAGAAGCCGAGAGGAGACGCGCCGCGCGGCGGCCCCGGAGATTCGATAAATCCGCGCGACACGGCCGACGAACGTATACGCAAAACAGAAACGCGAGCGAGCGAGAACCGAGGCGCTCGGGCTCGGCGAACACAGCCCGCGGCCCCCACGTTGTTTGTCTCGCGAGTGGCCTGTTTACATGTTGACTCTCTGTTTACGCGTTTCGTCCCCCCGGCCTCCCCGCCTGCCCCTCCCTTCCCCTCCCTCCCTCCTTCCCTCCCGCCGGCCGCGCGCGCTGCTCGGTCTTGTGGCCCCTCGACCTCCCCGCTCGACAGCGAAGCGAGCGAGCCTCGCTCTGCCTCTCTGCCTCTCTGCCTCTCTGCCACCGCCGCGTCGCGCTATCGAGAAACGCGCGCGACCAGCGCGCCTCCTGTTGCGTTTCTCTCGCTCGCACGCGTGGGTAGCGTTGAGTGTGGAGCTCGACGCAACGATAATTCGACGTCTCTGTCTCTGTTTTTTTTCTTTCTCTCTCTCGATCTGTGGCTCTGTTTCGCTCGCTCGCCCGTCAGCTGCCATGCCGTGTGAGCCAGTGAGTCAGTCATTGTACGATATGTGCGGCGCTGTGTCTTTCTCTGTCTCTCTCTGTGTTTTTCTCTGTCTTTCTAGCTAGTGTGTGTTGGGATACGCACAGCTCGCGATTTCACTCCGACACAAGCGATTCCTTCTCGAAGCGAGCTTCGTTGTTAACGACGGATGAATCTATAGTTTATGTATATACCCGCATCTCCCCCCCCCCCCCCCCCCCCCCGGGGCTGGTATTCCTCCTCTCCCTGCATCGTCCATCCTCTCACAAAACGCGCTGAGTAACGTGGACTCTGCCGAATGTGCCCCGGCATCGTTTTGACGTATCGGTGGGCGACGATTGTTAGGCCCCGACGCGCTTTCAAATATTTGTCAAACGCGGGCTCCGCGCGGGATTAATGATTTGCGGGCCGCGAACGTGTCGCCCGTGTCGGATCGGCGTTGTTGGGTTTGGGGATGTCGGGGATTCGGGCGATGGTAACTTTATTATCGAGCAAGGGAATTTTTTTTTTTTTTTTAATTACAAGTTTTTTATGATTTTTTATCTCCTACTGGAGCGACTGTAACTTTTTTGTTCAGAAGGGGGGGGGGGGGGGAGAATATTATTTGTTGCAATTTTTTTCGTTTTTCGGTTTGCGTCGATAGGTGAAAATTATTGTGGAAAACGTGGAAAATATCGTTGAATAAAATGGTTGGTTTCACTGCTGTCTTTGTTGCAAAAAATAATCCGCAAGGAGAAACAGACATAATAACGAAATTTGCTTCAACGTTTTTTTTCAATGTTACGAACGATGTCAAGCACAATTAGTGACCCGAAATCGTATCGCCCGTTGTCAACAAATACCGTTTCTATAACTTTCCTCATTGATACATCGACAATCTGTCGCCGGCTCATTAGGCAACGAGCGTACTGTTTGTGTTTCGCTTCTATATCCGATTACATTATTTTCGAGTGGTCGTCTCTAATGACAGAATCGTCGCTGTCCATCATCGTCAGCATCAACTTGTGTTACATATGTATTTATTGTATAGCTTTACCGATGTGTGCGTCGTGTATACATCGAGGGCGTCCGTATATTTTGCAACAGAAAATTGTCAGTGTCAATCATGCGAACGATCTCTGCTTAGGTTTCACATTACATCCTGTGTGTCCACTATTTTATCCATCCGCAGAATTTACGGGTGAAATTTATTTATTATTTACGTCTATATGTAAAATAAAAAATTAACACTGTTTATTTATATTTCAAACGTAATTTCTCATAATAATTTCCAGTAATTTGTCGTGCGCCGCGCGACGTAAACACTTAATTCGCTCGTCTGTGCAGCACAACGCCGTAACTACTTCCACTCGTTTATTCCTTTTCTCCCCGGCCGATCGTCGTCGCGCCCGGCGGCTTCGAGGTCCGAACGCACCGACGATTACACGCTCCGCACGTCATCGTTATCCGACGACCAGAAGGTGCATTTTCCGAGGCGCGAACGAAATTGGCGCTTACGCTCGGACAAATCGAACGATCGCCACAAAAAAATACACTCGTTAAAGTTCATTATATTCGCAGCCAAAAATAAAATTAAACCCAGGACAAAAAAATGCTTGCTTAGAATAATAAATCAGCGAATTACAGTCTAGACATCGTAATTAATGTACTACAATAATTACGATGTTCATCAATTCGTTGACTAAAAAAAACAAAAAAAGAATATACGCCGGACGCAAATGGCTCTTTTTCGTCTCGAAATTAGCGCTTACGCTCGGACAAATCGAACGATCGCCACAAAAAATACACTTGTTAAAGTTCATTATATTCACTGCCAAAAAAAAATTAAACCCAGGACAAAAATGCTTCCTTGGTTTAATAAATCAGCCAATTACAACCTGGACATCGTAATTAATGTACTACATTAATTACAATGTCCATCAATTTGTTGACTAAAAAAAGAAAAAAAATATACGCCGGACGTAAATGGCTCTTTTTCTTATCGAAATTAGCGCTTACGCTTAGACAAATCGAACGATCGCCACAAAAAATACACTCGTTAAAATTCATTATATTCATTGCAAAAAAAAAAATTAATCTCAGGACAAAAATGCTTCCTTAGAATAATAAATCAGCCAATTACAATCTAGAAATCGTAATTAATATACTACATTAATAACGATGTCCACCAATTTGTTGACTAAAAAAAGAAAAAAAATATACGCCGGACGTAAATGGCTCTTTTTCTTATCGAAATTAGCGCTTACGCTCAGACAAATCGAACGATCGCCACAAAAAATACACTCGTTAAAATTCATTATATTCTTTGCAAAAAAAAAAATTAATCCCAGGACAAAAATGCTTCCTTAGATTAATAAATCAGCCAATTACAATCTAGAAATCGTAATTAATATACTACATTAATAATGATGTCCACCAATTTGTTGACTACAAAAACAAAAAAAATATACGCCGGACGCAAATGGCTCTTTTTCTTATCGAAATTAGCGCTTACGCTCAGACAAATCGACCGATCGCCACAAAAAATACACTCGTCAAAGTTCATTATATTAACAGCCCAAAAAAAAAATTGAAATTGCTTAATTTTTTTTTTGGGCCAGGACAAAAATGCTTCCTTAGAATAATAAATCAGCCAATTACAATCTAAAAATCGTAATTAATGTACTACATTAATTACGATGTCCATCAATTTACTGACTAAAAAAAAAACAAAAAAAAAATATACGCCGGACGCAAATGGCTCTTTTTCTTCTCTCGCCGCATTGTGGTATCGATCGGTTGCACAAGCTTCCAGGTTTTCACGGAATCGTGTACAGCATTAGCCGGCTCGTATTAGCCGCCGGCGAGCCAGGTCGAACTGGCGACCAACAACCAACAAAATGTAGATACATAAGTAGACGCGCGTGTGTGTGTGTGTGTGTGTGTAAAGGCACACGAGCGCCGCGTATTATGATGGACGTGCGACGGGCGCGCGCGGAGCGAGAAGTAGATATGGCTGTGCAAACAGACGCGGTCGCGGGGACGGCGGTAGCGGAGAACGCCGTGCGGCTCGATCCCCGCTGCTCCTGGAGAACGTCCCACACACCTGCGCAGTGTCCGCGCCGCGGCGTCGTCATCTTTGCCCGCCTCGTGTTTATTTATTCCAATGCCGATAACTCGACGTACCGTTTACGGAATTGGCGAGTCGCGACCATCGACCGCGACCACATTACTGTGTGAACCACGTACGAGATACGCGCGTTTTGCCGGGGAAGCAGGAAAAAACAATTGAGAAACCGGCGGCGGGAGAACGGGGAAAGATGGAGTGGAAAAGGCCGATAATAATAATAATAAGGATGAGGATAATAATAATAATAAACGTAAGGAGTGGGACCGGGATGACGGCGATGGCACCGCGCGATGACAAACGTTTTGTGTTGCTTCTAAATACATTTTGCCTTATAGACACCGAGGAGAAACAACTTCCACGAAGTCGAACGGTGTGACGAACGCTGTTGCTTGACTCATAATAACGAGTCTACAGCACTTTTGGTTACATATTAATGTTGGCTGTGTACACGGTGCACAAAGAGGGACCTCGTGTGTGCCTCTTGTCTATGCAGAATGGGTTATGAATATTCTTTATTTTTATTGTCAATATTGTGACATATGGGATAGTTGGGTAATTTTTTTAAAAGGTTTTTTGCCGGGTTGTTTTGATTATTTTATGTTTATTTTATGTTCTGATTGTTTTGATTGTGATTATGAGTGCCGGTTGACTAATAAGCAATTTTGTATACTTATAAATGTTGGCTGTGTGCACAGTGCGCAAAGAGGGAATTCGTGTGTGCCTCTTGTCTATGTAGAATGGGTTATGAATATTCTTTATTTTTATTGTCAATATTGTGACATATGGGATAGTTGGGGAATTTTTTAAAATGTTTTTTTGCCGGGTTATTTTGATTATTTTTGTTGAGACCGAATACCGGTTAACTAATAAGTAATTTTGTTTACTTATAAATGTTGGCTGTGTGCACAGTGCGCAAAGAGGGACTTCGTGTGTGCCTCTTGCCTATGCAGAATGGGTTATGAATATTCTTTATTTTTATTGTCAATATTGTGACACATGGGACAGTTGGGAGATTTTTCTTGTGTTATTTTTATTTTTATTATTTTTTTTTGTTGAGACCAAATGCTGATTGACTAATAAGCAATTTTGTTGACTTATAAATGTTGGCTGTGTGCCCAGTGCGCAAATAGGGACTCAATGTGCTTATTGTCTGTGCAGAATTTGTTATGAAAAATCGTTATTTTGACCGTCAATATTGTGACTTTGTTGGGGATTTTTTTGGACACTGTTTTGCCTGGATATTTTCATGAATATCATTTTTAGCAAGACCGCTTTATTAATAGGATTATTGACGAACGACATAAGGAAAATATGCGATTCGTCGGTCAGAACATTCGCGAGTCTGACTAATTGCTTGGTGATTTTTTTTATTTTCGATACCTTCTTTCCTAAAATGGTAGCGCAACAGATATAGAAAAATATCGGGTGTCCAAGGTTGGCTGTGCCGGGGATTTTCAGGTCGAAAGGCGAAAGCGGAATTACTGCCAGGCTTCTTATGAATGGATGGCACGGTAATAGCTTGTTGATTGCATTAACTCCGAGCAGAAACTCCAAACAGCACACTGTGTTCTATTCACGACGATAAATCCGGTGGATTACGAACAGACTCTCCATTGCATGCGCGTCTTACTCTCCGCCTGTCGCTATCGCGTTATTTGGTATTTGTGTTGCTTTATCCGACTCCGAAGAACGCAATTGCTATTGAGAAATCAGCAACAGCAAACCGCAATTATACCTGATTGATCAAGCTCGACAAACCCAAAATAGTGACAGTACAGCTTAGATTCTCGTCAATCTTTGCGACGGGGTCACTCTTTATTTAGTATTTGCGTTACTTTATTTAACCCCAAGCGGCGTAATTATTATTATTGAAAAATTGGCAAAATTGATGCAAACCCCAACTACCTAATTAGTCAGGCTTCACAAAAAAACAAAATAGTGATGCTACAGTTTAGATTACAATAATAAACCTTTATGACTCAATATTTTATGAAAACGTAAAACAATTTTTAAACAAGTCCTGCAAAAAATTGTTCAAATCTCGCAGCCGTTGCAATAAGGTAATTATTTATTATGTAATTATTCAGGCTTCACAAAAAACAAAATAGTGATGCTACAGTTTAGATTACAATAATAAACCTTTATGACACAATATTTTATGAAAACGCAAAAACAATTTTTAAACAAGTCCTGACAAAAATTGTTCAAATCTCGCAGCCGTTGCAATAAGGTAATTATTTACTACGTAATTATTCAGGCTTCACAAAAAACAAAATAGTGATGCTACAGTTTAGATTACAATAATAAACCTTTATGACTCAATATTTTATGAAAACTCAAAAACAATTTTTAAACAAGTCCCGCCAAAAATTGTTAAAATCTCCCAGCCGTTGCAATAAGGTAATTATTTACTACGTAATTATTCAGGCTTCACAAAAAACAAAATAGTGATGCTACAGTTTAGATTACAATAATAAACCTTTATGACTCAATATTTTATAAAAACTCAAAAACAATTTTTAAACAAGTCCTGCCAAAAATTGTTCAAATCTTGCAGCCGGTGCAATAAGGAAGAGATCAAAAATCTTATCTCAATTGTCAGTCGTAAAAAAAAAACCGCTTCGCATACAAAAATCTGTGACAAATCCCGAACGACCGTGTAATATAATATCAAGTATATCGTCCGGGTGGTTCGCGGTCGAGATACCTACAGGACCACCGGGGGACCCCTGGGGGCCAAATGGTCGCGTAACGCTTCGGTACATAGCCGTATAAACCGTGCGAGAGGATTTCGACCGCTATACGGGTTTTCGTTTGCGGAATTGCTCGTCGCGCGATTGTCGTGTAAACGTGCGAGCGAGTGAGACTCCGTAGATAAGGTAATCCGGGGACTGAAAATTCGCTCGCGTGGCCGCGCGGACCAAAACCACCGCCGTGGAGACTCCGGGGGTGTCGACGTCTCGCGGGGCCAACGGGTTAATGCAAACTTAGTCAACCGATGCTTCGACCCCCCGTCCAACCCGTGCAGCCTCTTCCGAAAACCGAGCGCACACTTTCCCAAATTCCCGTCCTCCTCCACACAGCCTCGGAAAACAATAAACAAGCCTTATTACGTATACCCGATTAACCAGCCTCGGAGCAGCGTCAGCACAGTTCAGAAAATTCGCATCCCCCTGGGCAGTCCGACGGGCGAAAGAGGCGGAAAATCCACCCTCGAGGAAATAAATATCGGCTCCTTATTGAAGGCAAAACGAATTGGAGTGAAGGCATTTTTTTTCTCTTTTTACAGAAAACTTCCTTATAACCGAAACCTGAAATGCAGGAATTATTGCCGAGGAATTGAGGATATTCGTATTGAGATTTCTTTTTTTTTCGCTGAGAATATTTGCATGGTAACTGAGGTTGGGTAAATGTATGAATGGTTAATAAAAAAAAGCCGGGCTTAGGTCACTTACAGACATCGACTGTCGTTCGTGGCTTTCGCGCACCCAACTCTTTTCTATTTTTACTCAAGTGCCACGTACGAATATAAATAAAAATGGAAGGGTTGAACGCGCGCTATAATCGACAGATTGATCGACGTCCCGTAAATTAGCAAAAACCCTCCCCCGTCTTTAAATCGCGTATCGAAAGTTCCAACTTTTCCCATTATCCCGGATATTCTCCGCCACTTACCGGGCGTAGACTATTCACAGACGCAAATATGCATCGGTATCGCGTGTACTTTTTCCCCTCTTCTCTGTTATAGCCGTCTCTCTCTATCTCTCTCTCTGCCCTTTTCGCTCTTGCACTCGATTCCGATAATAATAAGAGCGCGAAGGAGCGGCAGTTAAATCGCCTCGACCTTTATTGCCACCTTAAAGCAGTTAAGTTAATCCGAGTGTCGTTAACTTAAGAGAGAGCGAAAGTGTGGGAAGGGCCGATTCGGCTTTTCGGGTGTATTTCGTCGCGAGACAAAAACATTAACATAAATCAGGAGGCAGAAGCCAAGGGTGTCACGGAGGGTGGGAGACCTGAGAAAACGGGGTTGTTCTTCGGTTCTCTCTTCGATGTTTATTCGATTCCCTTCGAAACCCCCTCCCGAGAGGCTGCCGTGTCCCGTACTCACCCCTTTACTGGCCCCCCGAAACACACACACTCTCTCTCGCTTCTGGTTCCCTCGAACTATAACTTTCTCTGTTTTATTGTCGGCCAATTGGTAGTTAGAAGACGTGATAGCTAATTAGCCAATTTATTTACAACAATTTTAAAGAAAAAGAATGGTTCATCTGTGAATTATCGTTACAAAAACGTGGCAGCTCATTAGCCAATTTATTTACAACAATTTTAGATGAAAAGAATTGTTCAATTGTGAAATAACGTTACAAAAACGTGGCAACTCATTAGCCAATTTATTTACAACAATTTTAGATAAAAAGAATTGTTCAATTGTGAATTATCGTTACAAAAACGTGGCAGCTGATTAGTCAAATTATTTACAACAATTTTAGATAAAAAGAATTGTTCAATTGTGAAATAACGTTACAAAAACGTGGCAGCTCATTAGCCAATTTATTTACAACAGTGTTAGGTAAAAAGAATTCTTCAATTGTGAATTATCGTTACAAAAACGTGGCAGCTCATTAGCCAAATTATTTACACCAATCTTAGGGGAAAAAATTGTCATTGTTTCTATGGTCATTTCTAATTAAGAAACAAACGTGATACCCAATTGATTAACTAAAATCTAACACCGAAAAAAATGGTTAACTGGCATCTTTATTAGTTACAATAAAAACGTGACAACCTGTTAGCCAATTAATTTACAAAAATAAAAAATTCTTAATTGTACCCAAGATTATAATTCATCATTAGGAAATGACAAAAATGATTATCGCTTGCGAAAATCAATTGCCCAGGTAACGGCACTTTCTTAAAATGCTATAAACGCGGTTGTTCCGTTGAATAATCGAGCGTTACTTCGGCGCTATAGTCGGTACTGTATATAGTCGCCTATCCGCGGGGTCTCTATACACACTTCGGCGGTAACACGCTCGACTTTCCGAAGGGGCTGCCTGTCGCGTGTGGGGTACGCGGATGTGGGGTTTGAAGGGGGAAGGTGAGGGGGAGTAAAAAGTGGCTATTACACACCCCCCGTCCGCGGCGAGAGACGCGAAACCCGATCGAAGCTGCACACGCGTTACCTCGCCGCAACGTGCGGCTTTTGCTATTCGTGTTGCACGAGTGCCACCACCTCGCACGGTAGCGTCGCCCGCCGCGCTCTCTCGACCTCAACTCTTTCGCTTTTAGCGGGAATTCGATGAATTGGTCAAGCCACTAGCTGATGCCGATAAATAATGCATTTTCTGTTTGCCCCCGGTAAAAGGGTCCGTCGGCCCTTAAGCGATCGCGACCGCAACTTCGGCTGCCCAGCAGCATTCGGACCACTCGGAGTAAGGGTAGGAGGGGTTGGGGGTCTTTCGTTTCTTCCCCTGGAATTTTTTTCACGACTGTCGGACTCTCGAGAAAAATGGCAAAGTACAGAAATAATTTAACGGGTGAAAGGAGGAAGAGGAAAAAAAAATGAAATTGTGAGTGGCCACTGGACGTTGGTGCTTTATAGGTCTTGGGTGTCGACAAATTTGGTGTCGAGCGAGGACGATACACTTGCTAATGGTTGACGATAAATCGTACGAACGCGTTTTATTTTTTTATTTTTTTTAAATGTTGTTTCTGAGACTCAAGCACGGTGCCCAACGTCGAAGGTACAAAGTGTAAAATCGAGACTGCAGACAGCGTCCGGGTGTTGAGAAAGGGTGGAAAAGGCAGACGCGACGTGGACGGGGGAATCTCGGAAATTGCCGATTAATAATCTATTAAACAAGCAATTTGTGTTTGGGCGAGGAAAGTAAAAGAAGTTCGGGAAGTTCGGCTTTCCGCATTAATTATTGCGACGAGAGATAAGTCGTCGATTGGCTGTTGCTGCCGCTGCCCCCGCTGTCTACTTTCTCGGCTCTCGCCTAGTCCCTCTTCGCAGCCAGCCGACCACCCCTCTCGACCTCCGTGGCGCACCAGACAGCCGAGGGTTGACGTACGAAAGGGTTGCGAAAACGCCGCGCGAGGATCGCGAAATATGCGTGACCGTTGTTGACGAGCGTTATCGATTCGCTCGACGGTGCAAAAAGAATACTTCTTCACGTTTTTGCACCATTCCAAGGAAATAAAACATTTAAAAAAGTAAAACGTAACGTGAACAGAAATTTCACGAGGTTTAAGTCAAATTTACTTACGTTTAAAATTCATTTCTCGGAATGTAATGAATTTGATTAGCCAAGGTAGGAAATTAACAAATTAACGTTGAGTACTGCTTGGAAATATTTGTTTGTTTTGAACAAATCTTGGAAATATTTGTTTGTTCTCTATGTTTTTGTAACCATGCAATCGACATTTAAAAAAATGTTATTATTACTAGAATAGCTGATCGATGATTTAATTCAGCAAAAATGTAAGTTTTATCAAAAGTTCTCGGGTCGTCGAGTTGTTATTTTTTTTTTTTTTTTTTTTTTTTCGTTCGACGCTATTGAATCGTCTTACGCTCGCGATGCCTACACGGACAGTGTGTTGAGAGTTCGGCGCGGCGTTTACGTAACAACTGGTTTGCTACCAGTAATTGGCAAGAGCGATTCGCTCGATAACTCCCAGACAATACACTCCGCGCGGCTCAATATTGCGATACCATTATTCCTACGAGCCGCGTGGTGCATATTCTTTTCCCTTCCGCGCCTTCGATGTTTCGCACTCGCCCGCGACTCTTTCTCTTCCTCCTCGAGCCGAGTCCCGCGTTCTCTTCCTCGGGTTTTCTCTTTCTATCGAGCCACGTCGGCTCGTCAACACCAGAGCGCACAACCCATTGTTCAAAACGCTTTCGTTATTTTCGACGGTTCTTCTTTTTCAGCTTACCCCTCGGCAGGCGCGTTAAAATTGCGGAAATGATATGCGCGGCCTTCCCCATAGGCAGAGTGACGAAATGTAACCAAATGATCATTACCTGAAACACAGAAAAATAAATACATGGTTAGAATTATTTTGGTAATGTTGGTGTTCATAATCTGTAAGACACAGCGGGACAAAGATTAATATTTGCACCGGCTACAAAAATCAAATAGTAATATCTATGAAAATGAAAAATCCCTCTTTTAAAAAATTAATGAGTAACGGAAAACATTATTAGCAAACTATTCGAGCTGTGATTGGTTGCCACAAAAGTTCGTTTTCAACAAAATCAGTTTGATGTCAAATTCGACGTAAGTCGACGGGTGCGGCAGTGCCCGTAACCTTTTAAAGCTTTGTAAGAACGCCGCAGCGCAAAATTTATTAGCCTATTATAGGTGAAATTTTGAAAGAAGATATTTCTAAGGTCGATTTTGGTGCTTTTTGGTCCGGAGCCGGATCTACGATTTTTTACAAATTTTTTTTTTTTTTTCGTCGCCAGAAAAATATTTTTTTCAAAATCGGTTAAAAAAGGTTAATAACCAGTGTTTTCGGGGGTAGAATATGCGACTTGAGAATGATGGTATAGGTTAAAAGTCGATATTTTGGAACGAAAAAAAATTGGGGTCGATTTTGGCGCTTTTTGGTCCGGAGCCGGATCTACGATTTTTTACAAATTTTTTTTTTTTTTTTCGTCGCCAGAAAAATATTTTTTTCAAAATCGGTTAAAAAAGGTTAATAACCAGTGTTTTCGGGGGTAGAATATGCGACTTGAGAATGATGGTATAGATTAAAAGTCGATATTTTGAAAAGAAAAAAATTGGGGTCGGTTTTGGCGATTTTCGGTCCGGAGCCTGATCTACGATTTCTGACAGAAAAAATATTTTCGACGTCGCCAAAAAAATATTTTTTTTTAAATCGACTAAAAAAGGTTAATAACCAGTGTTTTCGGGGGTAGAATATGCGACTTGAGAATGATGGTATAGGTTAAAAGTCGATATTTTGAAAAGAAAAAAAATTGGGGTCGATTTTGACGATTTTCGGTCCGGAGCCGGATCTACGATTTCTGACAAAAAAAAAAAAATTTTCGTCGCCAAAAAAATATTTTTTTCAAAATCGGTTAAAAAAGGTTAATAACCAGTGTTTTCGGGGGTAGAATATGCGACTTGAGAACGATGGTATAGGTTAAAAGTCGATATTTTGAAACGAAAAATTTCCGAGGTCGATTTTGCCGAAAAGTTTTTCAGACACGCGCGCCAGCGCGTGTGACTACCCTAGTATAATTAAAAAAACGCCTATACTGTAATTCCGTTTTTTTTTTTTTTTTTAAGAAAACGTTCACACGTCGCCGGAGAAACGATCGCGATAAATTAAGTTTTCACCGAGCGACCGACGTGGTGGGCACTTAAAAAAAAATTGCGGATTACTAAGAACAACCATCAATCATTCCCCAATCAATGGATGAGATGGTTGGTTAATCGATAGAGCCTTAGCCCGGGCACTCGAGAGAAATAACCAACCACCCTCGCCTACACCGCATTTGCTTCGTTAGAATAAAATCTATATCTATATACATCGGGCAGGTAACGAACGCGAATAAAGAGAGCAAGAAAAACTTTGTTATTAACACGATCAATCAAGGGAGCCTCGAATTTCAGGAATTTTTTTGCAATTTTATTTTCACTTTTTTTTTGTTAAAGCTGCGCCAGGAAAAGCGGCTGATAAGACTCACTAGCGTTACAAGCGGAATTTATATATAGATATGCAAGAGGCACAGACAAAGTGGCGGGAGGGGGTCGAGCAGCGCCGAATCGATATGAGATCGAGTAGCGATGCTCAGTCTTTCGTACGTTAATTCGAGGCTCCCTAAACCCGCGCCGGGCGGTGAGTGCAGTCACCCTTCAGACACCGGGAACTGCTATCCACCCGCACCCGCCACGCATATCCCGCTATATCGAATGTGTACGCCTGGCAGAATGCACGCTCCGATGGAATTCACGCGGGAAGACGTTGCGTCGCGTCTTGAATATTTTATTCTAAACCCCCGAAACTCCCTCGAACGCGCTGCGCCCGTGCGAATTACGCGGAATGAACGCCGCGAAGCGACGAATCGTAGTCGCGTAGAAGTCGCGTGGAACGGGCGAAAGGGTGAAAACCGAGCGTTGAGGACGGCGACCAAAAATTGCAAAATTGAGCTGGAAAATACGTAGAAGTATTTTTCGAAACAAGAGCGCATTTTTTTGTTGTAAATTTTTGCATAGTCAACTGAATTGTTTATAACAAAAAATACGGTATAAAAATTAAACGACACGGCGATTATCAGGGCAATTTTATTCGGTGTGTCTGTGAATTTTTTGGAATTTTTTGGACCCGTCGGTGATGTGAGATGAACAATATCGAAAATAAGATTTGTCCAATTTTTTTTTTGTCGGTTGGAGGAAGAACATTTATAGACATTTTTTTAAATTAGAAGAAGGTGATTTTTTTTATTTGGAAAAAAATGAAACAGAGAAAATAAGTAAACCGAAGAAAATTAAAAAATGCTTACGTCGATAGAGAGTAAAAAAGTGTCTAAAAAGTGCAAATTTCGATGACTTCGAACTGACTCAACTTTCTCGACGCTTCGCGTCCGGCTCCTGGCATCACGCGGGAAAAAGTCCGGCATTCCGGTTGGTCTAGGGAAATGAAAGAAAAGAAAAACTTTTTTCCACCTCCGTCGAGTTATGGCCGAGCGCGTCTTGAGAGGAGAACCCGAGATATTCGCAAGAACTCCGGGTGTATAATGCAATCTCTGAGCTGCGGAAAAGGCGTTTATTGGAAACGAAGCTTTTAATTGTTTACGAAAGACCGAGAGGGGTTTCTTTCGCTCTTTGTTCATTTCACTCCGCCGAAGAAAAAAATATTTCAGGGAGAAAAGTGCGGTTTGGTTGGGGGCAAACCGACGAGTTTCTTGTACCCTCTTTTCTCGTTCGGAGGAGAAAAACTTCAAAATGAACGTCGGCCACTTAATACCCTTGGTATTCGTCGGCGACTCACCCTTCCGACTTCTTTGATAACCCATAAACCGAGATGTTGAAATTATTCCTTATATTGATTCACTTGGCTGTCATTCAGTATTTTAAATTTGAGCAATTGTAATTGGGTAAAAACACAATAAAAAAATACGTTCGATCTCGTCTTATAGGATCGACTTTTACCTTTTTTTCCTCGTTAAAAAAAAAACACGCTTCTTTGACTTTTTTGACAACCCATAAACCGGGATATTGAAATGTTTCCTTATATTTATTGATTTACTTGGCTGTCATTTAATATTTATAATTCGATCGTGTTTAATTTTCTGAAAAAAACTATTAAAAAATAAACAAATGTCCGGTCACGTCTTATGGGATTGTGTTCTTACGTTTTTTCCTCATTATAAAAAAATGTGACGCCTAACGAACTTCTCGTACTTCCTTGACAATATAATCGTGAACTTTAACGTCCCTTTTACGGTGCATAAAATCTCGTAACGAGCCGCGACGCGCGGTTATCGTAAAACTGTGTGTACTAATCGTATTCAGGTTCTCATCACGATAATGGATTGAAGAAGGAGGGGCGAGAAAACTTCTTCTCGGTATGTCGTCGGCCGGAAAAGAATAGTCGAAACTTTAATTGAACACAAAAGGCAGCAGCGGACCGGAAGCTGCGGTATATCTGCCGCTATCGGAAGGCCCGAAAAATAGCCAGGTTATTTTTGGATTCTTTTCAGCGCGAGGAAATGCGAGCTGAGAAAGGGAGCGAACGAGGGGTCGTTCTCGAAGGACGAAAAAAAAACGAAGAAGAGGCCTGGAGGGGCCTAGGAAAAGACAAAAAACGTCTCTGGTCTAAAGCTGGACCGCACGAAGGGGCTGGACTCGTCGGACGAGGTCGCATTGTCTCGACGTATAACGCCAACTAATCTTCGAGCCACGAGAGAGAGAGAGAGAGAGAGAGAGAGAGAGAGAGAGAGAGAGAGAGTCAACAGTCGGAAGCCACTTTTACACAATAAACGTCGTCCTCATTGCCTGATTTATACAAAAAAATCCTTATTAATTTTAAAATACATGTACATTATTAAAATATTACACAACTTTTTGATAATTATTAGACCATATGCGCGCTTCACACCCAGTTGATGCAAAAAATAAAATTAAAAAAATCGAAAATAATCAAGTTTTTTTTATTGTCCGTAAAAACTATTGCGTTTAGAAAAAAAAACTACCAGCGAATTCGTTGTGTATCGACAAAAATACATCGACATAAGGTGAAAAAAAATGTTTCCGCACTTTTTTCGAAATTTCGTCACTTGACTAAAATCGTGGTTACTTTTTTTCGATCGAATCTGAATTTTCTTTTTACGTCCGAGAGAAAACTCAATAACGAAGAGGATGCCGCAAGGTGGAACGCGATGTCTTGATTTCTGCATTTTTTACACAATTAAAAATCTGAACCCTCAAAAATCACAAATTTTTCCATACTTTTTTGCGTTTTTTGCGAGAAAATGTTTTCGATTTGGTAAAGTCTGAAAATCCTATTCGACGGGAAATTTTCCGAAAAGCACCGTTGTTTTCCCAAAAAAATGGAAAATTCATCAAACGCAAAAAATGATTTTTTTCTCCACAGACATAATTATCCCACACACCAAAAATCCTCATTCCCTGCTTCGAAAAACAAAGAAAAATCCCTCCACATCAATTCTAAAATCCACGTCCTCAAATTAAAACAAAGCCCACGCCGTTCGGCGCTTATAAATACAAAGCGACGACGCCGATGAATCATCGAAAGACACAGTCACATCCTTCCAACCGGTGCCAGGACAAATACACTACGACCTACATTATCGCATCCATAACTTTTTCCCCGCTCCGAAGCCCTTGACCGGCGGCCAAATATAATTCTATTTGCTCGTTAATCAATGACTTATTGCCCCCCGGGTTGGGTGGCTCGCGATCTTGGGGGGGTGGCGAGAGCCGAGTAGTCCGAATCTCGGCTGACGAATTGCGGAAAATTGAGAAATCAGTGTTGCAGTGATGCGACCACCACCGGGGCGCGGAAAAATTCTCCTCTCCTCTCCTCGCGGTCCCCGCGGCTAATGGCTCCTCCGGTTCAAACGAGCGCGTGCGACCTCACCGAGCGGTTGATACGCGGCGAGTCGCGCGCCGCGTCCGGATCTAAATTACAATTGCGTAACTCGCGCGAGGAACGCCGCGCTAAGCAACCACGGTATATGCGCTCCGCTCGAATCACCAACGAGATTTACGCGCAAGCTATTTTGCGCTAAACACGTACGAGACCCGTAAGCGTCGAGGGGGGAAGAGGGGGGGGTGAAGAGAGGGGAAAAGGGGGGGAGGGGGACAGAGGAGTATAAGAGACTGGTGAGGAGGAAGCGAGAGAGCCACAGGGCCAGACTTGGAGAGGTTTCAAAGCGCGCCTCCTTTGATGCTTTTAATAAATTTTAACGGTGCAACATACTCGTAGTGTGTGGAATCGATTGTAAATCACTGCGCGCCGCGTCCGGACGGTGTCGCGCGAATCGAGGCCCCGCGCGCTCGCTCGCTCTCGCACATACGACCAATTATAAATACGAAATTGGTGGAGCTCGTGACTCCCGAGGCATCGGCGTCCCTCGTGTGTGTACCCAAAATCAAGTCCAATACCGCTTGTTACGGACGACAATTATAAGTTTACCTGCCAATAAATATTCAACGATATAACGTGGGCTAATTTAGCGTCCGAAGTTGTTGGTCGTTCTTCGGTCGGATATGAATCGTAAATTAGAGATGCTAAGTCGGAGACTGCGAATCTGGACGTTTGGTCAAAAAGAGCCAAAGGGGTAGGCGAAACGATAGAAAATATTTTTGAAAGCCACAGTGAGAAGATAGTTTAAAGAGTTTGTTAATTGACCAATTTTTTTTGATCATGCAAAAAAAAAGTGGTTTATTCGTCATCACCAAATTTAATTGAGTCGAATGAAACAACATAATTTGAAACAATTAATGAAACAACATAACGATAAAAAATACTTCCTCCTCCCCAACAAAATTAATCATAACTGTTAAATAAACTCCGTGTAGGTCGGGCAAAGCGAGTGCAGCGCGAAAAAAAAAAAAATCCTCCGCGAAGCAAAGCAACACGAATAACGCATTTAGTGACTTAGTCGTCATCACGAAATTTAAGTTGATTCGAATAAAATAAAAATTAAGTTCCAAATAATTCGCTAACGATAAAAAAATATTGACCTCGTCCTCCCCAACAAAATTAATCGTAACCGTTAAATAAACTCCGTATAGGTCGGGCAAAACGCGAATGCAGCGCGAAAAAAAAAAAAAAAAAAAATCCTCCGCGAAGCAAAGCAGCACAAATAGCGTTTTTAGTGATTTATTCGTCATCACGAAATTTAAGTTGTTTCGAATAAAACAAAAATTAAGTCCCAAATAATCTGCTAACGACAAAAAAATATTGACCTCTCCCTCCCCAACAAAATTAATCGTAACCATTAAATAAACTCCGTGTAGGTCGGGAAAATCGCGAGTGCAGCGCGAAAAAAAGAAAAATCCTCCGCGAAGCAAAGCAGCACGAATAGCGCATTGAAACAGCCGCGCGCGGTGAATATACATATAATAGCGGAATGAAAAAAAAAAGAGGAATGCGCGACAAGGTGCGTTCGTCCCCGGAACATTTTAAGTGCGGTCCAGTAGCGTTTAACTTTGCGAGTCTCACCGCAACAGCGGCTCTCGTGTAATGCGGTCGCATTGACGAGGAGTGGGAAGTGCGGGAAAGGAGGAAGGGGGAGCAAGGGTGCACTCATTTCCACCCTGCACTCGACCGATTCACCACAGTGCAGTGTGCCCCCCTCCTCTTCCCACTCCCCCCTCCCTGATCATCTCGTTGATGGCAAAGTCATCGGGGGAAAAAATAATTACAATCGGCCGAGCTCTCTGCCTCTGAGCCCGCGTTTATTCAGTGCTCAGGCCTCTTTCCCTTCGCCCCCCCCCCAACCCCCTCTGTCCCCCACTCTTCTCATCCCTCCCACTCGTCGCCCTCTGCAGTCTCATCAATGTATACCTACTCATCGCCAAAAGTATATATTATGTACATTCCAACGAGATATCGCTGAATAATACAAGTTATATATATATATATATGAATATGTGTATATATATATATAGTATGTATATAATAATAATACACACAAACGTGAAGCGTTCGAAGCTGAGCCACTCGACATATTCGCGGTTCGACGAACTTGCACAAAATCCTAGCCTCGAACTCACCGTAGTCATTATTATAGTACTTGCTTCTGTTTTATTATTACACTAACGACGACGACGACGACGACGACGAATACGACGACGACAACGACGGCTACGTCGCGCGCGTTTGTTCGCACGAGCTCGCGAGCTCAAAGCCCGGCTGAAGATCCGCACGGCGCACGGAGCAAAACGCGTAACGATTGCCGGAGGATCTCGCGAATGTGTCAAGACGAAGATAGTTATACGGGGATTTTTCGCGGACGGGGGAAAACGAAATCGAAGCTTCGACGCTCGTCGCACCTTTGTGCGCGAGGGTAGAAGGAGAGAAAAAAAAATATATTGCTGAGCGAAGTTCGATATTCTCGGGCGTGTTTGTCGCTCGCTGAAGGCTTCGATTTGTATGGCACTCGTCGTACGTCGAGTTATTAGCGAGTTGTCGTTATTATTTCTGCTGGTTTGTATGACGCGATTCATGACGAAACGAAAATTATGAACAGGTGCTGTAATTGTTTTTAAAAAAGTTGCAAAGTAGAACTTCTGCACATTGCTTCCTCATTAATTTCCCTTTTTCACAAAGCCACCTCTATGAAGAAGCTTATTTATTAACTTTGGCTTCCTCATAGAGAATTTGATTATTAATTTCTTTTAATTATTATTAATTTCTTACTAATTTCTTATTAATTATTAATTTCTTGATAATTTCCCTTTGTGAAAAAGGGAAATTAATAAGGAAGCAATGTACAAAGTTCTACTTTGCAACTTTTTTTTATTCGAATAAAAGAAAATTTCATTACAAACACCGTTACATCTAATTTCGATTGTCTCCCAAATTTTTGTCTTACTTTCCTAACTTTTGCGGAAGTTATAGCGAAAATCGATATTTAAAAAAAATATGAAAATGTCGTAAAATCCCAACGACTTTAAGAGAAGAAATTTAGTTTTTCAGAATTTAATTAATTACTGCCGTGATCAGGGCGAATGAGTGACGACAATTTTTCACGATGACAAAGAGTCTCGACGAGTTTTCGGGAAGTGCGTGAACATGGCCAAAACATAGATCGAAGGGGAAGCGCGGAATTCGATGTGTTCTCTGATTCTCGAACTATCTCGGGGATTCGGCGAGTGAGACTCGGTCTCTAACGGACACGCTATAAATAGCAAAGCGCCTGGACAGAACGGATGGGTCGGGTCACCAACATCCCGACTGTGCGGTGCGTTTCTCTCACTCGGGCATCGAGACAAGTTCGGCCGAGGAATGTTCACCCCGCGACACTAAGTCGTGTAACCTTAGCGCGAGCGCACTCGCGATGCCCGCAAAATTTTCCCTCGTCAACGTCAGCCACGATTCCACTCGAACCGCGTAAACGCCGCGTGAAAATCCGTGGCGATCATGAATGAAATTTCCGTTCGCTAATCTCTGCATTATTTTCGTTAAATTGGAACCAATTATTACTCAATTTTGTTTCAGGTGTTAACGATTTTTTTCTCACTTTTCAAAAAAATTCTTGTCTGACAAGAACGAAAAGAAAAAGTTGAATATATTTTCATTAAACTGAATCTCATTATTACTCAATTTTGTTTCACATGTTAACGATTTTTCTATCACATTTAAAAAATTCTTGTCTGACAAGAACGAAAAAAAAAGTTGAATATATTTTCAATAAACTGAATCTCGTTATTACTAAATTTTGTTTCACATGTTAACGTTTTTCTCACTTTTCAAAAATTCTTGTCTGACAAGAACGAAAAAAAAAAAAAAGTTGAATATATTTTCAATAAACTGAATCTCGTTATTACTAAATTTTGTTTCAGATGTTAACGATTCACTTTGTACCAGCTCAGAAATTCTTGTCTCACAAAATACGGAAAATTTTGTGGTAAATACGGAAAATATGGAAATTTTTTTTCCATAAATGTTCAATAAACAGAATCCAATTATTGCTCGATTTTGTTTCAGATGTTTACAAACCTTTCCTGACTTTTTACCAGCTCAAAAATTCTCCTCGTCCCAGAACAAAAAAAAATCTACAAAACTACCACTCAAATTTTCACAACAGAAACAAAAATTCGAATCAACGAAAAACAATCACGATTCTCCAACACCATCAAAACTCGCGACTAATTAAAACCACCCCATCCTCATAATCTCACGATACACTTTTTCCCAAGTTATTTCGCCTCGCTCATAAGCGCCTAGCAATCATGAATGAAACTTTCACGGTCGTCTCCTCCAGCAGCATCAGCAGCGGCAGCAGGTGCGAGAGAGTCTGAACGTTAATGCAGTCAGCGAGGAGGCGAGTGCGAGGGGCAAAGAGCGAGGGAATCATCAACGAAGGGGCGAGAGAAATCCGAGTTCCGAGTGCCGCTCATGAGGTCCGCCCGCCCGTCTTACGCTTCTCGGACTCGCGTCATTTATTCTCAACGAAATTACGAGCAGTCGCAGTCGTATAATAGTTGGTTCGAGTAATGGCGAAGCTCGACATATAAATATACATAGCACATACATATATTTATATACACATATATAAATACACGTATATAAATCTGCCTTATATACTCGATATATATCCACACGTAGAGCCGATTTTAACGCCAAGAGAGCGGCGAACGAGGTGAAGAAACGTGGAAAGCGTCGCGCGGTTGGTGCGTCGACTCTTTCTTTTCGACACTGCGGCCGCAACGTCGAGGTAACCGAGAGGTGCAGTTTATACGTTTCCGCGCCAGGCGAACATCCCGCTCTCTCTCTCTCTCTCTCTCTCTCTCTGTCACTTCAATTCCCCGTAAGCGCGGCGCTCGCGCGCGCGCCGCGTTCTATTCTAGATTCATAACTATTAATACTAATGTCTCTGTGCTGTGGGACGCGTGACCGAGCGGCTTGAGCCCAGTGCAGTCGCCGGTTCGAGGGCAGTTCTTGGCGCGGTCCGCACTCGGACGTCTTTCCCCACTGCGCTTCTCGTCGCGTCTCTCGCTTCCTCGCGCCGCGTCTTCCTCGCTCTCGCTGGCTCGCACTTTCCACGCTCATCAATGGCACATTCAAGCTTACACGGATTTATCAACGGGAACGAGCCACTTCGGCCACGAGAAACCGCGACTGTAGTAGCGAGCGAGAGAGCGAGAGAGGGGAAAACCATCGGCCAATCACCCTGGCGCGACGGCCACGAGACGAACACGAGGAGACGATATCGCGACGCGCTTTAATCTTTATTTTGGATTTTTTCGTTTGTTTTTTTTATGCTTAGTTAATTTTAAGTTGAATTCTGAAGATTTATTTTTTTGGTCTCTGTTAAGCGAATAAACCATATGGAAATAAAACACATGCAAAATATATGAAAGATGTATTCGAGATGTAGAAGATATATTTTGTCCGAAAACTTCTATATGTCGGATATATTTTAGGATATATACGAAATATACGCGAGCGAAAAATGTATCTAAGATATATCCAGAATATATTAAAAATGTATTTTTATTGTATTATCGTCCGAAAAGTTCTATATGTCAGATATATTTTCGTGTATATTTCTTTTCCGTGGGGGGACCGAGCTCGAGAAGGAAAAATCGGCGGCCGATCGCCCGGCTCGGTCACGAGTCGAACAAGACGTTTTTCGTGAAAATTTGTTTTTTTTTTTGCTTAGCTAATTTGAGTTGCATTTAGATTCATTTTTGGAACTTTGGATATTATAAATAATGCTAGATAATCTCTGGTATGCATTAACGATGGATTCAATTGTTGATGTTGGTTAAAGATTCGAAAAAAAAGAACAGAATTATGTTGTCTCGCCACTTAGCGCTGTGACGCACTTCGTATAGCTTCCATCAGCCTCTGGACTTCCACACTTTGTTGCTCGTATCTTATCAGCCACCGTGTAAAGATGCATTCGCGTGATATGGATTCCGTAGAAATCTGCCCGAGATTGACGATCCGAGGTAGGAAGAGAGGAAAAAAAGATCTGACTGAGATGAACGCGCCACGTTATCGTATTTCGTTATCGCGGCCGAAATAATTTACATCTGGTGTGATGCCGGACTCGTCTGTCGGATCATTGGCGATTTTTAATAGCGTTCGAATATGGGCAAAAATGGTTACCCGATCGGCCAAAATAAATTGGGCCATCAGGGTCAGCCAACAAAAAACAATTAACATTTTTTTTAATTATAAAAAAAATATATAATCCAGCAAATAATTTTTTTTTGTATTCACGATGGCAAATTACAGAGCCCAGAGCAAAACGGGTTGTCTGATCAGCCAGGATAAAAAGGGCTTTCAGGTTATCCTATATAAAATTACTAATATTTAAAAAAAATTATTAAAAAATGATGATTCGGTAAATACATTTTTTTTTAATATTCCCCATGACAAAAATGCAGAAACATTTGATCAATTGCCAGGTAAAATATTCTCATGTCGTCCTGGGCCGTGTTGTGAGTTCGCCTGCCGGCTTCAGTCATCGCACAGTTCAGTCCGACTCATCTAAATTCGAAGTAGCCGGCAATCGGGTATAGCCATTTCCCGGGAATAGCCGGGAAAATGGAGCGTACCAGGGAATCTCAAGGGAACGTGGCAACCCGAAGAGAAACAAAACTCACAAAAACCCCGGACAGTCCGAACAGAGAATCTTGTGAAGTCGATGAGGACAGAGGCACAGTGGATCCGTTCTCTGTGTATTCGCAAGCTGCTGCCGCTGCTGCTGCTGCTGCTGCTGCTGCCGTTTCTACCACCGCAGCAGCCATCCAGTAAATCCATCGCGGCGTTAGGTATGTAAATCGCTTATCGCATCGAGTGGTCCACTCGGTATAATTAGGTAGCCCGCCCGTGTAACCCAACCGTCGCGCATTTGTGTGCGGCGAATTTTGGTTGGTGTGCAACCAGCTTTGTTGGCGAGACTGCGCTACAAATTCCGCGCTTGATACTCGCGTTCTAATGTATCACCGTGAAAAGAATTTGTTAACAAATCTTTCGTCGGACACGGCGACGCAAATATTTATCGTCACCAATTTTAAGTTGAGCCAAGGAAGACTAATTCGCCCCACATGAAATATTAAATCATTCGTTAACAATTATAAAATAAAAATGTTGATTCAACTTAAATTTGGCAGTGATAAATAAAAAATTGTTTCACTATAACGAAATAATTTGTCAACAATTAACGAAAGCTCCACTTTTGGTGATTTTGAAAGCTGATATATAAAAAAACGAAAGGGTGCCCCTTCAAAAAATTTGCGATTTCTGAGGGTCTGACTTCAACATCCTGTCAAAAATTCAGAAATCAAGATATCGCGTTCCGCTTTATAGCATACTCGACGTCATAGAGTTTTCTCTCGAATGCAAAAAGAAAACCCAGGTTTGATCGAAAGAAAAAAAAGTAACTTCGATTTTAGCGAAGTGACGAAATTTCGAAAAAAGTGAAAAATCACTTTTTGCATTTTTCTCGTCGAATCTTATGTTTTTCGGGCAAACATCTGTGCTGTTCGGAATCAGCGGGAAATTTCCCATCGGATAGGGTCTACAAATTTACGAAGTCGAAAAAAAAAAAAAAAATCGATTTCGTAAAATCTGGACGTTAATTTCACGTTCATTTTCTTAACGATCTAATTTTGATTCGAGTATATAGCGAGCGCACGAAGCGCACGAGCCACTACAGCCTGCTAGTTTACTAATATTTCCCTAAATAAAATAAGTGGCCAGATTGGACCAAAACGTTTAAATGTTTTTTTTTTTTTTTTCACTTTCTGATTAGTCGTTTCCGAGACTTTACAGCTGCAGCCTTTAGCTGCTCAGTCGCGAGATTCCGCCACGGTTAATAAATCGTAGGTACACAGATATTCGTTCTGGTTTGCAGCTCCGTCTCTGTCTTTCGTTGTGAGACGAGCCTAACGAGTGTATGTGTCTAATGGCAATGAGTACGACGAGTGCTAGCTGCTTTAATGCTGCTGCCGGTGATGCTGATGCTGGCGCGTTGATGCCGAGCGTCATATATATACACATCGCTGATGCTCTTCGCCAGGCTGCTACTCGCGGAATTAGGCTCTTCCGCCGTTGTTTCTATTACAAAATAGATGGCACGATATTGCGAAGTGGCCCCTGTGCTTGTACCAATGCAGCGCCGCTTGCAACGTGTGCACCGTTGGTGCTTGTGTTAAGCCGGAACATTTCAGTTCCTCACCTACATTCTGCGTACGATGGAGGATGCAGTTGTTCTCGGCTTATTGTGTATAATGAGCCAAAAGTGTGTCAAAAAAAGTGTGTTTTTTTTTTATTAAAATAATTAATTTTGTATTGGTCTGTTTATTGCGATTAAAAAATTATTCACACTGTCCTCGTTTTTTGAGAGCAACGGATGAAAATAAAGCGAAGTGTCTATGAATTTTCAGCAAGCACGTGGTTAGCATGATGGATTATTATTGTTCATAATGAGCTAAAACTGTCTGGATTACATTTTTTTGTATTAATTAATTAATGTTGTGTTGATCGAGGAGGCTACTTTCTGCGCAGAAGAATTATTCACACTCTCCTCACTCCCAGAGAGTAGCGGATCAAGATAATCTGAAGTATCCATGAATTTTCGTTCCGTAATCTGCGAGCACGTGGAGTTACGTGAGCGCGAATTGAAATATCAAGATACGGAATGAGGACAACTTCCCGAGGTTGCTCCGGCTCAGCCTCAACCCCCACAATCCTTCTGAGCGTTAAACTGCACATTTGCTTGTTTAAAAAATATTTTTGTGATTGCGATAGAGACTTTCGAACTTTATGGGAGAGTCGATCAAATGCATTGTAAATGCATTTAGTAATGAATCAATTATTGGCTTCGATGACGCCGCAAAAGTTAAATTACCCCTAAATACACCTCTCATTCAACACCTACCATGATTCAACTAATAACCGACAAACCACAAAAAAATCCAAAACTCCTTCCTCAAAACAGATTGCGACACCCATCCAAAATTAGCGACGAATATCTCGCCTATCGAGCTCATCCCCTGACGTCCAAAACAGTTGCCTTAGACGACCCTGCTAAAAGCCAAATCGCCCCCAAACACATCTCTCATTAAACACCTACCGCGATTCAATAAATAACCAGCAAAAAAAAATCCAAAACTCCTTCCCCAAAACACAAGCCTCACTCATCCAAAATTAGCAATAAATCTGCAGTCAACAAATATCCCACTCATGAAGCTCGCTCGCACAGCGTTCGAAATTGTTGTCTCGGAGGACACCGCGAAAAGCCAAATTGCTCCTAAATATAGCTCTGCGCGCGCGCGGGCACATAGCGTAGGCATCATCGGTCGCAGCATGGGCAGAGTGTAATAAGTAATAAGTAGATGCATATATCACGGCTCGGTAAGTTGTATGCCGTAACCGATGCCCCGTGCGCATCTCGCGCAAGCACAACGATCGTCGCCGCATCATCATCATCGTCGTGATTATCGTCATCAGTAGCAACAGCTGGCGGCGGCGGCGGCGGCGACGGCGACGATGGAGGAGGGAGGAGGCGGAGGAGGAGGCGACAGCTATCGCGTCGCGCGAGCCTCCGATGCAACCGGGCCCTCTAGGCGTCCACCGAGCGCACGACCGAGACGCAGCTAGTGGGACTAGGTATACACGCCACCGGGCTATGCCAGTTAGTTGGTGGTTGTATAGTAAACCGGAGCCCATGCATCGCGCGTCGTTCCGCTCTGGATCGGTGGTGGTGCTCACGTGAACGACAGGAAGCTACCAATCGTCTTTGACGATTATCCCTCAGAGCTGCTGCTGCTGCTGCTGCTACTGATGCTGATGCTGATGCCTAGGCCTCTCCACCTCCTCCTACTCTTCGGCGACCGTAAACGCATCGGTGTGCATCAGGGACGGTGTTAAGTAGATTCGGCTCTGACCGAGCAGACAGCACGACCTATCGCGCGCCGCGCGCTCTGTAAATAGGTGGAACGTCAGTGTTACATGTCACACGGCAGAGTGCAACAGGAGTTCACCTTTTTTTGTTGCAATTTTTAACACGTGGATTTTTTACTTCATGCAATATTTTTTTGTCTTGCAAATAAATTGCAGTCATTGATCTAATTAGTTTGGAATTGTGACATTAATTCAGCTATTAATGAAACTATGAAAGTCGTAAAAAAATTATGAATTAACACAGGAGAATTGACACAGGAATTGTGACATTAAATCAGCTATTAATGAAACTATGAAAGTCGTAAAAAAATTATGAATTAACACAGGAGAATTGACACAGGAATTGTGACATTAAATCAGCTATTAATGAAACTATGAAAGTCGTAAAAAAATTATGAATTAATTAAGCGACTGATATTGATGATGACATTTTTTTCTTTGATTTTGAGGATTTTTTTGTTGGCTCCATCGGTGTGCATCGGTATGCATCAGGGACGGTGTTAAGTAGATTCGGCTCTGACCGAGCAGACAGCACGACCTATCGCGCGCCGCGCGCTCTGTAAATAGGTGGAACGTCAGTGTTACATGTCACACGGCAGAGTGCAACAGGAGTTCACCTTTTTTTGTTGCAATTTATAAAACGTGGATTTGATGGACTTGATGCAATATTTTATTTATTTCTTGCAAATAAATTGTAGTTATTGATCTAATTAGTTTGGAATTGTGACATTAATTCAGCTATAATCGAAACTCTGAAAGTCGTAAAAAAATTCTAAATTAATTAAGCGACTGATCTTAATGATGACATTTTTTACATTCATTTTGAGGATTTTTTGTTGGCTCCATTTCTCAAAATGCGACCGCTCGAAGAATCACGGGGATCGTTTAACGCGTCAAAACAATCAGATTAATGGCTCTCCCCGTGGTCGATTATAGCGCGCCGATTCTTCCCTTTGACGACACGAAGGGAGGCCTTATACATAATAATTCACGAAGCGAATGGCAGAGGACATGATAGCCTAATTCTGTTACTTGTGAACGTGCGCGAAATTAAACGGCCTATGTACAGCGAGAGCCGATGTTGCAGGCGAGGATGATGAGAGAGTTCTGTGTATCGATGTGTCGTTTGTAGTTGCTGTGCTCCACTGCCGAGTTTCACCACACCGACGCACACCCACGCGGCTCTCTGACAGTGGAGGGTCAACCCAGCAGCAGCATCAACGGGCCCGGTAAACCGCGCGCTACACATCATTATCATAAATGCCCGCGATACGACCCACGCGTAAATCTGTTTCGCAAATCGCAAGCGGCCGACCAACCGCCGCGGTTATGTCATCCCTACACCAGCGACACGACGATACCAGCGAGCGGCAGCAGCAGCAGCAGCAGCGGCAGCATCGCGCCGAGAGTGCGGCACGGGCGGCGTGCGCGAAATTGATACTTGGACTGTTAACGCTAACGCACGTCCTTCTCGTCTTCCTTGTCTTTTTTCGTCACGTTGGAGACTGCTCTGGATTCGACGACTCGCGAGATTTAACCGCCAAGTGTCGGTGCGGCTATTGATTAACATCGATTTATATCTCGGGGATTAAGGGGGATTGATCGAGTGGAAAATGTATCGGCGAGATTCGGAATCTCAGATTTTCTTTGGGCACAAAAGAAATGACATTGTTATCATTGCTCGGACTGGGGTCAAGGTGAATTGAATATTTTCGCGATTAGAGATTAATTTCTTTTTTTTTTCACAGGTTTTGTGTGGAGGACTGGTGGAAAATATTTTTCATTCATGTTTAAAAAAAAAAATTATTTAAGGTGGTAAAAGTCTTGAGGTTTTCCTTCGAGATACCAAGGTGGATGAAAATTGTGGCAACAGACGTACCGATGCTTTTTTTTACAGGTTTTGTGTGGAGGACTGGTGGAAAATATTTTTCATTCATGTTTTTTTTATTTTTTATTTAAGGTGGCAAAAGTCTTGAGGTTTTCCTTCGAGATACCAAGGTCGATGAAAATTGTGGCAACAGACGTACCGATTTTTTCTCGTCTCATCGAGATAAAGCGCCATAACTCGTCTATCTCGGAATGCGTCACTGCGAGAGTCTCTATGTGCGTATGATATTTAGTGGCACGAGGTAAACTCGGATCCGCGCTTGAGCGCTGCGAGAGGGCGGCGAGAGCGATCGTGAAATCACGAGAAACGAGGCGTGTAAATAAGTGTACACGGGTATACGGTAAACAAGATGACAATGCGCGGGTCTCGCGGCGGAGATGGAGGGGCTCGCTCTTATCGTCGGCAAAAAAACCATCGTGCAAACAATAACGACACGCTGATAACGCGGGCGATATAGATAGATAGATAGACAGATAGACAGATAGAATATTTATTCGCTCTCACTCGGATAATTCCTCCGAGAGCGCAGATAGCGTCGCCATATAAGACAAGATATACCAATAATATCAATACAAAAAGTGACAATAGTTGACGCAATTTTCCCAGGAATTAATAATTGATTCTTCGAAAATTTGCGGTATTCAAAGTTTATTGAAAAAACAAAATTAAATTGTTTTTCCAGCTTATAACGAACCTGCCATTTTTTTCAAGAATTAATTCCTGATTACTTGCAAATTTGTGTTGTTCGCATTTTGTTGTAATCATTGATTCTTTGAAAATTTGCGGTAGTCAAACTTTATTGAAAAAACAAAATTCAGTTATTTTTCCAGTTTATAACCGAACCTGCCATTTTTTCAAGAATTAATTCTTGATTACTTGCAAATTTGTTTTGTTCGCATTTTGTCGGCTGTTAAAAATGGAATTTTTTATTCAGCTTGTAACGAACCTGCTCCGGTTGCAGCCCGGCGGCTCACAAATCAGGAATTTTTATGCCGCCTTCTCGCCAACCCATGAAGAAACACATTTCTAACTCTTCCAAAGTCAGTGTAAACGACACGACGAATATTCCACACACTCGGGTGTCATTAAGGACCCGGGAGACCCTTTGAGATTTCGTTCTCGAAGCTGTTGAGCTACGACTCCGAGGAAAACAAAACTGCGCTCTCCTCGAGCGCGCGAAACTTTTTAGAGGATTGATTTTCGAGCGATTTCACGTCAAGCGAGCGTCGCCTCACCCCCACGGCGAGAATGAGTCGAAACACTGGCGCAAATTTGTTGCCTTCCTCGCAAAAATTTCGATCACCAAATCCGAGTGACCGAGTCTCGTGATTTTTTTTTTTAACCTCGATGCACTTGTCACTGAACTGTAATTTAGTCGCGCGACTGGTGATCTGACTCTTTGAGTTGCGGGTTGTTGAGATCTCGCGCAATAATCATTGAGAACCTCGCGAAACGAGCCGAGGGGCCAAACGCACTCGAGTTGCACACGACACGTGCCAATGGAAATTTTTCGTTTTATTTTTCGTTGTGTTAATTAATACACAAACAAATAACCGCGATTCGGCTGTGAAAGCGAAACAAACAGCAGTCGTCGCGCGGGAAGATATTTCGTACTCTCGCACCAACATCCGAGGATCAAGTAAGACACCAAACTGATTGAAACCGCCACCGGTTCTACAGCCTCGATCAACGTCCCCCGCCGCGACTGGCAAACGGTGTCGACAAACTGATAAGACCTGATACACAACCACTCCTCACTGCTATATACACAGTTCGTCCGGTTGATTGACTCAGAGATTGCAAGAGAAACGAGAAAGTGACTTCCAAAAAAATGTACAATTTTCTCGCAAAATATGAATTAAAAAAAAAATTCTCAATAAAACAAAAATCGTGCAGAAATGAGATGAAACCAAAAATTATCATCACCAATGGCAACGCTAGCATGAAAATGAAAAAGAGTCTAGAAATATAATTTTGAACGTTATTTATACAGCAGATACAAAAACTGAGTAAAACTCAGTATTTTTTTTATTTTTATTATCGTTCAGATAAAATGACAAATTATTTTGAAACGACAAAATAATGTTTACAACAACGACGATTCCCATTGGCCAGAAACTGACTTTACTCCGTCCACGCCAATCGCGAATTGTCGCGATAGCGTCCGAACGCTAAATTGCTATTAATACGCGGTTGGTCAATCGATATAAAATTGCTCGTACCGAACAATGTCACGCTCGTCACCATTGCCAGTGAACTCCCGCTTGTTTATTTATTCAATATTCTCGCTTATCTGTTCTCAAAGAGAGGCTGATAGCGGACGGCCGTCCGCGTGGATTACCGCGCGCTATAATCACACATGCAACTTTTCCTTGTGTATTTTCAATGCACACTTCACGACGTTGAAGTTGCGATTTTCCGTATCTGTAAGCAATCCAAAGAACTGTAACAATATGGGACCAAAACGCATTAATAAAAATACCAATCCCACTTTACCAGTAACCAATCAACTAATTAAAAAACTTTCTAATAAAACCCAAAACAAAAAAATGACGACCGACAGAAAGCAATAAAAACAGCCGCCTATACAAAATCAAAAAAGTGACAAATGTCTCCCAGAAAATTGTGACGTTTCTCATTCACGTCGTCGGCACCATCGACGTTTTTCATTCCACCCTCAATCACCACAATAATTTCCACAAAAACACTAAAAACAGCAGCCTAAGCCCAATGCAAAAAGTCCCAAACATGTCGATCTCGTCGTCATCGTCGAGGTCGACGATTTTTGTTCCACCCTGAATCATCACAGTAATTTCCACAAAAACACTAAAAACAGCATCCTAAACCCAATGCAAAAACTCCCAAAGACACCCAAAGAATGCGTCGTCGTCATCGTCGACGTCGACGATTTTCGTTCCACCCGCAGCGACCACGTTAATTTAATGCCAGGTCGGCCTCGTCGAACGTCGATGGCAAACGAACGAACCCCGAATGTGAGCTACAATCTCGCGTGTGTTACACCGTTACACATCGCGCGGCCGAGCGTTATATTCCTAGGGCATTCGTACAGTCATAGATCGGCAAATCATCGAACCCTCGACCCCTCTCGACGCGCGGGGCATTCGACAGCGTAACAAGTCAACGTTGTACCCAAATTCGCGCGCGTTTCGGCGCCAACCCCCATCGTTCTCCTATTCTGTCTCGTTCGGTCGTCATCGTCTCTGCTGCCATCGCGCTCAACCCGCGCTATATCACTATCGCCATTATGTATACTCCGATCGGGCGCGAGTCGGAGCTACCAGCGGGTATTATTCTTGTCGCGGTCCCGGCAATCCGCGACCGGTACCTGTTTCTATTGACAAGTATGCGGGGGGTGGCGCAGGAGAAGGGGGGGTCATCCGTCGGTTGCCAACCCCGTTGATGCATCGCCGCGGATCGAAGCCCAAAATTTCTCGCCCTGTGGATAACTCGCCTCCGCCCCTTTTACATTCAGCGTGTGTGTCCTCGTTGTCGTCGTTCGCGCATTATTGTCGCTCGGAAATTGGCCGGTCAATGAGGTTCACCTGTTCCGCCGAGCCCGGATTATCGATCACACGTCTCTCACCGTCCTGACTATTCTTGAGAATACTTTTTTTCCCCTCACCCGATTGACAGTCTCAAACGAGGTGGGATTCGTTCGATTCGGATGGGGCGAAAAAAAAAAAACGTCTCTACAATCACGAGGTTGGAATGAATACTAAAATATTCTTGAGGATACTCGTTTTGTTCTTGATTGGCGGTGAGGTGGCGATGTATAAAAAGTTAGTTTGGAAGACTCGAAGACGTGGAAAAGTGTCTGAAAACTTCTTACTGGTGTTGGGGGTTTATTTATGATGCATTCGGAGGTGCAAAATTTAATACATCTTGGAATATCGACTGACCAGGGTAAAAGTGTGCGCATATTTTTGTAGATGTAATAGAACAGGTGACCTAGTCTCTCGATTTACCTTTTGCATATTGTAGCCGAACTGATGTCACAAGTTCTACGTTTCGCGTCACACGTATTCTTGTATTATCCTTCGAGTTCGTCGCTACGCTTCTGCTTCGGTAAAATTATTACATGACCTGCTGCAGTGCAGAAGTTAGGTCTCAATGAAAAATTAACGTTTTCCTGTCGACACAAAAAAAGCAAGACTGCCATCTTCCATTTAAATTTCTATCCTGCATACAAAAAATGTCAGATTCCATTCTGTACCATTTTTACAAGATTTGCTGCGGCAGCGAAGTCTTATATCAACGCAAAGTGTACCTTTTTCTATCAACACAACATAACGAAATTGTCTCTTCACATCTAAATTCCCCTCCTACACATTAATCGGAAAAAAGTAAAACGAATCAATCACAGCAGCTTAGCGGGTCACTCAAAAGTGACAAAACAACTTAGCGCCAGAATCCAACGAAGCCTCCTCGGAGTCGTCAACAATGCAGAATGCACAAGACTGCACAAATCTCGAGCTCCTCAACCCCGCGGTTCGCCGGGAATCCGTCGAATTCGCATGCACGTCGAACCAGCAGCGACGAAAGGGGCATCGATGACGTATCGAGCAGCGCGGGGTGATGAGCGATGAGCCGGAAGCTCCGAGCGACGGAGCGGAGGGTCGTGTTGCGTGTGTACACAACGCCCGATCTATCGCTTGTTTGGTTCTAGTTGCGCGATAAATACCCAATCGATATAATCGAACGAATAAATAATCGGGCGAATAATCGGGGGGTTCTCGGGGCTCTCCGCTCGTACGACCCGTAAACACAGGACATACACAGTGTGGATGCGACAAATGCATGCAATGCATATTGGTGCAACAAGCCAACCGGCAACCAGCAGGCAGCACCAACAGCAGCAGCAGCAGCAACGTTATAAGCAGAAACAGCAACAGCAATGGATTCGATGGCGCGTGTCACACGAGCATAGGGTAGGTATGCCCGATATATAGACGCGCGGTGTGAGGACGATAGGGTGAGAGATAGGCAGCGAGAACTGGGGTGCGTGACAGGGTGGAAACGATCGACGAGTCGCGGCAGCGCCATCCAACCCTCAAGTGGCACGCGATATCTGGGATACCTGCTGTATATGACGAGTGATTCGAGGGGGGCTGAAGAGGCCGAGGGGGCCAAAGGTGTGAATTCGCATCGACGACGAACAGCCAGAACAATGCGGCAATGACAATTGTTCCGATTCGAATTTTTTTTTTTTGTTTCCATTGTTTCTTCGTATTGCCAATAAAACTTCATTTATGTGATGCTAGGGGAGGGCGGAAAGAAGATCCACGCGGAGACCGTGTGAAGTGGACGTCGGGGGTGTCGATTCGAGACGAATTCGACGACAAAGCTCTCCGACAGATGGGGAAATTTATTGAAGCTGCTTCGGTGGTGTGATTGTCATCAATGGAAAAGCGCGCGTGCAGGAGGGTCGAGGAGGGAGGAGAGGAGGGGGATGATCGTTGGGGGAGATGCACCGAGTGACAATAATAACAGGTTTGATATGTCGCGTGTGTGACGATATAGAGACGAGAGCGGAGGGGATGGAAGCCTCCGGTCTATTTGTTAGCGAGGCAAGTGCACAATTTTGCGGGATGATATTCGAAGCGATGACGATCACAATGGGGGCGATGATCGTGAGAAGGCAAAGAGAGATGTCGCGGGGCGAAAGTCGCGGGTGTAATTTGCGGCTTACTATTGTAATTGCGCAGGAGAAATGTGAAATGAAACGCGTGACGAGAAGAAAAGAAATTGTTTCAATGTACTGAATGGTGTATTGAAATGTGTTTGACGTCAGAAGATAATTTTTTGATGTCTCAAGAATTTCCAGTTGTAACCATTCATCACCATATTTACCCATCTAAAAAACGAAACTCTGAATACAAAATGCTTCACGAACGTCACAACTTCTATCGTACGAAAACTATTCCAAGATTCCTGGGCCCCAAGAGACTAAAACTCGAGAAAAAAAAAATCCCGCACCTTCTCCATAAAATGTAATTCGCCCTGGCAAATAAAAGAAATCCCAACACCGCGAGAAACTGCTCCAAATTAATTTCCCTACGCTCTCCAAAAACCTTTTCCCGAGACTCTCGGCGGTCGCCGAGTGGTCGAAGAGAGTCCGGCGCGACAGTCGAGCAAAAAACAAACCGCACCATCGTGCCCGCGCGATCGAGAGAAGGAACCGGAGGAGACGACGAAAAAAAAGAACCAAAAAAGAAAATAACGCAGAGAAGAAAAAGTGTTACAAAAGTCCCAGGAACAGGACATGAATAAGCCAGCGGCAGAGGTGTGGTTGGTTCTTCCGGGCGTCGCGGCGCGGCGCGCGGGGTACGTTGCGAGGAAATCGCTCACTGGGGAAAGGAAAGATGGAGAATGTTGGGCCAGCGACGGTGGTGGCCGGGGTCGCGAGGAGAAGAGCGGCGAGGCGGCGGAACAAGGGAAGAGAGGTGAGGATGGCGGTGAGGGTACCAGGGGGGGATGCAGGGGGATGCACGGAGGAGCGAACCAAGACGTGATTAATATAAAAGTGGGTGGAGCCTGCTGGCTCTGGCCGGAAGTGGCCGAGAGGGATGAAGGGGGGTGGTGGATGACGGTGGCGGTGGGCGAGGAGCTTGGAAGGCAAAGCGTGAGAACGTCGGGGGATGTGCCACGTGTGTGTGTGTGTGTGTGAGAGACGTGAGACGACTGCGCATGAAAACCTCCAGCATCCCCCTGGGCGCCTGCATTGGTGGTGAATTCACGTGTGCGCGCCTTTCCTTCCGCGCTGCACACTGCCCGATGCACACGTGAATCGTACACAAACGCTGGTCCGCCGTCTGCCGCGGCGGCCGAGTGTGAGTCGCCCAGGGAGGAGCAGGTGGAGGACCTGGAGAAGCCGGAGAGAAGATGAGCAGCCCCCGGAATGGTGGGGGATTGTTGCCCGCGAAGGCGCTGGATAGGGGTAGGAGGGACACGTCGGGTTTATCCGGGGTTGGATGGCTTGGAAAACGCTGCGCGGCGATCGCCGTTCGTCCAAAGGCGTCGGGAGAGCCGCGAAGGGCGGCCGAGGACGATTGGCAAAAGGGAGAAATAAAAAGCGTCTAATCCAATCTGGCACTCGGTTCCCTTTTGGTCCTTGGCGGGGAGCGACGTGAATCAAGTTTCCGGGAAGGAAACTCGACGGTGGACCGGAGTCTGAAGAATCTTGGGCCAAGGGAACGTCGATTCTTGGGCTATGAAACCTGTAGCCAGTGTTGTGTCCCAGGATCGGCATGTCATGTGTCGTATCTTCCTGGACCCATGGAGAACCATGAGGACACAACTTGATGCTGAAGATCCATGTGAACAGAACTCAGACGATGAAGATCCAACTCCGATAGACGCGAATGCATCTCAAGCTGACAAAAAAACGAAAGAAAATTACTGAAAAGAGCTCGCGAGAAACTTGTCAAGAGCTTCATTGTCCCCCGGGCGGATTTTCAACGACGTCTTCGTCAGGCAAACGGTGAAGGCAAAATTCGTGGGTTCTCGTGGAGAGAGAGAGGAAAATTTGTGTGTAAAGCGGAAACGCCGTGTAGAAACGCACCATGATTAGATAAGGGTGGGTTTAGGAGCTCGGCATAGAGTCCTCGGTTTATGTGTACCAACGTGTTGAAGGTGGAGAAACTGCAACTGATGATGGTGGTGGTGGCGATGGTGGGTGGTGGTGGTGGTGGTGGTAGCAAAGGGACGAGGGAAAAGGTGGAAGAGTCGTTTGGCGAATATGAGATCGAAGAGGACAGGAGGCGCCTCGCTCGGTGGTGGTAGTCTCATCGAAGGGGGTGAAGGAGGCTAGAGAGAGCTTGATGCGGGGGTGCGGACCACCCCCCACCACCCCCTCCCCCCTCCCCCACCCACTTCTTTAACGCCCACCAAGTAGACTAGGACCGCCTCCGTCTCTGCGCCGTGCCACCTACCACCGGGTCTCGACGGTTTTCCCGGGGAATCGCGGGCGGTTCTCACGCCACCCACGCGCACCACCACCCACCTTCTTCTCGGCGAGGCAAACGAGAGGCTCTTCCCGAAGGAGAGAAGAAGGAGGGCGACGCGCAGCAGCAGCCACCGCTACCACCCGGACCAGGCTACGCGGTGCACTGTACTGTAGGTCGTGTATATCGACTTGAGAGTATCTTGACTCGGTGCTGGGAGGGAGAGAGAGAAGGAGGGAGGAGAGGAAAAAGGGGGGAAAGACGGGGTTCCAACCCTGTTTGGTTAGACAGGAAAACTGCAGCATCCAACGATCGAGTCTGACTTTATAAAAATGTCGATATTTAAATTCTTGCGCGAGGCTGGATTCCTATATTTTGAGATCCAATGAGAAAATATTTTTCTTTGTGCGTTCTCGTCACGTGAAATTTCAACCCTGTCTGGTTGGACGGGCGAAACGATGGTAAAAATTGTAGTCCAGCCGGCATCCAGCGAAAGACTTATAAAGATTTCAAATTGTATTTAAATTATTATACGGAGCTGAATTTATAAATGTTGTTGCTCATTCACCTGGGAGATGTTTTTCTCTGCGCGATTCCGTCTCAAAACCCGCGGGAAATTATTTACGCGAAAATTGTCAGTTGCGCAAAAGACCTCTTCAAAGGGCCGTAATTACTCGCAACGAGCGGAGGGTAACAACGGGTGAACGTCAATGTTTCTTTTTTTCTCTTAAAAAAAGAAAAAAAACCCCGCAGCATGCACGTTACGCGAGAAAAGAATTCCCGCAGCCATAATTCTTGAAACATCCAGCCGCCACTTATGTATTGATTCTACCCTCGGAATATTTCACATGGCTTAAGAGCCGATTGATGATAGGTTTGAGGCCAGAATCGTTAAAAAATTCTCTCTCCTAGAAATAAAAAGGAACAACGCGTTGCATCAAAGTACTAAAGTGGCGTTAAAAACGATACCGAAAGCCCGGCATTAGTCACAGAAGACGCTGATTACATAAATATTCGCTTTGACTCCGTCGACTATTGATAACAGCTGCAGTTATATCGCCGGGTTGGCTCGTTTTAAATTAGAAAATGACTTCACTGTATTTGCGGCGGCGGAGAGGCGAGAGTTAATCGGTGGGTGAGCGCGGTCGAAGCTCATCTATCCCGTGGTACGCTCGTACGTCACTTCCACGGATATCAGTCGCGGAATGAGCAACCCCAACGCGTCCCGTACGCGTACACGGAAAATACGAGGTCGCAACCCCCTCTTTCCCCCTTCATCGCGATTCCCTCGCACGTACACACAAACTGCTAACCCGGTAGGTGTAAACGCTAATAACAGTTTCTCCGACTTCGTGTACAAATAGACGTGCAAAATGCGTTGGCGTTAAAGGCCAGAACTCGGATGAGACCTGCGAGATGTATTATGCACATATGCAATGGTTCATCGAATTTTCTGGTGGAGGTCGTCAATAGATAGAATCTAGTATTCGATGAATAATAATCTGGATATTCAATAAATTCGTAATACATTCGTTCGATGCAGAGAAAAAAAATCTGAATGAATAAAAATTCTATTTTTGCGCTGCAAGGGAAGAGGAGAATTCGGAACATTTGAGTCTAAGTATCGCTTCTGTTGCGTGCGAGACTCGAAGAAACGCTGTTACTACGTGTAATTAGTAACCTTAAAAAAGGTATCCAGTAAAATTCAGCAATAAAATATAGAAGAAATTTACACCATATACAGAATCATAAATAAAAGCACCAAAATAATCTTCCAAATTGACCCTCCTTCACTTAATAAATAATCAGGTATCATGTTAAAGTCTTTCCTCTCCGCGTAAAATTCGACACTGCCCAAAATTATCATATCATGCCAACCCATTGCCACCTGCTTGCGCTAGAATTATAAAAAAAGGAGGAAACATTCATGTGCACTCCGTCCACATAATGAGCGGTTTATGCACCGAGAGTCAGCAGCCAATTGACGTGCATACGTGAGTGTCATATGCGTGTGTGTGTGTGTGTGTGTTGGTATATGAAAACGAGGAAGCAAGAGCAAGGTCAGAAACGAGAGAGCGGAGCCTACGAGCGTGACCCACGCCGGTGTCTGGCGTGCAAGGTCACGTGGGTGGGCGTTCGGCCGAGGGGTTGAGGGAAGGGCGAGCGGGGGGAACGAGGGGGAGGGAGGGGGAGCGGATTGCATTCGAAAAATTCGGTGCGTCGGAGGTCAGGGTGCGGGGTTGGTGCATTGTGCTACGGGGTGAGCATTTGGGCGTCGAGTGTGAGCATATTGACTGCCGAGCTGGTTTCTCGCGTGAAATCGAACAGTCGTGCTGCTTTTAAAATTCGTAAATATATATATTTTTTTTATATAATTTATGGGTTTTAATTGTGTTTTCTTTTTTTTTTCGGTTTAAAAAAAGGTGGTGTTTTTTTTCTAATTACAGCGGTGAGTGCGAACGTGCGGTACACAATGTGACGGTGCAGTTTTTTTTTTTTTTTTTTTTTTTTTTGATGATTCGCAGAGAGCGAGGTGGAAGAAGAAGTAGTGGTAGTAGTAGAAGTAGTAGAAGAAGAGCGGGGTGAGGGTTGGTGATTTGTGTAGCTACCTGGACGGGTCTCCAGCGTGGCTCCAGCATGTCCCGCTTCCTCCTCGCCGACTCGTTCTCCGTGACTCCTGCTCGTTCCTCCGTCCTTCCTCTTAGGTCGCGCACGAGACAACGTACGACGATTACAAGGCGCAGCACCCCCGGGGGTTTCTTTTCCGCGTCGATCGACGGTAACAGAGTCGACTCACGTTTGATTTTTTTTTGTTTTTTTAGTTATTATTATTTATCTCGAGGAGTCTTCGCGTCGAACAGATTTTATATCCTTTCTTCCCGTCGCTGTATCTCGACGTGCGAACTCGATTGGTCTCTTCGCGGTTGGCCTTTCGCCTCCCATTCACCCTGGTTCGTCGTGTCTTTCACTTCTCGTGTCTTCTTTTTTTGCTCTCCTCTCCAGTCGCTCCTCAATCTACGTATCTATGCGTTGTATGTGTCTTGGTATGTCTTCCTCTCTCCCTCTCTCTCTCTATCTCTCTCTCCCTCTGTCCGCCCCCCTCTCTCTCTTTGCCACCCCCTCTCGGCCGCTCCGCAGCAGCCGCGTGCGCCGCGCCACGTGTTTACGAGGGGTGCAGCCCCGCGCGCAACCGAACAATATATCGAAGTGCGCGGCCCGAGCGCTTCGCGACGGTTTCGCTCTTCTGGAAAAGCACAGATGGGGAGGTTGGGGGAGAAATGAGAGGTGATCGCCGGGGGCTCGACCGATTTTACGCGTACCCGCAGAGTGTTTTTCACGCGTCTCTTGTGTGGTAGCCGATATTTATTTTTTAAATTATTTATTAATTATTATTTATTATTTATTATTGTTTATTATTATAAATACCATTAAATAGATTCGATGGTCGTCTTGTTTATTTAAATTATTGTTTGTTTACTTCGTATTACTCTTTCTCTCCTTTTGTCGCAGTTTATTTATGACTTGTTAACGGATGTTGTTATTTTTTTTATTTTTTATTTTTGTATATATATTGTATCACGGTAGTCGTGAAGAATGTAATAGGGGTTCGTGCGTTCGCGCGCCGGTGGCTGCCGTCGCGACTCTGCAGCGCCTTGATTTCCACCGACACGAAACCCTCCGGCTGCCGCGGCCACGCGGCTACTGAGTCGGCGCACTTCAAGTCTGCTCCACACCGCCGTTTCTCCTTTCGCTCGGCCCGCACGACTCGCTCGCTCGCTTCCCTCCACTTCGCGCCGATGTAGCGCCCGCTATATGCCCGCCGCCGACTCTCTGCCTTGTACCGCTCGCCGTGTGTGCTCTAGGTGCCGCCGCGCTCGTTCTCTCGCTGGTCAGCCCGAGCTTCGCTCTCGCCGCGGTTTTTCCGAGGGACCGACTCGCCGCGCGCTCCATCTTCCCACCTCCATCCCCTCCTGTCCGCGGCTCACGTGCGACGTTTTATTCACCTGTGTGTTTATCGCCCGTATCGATTGCCAAGAAAACTGTCACGCGTGTTGTGACGAATTGCAATTGGGAACGATTGAGACACGGAAATGTTTCTATGCGCGGAATGTACGCGGCTTGAATTTTTCATATCGAACTTTTTGGCATTTTCACTGCGTCAATTCGTACTATATATATTTTTTTTTGCATTTGTCGGATGTATTTTTGCGAATATACATATGCGTCGTATATTTTAGACGCATTTCCTGCCACGTGGGGCGATTCTTCAGTTAGACTTCGTTGTCGGGAATTCACGAACGTCGGGTTTCCATGTACCAAGCAATTTCAAGAATTTCCACGAACATTGATGAATAGCTCTTGTTTCTCAATTAACACAAGAGTATTTTTGTTTCATTTATATCCCCCGCATGGCAATTAAAGTGTCAGGCCTCTCCAGCGCCTTCTCATTGAAAAGTTGGCGGGACTGCGCAACTTTTGTTGACATCCTTCACAACTCGCAAAGCGATTATACCGCAAAAAAGTGCATCTATCTGAGTCTCCTTTTGCAACCTGCCCTCTTCACGTCACGAAGGTGCTTACGGGTCATCCGGGGAGGCTTTCGTTCGAACCGCAGATATGCGCACATTAATACCGTATGCTGAATACATTTCCGCTCGTGGAAATTCATGAGTGATAGTAACACGTAAGACCGGCTGACCGGAGGAGAGGCGGATATTCCATGGATGTATGGATTTCCATCCTAGTCATCGCTATCGATTCGACCCACTGACTGGTAACGCGTGAGCGAGGGGAAGGGGGGGACCGAAGCTTGACCCAGTCCCGCTCCTGGTGGGAAGCCTCATCACCATACTCCGCATCGCTGAGGGTCGTTCGAGTGACGTGCAGCCTCGTCATGCATTCCCCCCTGCGCGTATATAGGGTAGCAAACTGAATCGCCCCCTGAGGAACAACGTTCGGAAGTTTCGAGATTCAAATGTATTTAGGCAAAATAGTTTTCCTCGTCATCGTCTTCCTGTTGTTCGATTTTTTCATTCGTACCGCCGAAGCTTGACCAAGTCTCAGTCTCCATCGTTGAGAGTTGTTCGAGTGACGCATCAGCCTCATCGTGCCTTTGCAACGTAGGGTAGGAAACCAAATCGTCCTCCGAGGTAAATGCTCGGAACTTGGAGATTCAAATATATTTTTGGAGAACAGTTTTCATCGTTATCATCATCGTCTTCCTGTTGTTCGATTTCATCATCCGTGTCGCTGAAGCTTGACCAAGTCTCAGTCTCCATCGTTGAGAATCGTTCCAGTGACGCATCAGCCTGCTCATCGTGCCTTTGCAACGTAGGGTAGGAAACCAAATCGTCCTCCGAGCTAAATCCTCGGAACTTGGAGATTCAAATATATATTTTTGGAGAACAGTTTTCCACGTTATCGTCATCGTCTTCCTGTTGTTCGATTTCTTCATCCGTACCGCCGAAGCTTGACCAAGTCTCACTCTCCGACGTTGAGAGTCGTTCGAGTGACGCATCAGCCTCATCGTGCGTTTGCAACGTAGGGTAGGAAACCAAATCGTCCTCCGAGCTAAATGCTCGGAACTTGGAGATTCAAATATATATATTTTTGGAGAACAGTTTTCCTCGCTATCGTCTTCGTCTTCCTGTTGTTCGATTCCATCATCCGTACCGCCGAAGCTTGACCAAGTCTCACTCTCCATCGTTGAAAGTCGTTCGAGTGATGCATCAGCCTGCTCATCGTGCCTTTGCAACGTAGGGTACGAAACCAAATCGTTCTCCCAGCTAAATGCTCGGAACTTGGAGATTCAAATATATATTTTTGGAGAACAGTTTTCCACGTTATCGCCGTTGTCTTCCTGTTGTTCGATTCCTTCATCTGTAGCATTGTATGCAGTTGGGGGACGTTTCGAACTCTCGAGTCGTCGTCGGTCCACTATTAGTTTCTATCGGGGCACGAAGAGCAACCCCGAACAATGAGCTGAGTGGTTGTCGAAGTGTACAACGCTTTCTGTCATCGATAACGACCCTTCGTCCCGGGGTCGAGCGAAAACCTCCCACCCCCCCCGCGATGTGTTTCGAGCGAGGGGGGTCGCGACTGCAAATTCCGTGACCGTGTAGATACCAACGGTGCCACGTTATGCTCGACCGAGTCGCAACTTCCCGAGCAACGCGCGGCGATGCAACCCCCGCCACGGCGATCGAGATATATACGTTGCGTGATGAACAAGTATCCGATATTATAGGTGTATACAGGCGCGGGGCAGTGACGTGCGATTCGGTGCTCGCGGTGTGCTCCATTTTAAGTTGAAACATTCTGTAAATCGGACACAATTAGCTTTGTCGTATTTTTTACTCTCATCGGAAAATGATGTAGGGTAGAAGTACCGTTTTTGGCCACCTTTGGTCCAATTGTGGCCACCAACTTTAAAAAGATTTAATTGTTTATGTTGTTAAATAAAACAAAAATGGGCTTGACAATCTTATCAATTTGTATGAATTCTTTCGAGGTATCAGCATTCGAATATGGAAAAACAAATATTTCAAATTAATTACAGTGAAAATGGCCACAAAAGGTACAGTGGCCACAAATGGTACTTCGACCCTAAATACAGCCGTGAAGACTGAAAGACGTGATTCTAAAAAAATTGGAGCGCAAATCAGGAAAACTGAGTTTTTTAGTATCTGTGATACTCATATTCTAAAAAAAATAGAATTCAGCAGAATATCAAACTCGCCAGAAAAAAAAAGAAGAGCCTCGCGCCACCGTCTAGTCTTCTTACGAACAGCGAGAAAGACCGTTGCAACGTGGCCCGACGCCAGGGGCGCCGGGGTGTTGTTGATTTTTGCATAATTTATCAAGGTTGTTTGGTTAAGCGAGCCGGTTAGGGTGGAGAGCAGGACGGCGCGGCAGGGGTTCGACCTCGCGCGCGCCTGGACGTTGGGGAGGCCCGGCACACGAGGCGACAATTTCAGACACCCTTCGCCAAGATGATTAGCATCCCCTGCAGGGCCGCATCGCGAAACCCGAAAAAAAAAGTCAGCGAAAATGATAATCACCATGAAAAGCAACACGAAACACCTACCGCGACTCCTGAAAATTCGACTGAAATTATTTTACCAGACAATTATAACAAGGACAAAAATTGTAATTATAAAGAGCCACAAGAAAAATTATTTTTAGGCTTACCCCAAAATTAATCCAATTAATACTAAAATATTCGACTCGCTAAATTATTTCCCTTTAATTCTCCCGCTCAACAGTTAATATGTCAGGCCGTCCCTGTAACACGTAAGCAGACGTATCGCGAGTAGACGGTTGCGTCGCTGCAGCCAAGGGTGGTTCGTGGTACCGCTATGCACAGCGCGAGAGCGGACGAGGTGAGGAAAACGTCGAGGGCTCGACTGTGGGTTGGGGGGGGGGGGGGGGGGCGGCGGCGGGGTTGGCCGAGGGTGAGAGAGAGGGAGAGAGACGTGGAAAGGGGGAGGGTAGAGAAACGTAGCGAAGTCCATTCTATACCATACTACTCTACAATAGTTGTTTACCAGAGTCATACTGATCGATACTCAGTGTTTGCTATCAGAGGGAACCATGCACGCCGGGCGCTACTTGCCCAACACCAAAAGTAAACAGCCACCCTCACCTCCTCCTGCTCCTCCTGCCACCCTCCGATGTCCCGCGCCGTCCGAGTGTTGGGGGGCCGCTCTATAGGCTGGCCGCGCCATCGGCAAGAACAACGAGGACGGCGACGACTACGACGACGGCGACGACGACTGGAAAGCGGCAGCACGCGGGAACATTCCTGCCGAAGGCCCGCGGTGAATCGTCGACGTGGAATCTTCGAGCTCTGTGGACAATTTTCTTTTATGAATTAACGTTCGAGGGTCAATCGACATTTAATTGTTAATTTTTGTTAATACATGCTGAAAAAAATATATATATGTTTACATGTAGCATCAGTCGAAACGATGAATTTTTCGCCTCACTCATTTGCAACATAGGGAAATGAATTTCGATTATCTCGAATTTTCGCACCTAGCAGATTTTTTTTTCGAACTTTCAAGGGTCATTCGACATTCGATTATTATTTCTATGTTTTTAGAGCTGTAGTTATGAATAAATGTAATGTATAGGGCATAAGCTCCGTAAGTGTACACGAAGAATCCTTTGCAGCACACATTTTATCTTCCTGTGGATTTTCTTTTTACTCAACATTTTTTAATCACCGACATTTCATAATAATTGCTGTTTTCGGAGGGATAAACACATGGAAAATGCATATATGATCAGGTCTGTAAGTGGACGCGAAGGATTCTTCGCCTCACTCATTTGCCATGTACAGGAGCGCAGTTCCATTATTTAAGTGAGGTCCCGAGGGGCCATCCCTGCGTACCAACCGTAAACGGCTGTACTCAAGGTCCAGCCGGGCTCACCTCGCGTGTACATTTGCATAATAGGAAAGCGCACACGTTTTTGCTGTTAGTAACTGCTAACATAACCATTCGGCGTAAGCCTGCAAAGTTAAGAGTACTCAGTCTCGAATATTGCACAGCGCGACCACCTTAAGCCCTGACGATAATCGGGATTCACCCCTGAGATTTGTTCCTTTAAGGGTCGTCGGACTTGAACCTTAACATTGCAATTAGCGACACCTTTTTTCAGCAATTCAAAACCTCGCAAATTCCTCAAGCAAATTCGACACTTAGAAACCATAAAAAAGCTACCAGTAGTTCAAACTATTTTTATAATTTTTTTTTACAGTTACTCACTAAGGAATATCATTTCTCACGAAAATTCGTAGAAGGGGCAACGCGTAGTAAATGAACGCGCGAAGCCAATAGCATCGCCAGGGAAATGGGGGAGGGGGTGGGGGGATGAAAGCCGTAAAGTCTCCGCAAATCCTCCTGGCCCACCCGGCACACAACCCTCTCACACTGGCGAGCGGAATTCCGGTAAACAAACAGTGGAAAATAATATAATTTACCGAGGATTAGAAACCTTCCGCGGAGAAGGCGCGGGGGTGGTCGAGAGGGGTGGAGAGGAGGGAGGAGGAAGGAGGGGGGGAGGGAGATAGAAGGAGAATAAGGGTGGGTTGGACGGGGGTCCAAGGCAGGGTTGAGTTTCGATGCACGCGGAATAACTGTTTCTGGTTATAATTGATATCCTTGCAAAGCTCTATAATCCCTGGGCCTGTTCTCGCGCAGCTCTCCCCTCGCGTCGTTTCCCGCTCGGTCGGCGACGGTCGCGAGTGCCACCCTCGCGAGTGCGAGCGAGCGAGACGCGGAAAGTCTCGACCGTCGCCACCCTTGAAAGTCGAAACCCACTCTATGGTAGTGGCGGAGCCAGGGGAGGGAAAACGGGGTAGAGTAGCTCGCAGCCAGAGGAAAGAACCACAAACGCACGTTCACGACACTGGGACTGGGCAGGCGAATGGGGGATGAGGGGGTGGAAGGTGGGGGGCGAGGCGTTTATTATTTTCCTACTTCGCAAAAACAGCCGTGGGCGAGAGCGAACGAATATTATACGCGTTGGTATAATATTTCAATTTTCATTGTCGAACAAACCCGCCGGGACACGAAATCCCTCCGCCGTGTAACCAACCCTTGCCGAACCTCCCCACGCGCACAAACACAGACGCAGACGGAAATTCCGTTAAATCTAGCGTCACAGTCTTTCGGCTTTTCTCTCTCGCGCTCTCATCGCCGGCCTCATTATGTATTGTGGATATGGAATTTGGGACGCGCTAAAAAGTGTCCGGGCCCCCCACGTTTCCGGTGTCGTCGAGCCGAGATGCGGGAATTTTTGGCTCCTGTTTTGTTTTGTTTTGTCAAAGAATTTTTAAATATTTTTGTTTATAATTTTTTCAACAACAAAATACTTAAAAGTGAAAAAAAAATTCGCGCCTACGTTGTAAATATTATTTAGTTAAGAAAGGCAACTACCAGCTGCAATTCATTTAGTTTTACAAATATTTTTCAACTCCGAATTACATCTGCCTGGACTTACATTTTTAAGCATTTTTTTTTTTTTTGCAACCGCGATATCATACGAAGAACTGCCCATCAGCTACTCGCGAGAGGACCCTTCAGAGTCCTGGGCCGCGAGTACATCCGACCCTTCCTTCTTCCGCTGAAACGCGGAGATGCGAGCGAGCGAGCGAGAGAGAATCCGAGAGGAGATATTATGTATTTGTCAGAAAGGGGGAACCTGAAGAAAAGCCTCGACCATTTCGGCTGCTCGAGTTTCCGCGTTTTGCCGTCGGACGTGGCGCCGAGAGATGCCTAACAACACGCTGTCCCTTCGGGCTTGCGGAGCGTATAATAAAAAAAAGAAAAATTAAAAAAAGATATGAAGAAGAAAAAAGAAAATCGAAAAACAGAGAAGTACGATGGTTCGCGGAAGGCTATTATGAGATTCCATTGAAAAATACGTCAGGGTTTTTTAATATGATTCACCGGAAACCGACGGTCGACTCTCGCCAATTATTACAACAAAAAAGTCTTTTGAACAATGGGAAACGCGAGAGCTTCAAGCCTCACGTCTCGTGCGCTCCATTTTTCCCGGAGCCACCGGTAGTATGGAATACAGACGTACAGAGGAAAGAAGAAACGAATGGTCGTGATGGAGCGCAGTAAATAATACGCCGCGGGCTCTGGCCGCTTGTCTATCGGGCCTGTCCATCATCATCTTCTATAACGAAAAAATACAAAGCATTTTTTATACTTTCTACATTAATGTACAGTATCTTTTATTTACTTGGTCCCAAAAAATAAGTCAAAGAAAATAAAAAATAAAGTCAGAACATATCATAAAAAATGGTAAAAAGGATTAATTTCGAAAAAAAATTGAACGTGAAATATTAAAGAAGAAATTGAGTTATAATCGTCTCGAAATTTGCAATGTTATATCTCGGTTTCGAATTTTGCTCGAACCCTTTGAAGGAAACGACAAAAAAAATGGGGAGAAGAAGATCCCGGATGACAGTAAGCGCACGAAAAAGGTGGCCGTGGGCCAAGGGGAAGGAATGACAAATTAACGAGTGCTGGTAGTTTTCGTCGCGATCTTCGCGGGGATCATCGCGGGAACAAACGCACCCGCGGAACCATACAAATCCTCGGTATTCGCTTCGTCCTCGGGTTCTCGTCTAATCCCCGAGTGACGAAGCTGTTAAAGGAGATTGATCGCCGTTCAGTCAACGACGACCGGCGAGTCTCTCTCGATGTATCCACGTTTGGCCGGGTGGCTCGTCGATGCGAGAAGAAGTTACGAGAGACGTTCAACGGAGTCACGAGGAAACCCCCTCGGAGTCTCTCCAGTGTCGTAAATATACCGCTACCTGGGCTGAGCAGTAAACGACTGAGACATTATACCCAGCCATTTAAATGTAGCTCAGAGAACTCAGTAGCTCTGCGCCGGTGTCTTTTGCACAGAATTAAAGTGAGTGTCGCAGTGCGAGAGCGAGGAAGAGACTTTGCGAAGAGAAACGACGATCCGTGAGTTTTGTCTGACCGCAGTAGTCGTACTGGATTTTTCTACTTAATACAGTGTAAACTATATACAATATATATCGAGATTGATTCGCGTAATTTTTTTCCAGTCCGTTAAACAATTTCTCACTAATCCATCACTAATATAAAAACCGATTGCAAAGAATCCATCACTAATATAAAAACCGATTGCAAAGAACTCGATTCAACGATTACAATCACCGACGAAAAAAATCGGATGAAACGTTTCTTTTTTGTGGAAGCGACTTTGCGAAGAGAAACGACGGTCCGCAAGTTTTGTCTGACCGCAGTAGTCGTACTGGATGTTTCTACTTAATACAGTGTAAACTATATATAATATATATCGAGATTGATCCACGTAATTTTTTTCCAGGCCGTTGAACAATTTCTCACTAATCCATCACTAATATAAAAACCGATTGCAAAGAACTCGATCCAACGATTACAATCACCGACGAAAAGAATCTGATGAAACGTTTCTTTTTTGTGTACAAACCGAATTACGAGTCACGCTGAAGCGTTAAATTTTTCGTTTGATGATTCTCTGTCTGGTCCTCGACAATGTGACGATGCATCTGAGAAATACTTGAAACGCGTCGAAAAAGAAGGCTGCATCGAGACGACGAGAGGAGCGAGGAGCGCCGCAGTGACATTCACCGGTTCACCAGTTGGGGATGAATCGCACGCGAGAGAAAGAAACCAAGAGCCGCGGAGAGAATGAAACTGGAAAGAGGGTGTCATTAGGGATCCGGAGGGGCTGGCGCGCTGCGGGAGAAAGAGAGACGACTCCTCTCAAAGTCTCAACCCTCGCGGCGCGACGACCACGCGCCCCTTCCCATTCCCCTTCTGCTTACGCTGTATCCAGAGGGGGGCGGGGGGCGGGGGATTTCTAACTGATTTACGGGAAAACAAGACTGTTTAATATTTCCCTACTCCGGTTCCCCAGGCGCCACTCCTGTCGCTGCGTGACTTCACTCTTGGCTCTTCCTGCGCCTCTCGCCCGACTTATTCGTAAAGTCGACCACTGGGAATTCATTAAAATTCCACGATTTATTAATCGACGTTTTCTTTTTTCGAACATATTTCTAAATTTGTTTTTTTTGCTTATTTTTTATGCACGTTATTGCATTTGACAAAAACTGTACATTTTCTGTACATGGAGGTCATTCTTGGATTTTCCTGCACTCTCTTGCCCGACTTATTCGCAACGCTCTTTAATATTTTTTTCGAGAATTTTTGAAACTCAGTTTGTCATTTTTTATTTCGGTTATTGCAATTGACAGAAATTGTAAATATTCCGTACGTGAACGTCGCGGTCCATATGTTAATATGATAAAGAATGAATAAGTGATACTTGGGAAGACAGATTATCGCAAAGTGTTGGCTAATCGTGTTGGGGGGCGAATATATCGAAGGCATCTCGATTGCACGAACCCTCGATTAACGTCGTGACGCGTGTGCCCCGGAGGAGCCCGCTGGCCTGTATCGCTCGCCCGTATAAATCTCCCACTCGAAATCTACTTAGAGAAAAGCGCGGGAAGGGAAGCTCACCGAAGTCCCGGTGGCGTTCAACCCCCACAAGCAGTTTGGCTCTCACGGCCAACCGAGTCGTCTTACCTCGCCCCCTCGAAGCCTTTGCCTCTCCTCGACAGGATCCACGAGTCCCGGTGGCGTATTTCCCAAATAAAGCGGAAGCGAACGAACTGATCTGAAAACAAAAAACGACGCGGTTAATTACATATTGTTTTACAATCAAATATTACAGACAGCAGACTTTTTATTTATAACAGTCCTGTGGTAATTCGATTATATAAAATAAAAATTTTGTGATTGAGAAAAAAAAATCTTCAAGATTTTATCAGTACCACACGCGTCTAGCGATCGCCTCGACTAACCTGTTGGATAAAACGTGCGAAACGTTCGCAAAAAGTTTCGCGAAAAAAGCGAGAGCCAGCAGACGCGGCGGAAAACCGAAAGACTTGCAGCCGAATCGCTAAATGTTCAACGTGCGCCATCGATTTCACTAAAAGAAAACTTGAAGGCGAGAAAAAAACTTTTTTATAGAGCCCCCCTCAAGTAACCCTAAATTCACTTCCTCCCTTTCACTTCCCTCAACAATGATCGTCGACAACCATAACCGACGAAACTTTTAATTGTCCTTCCAAAAAAGAAACCCCAAACAATTCTATTTCTAATCACCAGTCGCGACGACCTTTCCTCTCCCGAATTACACAACGCGCGCCCTGTGTTGCAAACAGTATAATTGCAAATACGTCGCGACGTATATGTGTATCTAATTATTCAAACATCCGTGGTTGTCTAGCGCAGCGCTGAATTATCGCGGGATTTATGACGTCGATTCGCCACACGTGAAGGAGGGAGGAGGCGGTCGGGTGGGGCGGCGGGAGGGAGGCTGGTAGCACTCGTGCTTGTCGGTTAGAGAGTCAACCACCCCGACGCGCCAGCAGTCGACGAATAGTCGGGGCCGCGTACAAGGGATGACTTCTCTGCACCCTCGCGGCGCGCTTGTTCCGCGCGTCTCCTCGTTATACCCGACAGACTTACACACTCTTGCGTGTTCCGTGGAACAACCCCCCGAGCGCTTCCTCCCCGCCTCGTATTTAATCTATATTTAAGCAATTGCCGGTATCCGCGCGCTCGAGGCGTCGGGTCATTAGTTCGGCGCCTCGCGAGCAATATCTTCACACACTCGGTTGACGGCGCTTGGCGCATCGCTCGGCGCTCTCCGGTTGTACCAAACGTCGTGAACTGTTAAGAAAACCGAGAGGGACCCGCGGGAAGAGTCGGGACAGGAGGCGTCGCACGACGAACTGCGGGATTCTGCGGCTTTTCCCCGCCCGCTTCTCTCCCCGCACACACACAGACCGCGCTACACGAGACATCCGTCCTACGACTACGCGCACTAATGATAATTAGAGTGTTAAGAGGAAATAGTGGAGACTTCGCCGTTCTACGCTTCCTCCGGACTCGCCGCCGTCGCGGAGGGGAAATAAGTATTTCTAAATGTAATTACTCGCGAATGCGTCAGACGCGCGGCGCGCAGTTGCGGATTGTTTAAGCGGGACCAGAGTTTATGTCCGGGATCTCGACGGGGGCGACTCGGGGAAATTATGTCGTTGGGAATGTTGATCTCACACAATAAAGAGACAAATTTTTGCAAACAAATTTGCTTGAAGCAAGAAATTTAGCAGAGTTGACTTTTTTTTATGCTATTATTGCAGTTACTATTTTATTATTGTTTATCCGGGAATTAAAAAAATATGATCTCTTTTCGCGAGACGTCAGCTTCATTCATCATAGACGCAAAGAGTATTCGGTGACACCCAATTCTAAAAAAACAATACCGCGCGAGTCGCGAAAGCCCGCGAGGGGCGGTTTGCACGCGGAGCCGAAACTCCGGAGACGCTATTAAGCATTTTTTCCCCCGGCCTCGAGAGGGAAAAAAGGAAGCGTGGAAGAAGCGGATTTTTCGCTCTCGGCGCGCGCGACAAGCTTGGAGATGCTTCGTCCTCGTGATACCTACGCGTGAGGCTGCGTCGCCCGCCACGCGGGGGGTGCCGAGCGTCGGCGATGGTCGTCGTCGTCGTCGTCGTCGTCTTCGTCCTCGATGGGGTCGCTCGCTCGAGGTTTTCCGAGGGGTCGTTTGTTTTATAGATGAAGAGACGGTATTTATTATATGGACGATAAAAGGTGTCACATTTATCTCGAAGTTTGCCCACTCTCGAGGCAACACCGAGACCTCCCGAGGTCGAGGGTCGAAGGAGCTTCCTGCGAACAGAACGGAAAGATTCGGAGAAAGTCAAAGGCATGGATTGCATTTTAAAACGCGAAACTTTGTGTCGTTTGATTCGACGCGAAAAAATAAAAATAAAAATAAAATAATAACACGCAATAAAAGTGAATTCGTTGGTTGCTGTTTCGCGGTGGCTTCATTTGGAGGGACAGTCGAGGGTTGTTGCCGCCTCGGTGGGTGAGAATTATCGCGAATAAATCAAGGGACTCGCCGCAATAAGCGACGAGGCATCGCGGATCCCACCCTCTCCCCCCGATAGCATATTTCGCAGTCAACTCGGTCCAACTGCCGCCCGGAGCCAGAAACACGAGGAATCGAGACTTCGCTGCAGGAGATATCGGGAGCCACGGGGGAGAACGGCGGGCACGGGAGACACGGGCGAGCAACTGCGGAGTGAGCCACAATACCGCCGCGAACGACGTACTGACGTACACGGTGCTTTATTTTATTGTGCTCTTCTGGCAGCTGCTCGCGGTAAATAGTGGGGACAATAAATAACGCGAAAGGAGTTAATAATGCCCGAGTGTGGCGGAGCTTTGCATATTTATGTCGCGAGGCGTTCGTCGAGTCGCGACGATTCGACCGCGGATCGAATGCCGTCGTTATGGTGTTGCACGATCAAACTTTTTCAAATTATTAAAAGTGATAATTAACTTCCGAGGAAATTAAAGGATTTTCGTATCGGCTTTTATTACACTGGGAAAAGAGATTTGTTAATTGAAGAAAAACCAGCGGTCACGGGCTGTAAAAAAATTGTTTAGTCAGCTCAACAACATTTGGTTTAATCTTAACCATCGGTTGGTCTGCTGAACCGAGAAACTGTTAAACAAACAAAAATGTAATTACTTCAACTAAACATTTATTTTACAGCCGGAGACCGCTGGATTTTGTTGACTCAAACCTTTTTTTTCTGTGTGTACGAAGCAAAATAATCTGGATGTATTAAAAAAATGGTGGTCGGTATTTTTCGACATTACAGCTAATTTGATAATCTGAGGTAACACAGGAAAGGTTCGCAAGGTTCTCAAGATCGAACAAAGGAAAGGCGAGAGGCATAGGTGGATTTTGCAAGGGGTGTGTAGCGGAAAATCGAGAGATCGTGAGGCGAACGATCAAGCCCAACACGAATGGGGATACAGCCTAGAACGAAACTGGGAGAGGATGCTAGACAGAGAGAGAGGGAAAATTAGCCCAGAGGGACTTCTTAACAACTGTAAGAAGGAGTAGTGTGGGCACTGGCTTTTGCGCGGGGCTAACCACCCTTGCGAGACACAATCCTCCGCCCTCTTATGCCTCGGTAACTCTGTCGAATTTGTAGTTAAGGCTGTAAACGTAAACCTGGGAATTCTCGGGTGCTCGCACTGCCGAGGCGTCGTTTCTCCTCGTCCTCCCGTGCCGCATCCCCGTTCGCTCGCGTCCTCGACTTCCAGCCCTTTTCCCTCGTGCTCGAAGCTGGCTCAGACGGTGTTTGAATTTAGCATAAATATTAAAATCCAACCTGCAACAAACAAACGTGCGTCTTAACTGGAAACGTTCAATATGTTGAGAGAAGGAAAGAAAAATAAGTGCAAACGGGGAGGAAAAATAGACAGGGCGAAAAAAGAGGGAGCGCGTCGAAACATAAAAAGATCGCTCGCCTTATAGCGACACTCGGCTGGCCACTCTCTCAACCCGGAATGCGGCGGGCTGCTCGCCCTTTTTTTTCCTCGGTTCACCCTCCGATTTATGGAGCATTCGGTACATTCGATATTTTTCTATTGCCGATCGTCCTATTTGTCTTATTTATGTTTCTTTTAGGGAGGGAAACCAGGAGGGGCCGCCGACTTGTCCGGCCGAACAAACCCCGCCGTGCGGGGCCGAGAGGCGCTGGACGGAGAAGGCGAGCCACCGTGGAAAATCCACCTCCGCGCCCTCGAGCCACCCCTCCGGCTCTGGCTGACCGGACGGTAGATTTTCCGGGGCTTTGGGGCCGATTCAAACACCCGCGGCACGTCGGGTATATTAAAACGATATATTCGCGAATGTACCAACGTCCGAAGACCCGCCGACTCGCTCCGTAACCCGCGCATTAAAGTGCAGAAGGGACTCGGCCCGCGACTTCTGTGTATTTATTCATTACACGCTGGTTGTTTTGAGGCTTAATCGCTTTGCGTTCAAACTTCGGTCGTCGTCGACGCGAGAGCATTTTCCATTTTCATTGTAAGCTCATATATAGTGGATAGTGATTAGCCTCTTTTTGCTGCGTTGGACTCAAGACTCCTTACACTGCTCACTGGGCAAATAGATTTTCTGTTAATTCACTGAACTCTTAGTTTCTAATCATTTCTTCTATGATTTTTTTTTTTTATTAAAACAAATCTGTACTGGTAGAAGAAAAAACTTAGTTTCCATCGAGGCAAAACAAGCAAACAGGAATGAATAGTTTCTTTAATCTCGGTGTATGATGCACGATCGAGTATATCAGAACACATGCTGGACAGGATTAGACCGCGGGTCGCTTAGGGAGCGTGTTAATACGAAAACAATTACCGGTCGAGAAACTACCCGGTCCCCTTAAGCAGATGCTCGACGACGCTTTGGTTGGCCCTCGAGTCTCCTTGGTTAAGCTCGGCCGGGGCCAAAACGTCTGAAGGGAGAAGTGCCCTCTGAGGTTCGCGAGAGTTTCGTGATTCGAGGGTCCGCGCGGCGACGGTCTTCTGGCCTGGCCAGCAGCGGCGGCGACGGCGGCGACGGCAGCGCGCCCTGAGGATTCTCTCCTACGACCGAGGGCTTTCTAATTAAGATCGTTAAACTGCTATGAAATTCAAATTACCCTCTCGGTATACGCCGTCCTTATATCCCTATCCGATCCATCTGCGGACACCGCACACCGGGCCACGAGCCCATGCGACCTTCTGACGTCTTCGGAATTTCTCAAAGAACAATCAAACTGTGTACAAATTCAAAAAGTCTCGTATGTGTTTAATTGGCGTATCTTGAGGTTTACGACAAATTAAGAAAGTCATGTGGACCACTCGTGTTACATTCACATTCCTTCTAGACAGATTGCAGTCAATACTCAAAATGTAAATAGGACCCACTGTAAGCTGAATCAAGTCTCGTATGCTGAGTTCGCATATATTGAGGCTTACCACAAATTAAGAAAATCATATGGGTCAACTCCTGCGATATTCAAATTCTGTATAGACAGATTGCGGTTAATAATCGAAATGTAAATAGGACCCACCAAACTGAACCAGCGCAAGTACGAGTAAAGCGGCGATAGTTCATCTTCGAAACGTATTACGGGAATTCATCTTGAGGTTTACGACAAATTAAGAAAGTCATGTGGATCACTCGTGTTACATTCACATTCCTTCTATAGAGATTGCAGTCAATACTCAAAATGTAAATAGGACAAACTGTAAACCGAATCACGTCTCGTATGCCGAGTTCGCACATATCAAGGCTTACCACATATTAAGAAAATCATATGGATCAACTCCTGCGATATTCAAATTCTGTATAGACAGATTGCGGTTAATAATCGAAATGTAAATAGGACCCACCAAACTGAACCAGCGCAAGTACGAGTAAAGCGGCGATAGTTCATCTTCGAAACCTATTACGGGGATTCAATAATACCGATATTCTAATCTGTGTCCTTCTGAACATTAGCATAGATTCGGCGGCGGACCGTAGATAAACCCCACGGCGAATCTTAAAGGGTTTGAGCTGGGTTACTACGAAATGTCTGATAACCGCACCCACCCCGGGTTGTAAGGTATGTTACGTATATCCGTAGCTCCGTGTGGTGGTCGTGGTGGAGGAGTGGAGCCTTCGTGGAAGCATCAGGAAGGATGGTTTAGGGCAGCACGCGTCCCTTCTATTAAATTAACGTAAGACGAGGAGGGCGGTGGTTGGGTAGCAGCGAAGAACCAGCAGCTAGAGCTCCAGACACTGGGTCAAGCGGGTTCAAATCCTGCATCCATCCACCCTGATAGGGGACACGAGGCGTTTGTAACTGAAACATTGAATCATCACCGTTTAATCAGACATCACGCGGCTTCTTGTTTATGCGATCAAATAAATGCTGCTTAATAAAAAAATATTAGTAATTTATGAAGATTGTTTCCCCACCCCTCAGTTTCAATTCGAAATAGGCTCTAGATGTTACGGTCTACCCAAAGCAAAATGACGGGTGAAGTCCCGAGCGATGCTTAAACCCGCGTGCGGATAACGAGAACCGTTGAGCACTGACGGCGGAGAATCAACCCGCACATGTGACGCCTCCTCGACACGACAAAGAGCAAAAGTGAGACAGAGACCGATATGACACTCGGGCGAACATCAGTTTCATATTGAATGTACAACCGACCTCCATATAATTTTGACATACATTTTAGAGCCGCTGTTTCATGGCACAATATCGCTGTTGTATCCGACAGCCTTCGAACCAAAGCAATTTTCTTTGCACGTAAAATATACCGAACTCTTATATCTTAAAATTACGAATAATAATAATTCCCTACAATTTCACCAAACCCTAAGTATCCAATTTGTGGAATGACATCACCAAAACGAAATGGAATCAGCGAAAATACCAGACCCTTCGATTGCACCAACCATAATCCCTGTAGATGGAATAAGACGGAGCAGATTTTAAATACTAATTGCAACTAAGTTCTTTTTATTATTATTATTATTGGTTGTACTATTATTTATATTATTATCATCATCACCATAATTATTAATACACACACAAATGTAAGGTTGCGTATGAATTGAAAGTGTAAATTATAATCACTGAATGTACGACAATTGCCGGGACATTGGCGGCTAATTCGACCGCTTCCACGTGTACGCAAGAGTGGGTTGCCCGTGTCAGTGTTTTTGAGATAAGCAAGTGGTGCTGGTCGAATAACGTCGCAGCGTAGAGCGGAGGAGATAGGAGAGGATATAGAGGGTCGAGGCGAGAGTTTCGTTCGGGGAGTCTAGGGCTAGGCGAAACGTCGTACGAGTTCGAACGAAGAAAGGGTGTGTCGGACGGCCGTGTCCTGTCATGTCCGATAGCGATATACCTCTTTCGTGGCTGCTCGCTCTCTAAACGTACCGGTTTCCCTTAGAATTTCGTTTGGCCGGGCAGCAGCTCTCCCCGTTCTCTAATTGCATAATAGGATGCCCGCATGTAGGGGGCGGGTGGAAGGGATGGACGCGCTCACTCTGCCTGGGGACGATGGTGGTGGTGGTGGTGGTGGTGGTGGTGGTGGCGAACAACGACAACCAAGACTGCGAACCGAGACCCTGCCACGAACGTGGGGACGATGCTGGCCATGGGGGATGGAAACGATGAAATGGGAATCAGCGACGCAGCCTCAGCGTTTCGGGGATTGCCGAGGGACGCAGAAATATCACGGGAAAAGGCATCGACGAGAACGTACAACGTTCGTTTCTACTGTTTAGTCGGGGATTCGAGAAATTTTATTAAGAAATTGATTAAGAAAAATAAACAATAGTAATTAAGACCGTTAATTAATTAATTGATTCGCAAATTTGGTTAAGAAATGAACGAATAAATAAATAAATAAATGAGTGAAATACCAGTAAACAATTCATCTTTGCAAATTAATCCTGCTCTCCATTTATAAATTATTTGAATTGGATTCCAAGCCTTGGCATTGTTTTTAATTAAAAGATTACAGTCTTTCGTTTGTTTATTTGTCAATTTCACAGAAAAATAACAAGAAAATGAAGATGAAATCCTGTTTGCATCAGAGCAGCGAGTCAGAGGGTTACACCGAGGATCGTTTAGCTCGAGGGGAGTCTTTCGTCTTGCACCTCCGGAAAAGCCAAGATCGAGACAGGTTCTCTGTCGTCTGTTTGTCTGTTTGTCAAAGCAATTAGCACCAGGAACTCGAGACCGAGAATTGACACGGACGCCTTAGCGTCTTGACATCGTTTCCACTGCTGTTGCTGCTTCTGCTTCTGCTTCGCGCGCCATCGACCTCAAAACACCCCCCGTACCCGAAACCCTTGCCGCATGATAGCGAATTACAATTATCCAACGAGTCACCCAGACGGGGGCAAAACTCAAGCGGAAATCGAACCGCGAACTAGTAAAATGTGCTATATAATATATTATCATAGAAATGGAATTACGAGGGTTTATACAATTTTGGGTGATGAGATTTCTACCTCTGATTTATACTCAAACGTCGAATTAATTAACTCTTGAGAATAATTCAGCACCGAAAGTTTTTGGCCATATTAAATATTCTAGTTCGCGACCATATGGACTTTTTTTTGTGCTTTATTTTAACCCTCATACTTGACTCGTACACGCTCCAAGCTTCGTCGAGTGACAAGAGCTCGACGTTATTGCCGTGGCTACGGTTGAGAAATATTATCTATCAATTTTTTAAGCGTCTCTGTACGTGAAAACGGTCGAGTGCCTCGCGCGAAGAGGGGAAACGTCCCGATAAATTGATGAGGCGGGCCGCCTAGTGTTGTAATAAGATGACTACGTTATGGCCGATCGGAGGACCAAGGGCGCCGAGAGAGCTCGAGACGCGAGTTATTAATTGCTCCTTCAGAAAAATTTACCCATCCGGCTCGACCCGCGCGTTTCGCAGCACTTTTAATGCCTGCCTTGAGCGAGCCTACGAAATTCACCCTCTGGATCCGGGGAATAATTTCACAACGTTGTCATATATTTGGCGACAAAAATTGCTTCGTTTAAAATAACAAAAAAATGTTTCGTACGACGTAAAAATATTTGGAAAAAAAAAATATATATACATATATTGAAAAAATATTTAAATCACGTTTTTGCTATTAAACGTAACTCGCTGGAATGCAAAAATCTCGGGAAAGCGTTGAGGAAAAAAAATGTATCGAGACTATCGTGGCGAGATGATCAATCAAGAAGGGCGCTGGAATTCTCTGAAGGGGGCGACGCGATGTGCCAACCAGGAATGTAACCTAAGAATTTTTCCTCTATCCCACGCCCGGCCCCGGGAGGAACTTGAAGAACGGAAAAGGGAAGAAGACGATGGCGACGTCGACGGGAGGAATTTTTCATCGTTATAAGAAGAACTCGCGAGGAGCAAGCTCGGTTTTCCCGGTTCTCCGAGGAGACCGAGCTGAGCGACGACGCAGGGAAATAAATACAAATTGCGGGATTACCGGGGCTCTCACCACTTTCTTCGCCTTTTTTCGTTCTTTTTTTTTTCTTCCACGGAGCATCATGCGTCGCATCTCTCGGGGAGATCTCTATTTTCTTCTAAGACTCGACGCGCGAGTATCCCGCAAAGCCTCTTGCGAACGGCCTACGGGCTTCGACATTTCTTACGGTCTATCATGACTCAACGAGGCACAAAGGGAATATGTAATTTTTTTTCCCCTGTGAAAGTGAACTTCACATTTTTGTCGCACGTCTGTAATTCCGGAAACAGAATTTCACCGTTTCTTTAGTTCGAATGTACTCGACTTCTATTATAATTACGGTTTTAGTTAATTGGTTTTTGACAATTTAATTTAAATGTTATGCATAATTATCCGAAAATATGTATTTCATTTTTTTTCGCGACTGTAAATACCTAGTGAATCTAATTTTACGAATTTCTATGAAAATTTGTTTTTCCTATACCCGCAGTATTCCTTGATGTTTTATTAAGCCACCAATAAATGGTTATGGAGATCCTGAGGCTGGAGGGTTTGTTTACCCGAAAATAACACGAACAGATTCAAATCTCAGCGATATAGCACCGCAAACTACTAGTTTCGCGGGTAGTTTAATGCGCGTTTAAACCATAAATTGTTTTACGCCGGGGCTACCCGCGAGACTACCGAGGTATTTGGATCCCGCGCGGGGCATTAAAATCCTTGTGGAAATATTGCCAGGACCGATAACCGTGCACCGCGGCAACGCGGAGGGAAAACTTTCTATCAGAACTTTTATAACGACGAAATAAAAGACAAGCTTACGGGCGACATGTTCGCGAGGATGAAGGGAGGATTTGCATCCAGCCTCGAGTGTACAGTATACGATCGGACTTATGTACCCCCCGGTTATTATGCAGATCGATCTGTCGCCTATTGGTTTACGGATTCAATCGTAAAATCGTTGTCCTCGCGAATTCGAGAATACTTCAGGGGTGAGACAAAAACCCATTGGAATTTCGCGACGATAATCCTACGTCGTGGTACATATTTTTTGTATTCAAAATAAAAATATTCGCTGTGTCAAAATAGTTCGATTTTATATTTTTTTAATTTAACAAATTTCTACTCGGCACGATTAGAAGAAAAATTCAGTAGCTTTTTTTATTCAAGAATAAAAACAGACAGGTGAATTCTGATGCAGCCTAATTATGAAGTGACATGTGACAAAGACATATCCGGATATATTTCATCCCCTTCGCACGGTATCCGGATTATTCAATCATCAGACCGTCATACAGATAGAAATCCACGTCCTACCTAAATAGACATCAGACCGTATCGTGCTCTGATTTCGCCCAAAGTTCACAATGTAAAATACACCATTGACACGTCGTCGAGTGGACGAAACATCCGGTACGTATTTCAGGTTACTCGTCAAGGAAACCGGAATGAGATATACGCTTGAATTTAACACCACATTTCAATCTCCGCCGTGACGGTGATTCCGAAGAAGAAATAATGGATGGCGCAGCTCGGTTACAAGCGCCGGGCGAGCGGTGAAATATTAATTGCCGAGAAATATGTGGATGAGGCGCGAGATCGGTGTATCGCAATCGATAATCCTTCCCCCCCGCTGGCGTGTAGCATCCGCCTGTATTTTGTCGGTGATTGAGCTTTAATTAAACAGATTTGGCTCGCGGGGTAGAAAGGGACGTTCAGGGTCCGGCGCGGAGTTTACACGCCGGGCGCCAAGTATCGCCCGATGAACTGGCCGCGTGACGCGCGCCCGGGGGGACGAAAAGCAAAAAGCAAAAAGCAAAAAAAAAAGGAGAAGCGCGCACGACCCGGGTCCATCGCTTCGACGTCGAACCTGTCGCGGCTGCGGTCGTAGCTGCGGATTTTCGGTTTTTACTTTAATTAAATATTTCTTGCCTCGCGCGATATGGCGAACCCTCGTTGGTGTATCGTCCAAGTATTTCATTACTGACCGCAGCGCAGGGAGGACATCCATCTTTTTCCTCCGGCACCTCGCCTTCACTGCCTGGAAAAAGCAATTACGCGGTTTAACGCAAGATCTCAGAAAAGGTGCGAATTCGCGACGTAAGAATTTTATGTATTCATCTTCGACAAATTTAGATAAAAAACAAAATTCTGCTCTAATTAAAACTGTAGTTTCCGTGTTCTTTCCCCTTTTGATTTTTGTACTGAAATAAAAAAGTAAATTAAACAATTTTTCGAAAAGTCATATCATCTTACACACCGAACAGCTTTAATCTTCAATAAACTCCAAAGGCTCGAAAACCTTTACTAGTTGGAAAAAGCAATTACGCCGTTTAACGCAAGATCTCAGAAAAGGTGCGAATTCCCGACGTAAGAATTTTATGCATTCATCTTCGATAAATTTAAATAAAAAATAAAATTCTGCTGTAATCAAAACTGTAGTTTCCATGTTCTTTCCCCTTTCGATTTTTGTACTGAAATAAAAAACGTAAATCAAACAATTTTTTGAAAAGTTATATCATCTTACACACCGAATAGCTTGAATCTTCAATAAACTTCAAAGGCTCGAAGACCTTTACTAGTTGGAAAAAGCAATTACGCGGTTTAACACAAGATCTCAGAAAAGGTGCGAATTCGCGACGTAAGAATTTTATGTATTCATCTTCGATAAATTTAAATAAAAAATAAAATTCTGCTGTAATCAAAACTGTAGTTTCCATGTTCTTTTCCCTTCCGATTTTTGTACTTAAATAAAAAGATAAATCAAACAATTTTTCGAAAAGTTATATCATCTTAAACACCGAATGGCTTTAATCTTCAATAAACTCCAAAGGCTCGAAGCTTCCCGGCTACACACTCAGCAAAATAGTGACGTGACAAGACTATACGTAGTGGCCGTTCAAATATGTACATCTTGATGAATTAATTAATATAATCTCTTTACCGCGAGGTGATAGACAAGAGGCCCCCCCGCCAACCCCCCTCCAGATTTTCCTCGGTGCCATCCAGGAATTAATATAAATCAGGTTAATTGCAATTGCTTTCCGGAGGAAGGCAGACGATTCTCTAATAATTCATTCGACACCGCGCATTATGACGGTTATTATATCTCGTCAGGATATTCCGTCGCACTATAAAATAAGAAAGGGCTGCACCGCTTCTGGCTCTCTGCTAATTAAAGTACACGGTGTTGTTTCGCTTAAACCCTGCACGTCGCGACACTGGACCTTCCTCGTAAAGCGTATGAATAAACATTAACAAACGCGAGTACTCATAATACGAAAATGAAGAATCTCCATTTTCAGAGTCAGACTGCAATGACAGAAGCGTGCCAAGAACTTCACATGACGACGACTCTTGCCACGCGACCTGGATCCAACAATAATGCCATTATTTCGAAGCCCAGTAGCATGACTTATTGAAAATAACGCTTACGAGCGTGAAAATAAAGTATCAGGAGTTATACCGGGAATACACCCTGTACGTCATAGCCATCGCCGACTATAGGCACCGGTCAAAGTCTGACGGAAATAGTGTTGGGATAAAAAAAGAAAGGGCGAAACACGCGATGAGGTATTCTCGGTGTTTGCAAATGCGCGAATACGCGAGACACGACGGCGAGCGAGAAAGACGAGCGTATAGCGTGAACACGAAAGAACCGCGCGGAGGGTTGCGCAGGTCGTCGAGGGGGGTATAACCCGCCGAGTTTGCGGCATGGCTCAATGGTCTAACCCTATTTTCGTATGCACAAAGGTTTCGACTCGGTAGCCAAGGGTTTTTGCTGTAAACTCGCGACAATCAACCCCACCTGCTGTACTCGCCCGCTGCCGGCCACCCCCGGGCGCACCTTGGTTTCTCCTCCTCGACGTAATCGCTCTCGTCCCGTCTCGCTCGCTCGCTCTCGCCCCGGCCGGGGAGTTTCTTCGAACGCTTTTTGCAAATGGCAATAATTGCCGCTACTGCGCGTGCTGCGACTGACTAGCGCTTGAACGTTAAGTACGCCTCTGTGTATGCACGCATGTTTTTCCACACTTGGCTCGCTAATAATATTACACAACGCTTTGGCGTTGCCGAGCGTGGTACGTGGAAGAGAAACGTTACGCGACGCGGCAATTAATAACCCGTGGGTGGACAACATCGGGTCCATTTGTCGGTTTTTAGTTGGGTGGAATGTCCGTCGGGCTGAAAACGTCTCGGAGAAAAATCTGATGTTGGTAGTGTACCTGTAAACTGGCAGCTAATTTTTAGTTCATGCGGCTGTTTTTCTTTATAGTATCGGTAACTGCAAAATAATTATTTTATTTTTACGAACTAATTATAAAGTTATAAATTAATTATGTAAAACAATTGTAACGTGATATTAGTTGAGGTCTGACAAATCGTCCCGTGGACTAAAAATTCATAGCTCTCGCTAACCAGGACGATACCATAATTTTTCTCAGTGTGCAGCAAGGCAAAAATACGATTGTAAACTATACGATCCCGGGCGACGCGGCAATTAATAACCCGTGGGTGGACAACATCAGGTCCATTTGAAAACGTCTAGGCACTCGAAGAAAAATCTGATGTTTGTAATACCTGTAAACTGGCAGCTAATTTTTAATCCATCCGGCTGTATTTTTATTCCAGTATCCATAACTGCAAACTAATTATTTTATTATTTCGAACTAATTATAAAGTTCTAAATTAATTATGTAAAACAATTGCGACGTGATATTAGTTGACGTCTGACAAATTGTCCCATGGACTAAAAATTAATAGCTCTCACTAACCAGGACGATACCATATTTTTTCTCCATGTACAGCAAGGCAAAAATACGATTGTAAATTGTACGATCCCGGGGCCCCTAAGCGTGTATCAACCCGGCAAGTATTTACAGCGAAGTTCGTATCAGATTTCCACCAGCGAGCAGACCGACGAGCGGATGTGCCAGGGAGTGTTCGTCGCGCCGGTAAAATCGAATCGGCCCTGGGGTCGACTCGAATTAAAAACGAACAAGACGTCACGACCTGGCGGAAGTTGCCGAGGCGGCACTCGAATAAAATTGACACCTAGTGATCGATGAGTGGGAGAGACGAGTTGCCGGAGCCTCGAGAAGAAGGAAAAAGATTCGCCTGAGAGGTAAATTAAGGGGGTGGCGGGTTTGACGCGCGGGGGGGTTTGAGAATCGAAGGGTTGCGCGGCCTTCGAGGCTTCGTTCGATTAACAAGGGGAGGGAGGCCCATTACTGTCGGAAGAGCCGGTGTTCGTTGCCGTTTCGCGAGTCTTAAAAAAAGAGGAAGAAAACAGAGGAACGATCGTAAGTAGTAGCGGGGAAAAAAGGGAAGGTCGCGAGCGAAAAGAAAAAGAACGACCTCAGCGAGACCGAAAGTCAGAAGGAAGCCTCACCGGGGCTCGCATGTCCCATTGCAATCTGCAATATTGAGAATGTTTTTTTCGGCATTACGCGAGAAATCCGTGAAACCAATTGCGATTATCTGACTGAGATACGGGGTGAGCGGACAGTGAATCCTCCTGCTCCCTTTCCCAGCACCGCCAGACGACTGTGGTATATACACGAGATGGTATAGCAACAACTATACCATGAAAAAACTTTTGCTTAATCCAGCCCTCATTTTTTGTTTCACATAAATAATTCAATACACCGTGGGGAGTCCGCGCGCCTTTCGTGAATAAAAGGGAAAGTATAAATTAATAAAAGTGTAATCCACGAGATGACAATTAGATGTAAAAAAAAATGAGGGAGAAATCACGGTCGTGTTCTTCGCGTGCAATCGGTAACACTCCGGGATCGTTACGTATCAACGATCTGTCTTCGCCCCCCGGAACCGACGTCGGACGAACAATTAAAATATGACAATCGTTAGATTTAATTATCGGCGGCAAAGGGCAGACGGCGGGCGGTGCGGTGGTGGTTAAAAAGAAGAATCAGAAGGCGGACGACCCTCTTTTCGCGAGCCAGGCGCGCGAGGCATCAGGAATGCTGGCCGAAGCGGAAAACTTGAAAGGTGTTTAAAAGAGCGAAGAAAGGGGTTGATGTCGGATGGCCGATCGGGGGGTCTTCGCAGCGTGGACCCTCGTCCCGGCAAAGGATATTCGACGCTCGGGAGACGCGACCCTCAAACTCGACGGAATATTTTCAAGTGCGGAAGATAACCATCAAAAGAACAAATTCTCGCGATTCATTTGCGACAGTGATAAAGAATCGCTGGGTAACTTGGCGACACTCAAATCCACCGAAGAGAAAGAAAATTTGCGTAGTTGATTCTTTGACAGTTTTTTACCACAAAAGTCCAATCTATAATTTTTAACAAAAAGAAAAAAAATTGAAAAATATTATTTTTTAAATCGCTTCGAAAGATCCAAACCAGAGGTCTTTGGGGTACAATGTGCGATTAGAAAACGATGGAATAGGTCAAAAGTCAGTATCTCAAAAAAATATTTTTTTAAAATTGATAATTTCAAATTATATTAACTTTTTCGCATAAAAAGGTAATTTAGGCGAAATCTGACCAAATTTAATAGGCACTTCTGTTCATTTTTACAAAACGTGAGTGCCTAAAAATGATACGTGGGGCCCGGGGCCTGCATAACATTAAATAAGTCCCGCACCCACCCATTACAACGAATTACGTCGCGCCAATTCCAAATCTCTCTCCCATCAATATTGATAAACATCCCGGTCGCGCTGCTTGCATTGCCATAAATTATAACGATAAGTTCAACAAGCCGGACAAGTTATTTTAAAGACTTCCTCGGAGACCCCGGGAAGTCGGGCGGCCACATACACACACACACACACACACCGACAAACGCAGACCAGGAAAAGGGTGTACCGAAATTTGTAAGAGCTGCAGGGGGAATAATCTCCTAAAGTATTTACGATTGGATCACAAACGAGTGAGATATCAGTCTAGCAATTATAACGAAGAAGATATACGTCTCCGGGGTGACTGTTACTTCGTTCTCTTCGTGCGGCCCGCCAGCCAGCCAGCCAGCCCCAGGGACCGAGGACAAGCGGGTATTATATCTCGGCGAGCGAGGAGAAAGCTAAACTACCCCTGCCTTCTTGGTGTACTATACGACAGAGGGAAATTACGCATTTACACCCTCGCGAACAAGCCAGCATAGCGGAGTCGAGAGCCCGAAGAGCCGGGTGGTTTGTGTTATAGCGCGCCTGAGAAGACTAAGATACAAACCCGGAGACGGTGGAACGAGCGGGGGGGAGGGTACGGAGCCGGGGAGCGAGAGACAGCGACAACGGGCGATGCGGACGGGCACGAGACACCCCGGGAGGGCATCATCATCTCTCGCGTCACCGGTGCCGTCGTTATTTTCCAGCGTCGCACAAGGTTAATCATCGGCATCACAGCAACAGAGGGAGAGAGAGAGCTACACGCTCGCTCGTGACTGACGGGCAAACAAGAACCTACGGCAACTCGTTTGGCAAGTTCCATCTTATATACGTCGGCGGGAAAGGCCCGGGCCATGACGACGACTTCCTCACCGCAGGAAAAAAACGGCGAAGACGCGAGACAAGCGCAATTAAAAACTTTTCAAATTTAACCCCATCCCATTCTTTTTTTCGGAGATCGCGCGACACTCTTTAACCTACGAATACAGAGAAAGAGAGAGAGAGAGTGAGAGATTCTCGGCGGCTCGTTGACACTCGAGGCTTGGAAGCCTGACGAAAAAAAAAAACTACAAATGTTATGTGTAATATAACAGACTTGGCAGCCACTCGTAACGAACTCACCGCTAGTAAACCCGGGAGACACTTTTGGGTGACTGAGAAGTTCCTCCTCTCGTCGTGCGTCTTCGCAGGAAAGGAGGCTGGTCGACAGTTGCCTGGCGGAATTTTTTCAGCTCGAGCTCCACTTCCGTTTGATCGACAGCGAATATTTAATTCGGCTCGTTCCAATGAACGTCGATGAACGTTAAAACGACGCCCACAGACCTGAAATACAAAATCGAAATATCAGCGAAAATGTTTAACTCAATTCGCGACGACTACACATTAAATTCGTAACGAACTCACCGCTAGTAAACCCGGGAGACACTTTTGGTTCACTGAGAAGTTCCTCCTCTCGTCGTGCGTCTTCGCAGGAAAGGAGGCTGTTCGACAGATGCCTGGCGGAATTTTTTCAGCTCGAGCTCCACTTCCGTTTGATCGTCAGCGAGCATTTAATTCGCCTCGTTCCAATGAATGTCGATGAACGTTAAAATGACGCACACAGAACTGAAATACAAAATCGAAATATCAGCAAAAATGTTTAACTCAATTCGCGACGACTACACATCAAACTCGTAACGAACTCACCGCTAGTAAACCCGGGAGGCACTTTTGATTGACTGAGAAGTTCCTCCTCTCGTCGTGCGTCTTCGCAGGAAAGGAGGCTGGTCGACAGTTGCTTAGCGGATTTTTTTCAGCTCGAGTTCCACTTCCGTTTGATCGTCAGCGAACATTTAATTCGCCTCGTTCCAATGAACGTCGATGAACATTAAAACGACGCCCACAGACCTGAAATACAAAATCGAAATATCAGCGAAAATGTTTAAACTCAATTCGCGACGACTACACATCAAACACAATCACGGCCAAATAATTATCGCGCCATCTGGAAGAAGCCCGAATATATGACTGCACCGAGTCGCAATCTCCCACGGATTCGCCAGCTCGGATTACGCCTATTCCCCCGCGAGTTATATCGTCCGCGCGACTCGCGATTCGCGTATATCGAAGTCTACGTTGCGACCGACCGTTTGCGAAGAGCCCGAGAGCGCGGAAAGTTTTCCAATTAAACGCGGATTATGTCGTTTTGTCTTTTGGCCTTCGGTGTCTCTCCCTCGGAGTATTGAAAATACATCGATACGAGGAGCGAAACTTCTCGTTGGGAGGCATCCGGGGGAGCCTCCGATTCGCCAGACTCCTCCGCCCACCCCGGGGTAGATCAGCCCGCGCGCGTTCGCATAATCGTTTTCCCGCACGTTTTCTCTCGCCTCTCGAGCACAATGAATCGTCGATACTTCGGTCAACATCGATGAACGGAATCATCTCTCGTTCTCTCTGCCGCCCTCTGTCTTCCTTCCACACCCGGAGTCGGGCGGGGTTTGCCCGCCTGGCAAACGGTACAGCGGCCAGGATACAGGTGCCCAGGGTGCGAACACGAGGATTATCGTTTTCACCAGCGGGTAGCGCGCCGGCTTCTCCTTTTCGCGCCTCGTTTATTTTGCTGTACTCTCGCTCTCGCTTCCATCCCCCGCAGCGCGGTCGTTCCTTTTTTTTTACGTTTTCCTTTTTTTTTTTTCATGTTTTGTTTTATTCTTTTCCCATCGAACGAAGCGCCCGACGCTTCCGTCCTTTCTCGCTCGTTCGTCGTTTTCTCCAATTCCTCGGGATCCCCGCGACCGCCCACCGAGAGACCGCCCGTATAATCGAATAAACATGAGAATTCTCGTATTGACATTATACGAAGCAAAAGGGGTGTCCCCGAGCGCCCGGACCCCCGGCCCGGCCCGACGATAAGTGATTGTAATCCCTTTAGATTCCATCGGATTTTTCTTTTTTTTTTGCGAAATCGATTAATACAATCGATTTAGTTTTATTGTCGACGGGGGCGCGCCCGATGCTGGTTAATCAATTTTTTTTTTCATTACTGGGGAAGAAGGAAGAATTGTGGTACCCTCGCAGTGACTAAATTCGAGGATAAACTTTTTGCAATTTTTCTTCTCCTACTTTTTAGTCTAATCTGAAACACCGATTGTCTTGGATTGCGTGTAAAGGACGTTTGCAACTAACTACGATTTGCAACCGATGATTTCTAGCTATGATAGGTCCGATCCGAAACGAATGATCTCAGCCACGGTTTGACATCTGTACCCATAGCTTCATCCGAGGATAAATAAAATTATTGTCGAGTCGCAGTGGCAAAAGTTTCGCAATGAAAGTAAACGTTATCCTTGCTGCTGCCGCCAGTGCTGCTCTCTGCTTCTGGATATCCTTGTTTATATTCCCCGAGCTCGAAAAGTCCTGTCCAAGGAGCTGATCCAAGGAGAAGCATAAGATTCGCGTCTCTCGGCCATCGAGCAATTTCGATTTCAACATGACTAACTAAATTCGACTAAATTTGAGGACAACCTTCTCGCAATTTTTCTTCTCCTACTTTTTAGTCTAATCTGAAACACCGATTGTCTTGGATTGCGTGTAAAGGACGTTTGCAACTAACTACGATTTGCAACCGATGATTTCTAGCTATGATAGGTCCGATCCGAAACGAATGATCTCAGCCACTTTGACATCTGTACCCATAGCTTCATCCGAGGATAAATAAAATTATTGTCGAGTCACAGTGGCAAAAGTTTCGCAATGAAAGTAAACGTTATCCTTGCTGCTGCCGCCAGTGCTGCTCTCTGCTTCTGGATATCCTTGTTTATATTCCCCGAGCTCGAAAAGTCCTGTCCAAGGAGCTGATCCAAGGAGAAGCGTAAGAGTCGCGTCTCTCGGCCATCGAGCAATTTCGATTTCAACATGACCAAACAAGCAGCTCGTACACGAAGTATCTAGTGATCTGTAAATATATCGAACTCGATTGGATTGGCCCCTATCCCGCACTAACTCTAACCCTCCCCCTCCTTCCCCCCGCACGCGAGCTAGTCCTCCGTATATACCTAAGCGCCAAGAGTCGCGAGAGTCTCTCGTACTTTTCCCCAAACTGGCTGTCCTAAGTCTTCCGTAGCGAAGTCCCCGAGTGGAACGGAGACGGCAAGAAAACTCTTGGTCGTTCTGGCTCGCGCGCAATATCCACTACTACTCGGCAAACTCGGCGAGGCTACGCGGGGGCTTCGAGATGGGACGCCATTGATACCAACTTTCCGTGTTTCTCTTTCCCCTCGTGTGTCTTTTATCTCTCTTCCCGGATCATAGCCAGTTACACATAGCTAGACGCGCGTGTATGTATAAAGCTTTCGCCGAGAAAATAAATATTCCTCAGACATAAATATCAATAGCAACCAATTTGCGAATTAGCCGGGAAATATTCCGGCGGAACGGACGCCGGAAATACAATAAATTTGTAGCGTCGTATCTGCGCGACCTCAGCGGATGACAACTGCGTTCTAAATATTACTCAGATCTATAAATATGAGTGTCAATCAATTCGTGAATTACCCAACAAATATTACCGACAAACAGGCGCTTCGAGCTTCGAGCAGAAAACACCCGGAAATATCACAAATTCGTTGCATCGAGTCTCAGCGCGATTCGCGATGCAAGTGTGAAGAATGCAGCAGTCTACGTGGGTAATATCGATTCTCGAAATTATGGCAGTGGGTCAGCTATTAGAGATGTAGCAGCAAGCGCGCCGTTTGCCAGCCTCGAGGGCTCGTCAGGCGAAACAACGGGAGCAATAATGCGAAGGAGGAGCGAGATGCGACTGTGGAACTTTCGCTCGCCACCCTCGCGAGCTCGACACACAACCCTAGCGCGAATTCGCACTGGTTCGTCGAGAGCCCCTCCACGGACCATCGAAACCTTGCGTCATCGACTCATTGCTAACACCCGAACGCACTGAAACCGAAAATTCATATTTTATCCCTCTTTTAAAAAGTTCATGAGTAACGGAAAGCATTGTTAGCAAACTATTAGAGCTGTGATTGGTTGCCAGGAAAGTCCGTGATAAACAACATCAGTTTGGTGTCAAATTTGAAAATATTTCAAATTTGTCGATATTTTGAAAAGAAAAAAAATTTGGGCCGATTTTGGCGATTTTCGGTCCGGAGCCGATTCTACAATTTCTGACAAAAAAAATCGCCAAAAAAATATTTTTTTCAAAATCGATTAAAAAAGGTTAATAACCAGTGTTTTCAGGGGTAGAATATACGACTTGAGAGTAATGGTATAGGTTACAAGTCGATATTTTGAAAAGAAAAAAATTGGGGTCGATTTTGGCGATTTTCGGTCCGGAGCCGATTCTACGATTTCTCACAGAAAAAAAATCGCCAAAAAAATATTTTTTTCAAAATCGATTAAAAAAGGTTAATAACCAGTGTTTTCAGGGGTAGAATATACGACTTGAGAACGATGGTATAGGTTACAAGTCGATATTTTGAAAAGAAAAAAAATTGGGGTCGATTTTGGCGATTTTCGGTCCGGAGCCGATTCTACAATTTCTGACAAAAAAAAATCGCCAAAAAAATATTTTTTTCAAAATCGATTAAAAAAGGTTAATAACCAGTGTTTTCAGGGGTAGAATATACGACTTGAGAATAATGGTATAGGTTAAAAGTCGATATTTTGAAAAGAAAAAAAATTGTGGTCGATTTTGGCGATTTTCGGTCCGGAGCCAATTCTACGATTTCTGACAGAAAAAAAATCGCCAAAAAAATATTTTTTTTTAAATCGATTAAAAAAGGTTAAAAACCAGTGTTTTCAGGGGTAGAATATACGACTTGAGAATAATGGTATAGGTTACAAGTCGATATTTTGAAAAGAAAAAAAATTGGGGTCGATTTTGGCGATTTTCGGTCCGGAGCCGATTCTACGATTTCTGACAGAAAAAAAATCGCCAAAAAAATATTTTTTTCAAAATCGATTAAAAAAGGTTAAAAACCAGTGTTTTCAGGGGTAGAATATACGACTTGAGAACGATGGTATAGGTTACAAGTCGATATTTTGAAAAGAAAAAAAATTGGGGTCGATTTTGGCGATTTTCGGTCCAGAGCCGATTCTACGATTTTCTGACAGAAAAAAAATCGCCAAAAAATATTTTTTCAAAATCGATTAAAAAAGGTTAATAACCAGTGTTTTCAGGGGTAGAATATACGACTTGAGAACGATGGTATAGGTTACAAGTCGATATTTTGAAAAAAATATTTCTGAGGTCAATTTCGGCGAAAAGATTTTCAGGCAAGCGCGCCAGCGCGTGTGATTAGCCTAGTATGTTAAAAAACTCACCAAAAGCAAAGACCGTCAAATATTACAATTCAATAATTTCTTGGCACGTTTAACTAAAACAATAAAATTAATTATTCTGAAATTATTTTAAAGAAAACTAAACTTAAAAATAATTCCACCTCCAATTAAATCCCGTAAATTTAAAAACCCAGCTATCCAAAAAAATAATAAGTAAAGAAGTGCGTAACGAAAAAACGAGGCATCGCATATAAAAATTCTCATAGCCCGCGTCTTTCCTTCCCCCGCCCAGATATTACAACGTTCGTCGGTGGATGTAGAGCCCGCCGTTACCCCTTTAAAAATTTGCAAATACACGAGTGAAGTGTGAATTTATTACGGTTCTGCTTTTCACGCTCGCATTGATGCTGCTGCTGCTGCTGCTGCTGCTGCTGTTGCCGTTCACGGTTTTCTCCGCTTGCTTCTCGCGCGTGTTCCTTGCCCCATCGTCGCAGCTCGCTGCTGCTGCTGCTGCTGCTGCTGTTGCCCGGACCGAGGCGGAGCACGTTCGCGAAATGGAAAAACGGTGGCGTAGGTACGAAGCAGCTACGGCGTGCCGCGAGGATTAGCATAGCCCCCTCATTAAAATACAAACACCATTCTCTCTCGGCCGAGATAGAGAGAGAGAAAGAGAGAAAGGCAGCCCGAAAGCTCGAACCAACGATCCAGCATCAGCAGCAGCAGCAGCAGCAGCCCTCAAACCCCAAGATCAGAGCCCATAGCGACTCATGGAGTCTCCTCTTCCCCCTGCTGCCCCTCGACCATCCACCGTCCGACCGAACAACTTTTAATCTATATTCGTTAAGTCGCCCTAAGTAACTTCGCCGCGCGGCGTCTGCGTTAATTTTATAATATTCGATAGAACCCGCCCCGACAGCCCACGAGAGTTCCCAAGCCTTCGTTCCCTCAAAGTCAAGCCGCGCAATCCGTTCCTTTCGCTCTTTTTCTCTCCCGTCTCGCGCGCTCGCCCTGCGTCTCGGCGAGAAACAATAAAGCCTGACTTTTTGTTTCACCTTACCCTCACGAGGATTAATAATATATATTGATTTCGCTTTGGAGACGAAAACCCGGAGGGTTCGCTCCCGGCGAATCCGCTCACGGTGAAAATAAAATATAAGTATTTCCGCGGAGATTTGCGAAGAGAGAATGCGGAACGACGAAGGAAAAGATATTCGACATGCAAAGGAGGGACACGCACGCACAGAAACAGCGTCGAATGATTCGGGCGCTGGTTGCGTCGGTGGGAGGAGACGCGAAACGCAGGAACTCCCGAGGAAGGCACCGAGGTTTCCGCCTCGACGATCGCCACATGTAAATGCTCTTCTCCGCTCCGAGCAACCATCCGCCGCAGCGAAAATGCCGGCGATGTACTGTGCCGCGTTTGCAGGGCGAAACTGACGGTTTTAGCGGAAATTTCGCCGCAGGACTGTTGGGAAATTTTGGTACCGAACGTCAACTTCACCGTGCGGAGCGCGACGCGAACACCCCTTGGGTTCTGCTGGTAATATACAACGCAACCAAGTTTACTCGGTCGCCGCGCTGTCTGCCACGCATCGCCTGTCATCAAGGCAGCTTTTTGCTTCTTTGCTTATGCAGTCCTACCGATGGATTCGACAATACTGGATGGTTGCGAAAACTCATGAATATTCGAGGCTTCACGAGGCTGTACGGATAGATTTAACGCCGACCTTTAACACACTGAGCGAAAAATCTGGCATTTTTTAGTAGGTGCAGAAACTACTTCTCATGCTATAGCAAAAAAAAGTGAAAGTTAAAGTTCACAAAATTGCGACAAGACAAGTGTTAGAGACGTTTACTGAATAATCACCATAATTAAAGATATACAGTCGTCCCTCTACGTTGGAAATTCACGTGTAACGACAATTATCAATCCACCCTAATCGACCAATACAAAAAACTAACTTTCCATGAACCGTGAAAACTCATGAATATTCGAGGCTCCTGTATGGATAGATTTAACGGCGACCTTTAACACACTGAGCGAAAAATCTGGCATTTTTTTGTAGGTACAGAAACTACTTTTCATGCTATAACAAATTTTAAAAAAAGATGAAGTTCATAAAGTTGCAACAAGACAAGTGTCAGAGACCTATTGAATAATCACCATAATTAAAGATATACAGTCGTCCCTCTACGTTGGAAATTCACGTGTAACGACAATTATCAATCCACCCTAATCGACCAACACAAAAAACTAACTTTCCATGAACCGTGAAAACTCATGAATATTCGAGGCTTCTGTATGGATAGATTTAACGGCGACCTTTAACACACTGAGCGAAAAATCTGGTATTTTTTTATAGGTACAGAAACTACTTCTCATGGTATAGCAAATAAAATACAAAAGTTAAAGTTAAAGTCCATAACGTTACAACAAGACAAGCGTCAGAGAACTATTGAATAATCACCACAATTAAAAATATACAGTCGTCCCTCTACGTTGGAAATTCACGTGTAACGACAAAAATAAATGCACCCTAATCGACCAACGCAAAAAACTAACTTTCCATGAACCGTGAACACCGTCTATGCAGCCGGAGTATTGACTATGCCGGGAGAGTCGAAGAAAGCCGTAAGATAGCGCGGTATATGCGGCGAAGTATTTGCAACGTCAGCGAATAAAACAAAGTGGATAGACAGACGTCGCTTCGGCCTTAGGCAGCCGAGGAAGAAGCGAACGCAGTAAAACTGCTCAGATAGCGATTTCGGCGAGCATCGTCACGGACCTTATTGACCACAGGCATCGGAAGCGAGAAGAAGCGAAGGGAGAGTGAGACAGAGACAGCGAGAAAGCGAGAGAAAGCAGCCGTAAACAACCCCCCTAAACACCATTCCACCATCGCCACCGAATCCCGAAGGGCTCGGGCGGCATCGCGAGCCCGAATTACGGTCATCGGTTTAACCGTTGCTTTAACGACCCGCACTTGTTTACCGATCACGGGGATTTCACCCTCGAGCAACAGCAGCAGCAGCAGCAGCAGCACGTGGTTCATGAGGCATCGGACCACGTGGCGAGAGGACCGACCGAGGGATGAAGTGAGACACGAGGACGACGACGAAAGGAGGAGCGAGCGAAAGACGAAGCGAGATTTACCCTCCGACCAGAAGCTTAAACGTTTCGCCCTGGCCACGAGAAGACTCGGCGCCCCTCGATTCGGACATCGATAATTTATTTACTGCCGTCATTATCGTTAACGGGTGCTCCTAGCTACTGCGAAAAGTGCCCTCACACCTTTTTGATTTTTAACCGCTGTTCCCAACGCTACACCTACAATTTTCATCTTTTTTTCCAGCTCAACATTCGACACATCCGACGATACCAAAAATCCGGGAGGGTATCTCTAATTCCGGGAGAATTAAAAAATTAATTTACCGTCGTATTCGGGTGCCTAATTGATATCCCAACGCAAACAGCGTAAATCCTATGCTTACACACAGCCGTCGCGGATGTTTGCGCTGCGGGGGACACAGGGGGACGGAGGGGGGGCTGTCGAAATATGCAAAATATGGGAAGATACAAGGAGTTCACAGAGCACATCTACCCAACTGGATAAATAAAAGCTGTGGGAACATTTACGTCGAATCGAGGAAAAGCAAACGAAAGCACCATCTCCTCTCGGCCCTGGACTGTATATTAATTATTCGAAAACGCGGCGAGAGAGCTCCCTGGCATTTCTTTGAAGGGTCCGTCCGTGGAATATCCCACGTGTGTGTCAGCTTGTATGTGTGTGTGTGTGGCTGTGTGTGGCTACGCTAAATACGCCGAGTCCGAACGTCTGACGCAAGCTCAGCAGCAGCAGCGGCGGCGGCCACACGTCCGACCAACGACACAGCGAGCGCAACGAGCGCAGAAAGCTTTTATCCAAGACCTACCCTTGACTCGTGTGCTGATGTGCTACAGAAGAGCGCTCTACCCTCCGACGGACTCTCCGCACCGCACCGTACTCTTTGCACATCTCACTATATACCTACGTCACACTCCTTCGCGCTCTGACGACATTGCGCGCTCGCACATCGAGACGAGAGTTTGTAAATCTTCCGTGGGATGTGGCGAAATAAATATTTGTTTATCGTTACCAAATTTAAGTTTAAGTTCACTCGAGATTTAGTCATCGTTACCGAGTGATTTGATAGTATCGTTTGGGTCGGTTGAATTTTATTTGGATCTTTTGCTGTAATTTTTTTGTTATTGACAATTTTTGAGTTGAGCCAAACAAGATTTTGTAATTGTACCGCATAATTTTAATATTCGGTATTAATAGGAAGGAAGAAAATCCAAGTTCGATCGAGCCAAAAAAAAAGTAACCTTGATTTTAGTGATGTGACAACTTGAATTTAGAGGGGGCAAAGCTTTATTATTTAGGTCAGACTTTAATTAAGGGGGCTGCGATAGACAAACGGACAAACAGACGAACAGACAAACAGACAACCTTCCCAAAATATATATAAGATAAAGCTCCGAAGGATACATTCGTGTTCGCGTCACCATCTGCGTCAGGCACAGCGAATCGCACGGCCGAGCACTTGGAGCTTGTTCACTTTTTTCCTCTTCTTTCTTTCCCGCGTATTTTCCTTTTTTTTTACCCCGGCTTTCCACTCGAATCTTTACAGGCGTCCTCGGAGGGCGATGCCGAGGTTTTAAGGGATGAACGATATTGAGGAAGAGAAGGTCGTCGTCTGAGTTCCTTCATCCTCGCGGCGCGGAGATTTTCGTTCATCTCTTTATCGAGTATCGGTGGGAACCGCGGCCACCGTTGATACATATGCAGAGTCGGTATCTTCGGTAGTTACTCTCTCGTCGGGGCTTACCGGGGGGGGCCTCGCCGCCTCCCGGTGTGAGATAAGAAGCCTGGAAGGTGTAGACAACGAGACCGGGGACGGGGAAGCCTCGGTGATAATTTGGTGCCGGAGTCGACGATAACGCGCGGCGCCTTCGGTAGCTGCTACATCGTCGTCACGTGTGTATGAACTGATACGGTCCTTCGTTATTTTCACCCGAAACGAATAAATTCGGTTTCGCAAGCAAATCCTCATCGAAGTCTGAAAAAAAAAAAAAAAATATCAGCTGCTTTTACGTCACAAATTCAAAACAGAATGTGCAAAATCGATTCCACGGAAATTGCTAGTAAAATCTAAACATTTGTCCGAAGCTTCGTAATCCCTGTCAGTCGAGCGTGTCATTTCAGTTACGCAGCTGTAGCGCAAAGCACCGAATACTCCCGGGTCGAAGACCTGCGCGCGACATAATGAGAGAAGATCGAATGGCCAAAGGGACGATAAGTACCGGAATACCCGGGGACGTTCGGTAGGTGTGGCTAACGGTCGAGTAAATGAAGGGTCGCATTGCGAGTTAATGCTCAGCTGTTACATGCAATTCAACTTAATTACCGAAGACCCATAGACAGCGAGATATACGAAACTACGCGCGCGTACGACAATCCCAAAAGTGACATTCAACACACACACACACCTCGCGTTTGGCCGAAGCCAGAGCAAGTCTCTAACGCTTTCTTCCCAATCACACTAAAACTGAACGATGGGATTCCCGTTAATTACCTGGCGCCCATTGTTTCCCATACTTAAGTATTAACCACCAACGTAATAATTTCCGACGGTCAAGAATCAAGATAAATCTGCATCTCGAAAACTAACGTGAAATTATTATTATTATTATTATTATTATTATTATTATTATTATTATTATTATTATTATTATTATTATTATCACTCCGAGTATAATAATGAAACACAGTTACAGGCAAATACGTGAGACCATCCATATTCTGTGTAATTACACAAGCGGAAACAGCGGTGTGTATGGAGTTTAGCGTGAGATATACGATTTCGACATTAAGGTCTTTCGCACGGAAATTAGCAAACGCTTTCTGCCACATTTAAATACACACGTTTTCGCGTTGGTACGTCCTGGGCCCGGGCTGTGGGTGGGGGGGTCAAGCCTCGCCCGGGGGCTCTTGATTCTCGCGCTTCGCCGAAAGCAACCCGGTTCTCTCATACACACAGTGGATACGGTGGTACACTAAACGAAGCATCTGGCGGAAAAGGATATGGCTCGCGGTTTACACGGAGTCTTCACAAAGTGATAGCCCCCGGACTCGTTTTCCGCTGCTGATGCTGCAGCCGCCGTAGCACTTGGAAAATACACCCTCAGAACCACGCACATTGTTTATTTCCTGCGGTACTCAAATACTCCGGGTATTACGAAGCTGCTACCGCGAAATAAGAATAAACAGCGGGGAGCGAAGACCGAGGTATTTTTCTACCGCATAATCCGTTAATCCACCCCATATATTTTCTACAAATAATTTTTAATTAGCAGACTGTCATCCGATTCGCGGAGTCAGTCAGCCAACTTGAGTCAACGAGAAAACCGAGGATAAAACGCCTAGCAGGAGCTTCCGGACAGCAACAAAATGAGTCTGCACAATGCCCGTGCTAATCCGGAACAAGGAGAGCGACCGAAGTCACGAGGAAAAACCTGAAGTGACGACGCGAAAACCCATTCGCGGTCAGCAGAAGCCACGAGCAAAAACACACCGGACGGCCCGGAGGCAGCGGCTACTACGACTTCCAACCAGTACAGCCACACGAGACCCTCCTACACCACTACAACGACAACTAAATTCGCCCTAAGATCACCATCAGGAGTATCATCGAGTCCGCGCGATTCTGACCTCCTCTCTCTCCAACCTCCCCTGGATAACTCCACTATTTGCGTCCTCACCTCCCGTTCCATCGACCCTCCCCTCGCCCGTCCGCCTAGACTCGCGATCCGCACCACTACGAACAACCCCGGAGAAGTTTAACCGGGAGGAGAACACGCACCAAGAGCGCCATCAACTACGTATACCCTCATGAACGGTGGCGGGACCGCTCGAGCATTTGAAGGGCGGGTGTAAAGGGTGCGGGCGAGAAACGAAGCCGGGAGAAAGAGAGGAGGCGGCGAGGCTGGTGAAACTGCGAGGCCGGTGGCAAGATTACGGCAAAGTTGTGCTCATTTAAATAATGCCCACAATAAAGTATGCAATGGAGGAGAGAGAAGAGAGAGAGGGAGATGGAAGAAGAGGGGTTAACGGACCAGCCAGAGGATGGGTCGTCGCTCGGTGAACCCTCCGCGTGCCGCCAGCTCCGCCGCCCGCCGATCTGGCACTCCTGGGTGCAGTCACGTACGGAGCAGTCCTCTTGTAGTTCTGTATATACCAACGGAGAGAGAGAAAATGTGTATACCCCGGTGTACGATGTATTCGACGATTTCGCCCCTGCGAGAGACACACAGAGAGTCTCGAGGTGGATGGGAGGGAAGACAACAGGGAGAAGTCGAATCCCCCGTGGGTTACACCTCGGGAACCACTTGGAACACGACCTCCTCGACTCTCTCGCTCACTCGCCAACCCCTTTTTTGGGTATCTGGTTATTAGAGCGAGACTCGCCAAGGGTTAAACGCGACGAAGAGTCGCGCGAATGTCTCGTAGATTGCTCGCGAGATTACGGGGTAATGGGAGCGAGATGAACGAAAAGACTATTGGCGGGAATGGACTGGTGAGAATGTAGTCGGAGTTTGTTTGTAGGACGTCTTTGGTGGATTCCGCAGGATGAGTGAAAAAAATGAGAAATATTTGGGATTGAATGACATGAAGGGGCCAAAATAACTTTAAAAGGCTGACTGTGGATTGAGGAGAGAAAATAATAAACATTTGGAATTGAAAGACTTGAAAGTGCGGAAAAAAAAATCCAAAGGTAAACTCAGGTTTGCAGGAGGGATCCGACTGGTTGGATATTTTTGTTTTCTTTTTCCGTTATCCGTACAGGATCTCTTTCCCTCGCTTTGGCAATGATGAGGCAAGAGATCCCAGTCCGGGGATCGGAAAAGAGATTCGGGATAACATCACACGAGGCTCCGCACAGACGCAGACCGTGTTGATCGATCGATCGCTATACCCAAAGTCGTGGGATTCTTTCGCGCAACACGAAGACGTTACGTTAAGTGGTCGTAGCGGGAGTGTTTCGATTGGCGACGGGAAATCGCGGGGAAATCCTTTTTTGCCGTGGCAAAAGTTTTTGCTTCCTCGTTCGGGCAAATTCGACCCCTCGCTGGAAATATCTCGGGACGCTATATCGACGATTCACGTTTCTACGTATCTGCACTTTCACTTTTTTTCTTCACTCTCTTCCCGCGTGAAGTGTGGAAGAAGCAAAACCGCACATTGGGGTGAAATTGACTGTGCCAAAGGTGCCTCATCCTGAATTTTCCTCTCTTTCATCCCTCGTCCCGCGTTTTAGCCGAAACTCCAAAGTTTTTTCATCCTTCATTTTTTTCCGCCCGTTCCACGGATATATATGCGCGAAAATATATCGATTCCGTTTGAGACCGACGCCGGGCGAATATTCCAATGAGACAGAGACCGTCGCGTGGATGCTGGGAACAAAAAATAAGAATAGTAAATAATGCATTTGAGTAATAGGGGGAGAGCTACTCGGGCGCGCTTTGCCCGCGCCCGATGTAACTCCTGGAATATAAAGAGCAGCGGTGAAATAGGGAGCGTTGGAAATGAACGTAATGAAAAACTGGGGAGGGCCGCTTAAATAAAATAAAGGTTGTCGGTGTATTATTGGCCCGAAGGCGGCTTCCACGGCCCCCGGACTCCTCTGTATATCCGCACCTTTTGCTCATTCTCCTACTTCGTCTCTCGCCCACCCCCCCGCTTTCTCTTTATCTTCCGCACATTCTACTTCACCGGCGTTGAATTTATACACTTGTGATGCCCGGAGTGTACTGTATTTCACTTTGTAATAAGAGTCGGTGGCCCCATTCGTAAACCCGTTTGTATACGATTATTTGCTTTTATATGAAAGTCACCTTTTCGCGGCTTGCCCGCCCGGTTGACGAGACACCGCCGGAGAGTTATCAACTTGAGAAGATGCGGAACAGACCACGTTTTTCATACCCTGAGTTACGACCCTAAACTTTGTCATTGTCTCACGATAATCTTGATATAACACCACGCATGAGTCAAAGAGGTGAAAGCTACGTTAACACACGGGCGACCCGCACTGAGAAAAGTGATTGGTCGGTTTGACTAAATGATAATAGTCGGAATCGCATGTTCCTCTTAATCTCTAGCTGCGACTTTCAGCGATGTTTTTTGTTCTCTCTTTTTTTTTGCTCATTTAAGTACACCGAGTACAAACGAGCGTCGAGAATTATTTGTCCGTACTCGGCACCCTCGTAAAATATGCGCGACACTAAAACTCGTTTAATTTACGCTTTTTTCAGCGAATTAAATCAACCCCCAAGGAGCCGAGAGTCCGGAATGGCAGGGGGGTTGGGTCGCGAAACAAGGCCGACAAAAATGACAAACAGCGCACCAGGCCACCGAGAACACGAAACGATTTACATATCCGACGGTAATCTCCGTCCAACCGCGAGCCGCGTGATGTTGTCGTGTCTTTGCAATCCAATTTAACGCTAATTCCGCGTGTTTATCGGATTGACAAACGAAAGGGGTTCAAAATTGTCTAACATTCCGAGATACAAGATACAAGATTTCATTAAATCGAATTCACCGCGCAAGACGGAGAAAATTCGATAAAACGATTAGACTAAATCACCGTCGAATTATGACAATCGTGAATTGGGTTAAACGCCTCACAAATTGTGTAACATTTGGGTGACTGGATCGATTCGCACCACTTGACGAGGATTTGGAGAACACCAGACCAGTGTCGCTCTCGCACGGATTAATTTATGAGTCCGCGATCGACTAATTAAAATCAACTTAAACGCTTAACCGAGGCTTCCAAGCCCCATCCGGTCTAACGCCGGGGATAGAATGGAGCAACGAAACGGCGGAAAGGCGACGGCGGGAGGAAAATCGAGGCCTATTCCTGATAAACAGAGCCCAGCCAGTCATGCAGGTGTTGTCGCTGATTTATGGCGGGCAATTAGAATCTAGACGCCTTATTTGCCGGGAGCGTAGTGCCCGCTCCCCGATCCCTGCGCCAAAGCTCCACACTCGGGGCCCCCCGAGTGTCGCGAACATGCGAGCATTAAGGATCCTAATCTACGTCTGAAAACCCGACTGTGCCAGCCGAGCACTCGACTTCGACTACCGCGACGCGCGGCTACTGCCACCGGCGTCTAGTGCGAAGCCTTAATTCAGCGTAATTGCTTCGAGCTAAACACCCACTGTAGCCAAGAATAAGAGCCGCGAGAATATATCCCTTAGCTAAATATTCCCGCAGTAGATACGGTCAGTGTATAATTTTTTGTTTTTTTTTGTCCCATTTTTTTTTTCTAAAGTGAGGAAGAAAATTGCAGAACGGAGTATCTCGGACGACCGAACGATAAATCGACTCGATAAATACCTGACTCTAATTTCGCGAAAACCGGATAATAGGGTACGATCAATTAAAAGCCAATAACTGTCTTCGGCTCGGCGCTAATCCAAACCCTGTTATCGAGCTCCCTACAACTGTACCAAACTGTCTGCAGGCCAATAGCGCCGAGGGGGAGGAGGAGGAGGAGAAGCGGGAGGACCGGCTGGTGGCGGGAAAGCCGAGGAGAGTGGCGAAAATGCTTCCACTTCAGCGTTATAACGGGACAAATTCAATTCGTATAAACAGAGGTGGTCGATACGCGGAAAAGGGTGGAAGAGTTTGGGGCCGCCTTGTACTCGATTATATCGGGCAATGAGCTTTCAATAAATTCAACTCGCTTTGCCTGCTTGCGCGGTCGGTGGGCGGGGGGTGGGAGGAGAGGAAACGGGCAGACCGCACGATTGTTTTTCCAGTCTTGGGATAAGGACACGGCCGCGGAAATGAGTTAAAGGGGGTGAACGATTCCGGGGAGAATCGCGCAAAGAGGGTTTGGGCCTCGGCTATGAGAATCGGGAGGGAGCGAGACACCGACGCGAGGGAACGAACGGCCGGGAGTAAGAACGAGACGACCCGATTGGCTCTCGCGCGCTCATCGGACATTTATCCAATTAACCGGTTCGAGACCGAGTTTATCGGGTTGGGTTAGGCGATCGTTATCCATAAACCCATACACGCGTATGATATAAACGATATAAATATATAATACATATCATCTGCGTCCCGTTCACTAGGAAGAAAAAAAAAAAAACGTTTGAACTTCATAATTCAGGCTTACTCGAACATTATTAAGCCAACGCAATTTATCACCGTTTCCTCACTGTCCGACCAGTGACCAATTTTTTGTATCAAAAGAAAGATTAAAAAGGACTTTTCGTAAGTTACAAAAGCGACTGATTTGTTTTTTTTATACGTAACGGCGGCACATTAGACATGCGCGTGTATAGGTTTCGGGCGATGCTTTACGGTGAAATGTTGATCTGTTATGTTTAATTACAGAGGCTGATATTGACGGGTCGGTATGCGCACGAGGACCAGGGGGAGGGGGGGGGGGGGGAAGAGCCGGGACGGGGGAGTTGGGAGGCGGATTGGTTGCTTGTTCGCAAAGTCACCCCTTTCTCCGAGAGGGGTTCGGGGTCGCGGCGTGAGTCGCCGCGGTGCGAGAGTGGGTTGGAAACGCGGTGGTGGAGGAGGTCGCGGAACGACCGAGGAGGCGCCCGCCACTGTCGAACGAAATGGCCAGCAATATTGTCGCCGGAGCTGCTGGAGGGATTCGCGACGGAGTCAGATAAAGAGAGAGAGACGAGGGTGGAGAATGAAAGGGGTGGAAGAGCCAAGCGCGAGAGAGAGAGAGAGAGAAAGGGAAGCCAGTAGAAAGAGAGCCACGCGGCTTTGGCCGAAGGATCAACGGGGGGCAAGGTGAGGCAGGGGATACAGAGTGACACGGGAAATTAATTATACGTTCCCTGCGAAAGTCGCGAACTCGTATAGAACGATGCCAGAAGCCTTGCACTCGCCTCAGTCGACTCGACTGCTAACCAACCGCCTCCTCCTCCTCCTCCTCCTACCCCCTTCGCCTTTCCAACCCCCAACGGCCTGGTTGATACGTATGCGCGCTCTCCTTCCGGCCCGATGACGATAATAATTCCGCTCCTGCAGTCTTCCGCTCGGTCGTCTGTTCGCCGGGGGTTTCACCTTCTTCGTTTCTTTTCTTGCTTCGTCGATGGTCTCCTCGTGGCTATTTCTTCGGTCACTACGAAGGAAAAGTGGAAGGAATGAGTCGAGCGTTACGTCAGACTTTGCAGGGCTGATAGTCAAGATTATTGGGGCGATGTAGTCGGTAGAAAGTCGAATATATCGAAATACTGAAGCCAGTATAACTCGTGCTATTATTAATCGGTCATGGCTATGTCGCAAAGCCAACTTCAGACTGTTGTGATTGTTGCGCAGTCACGCATGGCGCACGTTTTAAATGACTGTATCAAAGATGCTGTAGCGTCTCGACGCCAAGCATTAAAAGAAACCAAGTATTAAAAGAAATCTGTAATGCCGCCTCATGAGACTCTCACGACGAGACGCTAACGCTACTCTTATATTACAGCACGTTCGTTCTTTTCCATCTGCTACGAGAGTCTGACTGGAACTATCTCAGTCGACACGTCCAGGACGCCAAATTTGTCAGGTTCAATATTTTTTATTTATCTTTTCTTTCCAATTTTAAGTGACTGTATATCGAAAGACAAATGAGAAGAAAGGAGTGCGAGCGAAGCGAGCACTGTTGCTAGTTAAAAAAATTACCGTGGTATCTAACGCTCGCTACGGAAAAAAGAGCATGAACTGAATAGTACGTTTTTTGAGAAACGTCGGTAAATCTTTTGAGCATTTTTTGGAGCGAGAAAACCCGCGAATCTTGCTGCAGTGAAGCGACGCTCGATTGAATTAACGAAGAGCTTAAGAACGTAACAATCTTCGGTACATTTGTAGTCGGGCAGCCCCCCCTCTAATGCTGAATAACGACTCTTATTAAGGGTCGAGACCACGAGGCAACCCTTCCGCAAGTAGCATTACAAAGATATTACCGCAGCCGTGGCTCTACCTCCGAGCTTCGACAATCAATCGGTGTATGTACAGCCTCGGCGAGTATTGCACGAGCCGAGGGAAACAGCCAGCAGGAATATACGGTATATTGGTAAACGCGCGAGCGCCCGGTGGCGAATAAATTAACCGAGGCGCCGTGGAAATCCGCGCAAAGTCTCGCTAACGACGGGTTATTAATTCCCTCTCTCCGCGTTAAATAAGCGAACGAGGCGCGGCGCGCAACCCGCCACGAGGTGGTAAACAGATGTCGGACTCCTCGCCACTGGATGCCAGGACCATTTGTTTCCGAAAAAGCCATTGCTCGCCTCTACCTGTGGTAAATATCTCGAAGGCGCTTGGCGCTTCCTTTTCCTCTCGTTTTCATCGTTCCTCGCGCCCTCGTTGGGGCTGCGCAACGTCGCTCCGGGTGTTCGATAAACAAAGGGGTGTTAATGTATTTCCCTAAGTCCGCGAAAAGCCCGGAAAATGCCGCAGGATTTTCGAGCGAGGGAGAGATCGAGAAAGCGCGAGAAGAATTGCAGCTCAAAAATTGTCGGGAAAATCTTACATTCAGACAGTCGTGTGAGGTTGACGAGGGAAAAGCCGCGAAACTCACGTTTACACTTTAAACAAATAAACGTGACTCCCAAAGAAACGCGCGCAATTTCGAGTTTGCGAAGAAAGAGGAAAGAGAGAGAGACAAGGGCGAAGAAAAAAATCTTCATATTCACCAGCTGTCGGTGTCATGCTCTCCCGGCGAAAGGAATATACTTTCTTGGGCGTGAAATCGAATTATGGCCTACGCCGTGGGGACGGGGGCCCCGAAGTGGTCGGGCGTTTTTCGGGGTTGTGCAATCCGGCTGACGTTCTCTCGATTCTTTCCTTTTGCTCGTCGTCGCGACGTCGCGAACAAGGGCGGCATACTTTTTCTCGCTTCTGCCGACGCAAATGAGAAGCGAGAAATCAAGGGCTCGTCAGGATGAGCCGCTCCTCTCCAACCCTCTCGAATCAAAGACTCAAGCCCCTCCGGATTTCGCGGGACTGACACGCTTAAAAATAATATCACGTTCCTTCCGGCTTGGCCACTGGAAAGGAAAAAGCGGTGTCAGTTGCGTCTCGAGATACAGAGAAATTACGGACATAATAAGAAAATAATCCAGTCAACTTGAGCCGTGAACAGAATTCTACTCTTCAATTCTACAGATTCACTATATTGCGAATAAAAATATAGAGCCAATAATAATAATAAAAACCCCATAAAAAAGCTCGATAAATTTTACATTTCAATTGAACAGCAACAACAATTTTTCTCAACAATGACCACCACGATGACATCGAGATTCCTCGTTGTGACCTCCTTTCACAATTTCACCAAATCCACTGCAATGCCGCATTAAAATGAACAATAACGAGCCAAAAATTCCTCTCGCGAGCGCGAAAGACGCGAAGATACACAAATCTTTGGGTCCGGGTTACGGATGGTTGGACAGCGGAACTCAGTAATGGATCCCCGGATGTAGTCGGTAAAGGAGTGTTTCCGGGGCACTCGGGGAGCCAGGCGAATACCATACTTCACCCTCACACGATACACCATCCCCCCTCCCCCCACGACCCACCCTCGGCCTCCTCGCCCGGTACAACCAGCCCGGGGTAGAGAGAAGCCCGGGCTACACTCTTTATCTTTTCGTTCTACAGCGCGCGAAGAGAAACGATGGATACAGAGAAAGAGAGCAAAGAGCGGGCTAGCGAGAAGTCGCGCTCGCGCGGGCGCGAGGCCGAGAGAGGAACGAGGATCGGCAGTACGTATTTCATCTGTCGCGCCCCAACGGCGAGAGCCCCCGGGAAAAACTTCGTCGATTTTACTGCTACTCTTTCCCGTTACTTTACGACGCTATACTGAAGGCCATATATAAACATATATGTATATATATTTTGTCATATATATAAATATATATATATATATATATGCAGCGCAATACCGCGACTGCTATACATATATAACAACCTAACATTATGTATTCCGTTCTCTGTTGTATATCGTTTGGTATTCCGCGACAGTGTCGATGATGCTTTACCGATCGTACATTCGTGAGGCCGGTCGAATGCCGGGAAAATGTGGCGAGAGGAGCCGCCGCCACTGCCGACAGAGGAACAGTCGCCTCGGTGTCGTTTCGCCGAGCGAGCCCAGCGGGGCTGTAATGGCTCTGCAACATCTTGCGAAGCAGTTCGCACCCCCCGCAACCGACTCGCCCGGCGACGCAACCCCCGATTTTTTCCGTGCCTTTTTTTTTTTTTTGTTCTCACGCACCCTATTTTTTCGGACGCGCAATGAAAACTCAAACTTATTCTCGCTCGCTGCGTGGCGGCAGACCGGGACGGGCGAAGTCGTTGGCACGTTTCGCGGACTCGATGCGCCCGACGATACAACAACGTTTTTTGATGATGCGTGGAGAATCTTGGATTTTAATGAGAAAAGAAAAAAATCTATGGGTTTTAGAGAATATCTGGGTCACATTGTGACGTTTAGATTTTCAGTGGAAGGATGTTTTGATGTGTAATAGAAAAATTGAACTCCTTCGGCCTTGGACGACGAAGGGTGAGACGCCTTACATCGGCCTCGATTGTAATTTACAAGGGTGAGACGCGTTACGTTTCGGTGGAATCTTGGATTTTAATGAGACAAGAAAAAAAATCTATGGGTTTTAGAGAACATCTGGATCACATTGCGACGTTTAGATTTTCAGTGGAAGGATGTTTTGATGTGTAATAGAAAAATTGAACTCCTTCGGCCTTGGACGACGAAGGGTGAGACATTATTTTTACATCGGCCTCGATCGTAATTTACAAGGGTGAGACGCGTTACGTTTCGGTGGAATCTTGGATTTTAATGAGACAAGAAAAAAAATCTATGGGTTTTAAAGAACATCTGGGTCACATTGTGACGTTTAGATTTTGAGTGGAAGGATGTTTTGATGCGTAATAGAAAAATTGAACTCCTTCGGCCTTGGACGACGAAGGGTGAGACATTATTTTTACATCGGCCTCGATCGTAATTTACAAGGGTGAGACGCGTTACGTTTCGGTGGAATCTTGGATTTTAATGAGAAAAGAAAAAAAATCTATGGGTTTTAAAGAACATCTGGGTCACATTGCGACGTTTAGATTTTCAGTGGAAGGATGTTTTGATGTGTAATAGAAAAATTGAACTCCTTCGGCCTTGGACAACGAAGGGTGAGACATTATTTTTACATCGGCCTCGATCGTAATTTACAAGGGTGAGACGCGTTACGTTTCGGTGGAATCTTGGAATTTAATGAGAAAAGAAAAAAAATCTATGGGTTTTAGAGAACATCTGGGTCACATTGTGACGTTTAGATTTTGAATGGAAGGATGTTTTGATGCGGAATAGAAAAATTGAACTCCTTCGGCCTTGGACGACGAAGGGTGAGACATTATTTTTACATCGGCCTCGATCGTAATTTACACGGGGTGAGACGCGTTACGTTTCGGTGGAGTTTAGAGCGCGGACGCGCGGAGATTCGAAAGAAAAGAAAAAATGCCTTATTCGAAAATATTTCGGCTTTATATATCGTTATGGGACGTATAGTTTAGTGTGGCGTTCGGATATGACGTTACACGCCTCGCCGTTCACCCCCTTCGCCCCGGCTCTCCCCCCACGCGTCGCCCTTTTCCCTCCTTTCCTCCGGCATCTTGTCTCTTTTTCTGCCATATACTTTATACCCCGGGCTCCCGCGCGGCGGCAAAGCGCGTGGATATTTATTTTTATTGCAGACGTTCCTCCACCCCCCTCGGTATATTCCTGAGTCAACAGATTTCTTGTCACCTATAACCCGAAATCGATTCTAACGCCCAGTGGCCGTGAGCGACTGACGTCCCGGCGTATCCGCAGAATTATTGGTGCAATATTTTAATATGTTTCTTATATAGGCGCTCGGTGGACGCAGATGGCGCGAGGGAAAATTTATGTATGGCTCCGAAATAATGCGAAATGTCGCATGAGAAATTCTTGCGTAAAAATGATCGTTTGGAAAATAAGAAGACGTTTAAGTTTGCATCGTTGCAATGCAACGAAATTAAAAACGAAATATTAATTCCATAAAAATTAAATTAATTCACCCGCATTAGGGGGTGAAAGAATTTTTTTTTTTCATGCTTCTTAGTCGTTACAATAATTCATTACAGCCGGCATAACCATTTGGGTTCATTAATAGATATTTTGTTTTTAATTCCGTTGCATTGCAACGATGCAAACTTCAACGTCATAAAATAAGATCGATGGGCATCAATGAAAAATTATCTTTCGTTCCATTCGTTCTTTCAAGTCGAGTTAAAAATTTCCAGCGGTTAGAAAAATCACCGAGGCAAAAGTCTTTCCAATGAGCGTAAACAAATTTTCGCATCGTCTCGCTGCACGCCGGGCGAACCAAAGTGCGATACCGTTAAGTCGTGGCCGAGGGGGGCATATTATATCGCTTTACTGTTTTCGCGAAGGCGCCGAGGAGCGCACACCGAGCGCCCGGTACTCTTCCTTCTCCCCCTCCACTGGAAAGTTAGCGGCCACTAGTGGGTCCAGTAAATCTTGGCCCTCGCCCCCCTGGTTTCGAAGCTGCGAGCCCCGAAACCTGCACCGAGAATACTCACCCCCCCGTTCACCCCCGCGTGGCAGCCATTCTTATTCCCTCGTTACTCGCAGTTCCTCTCGAGCGTCCGTGGGGCTCTTAGCTCCTCGGTCTTGCCCTCTCTCGATCTCCTTATTATATCGTCTTTCCACGCCATAAAATCGGAAAAGAATTTCCACCAGCCAGCGGCACCCGAGGCGCCCAAGACAATAGAAACTAATAAATTTGATTACTGATTACGGAGCTGAATTTTTCTCGGGGGTCGCTGCGTCCGGGTGTGCATGACCTCCCACCCGTCTCTCTCTCGCCCTCATCCCTCGCGATTCGCTCCATACTTCATCCACGAGCTCCGGCGACCTGAACACAAGAAAAAAAAAAGAAGAAATTAGACGCCTTCGAAGCGGTATTGCACATTCGTAAATCATTGTACACAAGTTGATAAGTCCGGGGCAGGGAAATACGCAGACTGTTTGGTGCGGGCTTTTTCCGGGACCGGCGGGTGGGGGTGGAGGGAGGAATATAGACGCTGTTTAAACTTTCCCCGAAGTTTCTCGAAATCTCCGGCGAACCTGATGGGCCACCCCCGCATGCCTCGTAATATCATAATATCGTAACATCGCGCGGGCGGGCGACACAGGGCGGGGTATGGGGGGCAGGGGGGAAAGAGCGCTTCGGTATAATTAAAGTAGAAGTGTCTTTAAAATAGCCCCAGGTGATTGCGGTGAGAAGCCTCACCCCTCTCGATATGCTTGTTATAATCGAGGCTGTAACAACGCCTAGGAGATTATTCAACGATACTTTGTACTCGACGCTTTAAATACGAATGAGTACAATTTCCGAAATTAAAGTTAAGTGGCGGAGCGGCTGGGCGGGAGGACTGCGAATCGCTAAACATTCTTAAGACGCGCATATTTTTCTACATTTTTTTTTAAGTGACGCTTGATAAGAATTATAATGTTGGTCGATCGGCGTTTCGACTTTTTTGTTGTTTGTATAAAAACGATGTTGAATAATGTTTGTGGGTGAACCAATTAGTCTTTTTTTATTTACTGTTTCTGTAATTTTTGTTTCATCGCGTAATGAATGGATCAGAAAATTAACCCACGCAGTCTTCACTTTCCAACGAGGTCGGAAGTTTCATGAAATCTAGCGAGTCTTTCGGGAAACTCGGCTCAGGGTGTCGAGATCTCTGGTTAGTCATTTCCTACGTTTCCTGTGATTGATAAAATGGGAACGCGTCGGTATCAACGATTCCTTTCACTACGACGGTATATAAAATGAGGGTTTTTAGTCGTAAGCATGGTCAAAGAACGATGTGACGAGAGTCGGTAAGTAACCAGAAGTATTCGTGATATACGACCGATGGTAATGAAAGAATTAATAAATTTTTGGCTTTTACATCTTGAAAAATTCTGCTACCTTTGAGCGAAAAACTTAAAAATAAAAATTCCGGGTATTTTAAGAATTACAACTGCGGATGACGTCATAGACCATTGACATTTATTATTCTTTCATTCGCATACATAATTAAGAAGAAGGTACAAATATACTGAGGCTCAACGCTCTCGTCATTGTCAGTATTGTCTCAAACCGCCGCGTCGAATGGCCGGTTGCATCATTCGGTTTGGCGGCGTTATGGAAATGTCCAAGTAGTCTCCTATCGTAAATCTGCAATCAAAATTTGCAATAATTATTGCATTAAAAATTTAAAATCTACACTCGTTCTATTTGTTTTATTGAAATGCGTACCTCGCTTGTGAAAGGGTTTTATTGTCATCTGCGCCTTTCTGTCCTGAACAAGTGACCCCAATCTCGCGCATTCGGAAACCAGCGTTTCTCACCTCCGGCGTCACCAGAGAAAAATCAAAGTAGGTTCCTTTGTTTCTGGCGTCAGGATTCACCTCCTTCACCAGTCCAGTGATCTCTCTCAGTGTAGCGTCCATCCTTGATACCAAATAATTATGATTTTCATTTGAAATCACGATGACTCATTTAGCTAGCGTCGAGTCGTTAGACGAATATTTCTTTTTATTATTACCATGTGTAAATCTGTAACTCGTTGGAGGGCACGTTGCCTCTGCTGTAATCCATGATATTGTGGTGACGCCCGGTATTGCAAAATACACGGAGAAGGAGGGGACATGTCTTTTAAAAATAAACAAAATTCGTAAGACGCGGATACCCTGCAGCAAACTCGTCAGAAAAAATTCAACACCGCAGACAAAGTTACTACAAAAAAGTTGAATGAAAAGTAATTCGGTCAACGTAAATAATCAATCCAACCGATTATTCATTATTTCACCATTATTTTCCAATGCCAAATAAAAAAATGCGAAACGTGGTTTTCATTTGTTTGGGCAACAAAAAAAATCGGCGAAATGTTGAGGTTAGGTCGACCAACCGAGTTCGCACATCAATCGGACATAAATTATTAATTATTCCTACTCTCCTCTGCACGCAACACAAAATCGTCTAAACTAATTTTTCAATTGTTTTCCAGAAACCGCAGCGGCGAAATTTTGAGGTTAGGTCGACAAACCAAGTTAATACATCGAAAAAACGACGCTACGTGTCGAAACTTTTTTGCTTAACGTCAATTACGTTCGTCTCAGAATCCGTCGTCAATGTTTCAAAGAAAATTTACCTTTTCTCTGTCAACCGGCTTCTCGGGCAGTTGTTTCTCGTCAACGACCATCGACTCCAACGCCGACGCCATGTTTTCCACTGTTGTTGTCGAGCGCCGAATTCCACTAAAGCGTCGTCAAGGCTGCTCGCCTACAAAGCAACTGCGGGACAAAGAGAAACAACTTCGATGTCCCTGGCGTGGCCGCAGAGGGGGAGCCACTTGTCGCACGATGCACTATGAATGCAATTGTAGCCTTGCGCGATATTTGCTATTGACATTGGCCCTCGGGTAATGACCAATAAATATGAAATGATAACCGACCTTCCCCTTCGCCGCTATATAAGGACTTTTGCCGTATCGATTGATCTCAGTGTCCGTCAAACGCTTCGACAGGTTCGCGAGACAAAAAGATTTTTCCAAACAATTCTTTTTTTTCGCGACGAGATGTTGGTACAGTCCATGATACTCGTTATTTCCATTCGCTGCCTGGTGTGTCAGGCGCTTCTCGAGCGAAAAAGTTTGATGCACAACAACAATAATGACAATAATAACAACAACAACGAAGTGAGCTTCGAAGATTCGTCGGCGCGATCGCGGAGTCTGATCCGTCTGCTCGATCACATAACGCAGAGATATTTCAAAGGCTGCGACGTCGTGACTTATCACGACGAGCGATACGACGCCCAGCAGCCGACGAACTTTTGGGATCTCTACAAGAGCTTCACGACGGTTTTCGTGAAACGACGAGCGAACGTCACGAGCCACGAGGGCTTGCCGAGCTATCGGCCGCGAGACAAATGCCACAATCACATGATGTTTCTGGACAATATTTTTAGCATCGACAAAGTGATCAAGCGACAGACGCGAAGCAAGATATTGATTGTCACGGAATCTACGCCTTGGACTGTCAAGGATTTCTTGAAGAGTTACGCGTCCCGGGCGTACGTCAATTTGCTCGTGATTACGCACAGTATTAGCCGAAGAACCGAGGCACGTACCGTATGCGTTATTTGCATTCAATTATTTCTCTATCGCGGAAGACGGCGGTGAAATGAAATAACTCGCGTAGTCGCCCACGCGAAAATATAATAATTACGTGACGCTACCCGCATCTCTCGATATATCCCTAGCAATTACGAAGACTGTAGAAATGGCCAAAAAAATACCGCTACGTGCCGGTTGTATTTTTTGCACACGGAAAAATTGTGGTAAATTGTCGAAATGCCTTTCGAATCAACCAAACAAAAAACTGGTAGTTGTTTTTTCGGTCATTTTCCTAGTTATCTCAATTCGAAGAAAAAATTAAAGCTAATGAATTGATCAAATTAAAGGCAATTAATTCTTCACATTAATAAAATTAAAGTTAATTAAGCCCTAAATTTAATAAAATTAAAGTTAATCAATTCCTAAAATTAATAAAATTAAAGTTAATTAATTCCTCAATTCAATACAATTAAAAATAATTAATTCCTCAAATCAATAAAATTAAAGTTAATTCATTCTTAAAATTAATAAAATTAAAGTTAATTAATTTCAAAAAAATAAAAAATAAATTTAATTAATTGCTGAAATTAATCGAATTAAAGTTAATTAAAGTTACTTAGTTAGGAAAAATTAAAGTTATCGTAATTGTTAGGGATGCAGAATACGTATACAAAATATTAAAAAAATAACAAAATTCTAACCTCACTAAGAAGAAGTGAACTTTGCAAATTTTTCCAGGAAGGCTCGTATTTACTGTACACCCACGCGCTATACAACGACGGAAGCGGCTCGAGTAAGCCAATTCTATTGACGTCGTGGATCAACGATTCCCTAACGAAGCCCGAGATCGAGTTGTACCCGGAAAAACTTCGCGGCGGGTTCCGGGGTCATCGCATCCTGATATCGACCGCACACAAACCGCCGTTCGCCATACGAAAGTCACGACGATAGAAACAAACAAAAAAATTGAATTAAACGAGAAATCGCCAGTGAATCGAGATGAAAAATAATAAGAAATAAAATTTTGTCGACAGGTCCGGAGCGAAAAGCGACGAAATAAAATGGGACGGCATAGACGTTCGCGTTGTGAGGCTGCTGGGGGAGATTCTGAACTTTACCGCGGAATTTCGCGACTCCAGCTCGACGGTTAAGAGGTCAATAAATTGGCGAGAGATTAGCATAGGAATTTACGTGATATCGAATATTTTCGTTACGCAGCCCGATCGCCGCGGCCACCGGTGACATCACACTCGGCAACGCTGCAGCTGCAGTCGGTGGGATTTACGAAACCTCGGAAATTCTCAGCGAATTCGATACTGTTACCGCTCACATGCAGGACTGCGCGTCTTTCATCTCGCTGGCTTCCACCGCACTGCCAAAGTAATGTAATACTGGGAGTGCATTTTTTTTTAAATATATTATTACTGAATATTTCATTACATATTGTATTTATTAATTAATTACATTTCCAAAACTTACAATTATTATTATTCAACATTAAATATACATTCTTCTTCTTCTTCTTCTTATTATTATTATTATAAGGATTAGTAAAAATGCAATTCCTGGCTTTTTAAAAATATTATCAACATTTCTAAAAATGAATTATGAATTCATTTTTAATTCTTCACATTTTTAATCAAACCATCGAAAGATCTGCTGAAAAGATTGAAATATTTTTTATTTTCCATTAAATAATAATATTTCTACCCACAAGGAAAAATACTGAATATATTGTTTTATTCCATTGATCGATCCCCATTTACACTTCTTTTTGTAAATCTTCCAATGCGTTATAAAAAGAGGCAATCACCAATATAAGAGCCACACATTTTTTGCAACTAAATAGCAAACTGCTTGAAGAAAGTTTTCAACTTACCGGCACGATTTCGCGGTCACTCGTGCCTCCCCGCCCTCTAATTTGCGCCTCTTTAGTCTGAAAAAGTAATTACCAATGTTCGTCCTCGTTTATAGGTATCGCGCGGTAATGGGACCGTTTCAGCTGTCCGTGTGGCTGCTCCTGTGCTCGGTTTACATGATAGCCATGATACCATTATCGATGAACAGCCAATACAGCCTCAAGTCACTGTTAACCAGGCCGAGCAACCTCAACTCGATGTTCTGGTTCGTCTTCAGCACATTCACCAACAGCTTCTCGGTGAAAAATCCGCTCCTCGATTCCGGCCTTGGCAAGAACTCCACTTCGATCCTCATCGGTACGATGTAGTAATATCCACGCGGGTGGGGCGGGAGGGGAAAACACGCGAAACTCGTTGCTGCAAAATTAATGAAGCGATCGCGCGCCAGAATAACTCGCGTCAAGGTTGCACTTGTTACACTGTAATAGTGATGAAAACTCGATGCATTTTGCCGTCCAGGAATCTATTGGGTCTTCACCATTATAATAACGTCTTGTTACACCGGATCGATCATGGCCTTCATCACGGTGCCCGTTTATCCGACCGCGATGGAGACCGCCAATCAGCTCCTGAGAAATCGCTATCGAATCGGAACATTAGGTAATTTACGCTCGTCAGCCCCGAGAGATTGAAATTGGTAAAAAAAAGACGAAAAATCTTCGCAACTTTCGAGCGATCTGTGAATAATTTCTCAATAATCTCACATTTTTTGTTCACCTCGCTCCGATAGATCACGATGGATGGAACACGTGGTTCAATTCCACGACCATGGACGATCCCCTGGCGAAAAAGTTGCTGAAGAACGTCGAGTACGTGCCCAGTGTCAGGGAGGGCATAAGGAACGCCAGTCACGCTTATTTTTGGCCCTACGCTTTTCTCGGCTCTCGGATACTCCTCGAGTACATCGTTCAGGCCGATTTTGCACCGAAGTACGTGAAGATATTTCATGGAAAAAAAGTATCGCACGCTTCATTATCGCAGCGAGGATGAAACAATCTATATTTTTGTTGCCCGTGAAAATAAGCGGAGTCGATCGATTTTAATAATTCATCTCCATGATCGTAACGATTTGATCGTGAATCCAGTTGGTCCACGAAGAGATCACTGATGCACATTAGCACCGAGTGTTTCATCGAATACGGAGTAACGATAGCGATGCCATTGGAATCGATTTACACGGAGGCGTTCGGCAAAGTGGTAATACGAGCCAGGCAATCAGGACTGACTCAGAAAATCGTTAGGGACGTCGAGTGGGATGTGCAGAGATCGATTTCTGGAAAATTGTTGTCGGTAAGATTTAATCGCTGATTTTATCCCTAGGCAAACGTTGTGAAGATTAATTCAGCGATTAAGTAATTAATTATTGGCTACTCGGGTGGCTTCGAAACCCTTATTCATTGGTTTTATCCTTAGGCAAATGTTGCAACATGAACCAGTTGACTAAATTATTAATTATTAGCTGCACAGGTAGCTTCGGGGCCTTTAATCATTGATTTTATCCTTAGGTAAACGTTGTAAAATCATTCAATTGACTAAATAATTAATTATTGGCTACTTCGGAACCCTTAAATAATTAATTATTGGCTATTGGTGACTTCGGAACCCTTAATCATTGATTTTATCTTTAGATAAACATTGTAGAAAAATAATTAATTTACTAAATAATTAATTATTGGCTACTCGGGTGGCTTCGAAACCCTTATTCATTGGTTTTATCCTTAGGTAAACGTTGTAAAATTAATCAGTTGACTAAATTATTAATTATTCGCTACATAGTTAGCTTCGGGACCTTTAATCATTGATTTTATCCTTAGGTAAACGTTGTAAAATTATTCAATTGACTAAATAATTAATTATTGGCTACTCAGGTAACTTCGGGACCCTTAATCATTGATTTTATCCTTAGACAAACATTGTAGAAAAATAATTAATTTACTAAATAATTAATTGTTGGCTACTCAGGTGACTTCGGGACCCTTAATCATTGATTTTATTCTCAGATGAACGTTATAAAGAAATAATTAATTGACTAAATAATTAATTATTGGTTCCTCAGGTGGCTTCAGGACCCAAATTGCAGCGAGTGTCCGTAGAGGAACGTCAACTGACTGTCGACGATACCCAAGGAATGTTTTTAATTCTCGGAGCCGGTACACTCATCGGGTTTTTCGTGCTTTCGATCGAGTGCTGCGTCCACGGTATCGCCAAACGATGGAATTCGAAGGTCGCGCACGAAGACGAAAATGATTGGCCGGTTGGATCCTACAAGAGAAACTTGGATTTTTGGATGAGAGACAACGACGAAAATAGTGCTGGACGTCGATATTCCACGAGCACTATTTAAATGATTATTAAATTGTTGATTATACTCGAAGCAAAGAACTCTTAATATTTTATAGTAATTTTAAGTCATCGGGCACAATAATAGTTTTAGGCTATTGAATTTTTTCTCTGACTGTGAATGAAATGCGAAAGGAGTTGAAGGTGTCATGATTATTCCACAATCTTTTTAGAGCAGGAAATAAAAAATTGGCTAAAAAATCTTAAAAAAGAAGACATTATGCCCTACATTGATATTCTTTTGTTTTTCGTTTAAGAAATTCCCCTGTCAAATTAATTTGACAGGATCCCCTAGCCTGAACAAGTGTCCGATTATCTGACACCTACAGTCTGGCCTGGACCTCGATATCTAACGAGCATTCGCTATGTTTCGGTTCAGAATGCTGGAAAAATTCTCGAGCCTCGGTCGCGCGATTCCACAGCTCAGGAAATATTTACCTCTGACGTATCTCAACCGGAAACCTGGTGAGTATCATCAAACGATTATTTGAATATTCGCGCTCGTCGAAATTTCCAAAATATTCAATGGACAATTTATCGCTCACGAATATCTTGCAGAATTCGTCGATCTAAACAGACGAGCTCACACGGATCTGCCCGAACCAAATTTCGACAAGTATCGACAAAAAACTTCGAAAACTCTGCACGCGTCGAAGGATGTAAAGCTTGAACACACGGATGAACGCAAGGCCTGGTTGTACGTACCAACTTTAGGTGAGTTTACAAAAATCAGTAAAACCCCCAAACAGAATAAAGTAAGAATTATTAAAGAAAAAAAAAAGAAAAAAATCAAAACCCACATTTTTTAAGCTTGAATGACCCTTAAAAGTCAAATATTTGAGCCATCTCATAAAAAAAAAAAAATAACCCAAAAACCAACATTTTCCCCCTAATAAAAAAAATTCTTATAACAATCAATCAATAAAAAAAAATCCCAGGTGCCGGAGTGGTGGGTCTCTACGCCTACAAGTCGGTATTAATGCACCACGTGATGTTCATGGCGGCTTCGCGAGACGTTTTGTCCGTGGCGCAGACGGAGTTCAAGCTAACGAGCGTGCCCGTGGGTAAGGTGGCCGTTGCTAAATGGCGAGGCAAGCCGGTTTTCGTTTATCACAGGTACGTAAAAAAAGAAAATAAAAAGATAAAACGAATTCAGATACACCTTTCTCCGCTTCCTCCTGCATAAAAAAATAAAGATAGAACGAAAAATCGAATGCAGATCCCTGCTTAATAATTCCCATTGACACTGATTGAAACCGATTAAATGGACAAAATTCCGATTGAAAGCTAATCGGTTCAAACAATTTTCTATCGGATTTTTATCCGTTTTATTGGTTCCAATTGGAACTTTTAACCAGGGATACACCTTTCTCAGTTTCCTCCCCGCTTCTTCCTCCCTAGCGTTCCTCAATTTCAGATGTCAAACATTCGTTACTTTTAAATACACACTTATTTTTATTTATCCTATAATTTATTTATTATCAAACGTTTGGTAAACGTGGCCTACATGTCATATAACTCAATGTTTGAACTTTATGAAAAATCCTTAAAACACATTTTTGGCAATAAATTTCATACGAAAAATCGTACAAAGCAAATGTAACGAGAAACGAGTAACGTCGAAAGTAGCGATCGTTACTTTTCTTCACTACATTTACTTTTTATGATCTTTTTTCATGAAATTTATTGCCAAAAATGTGTCTTAAAGATTTTTCATAAAGTTCACTAAAAATTTAATAATAAACAAATCATAGGGTAACGAGAAAAAAGTGTGTATTTAAAAGTAACGAACGCTTGACATCTCTGCACCGGAGTAAAATGATGTATCGGCGGCGTCCGGGTCGTTACAGATCCCCGAAAATGTGTCTTAGGGATTTTTCATAAAGTTGAAACATTGAGTTATGTAACGCGTAGGCCACGTTCACTAAACATATAATAATAAAAAACAAATCATAGGGTAAAGAGAAAAAAGTGTGTATTTAAAAGTAACGAACGCTTGACATCTCTGCACCGGAGTAAAATGATCTATCGGCGACGGCCGGGTCGTTACAGATCCCCGAAAATGTGTCTTAAGGATTTTTCATAAAGTTGAACCATTGAGTTATGTAACGCGTAGACCACGTTCACTAAATATTTAATAATAAACAAATAATAGGGTAAAGAGAAAAAAGTGTGTATTTAAAAGTAACGAACGCTTGACATCTCTGCACCGGAGTAAAATGATGTATCGGCGGCGTCCGGGTCGTTACAGATCCCCGGAGACAATAGAACAGGAGAGGACCACCAACGTGACGGAGCTGCGGGACCCCGAAGACGACGAGGCGCGGGTTCAGCGACCCGAGTGGCTCGTGGTTATCGGTGTATGCACGCATCTCGGCTGTGTGCCCCTACCCAACTCCGGCATGATACCCGGGGGATTTTACTGTCCCTGTCACGGATCTCACTACGACGCGGCGGGACGAATCCGCAAAGGACCTGCCCCAAGGAATCTCGACATACCCGAGTACCATTTCGTCGATGATGAAACACTCCTCATCGGCTGAGGCCTCGCCTCGGACTCTCAAATCGATTTTGCCCGCGATCCGAACGCGCGGAACGAATTCACCTCGGCCAATTCTATTTTGCCTCGTTTTATTTATTATTTATACACAGAGGGCGCACATTTTCTCCTCTCTTCAATATATATACAGACCTGGCCACGCAGGGTATAGGATTGTTTTAACGTGTTATTGTTGCTCTTTTTTGTTTATCATTCGTTACTCGTGGCTTGAGAGAGAAAGAAAGAGATATACACGGCATTCCACGTCAAAATTGCGAAATCGGAAGTCGATGGAAAATTTTTGCGGAATAAAGAATTTTCGGTGAAATAAAATTAATTTTGTTGACTTTTTGGATTTGTTTTTTTTGCACGGAGAAAATTTTCTGGTGATGATTGCCACATTCGGTTTGGTGAATCTCAGTTTCTTCTGTCAATCTGGCGATTTTTCCTATGCTTATTTCCTATACTATTTTTCCTATGAGTGGCGACTAAGGATACAGATGTGAGTTACAAAAATCGTCAGAATTGTGGAGAAATCGTGACTACATTAGATGTCGTATTCATTACCAGATCCTTCACCCCGTGTAATAAAATACATTTGTTTTCCAATAATTTTGTTATCTAAGTGTAGAAAAAATTAGTCATTATAATTGAAGGAAGAATTTTTTTTAATGATTATAAATTGTGTTTTTTTTTTCAAAGCCACAATCATTGAGCGATGCAGAAAGATTTGATTTTGACGTGGAATGACCCGTACATTCAGAAGTTGAAGGCGATCTTTCGCTTCGATTGTAGATAAAGGGTAAAAAAAAGGACTGGCTTCTTGCACCGCTGATCGACGAAGGTACACGGTGCACTCGAGGAATCCCGAGGATTCCGTATATGCCAGTGTATATTATGTTGCGCATATAGTTATATATATATATATATAGAAACCGCGCGGCGTCGGTGTGGGTGATTGTTCGGCGGGGGGTTTGGTGAAAGGTAAATGCGGCTACGGATACCGAGAGTCTCCCTTTTATAGAAGCAAATTATTCGACTCCGCGCTTCTTCGCTCATTCGACAGTAGATCAGTGGATCGATTTCATTTACGAGCCGAGCTTCTTCTTCATTGCTTCGATCTGTTCGACGTTCTCGACGAAGGCCGACTCGAGTCTTCCATTTTTCTGTCCAAACTGCAACGGAGAAGAAAAAAGAAAAGAAAAGATTCCGTTATACGATAATATTTTTCCCCGGCGATGATAAACAATCGCAGTCTCACCCGTTGCTTCGGGAGCCCCGCTTGAACATATCGGTTATCTTCTTCTTGAGATTTCGCTTCTCGTGCTTCGAGTCCTCCGCTGCTATACTCGCCTCCGATCCCGAAGTCTGTCGATTAAAAAAATAATAGTAATAAAAAATAACAATAGTCATATTGTTATCTTTATATTATATTTAACAATAGTCATATTGTTAAATATAATAACATATTATTAAATGAATATTTAACAATAGTCATATTGTTAAATATAATAACATATTGTTAAATGAATATTTAACAATAGTCATATTGTTAAATATAATAACATATTGTTAAATGAATATTTAACAATAGTCATATTGTTAAATATAATAACATATTGTTAAATGAATATTTAACAATAGTCGTATTGTTAAATATAATAACATATTGTTAAATGAATATTTAACAATAGTCATATTGTTAAATATAATAGTCATCAATTTGTCAGGCAGTAAATTGAACGAATTTTATTACCTGCATGGAATAATCAAAAGAGGCATTCGGATCATTGTCGACACTCGCAGACTTCGTCAGCTTCGTCGTTATCTTGCGAATTATATTTTTATTGTATTTCTTGTCCCTCTGCAGCATTTCGCTTTTCGTCGAGCCCCCCGACAGTCGACTAGGAAATTCGAATAATTACAGACAACATTTCTTTTCTTCCTCGCGTCCCTCGCAATTTTGCCTCGAAGAAAGTTTTTAAAAATTACCTGTCAACACTCGAGTCGCGTTGCATACTGAAGTGACGTGAATCGACCTCGGAGTCCAGCGACTGCATACTGGAAACATTGCTGTCGGTGCCCCAAATTAGCTGCAACATAGTATAAAGACCGATAAATGTAGAGTATCGTTTTTTTTATGTGTAAAATATAAACGGCCGCGGTGAAAGTACCTGATCGTTCTTTCCGGAAGTTTGTTCCAGCGATAGACTCTTCCGCTTCAGGGTTGGCTTGCCACGACTGGGCGTCGATCCTCTGCCACTATCATTATCGATAGAAGTCGATCTGCAACGATTCCACAGAATTACACAATCCGCGTGCGACAACATTTTACCGCCGCTTCCCTTCAATAATTAAATCAACCGCATCCTCGAATCCTCACCTTTTGCCGAATTTCTTCGATTTCGAGAAATTACTGTCGTCTATCGCCCTCTTCGACTCCTGAAGCTCCTTGGCTACCTCCATCAGTTTACCGATCGTGTATTCCAGCTTCTCGGTTCGCCCAGCCAGATTCATCGAAGAACCTGAAAAATAAAAAAACAAATTTAATCAATTTTTTTATATCTTATCTGGCAAATATGACCAGGAAGAAAATTCTGGTCTTTCACTCGTCGCTACTGGATGTTAAGTTAATTAAAAAAAAAATTACCCTTCACGTCGTCTTTGGTCTCCAGCATCGGCGATGATTCCCTCGATTTTGGTCCCTAAAAAAGAAAAAAAGAAATTGACACTCGATGCTCGGATTCTTCGGCTGCTAATTGGAAGTCGGCGGTTCGCGGGCTCCCTAAATTCGCCACGTCCCAATTTACCTTCGTTCTTCGAGGCGGGGTTGGCGTGTAAGTTTCGGGCTGCTTGCCGTCCGCCCGGCTGAGCTCCGGGAAGAGGCGCATCAAGTCGTCGACCTGCTGGAGCAGAATGTTGACGTTCTTCGCCTCCGCCTGCTCCAGGCGCCTCTTGTTCGTGATAACGTCCCGCAGCTCCTCGCGCTCGCGCTCGTGGCGCTCCTTCTCCCTTCGCATCTTCTCGTTGCTCGTTCGCAGCTTCGCGTGAGCGTCTCGCAGCTCCAGCAGATCGCACTGCAACTGAACACGCAATACCGCGCGACCGCGGTTATTTAATTCGACGGCTCCTTCGGTTTCGCGAAAAATAAAAAAAGGAAATGATCCACGCGCAACCAAGTTGCGGCGTTGCACTTATAAATCTCTTCCTGAACGCCCATAAGGCGGCCTTCGAATTGATGGATTTTTATGGACGTGAATTAATGTTTCATTTAGGAAGTTGAAGACACTGAGATTGCAACTCTGCGAATTATAATGATGCAATTCGATAAGATGAATCGTTTGAGACCGAAATCAGCAGGTTAGACACTTGAAGACTTAATTCTCTGACAGATGCTCTGACGAAATTTGTGAGTACAAGAATTTTTGCGACGTTGTTTTTCAGTCAGAAGTCGACCTTGGAAATGTTGTTTTCCAAAATATCGACTTTTAACCTGTGCCATCGTTCTCAAGTCGCATATTCTACCCCCGAAAACAATTTGGGGTCGATTTTAGCAATTTTCGGTCCAGAGCCTGATCTACGATTTTTTACAGAAAAATCGTGGCCAAAAAAATATTTTTTTCAAAACCGATTAAAAAAGTTTATTAACCAGTGTTTTCGGGGGTAGAATATGCGACTTGAGAACGATGGTATAGGTTAAAAGTCGATATTCTGAAAAGAAAAAAATTGGGGTCAATTTTGGGGATTTTCGGTCCGGAACCGGATCTACGATTTCTGACAGAAAAAATATTTTTTTTCGTCGCCAAAAAATATTTTTTCCAAAACCGATTAAAAAAGGTTAATAACCAGTGTTTTCGGGGGTAGAATATGCGACTTGAGAATGATGGTATAGGTTAAAAGTCGACATTTTGACAAGAAAAAAAATTGGGGTCGATTTTGGCGATTTTCGGTCCGAAGCCGGACCTACGATTTCTGACAGAAAAAATATTTTTTTCGTCGACAAAAAAATATTTTTTTCAAAATCGATTAAAAAAGGTTAATAACCAGTGTTTTCGAGGGTAGAATATGTGACTTGAGAACGATGGTATAGGTTAAACGTCGATATTTTGAAAAGAAAACAATTTGGGGTCGATTTTAGCGATTTTCGGTCCGGAGTCGGATCTACGATTTTTTACAGAAAAATAGTCGCCAAAAAATATTTTTTTCAAAATCGATTAAAAAAGGTTAGTAACCAGTGTTTTCGGGGGTAGAATATGCGACTTGAGAACGATGGTATAGGTTAAAAGTCGATATTTTTAAAAGAAACAAATTTGGGGTCGATTTTAGCCATTTTCGGTCCGGAGCCAGATCTGCGATTTCTGACAAAAAAAAAGCCGCGAAAAATGATTTTTTTCAAAATTCATTAAAAAAGGTTGTTAACCGGTGTTTTCAGGGGTAGAATATACGATTTGAGAACGATGGTATAGGTTAAAAGTTAATATTTTGAAGAAAAAAAATCCGAGGTCGATGTTGGCAAAAAAAAATGCAGGCACGCGCGCCAGCGCGTGTGATTACTCTAGTCTGCGATAAAATGAGTGTGAAGCCAGAGGAAAAATAAAAAAATGAACATTCGGGACTCACCTCGAGCAGCTTCTTCTTGTTCTCGTCTTTCTCCTCGTCGAAGACTTTCTTCAGCTGATCCTGCCGCCTCTTGTTCTCAAGACGCTCCTTGTCACGCTCCCGCTCGACCTTTAACGCGAGGTGCGAGAGAATAAATTGCAAATACGTTCGTTTATTACACGGACCGCGAGCGCCATGCAGCCCGCATATCGCGAACACACAACTGGATGCCGCGCCGGCCGTGTGTTGCGTACACCGTATATACAACGTATAAGTACTTATTAGGACTGCTAACCGCCTCGCTGGTATTAGACCCGACGTACCTCGAACAAAGTTTGCCTGAGATCCCGCGCGAGAGTCGCGGTTTCCTGCAGCAGTCGCTGCTGCTCCTCTCGCTCCTTCTGCCAGGCCAGCTCCATGCGCACCTTCAGACCCGGAATCTTTGTTCTTCCACTGGCGAGCAAACGCTCCTCCTCCAGCTGCAAAGCCGAAACAATGAATGTTAATTAAACGGAATGCAAACGAAATGTTTCGCCGTTTCGCAATCGACCGACGTTCCGTAATGGCAATCAACGCGACCCCTCGCGGCGAATTCGTCTCCGTTTTCACGATAATTGCTAAAGATATTGACTGAGAGATGAGCCGGAGATTTAGCGCAACGTCGCTTGAATAAAATGATTAGTATTTGATTAATACGAAATATGTATAGGGGAATTTTCAACTAATTTCATACGTGTTTTTATCGTATAAAAATAATTTTCGAAATATTTACTAATATGATGAAAACATTTCGCTACGTTGATAAATTATTAAATAATTAATTATTTAATATTAATATTAATTAATTAATATTTAATATTAATAACCAAATAAATAAATAAAAAATAAATAATTAATATATTAATATTAAATAATTAATATTTAGTATTAATAGTTAATATTAATGATTAAATAAAAAAATTAAAAAGAATAATTAATTTTTTTATTTAATATTAAATAATTAATATTTAATATTAATATATATAAAACAGGGATATTTCTGACTACTTCGTTAATTTATGTTTTTATCGTATTAATTCACAAGATTATTTTCACTATTATGTATCTACAGATATAAAATACACGACTATGACGACCTAATATGCGGTTGCGAAATACCTCGTTGACCCTGGACTGCATCTCGGCGAGTTTGATCTGCCAGCCGGATTTCTCGGAAACGAGCTCGGTCTTCAGCTTCGAAGCCTCGAGTTTGCTCTCCGACAGTTCATCCTCCATGCAGCTTATCTGTCTCTCCAGGACGGAAACGTTGGTGGTGGATGAATTCTCGTCGTCCTGGAAGTCGCACGACAGACGGCGAGATTGCGAGATAAAAACGACATTAAAAAAGATGGTTATGCAAATCGTGAATGAAAATCACTCAAAACTTTCCCACGTTCATAATTTTTCACTCTTAATCGCGGACAAATTTGCGGTATTATTTTTCTTTTTTTTTTTTTCGTTACCTCGTCCGACTTGCCAGTCGATGTCGTCGACTGTCGTCGCTGCCTAACGACTTTGAGATCGGCGATAGTTTTCTGCGCTCCCTCGAGCATGTGCTTGTAAGTGTCACGTTCCCGCTTGTAGCGTGAGAGCTGATTCTGTATCGACTGAATCTCGTCGTTTATCGCCTTGATCCTGTGCTCGTACCGCAATTTACATTGTGCCAGATCGGCCTTCTTCGTCTTCTCCGCGTCGACCAGCGCCGCCTTCGCCTTCCTCACTTCGGCCTCCAGTGCAGTCGTGTCCGCCGAGAAATTACGTTGGACCTTTGATACCGCGTTGTAGTCTTTGAGCTTGCTCGTCAGATCCTCGTTCTGAAAATTACGCCCCACGGTAATCAAGCGGGTCGATCGACTTTTTTCGCGGAAAGAAAATTCGTTAAACTCGCGCTCACGATTCTTCGTATGTCGACCACTTGATCTTTCAGCGAGTTGTTCTCTTTCGTCAGACGATTTATCTGCTCCTTCGCCTCGTCCAGCTGGAAACCGCTCGGTGATCTCTCGTGCTCACGCAATTTTTCCTTGAAAAAATTAGACAGTAATTGGAAAATTGTATTGCAGGGATTTAAAGGAAGAAGACATTTTTGTTTTGTTTTTTTTTTGCTTGAAATTTTACCTCGAGACGTGATTTTTCTTTAGCCCATACGACCGATTGCGATTTGTAAGTATCTTGCAGTATCTTCAATTCACTTTCCAGAGTGCTCAATTGTTTTCTCTGTTCCACCAATTTACTACAGAAATTATGAAGAAAAAAAAATGGTCAGTCTCTAGAATTAGTTTTATTAATGTTATTCCTCGGTATCAAAGTCTCACTTTTCACCTGTTTAGTGTCTGATTCTCGTTCGCAATGCGTTCTCGAGATTCCACCATCTGCACGTGTTTCGTGTTCAATTCTTCATATCGTTCCAGGTTGCGTTTCACTTCATCCTCCAAGCCTGAAAAATAATAAATTTAGTTTTAAAAAATACGACATGAATTTTAAGAAATAAAGAACATTGGAAAAATAAATTCAAGTCACTTACTCGATATTCGGTCGGTGTAAGTTTGCTTCATTTCCATCAACTTCTTGGCATTCACACCAGCTTTTTCTAAATTCGCTACCTTTTTCTTTAAATTTCCGACCTCCGCGTCCTTAGCCAATTTCTCCTCTTCCGCCTGGGTCTTCAATTTTTCTCGATCCTTCTTAATTTCCGCGAGTTCGGCCGTTATTTTCGCCAGTTTGAAGGACGAAGACGACTTGGACGTCTCCAAGTCTTGTTTCGCACGTTTTAGCTCACCGTCCAGTAGACTTTTCGTCTGCTCGACCTGTTTGGGTGTGAAATTGAAAAAAAAAAAAAAAAAAAAAAATGGCACGTATTAGAAATAAATTCTCGCAGGCGAACGGGACGTGGGGTGAGGGGAGTCAAGCAAACCAAAGGATTGGCAATGCTCACAGAGGCGATTGTCTTCGACATTCGGCTCTCTCGTTCAGTGGACGAGAACAAATCGTCCTGAAACTTTTTACACTTCTCCCTCTCCACAGACAATTCTTTTCTCAGCTCACTCACCATCGACTCCATTTTCGCCGTATTCTTCTCCGTAGAGGTTGCCATTTCTGCAAAAAAAAAAAGACGGCAACAATATTTTATCAATATTTCTACATCCAAATTTGATGAGTTTATTTATAAAAATATTTCTACATCCAAATTTGATGAGTTTATTTATAAAAATATTTCTACATCCAAATTTGATGAGTTTATTTATAAAAATATTTCTGCATCCAAATTTGATGAGTTTATTTATAAAAATATTTCTACATCAAAATTTGATGAGTTTATTTATAAAAAAAAAGTTACCTAAATCCTTTTTCAGTTGCACAACCTCGTTGTGAGTTTTCAGCTTCTCCGCCGACAGTGACAACAATTTCGACTTTAATTTCTCCTTCTCCTCCTGCAGCTTAACCTTTTCGCCGTCCCAGGCTTTTCTCTCCACCTCTCGCATCGCCACCGCGTCCTCCAATTTCTTTTTCACTGTAAATGACAATTTTTCCCAAATATTTACCGAACTTACCAAAAATGGACACTCGTTAAAAAAAAAAGTTCAAAAAATTCTCACGACTCTGCGCGTCCGCATTTTTATTATCAGCCGAAACTTTGGAGGCCTCGGGTTTCTTCTTCTCCCTCTCGATGGCCAATTCCTTCATCGTGTTTTCCAGCTTCTGCTTCAACACCTCGTGCTCCTTCATGAGCTTCTCCAGCTTGGCGTTGTTTTCCGGCGTTTTCACGCGCGGTACGTCGATCTCCTTGCCCTCGATCATGCTGGCAAAAATGCCAAATACGTCGCCTAAAACCACAACCAAATTTTATACATATATTTTTTTTTTCATACAGTTGAATCGCCCAAGACTCATTTTTTCTACCGATCTCTTTCTCCATATCCTCGACCATCTTCTTCAGCTGAACCTTCGTGTTGACGTCCGTCTTCTTCAGGCTCTTATTTTTGTACTCGTTGCCGAATTTCTTCAGCACCTCCTCTATCCTCTTGACGTCGTCGTACTTTTTCTCCAGGTCCGTTTTCTCAGTCTCCAGCTGCTCGGCCTTTCGCTCGATCTTCCTCAGCTTGAACGACAGTATTCGGCAATTCTTGTTCGACTGCTCGAGGCTCTTTCTCAAACTCGTGTACTCGTCCGCCTGTTCCTCGCGGAAATTGTCCTGCATCTCGTAGATTTCCTCCTCCAAGTCGCGTATCTCCTTCTTCATGTCCTCGTTCTCGTCCATCAGACTCTCGCACAGCGTCTCGGCGGCCTTGAGCTTCGATCGCAGCTCGTCGCTCACTTTGTCGCGCTCGTTTCTTCCGGTCCGCGAGTTCGAGTCTCGCTCCAGGCTCTTCACTTTCGACTGTAGACTCGTCTTCTCCTCGGTGAGAGCTGCCGGGGAAAAAAAAAAATCATACAATTGCCGGGTCAAGTGGCCAATGTAAATTGCTCAAAAAAACCCATTTAGAGATTTTTCGCCAACGCAAATTTCGCACTTTCGTTTTTGGCCTGCAGCTCCTTGACCGTCTTCTGTAGCTTCGTCATCTCGTTGCTCGTGCTCTTCGACGACACCGAGTCCATCGTCGCCAGACGACGCAACAAGATGTCACTCTTCTCCCTCTCCACACGCTCGCATCTCGCTTTCATGTCGTTTAATTGAGCCTTCAGCTTCTCGATTTCGTTCTGCGAAGAGATAAAGAAATAAAATGATATAAAAAGAACAAGTAAACCAAGATGAGTAACTTTCTTTTTGCACAATTTCTCTTCAATGACTACAATTACCAAAAAAACGCGAAAAAAATAGTGAATACATTTGCGTGAACTCACGGATATTATGTGAAAACATCTTTAGCAATTCACTGCGATACGAACATGGTCCGTTTAAGACCCTCTGAGGACCTCACAAAAATTTGATTTTTTTACAGCAGAAAGGCCGTAACGTTTTTTGAGGACATTTTGTCGAAATTCCCTTTTTTCCCGAGTGGCCGTAACGCTTTTTGAGGACATTTTGTCCAAATTCACTTTTTTTCCCCGAGTGGTCGTAACGCTTTTTGAGGACATTTTGTCCAAATTCTCTTTTTTCTCCCGAGTGGCCACAACGCTTTTTGAGGAGATTTAGTCCAAATTCCCTTTTTCCCAAGTGGCCACAACGCTTTTTGAGGACATTTTGTCCAAATTCACTTTTTTCCTACGAGTGGCTGTAACGCTTTTTGAGGAGATTTAGTCCAAATTCACTTTTTCCCCGAGTAGTCACAACGCTTTTTGAGGACATTTTGTCCAAATTCACTTTTTCCCCGAGTGGCCACAACGCTTTTTGAGGACATTTTGTCCAAATTCACTTTTTCCCCGAGTGGCCACAACGCTTTTTGAGGACATTTTGTTCAAATTATTTTCTTCCCCTAATGACCGTAATGCTTTTTGAGGAAATTTTTTTTTTTCCCCCTAATGTCCTTCACACTATTTGACGACATTTTTTTCCGCAAAAACCTCCCTAAAGACATTTTCACACAAATAAAGTAAATGACTATACCTTTTCCGTTTTTCCGCCCTTTTCCGAGAAACCATCCGGCGCATCGTCGGCCTGGCTGGCGGCGGGTTTGGTCGCGGTGTCGTTGGTCCTGGACTTCCGCACCTGAATGATGAACTCAACGTCGTTTTCGTTGGCGGTCCCGTTGCTCTTGTCGATCACGCCTTTGATCTGCAGTTTCGGCGGTCGGTCCAGTATCGTCTCGTCGATCGAGTGACGACGAAAGTTGTACGTGTCCGACTGCGAACCCGCGTAATTTCGCATTTTCGCCGAGCCCGAGGCGCCGCCGTCCCGCCTCGTGTCCGACGTTTCCTCCGCGTCCTGGCTGACGTCGAGGGCCGAGCTCCAGGTCAGCGAGGTCGCCGCTTTCGGCGCCGTCTTTGGCTCGTCCTTCGTGAGGTTCGAGGTCGACGCCCAGGTCCTTCTCGACTCCGGACTCTCGCTCGAGCTGCGATTCCGCGTGAAGATAACGCACAAACGCGCGCAAAAAAAAAAAATTAAAACGAGACAGTCAGCGAGAGAGTAAATGAATTAAAACGACTTTTGCACCGTTATAACGCTCGAGCGAAATTTTAACTGACCGGCCTGACGAGGGCTCCCATGATTTTGCCGAGAGACTCGGTGACGACGCTGTTGTATCCTTTAGACTTCCTCGCTTTCCAACGTGGTCCTTGTAATCTCTGTCGAATCATTTTTTTTTTTTTTCAATATTATTGTCATGATTAGTATTATTATTATTGTTGTTACTATTATTACTGTCACGATTACTATTATTATAATTATTGTTACTATTATTACTGTCATGATTACTATTATTATTATTATTATTATCGTTACTATTATTACTGCCATGATTAATACTATTATTGCAATTATGAATAGTATTATGATTATTGTTATTATTATTATTATTATTAATTAATCAGCAGCACTATTGTTAATTACATAAACGAATCTATTTTCAGACTTGCGTAAACATTTCAATTCCGAAAATGGGGAAAGAATCGTTCAAAAAATAAAATAAAAAACGACACACGAACTGTTTTTTAGAGTCTATAAAGCACGCTCAGCGAAGAGAACAGAACACGATGGATTAGTAAATTCCACACGTACACAACGCGACAGCCAGAAATTCCGGATGCAACCCGGGCCCTTAAAAGCGGAGGGGGGTCATTCGTTTGTCATCGCGCCGGCTTTTCCGATAGCTGGGTTTAGCGCCGAGAGGGCGCGTTTTTGTTTTTCGCCTGGCATGCGCGAAACGTGCATATTGGGTGCATCGTAAATATTGTTTGAATGCATCTCGCGGGCAGAGCGGAATAAACGGGCGATTTGTATTCCGTTTGAAAAGTACGGGCGACGCTCTCTCGGGTGTTTCCGCATGTTTTGCCCGTTCGCCACAGTTCGAGCGGGTGTCTCGCCCGGTGCGGCGTACATATTACTCGCGAATAGTGGCAACACGCTGTTAACAAGTAGGAACTGCGCGAGCGCGCTCGCCGCGCGGTTTATCGAGAGACGATCGCGGGGCTTCGAGGCTCAATGGCATATTTTCTGCATAAGACGCGGCAATAACGAGCCGGGACAAATAAATTCATAGCGGAAACGATCGTAAGTCTCGTTGCAAATTGGTACGGGCGGCCGAGACGCGCAACGTTTAGCCCGTATACGATTGGCTCGGCTTATCATCGGTTTATGATCGAATTCTGAGGTTTCACGCAAATGCGTTGGCATCAATTGGTAGTTCACATCGATTTGTAATTTAACGAGGGTTTTTATGCCATTTTTATTGTGATATTATAGTATTCAATATTTCACCCAAATGTGTTGGTATGAATTGATGATTCCTATCGATTTGTAGTTTAACGAGGGCTTTAATGCCACATTTATTGTAATAGTATTTAATATTTCACCCAAATGTATTGACATCAATTGGTCATTTTCATCAATCTATAATTTAACGAGAGTTTAAATGCCACATTTATTATAATATTCTAGTATTCAATGTTTCGCCCAAATGTATTGACATAAATTGGTCATTTTCATCAATCTATAATTTAACGAGTTTAAATGCCACATTTATTGTAATATTCTAGTATTCAATATTTCACTCAAATGTATTGGCATCAATTGGTCATTTTCATCAATCTATAATTTAACGAGAGTTTAAATACCACATTTATTGTAATATTCTAGTATTCAATATTTCACCCAAATGTATTGGCATCAATTGGTCATTTTCATCAATCTATAATTTAACGAGTGTTTAAATACCACATTTATTGTAATATTCTAGTATTCAATATTTCACCCAAATGTATTGGCATCAATTGGTTTTTTCATCAATCTATAATTTAACGAGAGTTTAAATGCCACATTTATTGTAATTTTCTAGTATTCAATATTTCACCAAAATGTGTTGGTATCAATTGGTGATTATTATAAATTTATATTTTAACGAGGGTTTTATGCCACGGTTGTTGTCACATTAATACGTCAATAATTGGGGATAACTGAATGGAATTTTGTAATTGCCCTTTAAATATTGTAATAATTATTTTTATTTGATTTATGGCCTAATATAAATTTCTCATATCGATTATGTCATCTTCGGTCACGTTAATTTGTTCTACGGTGTAATTCTTAAATGTTTTACGAGTTGTTGGTTGGTGCCCATAGAGCCAGATAGAAAGAAACAATTCCAAAATACAGTGCAACACAAACGCAGAAACAGGTAATTTTTCTCTCTCTCTCTCAAACCGTTCACGAATTTGTCTGCATATGTGAATACCTGAAACATCGTTTACATCGCGTTGGCCATCGTACCTGAGGGTGAAAGCCAAGGGGACACAGTGTATCCCCTGTGACCGAACCGTACGTCTTGTGGTGCATCCTAAACGAGGGATTAAAACCATCAGCTCCAAAATCAAAATTATGGTCTCCCCCAAAAACATCAAGATTGAAAAATTAAATAATTTTAATTGTCGCTGATGCTCTGTTATTTTGATGAAAAAAATTCGATGATTAATTAATTGAATAAAACAGTTCGTCTTTATGTTTATTCATGAATCTTAAACAAGGAATTAAAACCATCAACTCCGATATAAAAATCACAGTTTCCTCCAAAAACAACATAAATGAAAAATCAGCTGATTTCAATTTTCACTGACACTGAATATTTGCATTAAAAAAAACTTCAACAAAATACGATAAATCATGAATTTAATGAAATAGTTCATCGTATTACGATTTTTACTGCACTATAAAAATTATCACGAGCTCAAATGTGACGAACAACCAAATATTCATTTCGCCAATGTGCCCTCATTGAAAAATCTCGCCTCCCACGAGACAACCCGACGATACGAAGAACCGAGGAGAAAGAGATATAAGTATCTTACGTTTTATTCTTAAAGCTGGGACGCTCTCAAAGATCTATCTTTAGATCAATCATAGTGTGATTTAGCGCTGGCTGCGGATGACGATAGTAAATCCAACGTATCCGGGTGTTGCACCGAGCCCGCGCCGCGCGCTCGTCCGCCCGATTTAATTAGCCGATCCGAGTCGCGTTAATTGAATCTTCCCACGACGAATTTTCCTACTTCATCGGGCTCGTCGTCGGGATTGCATAATGCGACGAGCTTGGAGAGCCTAAAAAACCAGAGGCACGACGCACTTTTCAATCACCCGTCGCCGACCGTTCGCATATCGATCGTCCCACGACGAATTCACTTCGACGCACGTGAAAAAAAATTCTTCCCTCGATCTGGCGCGCACCTCATCCGCGTATCTCTCTCTCGAAATTCTCCCCGCTCGCGACTTACGTAATTAGCGTAAAACCCGTCGTGCGTACACGAACCAGCATTGCCGGTTCTCGGACTCTCCTCTCTCGAGCGCGGCGCCGTTCGCTAACCCAAATGCAGCGATCGACGTGATTAAATTTATCCCCGGGGTTTCTCACCGCCCGAGCCGACACCAGTCGGTCACCAACTTCGTCTCCGCTCTGCGCCGCCGTCTGTCTGTCCGTCCGTGGCCGCGAGAACGCGAATAAAAATAATTGAGAAAAAAAAAAGAAAAAAAAAATCAGCGACCAAAAAAAGACACCGACGGATCCGTTTGTGTCGTCCGTTTGTGGTCTAGTTTAGCCTTCGCGACGAACTCGCCGCGAGTCTCTCGTCACTTGCGACACCGACGGGGCCCGCGATACACACAAATTCACCCCTCACATCGTCGGCCGGCCACTCGCGGAATTTCCCAATCGAACCGCCGATCTACGGGCTCGGGAATCTGCGTTTCAGAATTTACGACGAGCCCTCGAATCGCCGCAGCTCGCGGCTACATTTTAGACACACGCGAGACGTGGTTGATCCTCGAGCGAGACGCAGTCACATCTGGGTGTCTCGTATTTATTTCTCCGGACGTTTATGACGGTACCAACTCTTTTTTTAATTTTAAATTTTTTATTTTTATCTTCCTCTCATTTTTTTAAATAATATATATTTATATTTTTTATTTTTTATTTTTATCTTCCTCTCATTTTTTAAATTATAATCTTTTTATTTTTTATTTTTATCTTCCTCTCATTTTTTAAATTATCATCTTTTTATTTTTTATTTTTATCTTCCTCTCATTTTTTAAATTATAATCTTTTTATTTTTTATTTTTATCTTCCTCTCATTTTTTTTATTACAATCTTTTATTTTTTTTATTTTCTTTTTTTATTTTTCTCTAGTCGCCACGCAGATAGTTGACGTCGCTTCGCGTCGACAGCTGCACTGACGCTCGGTCGGTCGGGCCGCAAGACTGGCTATTACCGGGTCCCAAGTCGCTCGTCTTCGCGGGGCGAAAACGAAGGCGCGCGCGCTCGAGAAAAGCGGAGAAAAGTTTTCGGCGAGTCGGCGAGCGCGCGAGGCGGGAGATATATAGACCGAGGCACACGGAGCGCGTAGCGTGCGCGCGCGAGTTTGGCTCGCCGCCAGATTATATATTTATCTCTAGGATATATATAGGCCAACGCGCGTCTCTCTCTCTTTCTCGATCCGTGTGCCCGAGGGCGCCCGAGGTCCTCGTCGCGTGCGCGCGTCGACGCCACCAGCCACCTCCGCGAGATCGCCCCGTGTATATCTGTACGAACGTCGGCATGTGAGCGCCTACGACGCGCCGTCCGATCAGCAAGGCATTTTTCTACTTTGCCGCTGCGAACCGACCGACCCCGTAGTCGCGCCGCACGCGCCGCGAGTGTTGGACCTACGAATCGTTATTATGGGCCGAAACTCGAGCTCACGTTCATTTTGCTTGGGAAAGAGATGTTTTTGTGGATACTATTTTTTTTACTTTTTTTTGTATCGTATTTTACTTGAATTTTGTAATTTAGTGGTACGAAGAAAAAAATATTTTTATACACTGTATGTTTGTTGCGAAAAAATATGTCTGCTGTCATCGAAAAAAATGAATGCATTTTGCATGAGAATGATGGTATGGGTTAAAAGTCGATATTTTGAAAAGAAAAAAAATTGGAGTCGATTTTGGCGTTTTTGGGTCTGGTGCCGGATCTACGATTTCTGACAGAAAAAATTTTTTTTTCGTCGTCAAAAAAATATTTTCTTCAAAATCGATTAAAAAAGGTTAATAACCAGTGTTTTCGGGGGTAGAATATGCGACTTGAGAATGATGGTATAGGTTAAAAGTTGATATTTTGAAAAGAAAAAACATTGGGGTCGATTTTGGCGATTTTTGGTCCGAAGCCGAATCTACGATTTCTGACAGAAAAAATATTTTTTTCGCCGCCAAAAAAATATTTTTTTCAAAATCGATTAAAAAAGGTTAATAACCAGTGTTTTCGGGGGTAGAATATGCGACTTGAGAATGATGCTATAGGTTAAAAGTTGATATTTTGAAAAGAAAAAAAATTGGGGTCGGTTTTGGCGATTTTCGGTCCGGAGCCAGATCTACGGTTTCTGACAGAAAAAATGTTTTTCGTCGCCAAAAAAATATTTTTTTCAAAATCGATTAAAAAAGGTTAATAACCAGTGTTTTCGGGGGTAGAATATGCGACTTGAGAATGATGCTATAGGTTAAAAGTTGATATTTTGAAAAGAAAAAAAATTGGGGTCGGTTTTGGCGATTTTCGGTCCGGAGCCAGATCTACGATTTCTGACAGAAAAAATATGTTTTTCGTCGCCAAAAAAATATTTTTTTCAAAATCGATTAAAAAAGGTTAATAACCAGTGTTTTCGGGGGTATAATATGCGACTTGAGAATGATGCTATAGGTTAAAAGTTGATATTTTGAAAAGAAAAAAAATTGGGGTCGATTTTGGCGATTTTCGGTCCGAAGCCGGATCTACGATTTCTGACAGAAATTTTTTTTTTTTTCGCTGCCAAAAAAATATTTTTTTTTTTCAAAATCGATTAAAAAATGTTAATAACCAGTGTTTTCGGGGGTAGAATATGCGACTTGAGAATGATGGTATAGGTTAAAAGTCGATATTTTGAAAAGAACAAATTTCTGAGGTCGATTTTGGCAAGTTTTTCAGGCACGCGCGCCAGCACGTGTGATTAGCCTAGTAAATTATATTTTCCAGTTACACTGAATTAAAAAAGTAACTATCAATATCCCCGATCGTTCAATAAAAAAGTCCTTCAACCCATATCCCAAAAATCCAACATTTCGCGCGCCGCAACAGAAATCAAAATTTACCGAAGAATTTTCCCATAGACTTTCCACTTAAGGCGACTCGAGACTCGTAACTAGTCTCACGTAGAGCGCGCGAGGTCGAAAGAAGTAAACACAAGAGTCAGGAGAGAGGCATCGAGTGGGGGGGGGGGGGGGGGCAGGGGGACAGCAGTCCGAGTTTCCGCGAAGCTTCTAGCTAAGTAGAAACGGTGCGATACTGGTCCGGCAGCAGCGAATGTAGTTTGGCGAGTGGTCGTCTCGAGGGAGATTCTCTCGGGGTCTCTCGACCCGGCGGCAAACCCGGACTCTTGCTTATCGGCTCGGGCCGCGCGCGCTGCTATACTATACGACACGTATATAATGCAGTCTCTCTCTCTCTCTCTCTCTCTCTCTCTCTCTCGGGGGGAGACGCCGCGAGAAAAAACGACGACTCGGCGCTAGAGCTGGTCTACAGGAAACTACACGAGACGCCTATATACGAGCGGTGTATGTACCGACTGGACCGGGCTGTGTATACACACGGAGCCCTCGCTCTCGCGAGGAGCATGAGTAAGCGGTGTAGTCATGCCCACGCGTTTCGCGAATCCCCGGAGAACACGACAACGCGAGGAGATGAAATTCCGTGCGATCCGCCACTGACGTTTGCCTCCCCACCCCCCTTCACTCCCCCCCTTCCACCACCCGAAGCTGAGATTCCCGTCGGGGCGTCCACACTTGCGCGCCACACGGACTTGTTGCATTCAACCCCCCCCCCCCTCCTCCTCCTCCTCCTCCGCCTCCTCCCCTCCCAGAAAGGTGTTCGGCTTTAAGCCCAGGTCAAAGATATGAAATTCCTCGATGACGTGTTCTCCCGACTCGGCTCATCGGAGCCTCCGATCCCTTTTGATCCTATTGTCGATCCTCGTTTGAATATTATTTTAGGGACGTGCGAATTGTCGAAAGTGTCGAATATTCGGATTGGAGTGGAATATTAATGTTTGATTTGATTCGGGTCGATCACTATTCGCACATCCCGAATATATGGATATTAATAATTGTATATAGCTGCCTCAAAGCCAAATACAATCCGAGTTGTAAATCCCTAATTATTATTGAAATAAAATTGATGGTACGATTGGCTTTGTAATTATGTTTTTGTCATAAAACTCGTAATTATTATAATATGATATGTAAACTTTTAAATAGACGCAAAAAATATAAATTATCCATAAAACTTCGTGGTTGTCTTATTGAAAAAATGGAGAAATACTGTTAATGCGTTGTGAAAATAATGGAGGACTGGGCTTGTCCATTTTTCGAACGATTTCTCCGAAAATTTAATTAAAAATTGCGTTTTTCTTGTGGCTGTTGAAAAGTTCACATATCATTTTATAATCGCTCCAGGTCGTCGTTATAAAATCGTGACTGGAATATAAACTGTCGTGTAAACTTTAATTCTTAAAGTAATGGGACTTACAGCACTGAATACAATCATGGAAAATATAAACAGAGTGAAAATGTTTTGTCTGTCCGGAAAAAAAATTTCGTTACATCGACATTGTGTTTTTGTTGCAAAATTGGTAGCCGTTCGAAAAATTGAGTGTCAGCTGGAGTAACCATTTGGGTGTCCAGCCACCCAGTATTCGCAGCGTGAGCTCAGGACAGCTAAACAAATCGACAGGATCTTCGTCAGCGGTTTAACTCGGGTTACAGAGAAGCAATTATTTTTATTTAATTTTTTTTCACTGTTTTACTAATTTTTGATTGGAGGATTAAGTGTTGGTGTGAAAAGTATGCGTGTAAAATTTGTTACCCGTGTCACAAGACGTTATAAGGTCACTTAATTCGTGATGTGACATTCCGAATGGATTTGTACGGGAAGGAGCGGAGGGAAATTGCCGGTGGCGCCGTCGGCCGAGCGAGAGGGAACGCCAGATGACATGTTTCACGTCCCGTTAAGCCTGAGAGGGGAACCGAGAAGCCTTACTTCATCCTACTTCGGAATTTACGGTCCCGCCACTCTGCATTAGAGCGCATTATATTTTTTTTCTTCAATTATTCGAAATTGTTAAATTGGTATTCAGGTTTCGTAATTTCTTTCCTCATTTTTACTGTCACTGCAAACTGCATTTAAATGCGGACTTCATATACATCATCAGTGCTTCAGTCGTTCACTGACCACCGACAAATATTTGTAACGCGCACGTGGAACAGTTTCGCAAACTCTCGCACATTACGAAAGGTCGCAACGCTTGCGAGAAACGCTTCCGTCATTTCGCCACCTGTCGGGCGCCTCGCGAACTATTTCCGCTCGTCACTCGGCATCCCGAACGATTTGCCTCTCGCGAATGCGAAAACTCGTAAAAACCCGACGAATCTCCGGCATCCGCGATGTATTTTCCCCGATGGTCACGCTTGGATTTTTTTTTCCAGGCCACTGAAAGATGATCAACGCTGTTACAAAATTCGAAGCCGTCATCCGATCAAGGTCGCCGGGAGTCGTCATCGCGATGCGTATGACGACATCGGGGCAATTTGACGGCGAGAATTTTGTACGCCCCACTCGAGGCGCTGCAATACTTTCCCCGTGTAACGTTTCTTTTTTTTTTTTTAACGCCCGATTACCCGAGAAACTATTTTAAAAACTATGCCGACGGCTGACGCACTCGCCAGCTGAGCGGAGAGAATGAGAATGACCGCGCGCCACCGAGACGCTTCAATGTCCGGATGGCACCGCGAGCGCTCGTCTCGCGCCGCGAGGGAGCTGAATGAAAAGGCGTATTAGCCGATGGTACACACTGGTATTTAGCTACTAGAAGCGATGATGACGTTTCGTGGCGTCAACAGCCAGGCGCTACTGATACAGTCGCGCGGTGTTTTGTACCGTTGAGCTCCTCGGCTCTCCTCGTCAAACGAACAAGAGGAATAAGGAGACGTGGATACGGGCTGCATACAATTATGCATATTATACCTGCATACATATATTTCTGTATATATATATATATAGATACATTCTCGACAAGTTGCATGTATAATCATAACGGTCCAGGACAAGAACCACCAGCAACGTTGGTATAACCAGCATCGGTCTATAAATATACATATACGATGCAGTGTACTAAAATATATATATATATATACTTTTTTGTATGTATAAACGGCAGAGTTACTTGTGTAGTAAATATTCGCAGACTCCGTATCGTGGGCTCTGAATACACTAGAAGTTATATCGAGTTTTCGTTTCAGGAAAATAGGGAGTCGGGGTCAAGTGGATCAAGTTTTGCTCGAATAATTTTAGGTCAAGAATCGATATATTGGAGAAAAACATCGATATATTGGGGTTTTGTTCCTTGCGTTTTTTGGTGATTTTTGAGAGTCTGTATTTAAAATCCTGTAAAAAAAAAATCAGAAATCAAGATATTGTATTCCTGCCTTGAAGCATTCTTTTCGTTATACACAAAGAAAAATAATCAATGGATCAACCAAATCCAGCGGTCATCGGCTGTCAAATAAATGTTTAGTTGGAGCAATGACATTTTTTGTTTCTTCAACAGCTTCTCGGTTCAGCAGACCAAAGAATGGTTAAGGTGAAAAAAAAATATTTTCGAGCTGACTAAATGATTTACTTGACAGCCGGTGAACGCTGAATTTGTTGAATCAACAAATCTCTTTTCCCAGTGTACAGTTTTCTCTCGAATGCAAGAAGAAAATCCAGGTTCGATGGATAAAAAAATGTAAACCCAATTTTGGTCAAGTGACGAAATTTCGAAAAAAGTGATAAATCATTTTACGCATTTTTCTCGTGGAATTTTTTTATTTTTCGCGCAAACAAAAGGTGCTTTTCGGAATCAGCGCGAAATTTCCCATCCGATGGGGTTTTCAAATTTTGCGAAATACAATAAAAAAGTTCTCGATTTCGTAAAGTTTGAACGTTAATTTCACGTTAATTTCCTTAACGATCTAATTTCGATTCGAGCATGTTGCGAGCCACTGCAACCTGCCAGTAAATATATATGTACAGAATACATATAGTTGTATGGTAAATATTCGCAGACTGAATATCGTGGGCTCGCAGACGCGATGACTCTCTGGCATCACGACAATTACGAAACGATGACGAAAGACTCTTCTTCCAGCGTTATGCATATATATATATATATATATAGCACATTGAGAATGAGGGGCAACGTGGCCGGCGCGCGGTTTATGCGCTACAGCGAAAATATATAGCGTACTACGTGTGGAGCAAGGATCGCGAGAGTTCGATTCGAAAGTGTCGATCCGGCGCTCGGGAGACTCGCTCGCCGCAATTATATCCCGTGCGCGCTTGAACTTTTCGGAATTATATATTTCTAGCTGTGGGACTCGGGACTTTATGGTCTCGGCGCGCGGGGTCTCATTACGACGTAAACGTGTACTTGTACTTGTGGAAGATGTGTCGAGACTTCTCCGGCCAAGGTTCGTCGATGCGATGGATCGTCTTGCGAGTGAAGAGCGCCGATCGAACGAGCTTCTTCGATAAATTATCGTCATTTTTATAGGCTTGAATATTAATTTTTAAACGCTTTAATAAGAGTGCAAAGAATGCGATAAATTAAATGCAAAAAAATGCCAATAAATGATCGACGTCATACTTTCGCAGATTTGAATATTCATCTCGCAGGATAAAAATTCGGTAAATGCAACGTGAATTAAATAAAATGTCCACGAGCGCAGTGACGAGTCATTATCGTCATTATTATATGTTCGAATATTAATTTTTAAACATTTAATAAGAGTGCAAAGAATACGATAAATTAAATCGTACACGAGCCAAGAGCGGTGCAAAAAAAATGCCAATAAATGATCGACGTCATACTTTCGCAGATCTGAATATTCATCCCGCAGGATAAAAATTCGGTAAATGCAACGTGAATTAAATAAAATGTCCACGAGCGCAATGATGAGTCATTATCGTCATTTTTATAGGTTCGGATATTAATTTTTAAACGTTTAATAAGACTGCAAAGAATACGATAAATTAAATCGTACACGAGTCAAGAGCGGTGCAAAAAAAATGCCAATAAATGATCGACGTCATACTTTCGCAGATCTGAATATTCATCCCGCAGGATAAAAATTCGGTAAATGCAACGTGAATTAAATAAAATGTCCACGAGCGCAGTGACGAGTCATTATCGTAATTATTATAGGTTCGAATATTAATTTTTAAACATTTAATAAGAGTGCAAAGAATACGATAAATTAACTCGTACACGAGTCAAGAGCGGTGCAAAAAAAAATGCCAATAAACGATCCACGTCATACTTTCGCAGATCTGAATATTCATCTCGCAGACTAAAAATTCGCCAAATGCAACGTGAATTAAATAAAATGTCCACGAGCCGACTGACGAGGTGGTGCGAAAAAATGCAATAAATCACGGTCGTAATTTTCGCATCCCTGAATATTCATTTTACAGAATAAAAATCCAGCTAACGCGGCGGGAATGAAATAAAACGTCACCGAGCTGAGTGAACATCGGTGCGAAAAAAGAAGAAAAAAAAAAGTAATCAACATATCGTCATCGCAATTTTCGCAGGGTTTGAATATTCATTTTAACAGAAGGAAAATTCTGTGAACGTGGCGGGAATGCAATAAAATATATAGACACGAGCGAAGCGTCGCCGCTTTCGACTGGATAATTCGCCCGGGGGCACACAGAGAGGATCGTGGATGTCGTCGAGATCGGTTTATTCTTCTTCTCCACCTCCGCCGTCGTGAATATCTCGGAGAATGCCAAAGTGCGCGCACGAGCATCAGCCTGGCCATTACGCTAATCGACGATCTTTATCCTAAGGACACCCGACGCGAAAGTCGTTGTCTCAATCGTTCTCGCTTTTCAGCGTTTGCCCCGCGGGGCTCCCCGATAAAGTCGGATAATCCGTGAATCATTATTCGACTGTCACGAACTGCGACCGACAGTGGTCACTGTCCGACCGAACCTTACGTCAGGTTCGCTCTCGGGCCGCCGCGGCCGGCAGTTCCGTGTCCGCAGTCTCGGCGATAATCATCGATACCGACGACTTATCGAAGGGTTCTAATTACGGATCGCTTAACGAGGCAATTAGCGAAGCCCTTCCTGGTGATCGGTAGCTCCCTCGCACGAGAGTCACCCAACGCCTTATACAGCCTTTTCCGCTGGTCTGCGCGCGGCGCCTCGGCGAACGTGATTTTCTCACGCGTTAGACGCGCATTCGAATAATCGTTTCTCTCCCATTCGTTTGAAGATTTTTTTTTTTTTTTCAATTTATACACGTGATTCGTTAATTTAGGTAAATAACCAAAGTTGTACGAAAAATGTAATTCGTTTCACGATTAAGAAAATAAAGAAAATAATTAGCATCGGGGAAAAAATTTGTCGGCTGAACTAAGCTGGGTCAAATCAAATTATTTAACTCAGACAATTAATTAATCGACCCAATCAATTAATTTATGCGTGATTTTCTCACGCGTTAGATGTGCATTCGAATAATCGTTTCTCTCCCATTCGTTTAAAGACTTTTTTTTTCAATTTACGCACGTGATTCGATAATTTAAGTAATTGGCCAAATTTGTACGAAAAACGTAATTCGTTTTACGATTAAGGAAATAAAGAAAATAATTAGCATCCGGAACAAATTTATAAGCTCAGCTAAGCTGGGTCAAATCCAATTATTTGACTCAGACAATTAATTAATCGACCCAATCAATTAATTTATGCGTGATTTTCTCACGCGTTAGATGTGCATTCGAATAATCGTTTCTCTCCCATTCGTTTAAAGATTTCTTTTTTTTTCCAATTTACACACGCGATTCGATAATTTAAGTAATTGGCCAAATTTGTACGAAAAACGTAATTCGTTTTACGATTAAGGAAATAAAGAAAATAATTAGCATCCGGAAAAAATTGATAAGCTCAGCTATAAGCTAGGTCAAATCTAATTATTTGACTCAGACAATTAATTAATCGACCCCATCAATTAATTTATGCGTGATTTACGCGTGATTTTCTCACGCGTTAGATGTGCATTCGAATAATCGTTTCTCTCCCATTCGTTTAAAGATTTTTTTTTTCAATTTACACCCATGATTCGATAATTTAAGTAATTGGCCAAACTTATACGAAAAATGTAATACGTTTCACGATTAACAAAATAAACAAAATAATTACCATCCGGAAAAAAAAATTATCGGCTCAGCTAAGCTGGCACAAATCAAATTATTTGACTCCAACAATTAATTAATCGACCCAACCAATTAATTTACCTGCATTACCAATCGCACGTAACTATTTCTCCCCACCGCAACAACCAAATCAAATCCCATTTTCCAAACATCCATCACCCCAAATCCTCAATCGCCACAACACACTAATCCCCACAGCCCAAAAAAAAGGAAATAGGAATCAGTAAATTCCTATTTCACTTTCAATCCTAGGCGCGCAATCTAAATATAGCTAGGTATATAATCCCATCGACTCCCCAGCCTCATCTCCACGGTCCCGGCGCGGCATGGCGCGGGGATCAGGATCGGAAAAAGCAGAACTGGATAAGGACGTCGGGAGGTGGGAATGGCACATGAGGATACCTATAGTGACTCGACATACACACACAAACACGTATGCAGCCAGTAGTGGAGGTCCTGTGCGGATCAGACAAGACGACGAACGTTCGGCGCGACGGGGGCGAAGGGGGGAAACAGCAGAGAGGAGAGAGAGAGAAAGACAGAGAGAGAGAGAGAGAGAGAGGCGCAAAGCCAAGACAGTTCAGTGGCCCCTCTGGTCCCCCCTGTCCCTGCAGGCTGCGCACTCAGCCGACTTGCGCTGCTGCTGCTGCTGCTGCTGTTGCTTTTGCTATCTGCTCTGTTGCTTTTGCCGCGGCTGCCACATGGACGAGGGGGGGGGGGGGGGGGAGGAGGAGGAGGGAGGAGGGGAAGGGGAGGGGGGGGTCAGGAGGAGTAGGAGGAGGTGGTGGTGCATAGGTAGGTGGTAGGCAGGGTACCCAAAGGCCAGCAGCGCCTTGTCCTATTTCTGACGTCACGCCAGCCGAACCCGAGCGGTCGCAAGGAAGGCACATGCGATCGGCTCGCGGCGCGCAACAGGCGACGAGGGCGAGGGGGGGGACGTTGGACGTGCGGGGATCAACCGACGACCGGGGGGCCAACGCCGAGGGATAACGGCGCATGCGCAACCCGCCGCGTTCACCACTCTCCACCGCGGGACTCTCCTCCGCGGTGTGTTCACCAAGATGGTGAACGTCTTGTAACTCTCACTCACGGCAAGGCTGTCCGCGCGCGCCCGGCCCCCAACCAAGCGAGCGGGTCTTTGACAATCGTTCGCGACATGTCCGGACAGTGAGACCAGCAGCAGCAGCAGCCGCAGCAGCGCGCTCACTGTGCCTCGTTCTTTTGAAAAAAAAAAAAAAAAAGCGTGTCAAAAAATTTTAATCACCGTTTTTGTTTTGGAGAAAACTTTAAATTAACATTTTTTTGTTAAATTGTTGTATAATACGTGCGACGGGACAGTTTTTAAACAAAAGTGCGGTGAACATTTGTCGGTTGGTTTTGGGGAAAAATCGTTGATTAATTTTGGCGAGACGAATCGATATTTCTGGATTTTTTTTTTTTTTAAGTTTTGACTGATTTGTCGGGAGGAATTGAGCCGGGGACACAAGTGAACGGATACTTTCACCGTCAGTCGCGAGTTGAAATTTCGTACGGTCGATCGATCGACGGATTTTTCTTCTTTTTTTTTACTTGGTTTGAGATTGAATTGTGGCTGGAAAAGGGGGAGGATTTTTGGGAGGGGGAAAACGCTGACGTGCGCGATATTGATTTGCTTGATTACTGGATTATGGAAGATATCGGTGGTACGAGGAGGAACGAGGAACTCTGACGCACGTAAGACGAGAAGGTGCGAGCGAGAGGTACCATATTGCGGGGAAGGCGCTGGGCCGCCTACGTTGAGAGCTCCTGTCACCTCGCTAAGGTATGTCACACGCGCGCATTATATTTTCTGTGCAATAACTCGGCGAGGCTGGCTGTACCAGTGAGTGACTGCCGCGTGCGAGGATTAATAAACGTTACGCTAACGGCGCAGAAAATCCTGTGGGCTGGGATAAATATCGCGGTGGTGTAGTTGAATATTTCATTGGCTTAAATGTGAATTTGATACAATTTTTATCGCCTTATTTAGCAATTTGTTTTTTAGATTTTTAAAAAGCTAATTAAATTTGGTCAAAGATCTGCATAATTTACCAATAAACTCGAAGATTTTGCCAGTAAATTTGCCAGAAAAATTGATACAATTTTTATCGCCTTATTTAGCAATTTTTTTTAGATTTTTAAAAAGCTAATTAAATTTGGTCAAATATCTGCATAATTTACCGATAAACTCGAAAACTTTGCCAGTAAATTTTGTGGCCCGAGATAAAATACATTTAAATCGCGTGTCGCGAGGTGTTAATTCCTAGAATTTTGCTGCTCGTTGATCGCCTACACGAAGTGGGACACCGACATTTTTAAAAAGAAATTACTGTGTCGTAATTCAACGCTCAGCTGTGCAGTCAACTTTCTTCGCGACGTTCCGGGCGTGTAATAAAAAAGGAGCAACGGAGGTACGAGCATGCGATGCCTCGTTTCGAAACTTAAACTCTAAAAGAAACTCAAGACAATTTCTTCGTTTTTTAATTTCTGTTATTATTATTTATTTTTTATTTTTTCAAATATATAAAAAATACGAAAATGTATTTTGCGTATATTTCACACCCATCGCATCGATTGCGTTGCAGTTAAGTAACCTCAACACTACCCTCGATCTTTAATTATGCAGTTAACATTTAAAAAGGTCTGTGACGCAACGAAAAAGTAAATACTCGAACTCCGATGGTCAGTAACTGGGACAGCCGCCTTTCTACTCGAAACCGTCGGCCCGAGAGCCTCGCGCACACTTTTATATATTACAGCTGTGTGTATTAAACCATTGTATATATAGCGTATCGTTGTACCAGCGTCAGACTGAGACCGTGGGCAAGTCCGTCCGTTAACGGTATATATTTATCGAGTCTTGCCTTCCGCGCGCTTTGAATACCCAAGTACGATAAGTCGATGACGAGACGCACCCACCGAGCATACCTGGACGGGATACTTTTTATAAATTTTTATATACTCGCGTGGAAAAAAAAATTTGTAATAACGAATCTGTTGGTTAGACCCACCAAAATATTTGTAAGTCTTACCAGTCACTGGTGGGATCTACTAAAATATCGCTCAGACTTATAAATCATTGATTCGACCTGCCAATAATTAGTTGGAAATACCAATCGTTGATTGGACCTACCTAAATATTTGTTAAACTTACCAATTATTTATTGGACCTAAACAATTTTTTTTAGTGTTACGAATTATTTATTGCACCTAAAAAAAATTCTTTTAGTGTTACGGATTATTTACTGGACCTACACAAATTTTTTTTGTGTTACGGATTATTTATTGGACATAAAAAAATTTGTTTAGTGTTACGGATTATTTATTGGACCTAAACAAAAATTTGTTTAGTGTTACGGATTATTTATTGGACCTAAAAAAAATTTGTTTAGTGTTACGGATTATTTATTGGATCTAAAAAAAATTCTTTTAGTGTTACGGATTATTTATTGCTCCTAAAAAATAGTTTTTAGTGTTACGGGTTATTTATTGGACCTAAACAATTTTTTTTTAGTTTTACAGATTATTTATTTAACCGAAAAAATGTATTGATCAGACTACCGATCATTAAACAGACTACAAAATATCTGTTAAACTTATCAATCATTTGTAAGACCGAAAAAAAAAATTGCTTACACTTACCAATAATTGATTAGAGCTACAAAAAAAAAATTCTCGTCTAAGCGAAAATCGTCGGTAGCTCCAGCCAACCGACGATTTGTAATCGTACAGTGGCAACTACTAATTTTGCTCGGAAAAACGGGGACACCGCTCGGTTTTCGCGACAAACGGACAGACGGATGGACCGACGGTAGCGCACGAGGTGCTCGATCCTCGTGTAGGGTGATGAGAGAGTGTGAAATTGCACGGAGTCTACATCTCTGCGAGCCCGAGACGAGAGAAAGAGCCTTTACACCAAGTGCGAGAGCCTCGCGGTGTCTGCGTCTGTGTGCTGTAACTTCGTTGGAACTCGGAGTCTACCGAGCGAACGCTACATGGATTTCTCTCGATTTCTTTCGCCCTAGATATTAATATTAACGTCGTGTAGCAGTTTCCTCACAGCTCATTCTCCGCGGCATTCATCATAGCAGTCGTCGTCGCACCAGTCGTTGGCTGCTTGGTGGATCTCCGCTTGTGTCTCACTGTTGCACAGTCGCATTCCACGGTGCTCGGTGTACATAACGTTTTTTTTTTCGATGCCTCTTCTTTACGCTCGAAAATTCACATCCACGATTTTCCACTGGATGAGGCAAATTATTTTGCGAAAAAATTTGCATTAATACGCAACAATAATTGGCTTGAGTTTTGTTGTAATTTTGAGTCAACAAAACTCATGTAGTTTTATATCACGATTGTGCGTTAAATTTAGTTAATCATTTTAGGCAGAAAACTTTCGAACATTTTTAACGAAAACATTTGCATTAATACGCAATAATAATTGGCTTGAATTTTGTTGTAATTTTGAGTCAACAAAACTCATGTAGTTTTACATCGCAATTGTGCGTTAAATTTAGTTAATCATTTTAGGAACAAAACTTTCGAACATTTTTAACGAAAAAATTTGCATTAATACGCAATAATAATTGACTTGAGTTTGTGCATTAAATTTAGTTAATCATTTTAGGCACAAAACTTTCGAACATTTTTAACGTGTATTAAAAAAAATATCGCTTACTACGTGGCAAATATTTGGCGAAGTCAGACGGTGGCAAAAAGATTTAAAAAATTGTTGGTGAAGTTAAAGAACTGCATCGCTAGAATCGGATGAAGGATGAGCAAAAAAAGATAGAGGTAACCCGAGAAGAACGGTGGAATGAGAGAATTGGGAAGATAGAGCGGCGTGAGAGGTGCGCGAGGAGATAAAGTAAGGAAGCGACACGAAGAGCGAGGCGAGTTTAAAATAACGTCAATAAAATTCCATCAATTTTACATCACAATCGCGCGCTAAATTCAATTAAACATTTTGCGCACAAAAGTTTTCAAACATTTTCAACACGTATCGCAAAAACATCGCTTAGCATATGACAAATAGGGTGAATCGGCCAGTGAATGGACAGTTAAGCAGACGACAAAACCTCAGTGAATGGACGTTTTTTTATGAAAGTGATCTTGTGGAAAGTGTCCATTTATTGGCCTATTACTGGTCTATTCACTGGTCGATTCATGCTACGTGGCGAAAGAGGATAAAAAAGGACGTTGGTGAAGTTAAAGAATTGCTAGAATCGGTCGAAGGACGAGAAAAAAAACAGTTTTCCGAGAAGAACGGTGGAATGAAAGAATTGGAAAGAAAGAGGGGCGTGAGGGGTGCGCGAGGAAATAAAGAGAAGAAGCAACACGGAGCGCGAGGTGAATAAAAAAAAAGCTTTAATAAAATGCCTGCAATATTACACGAAAAACGTGCGCAAAATTCACGCACAAAAAATGTTCAAACATTTTTAAAACGGACTACAAGAATATCGCTTGGCATGCGGCAAATATTTGGCGAAGCCAGTATTAGACAGACGCAAAGAGGAAAAATAAAAACGTCGGAGAATTTAAAGAACTGCATCGCTAGAATCGAATGAAGTACGAGCAAAAAAGCAGTTTTCCGAGAAGAACGGTGGAATGAAAGAATTCGAAAGAAAGAGGGGCGTGAGGGGTGCGCGAGGAGATAAAGAGAGAAGGTAACACAGAGCGCGAGACGAATAAAAAATACTTTAATAAAATGCCTGCAATTGTATATCAAAAACGTTCGCAAAATTGTATTAATTAAATTGCATTAAAACTTTTAAACGTATTACAAAAATATCGTTTGGCATGTGGCAAATATTTGGCGAATTCAGTATTAGACAGTGGCGAAAAAGGACAAATAAAAACATCGAAGAAGTTAAAGAACTGCATCGCTAGAATCGAATGAAGTACGAGCAAAAAAAGCGGTTTCCCGAGAAGAACGATGGAACGAGAGAATTCGAAAGAAAGAGGGGCATGCGGGGTGCGCGAGGAGATAAAGAGAAAAAGCAACACAGAGCGCGAGGCGAATAAAAAAAACTTTAATAAAATGCCTGCAATTTTACATTAAAAAAAACGCGCGCAAAATTGTATCAATCACTTCACGCACAAAAATGTCAAAAATGTCGCTTGGCATGCTGCAAATATTTGGCGAAGTCAGTATTAGACAGTGTCGAAAAACTACAAATAAAAACGTCGGAGAATTTAAAGAACTGCATCGCTAGAATCGAACGAAGTACGAGCAAAAAAAGCGGTTTCCCGAGAAGAACGGTGGAACGAGAGAATTGGAAAGAAAGAGGGAGGGCGGGGGGGGGGAGGGGAGGGGGGTGCGCGCGGGTTGTGCGTGAGGAGATAAAGAGAGGAGGCGACGCGCGAGGCTCCGCAGCGCATAAAGGGACGAGAGCGAGTCGGTCGGACGAGGACGGCGCGCGCGGGGAGAAATGCCGAGCGGATCGGCGAGGCGCGAGAGAGAGATGAAAAATAATGGAAACAAAAGTGTTCGGCGCTCTCCAGAACGAGTACGAATGTACGTACGATACGAGCGCGGGGCGGCAGTCGGCCTACGCCGAGCAGGCGTCCGTGCATAACCAGTTTCGTGTCTTCCACTCGTTGAAATCTCCGCCGCGGACGGCAGCGAGAGAAGAACGCGAGAGGCGGCGAGCGCAGCGAGAGCAGCGCGCACGACTTCGCCACTCGTTCGAGTCTCGCTCGTTGCAGCTGTGCTGCGACGCTACGGCCGCGCGGTCGAGTCCCCGGCGTATTTAGGCACCGTCGACAGGAACTGGACACTTAAAACTCGCACGGCTCTTCATTTCCCCGTCTCCGCCTCCCGCGAACACGATTGGCAGTTAAAATCGACCGAGTCGACTCTCGTCGTCCGCGCGACCGAGAATCAATCATCGCGGGAAGTTTAGGGCCGCAATATCCGCGGGATCGTGAAAACGTTTTTGTCCGAGGATTTATGCCGGGTGTAATAAAGGTTGAACACGTCTTCGCGTCTCCACGCGGATCTTGCGCAATGTGAGGTTTGAGGCGCTTTTTTTCGAAAATAAACAATAGCCGGATTGTCGCGGGAATGGAAAACATTATTTTACGCAGATGGAATAAATAACGTGAGAATTCGATGAAGGAATAAAAAATGTCCGAAATTCCTAAATTACATACAATTTTTTTTTATTTAGGAATTTTAAATAAGGAATTTTTTTAGGATATTTTTTGTTGGATGAAGAAGAAAAAATTGGCGAAAAAAGAGTTCGACCATTTTTTTTTTTTTACAAGTAATAAAAATGTTGTCATCCAAAGTTATTCGTAATTGAAATCGAATATTCGTCTCCCCGTATTTCCCAAATTCCTAAATTTCTTAAATTTTGATTTAAAATTTAGGAATTTTAAGTAAGGAATTTTTTTAGGATTTTTTTTTCTTGTAAGAAGAAAAGAAATTGGCGAAAAAAAAGTTCTGCCATTTCTTTTTTTTTACAAATAATAATAATTTCGTCATCCAAAGTTATTCCTGATTTAAATCGAATATTCGTCTCCCCGTATTACAGAGCCAAAACTCAATTCCCATTTCCATTAGCAAAACTCTATCAATTATACGTGACGAAATAGTATTACAATGTGCAATTTATCCCCGGGGGGAGGGGGGAGGGGGGGGGGGGGTTAGAGAAGCAGGCGGGGAAGCCTCAATGAAGTCTCAGCCCACCGACGGTGTAGCAATTCCAACTGGAGTGTAACTGCAGTTCTATCCGCGAAGCGCGGTGAAAAAAAAAAGCCCTAGGATTGTTTATCCGAGTGCCTCAATCACTCAGGTCTCCATTGCTCACGTTCCGCAGCGAGCGCAAACCGACGTCTCGAGTCGAGGAGCCGAGAAAATAATCCTAGGATACGACAGTTAAGAACAACAGTATACACCTCTGTGGGTCTGTAAGTCGGTGCCAACTACGCTCCTCGCACCTCTTAGGTGTGTTGCGCTCCCGGGACTAGCTATTATAGTTGTACGTACAGCAACACGCGAAGCAATACTAGCTGCACAATGTATACAGATGTGTGTGTGTGTATATATATATATAGACGTGTTGCACGAACGTGTAGCAGCGGTTGGTGTCTAGTGCCTTAGTAGCGTTCCACGGCGAGCACGAGCGCCGTAAGAAGTGAAAGCTAGCGGTTTCAGGGAAATTCTGACGCGATTCTTGCCGCAGCAGCCTCGCGCGTCTACCGCCGCCGCACTGTATATATCTGCGCTCACGAGAGCCGCGCGCTTTTGATGATTAACGGTTTGGGTATCGCTACGAGGACCAGCACGGGCACAACTTTTTTTTTCGACAATTTCGAAGACTAACATTAATGCGTGGGATTTCTTTTTTTTACGATACAGCGTTTTGAATTCTGCCTCTTGAATTTTGTAAGATTTAAAGCAATTTGTGTAAAGCAATTTTTTTTTAATAACGTTCGGTTTTATTTATTTTGTAAAAGAATTTAATACACGCGGTGACTGCAAAAAATATTAATTTTCGTTGAAAAATGCGAGATTCCAATACCCAACGGTAATTTAATTATTTGTAATTTTCGGAGAACTCCTCGCAGTCACTGGAATTAAGTATTTGTTTCCTATCAGTGTGATTGGCTTCGTCAAAATTGCCGGGGTATTAGTGGAATTCAAATTGCACAATTCAATTTATCGTAATGATTCAAACGCTATTACGTCGTTTTAGCGCAGTCTAATGGCGAAATAAGAATAATCATTATTATTCTCGTTACTTATTCACGGTTATTATACGTATGATACGGAGAGCAAAGTTTTGAAAGTACAAATTATTCGCTGCAGCGTGTACTTCAAGTACGAGTTATGTAACTCTTTGGGAGTCACGAGAATAGCCCCACGGATCTGCCGTAAGAACGTTAACCATAATCGTGTATGCTCCCTGCAGTCCCATTCTGGTACAGTTTCGGGCCGTGTGACCCATAAAACATTATTATTTTTCCTCAAAAACGACGATTTGTCATTTATTTTAGTTATAAAGATTTATTTTACTTTCAATTTCGGATCCTTTTCAACATTTTCTAACGTCATAACGAAATAAAATTACTCATCAATGGCAATCAACTTTTATCATTAATTAAAAATAAACATGAATGTTTATTTAAAACCAAACCAAGAAAAAGAAATTCATTTTAGCTTGACGATTTTTAACGTTATAACGAACTCCAATTACTCATCAATAACGATCATCATACTGCTTTAAGTAAAGATAAAAACTCAATTTCAACAAAACCTTTGCTATGAATGATTCCCTAACAAGTATTGTGAATAATTTTGTGATAATAGGCTTATGAATTTCATACATTAGGTTTCCCTTTAATAGTTTAATTTAGTTCATAGATATATTTAATTGTTGTTTGTATAAACTGGAATTTTCAAGCTGCGTCGCCACATTAATCATTATTGTAAATTGAAAGGAGTGATCCGTTACTAAATCAAATTTAAAAAATTAAAAAACCAAATTCAAGGTAAAAAGAAAATCCGTTGGCGTGTCAAAGACTGTCGAACCCGATCGGCGAAGAGGCGACAGGTTCGTCGACACTTTTACCCGGGTATTTTCTACTTTCGTCTTCTTTAGTTTCGGATATTATGCCGAGTCGCGGCGAGGACGTGCCGATCGAAACCCTCGCGCGCGAGCGCACGCGGCATATCTGGCGCAACGAGGAGAGGCGAGAGAACGAGGCGGCCTTCAGAGACAGACGAGGGGCTTCTCTCGTACGCTCTCGGCGTTGCTCTCGCGCTCGCTCGCACTCGCTCGTCGAAGTGAAAGCCACCTGTTTCAGGGAAATTCTGACGGCGCTCGGCATTCGTGAACCGATCTCTCGGTCCCGACGATGAGCGTGACGCACTTTTTCCCCTCCCATCTCGGTGTAACCGAGAGCGCGCGATTTGTCGTATACAAAACCGATGTGTTTTCTTTATTCCTTACTTCGCGTCGCGATCGAACGGTGGCGAATCGTCCTCGAGGTCGGGCTCGTTCGGTACTCGCGCGAGCTTCGAGACCAGAGACCCGGGGGAACCCAGACCGAGGATCCGTCAAAAGGGAAAGTTAGCAACTCGAGCCGACGCCGCCGCCGGCGAGCACAGCTGTACTCGTTTATTATAACGATACCGTGGCTGCTGTTCCCTCACTCCGGGTTCGCGCTGCTCACGTGAATATATACATACACGTCGTGCCGCTGCTACCTGCTGGAGAGAGAAAAAAAAGGGCCTTAGGTGACAAAACGGACCGTTTCGCATCCTCCCAGCGGGCAGCGAACGTCGGGAATGTTTTTCAATCCTTTTGCTTTTATTTTTTTTCAGATGGCTGCGATAAGATATTGGCCAGCCAGTTTTTTTATCTTAGCCGTGATCTGTTTTATCGATTCAAAAAGAGCAAATTACAAAAAGAGTAAAGAGTAAAGAGTGATGGTTAAGATAAAATATTGGTTGGCCAATTTTTTATCTCAGCCATGATCTGTTTTATCGATTCAAAAAGAGCAAATTAAAAAAAGAGTAAAGAGTGATGGTTAAGATAAAACATTGGTCAGCTAATTTTTTATCTCAGCCATGATCTATTTTATCGATTCAAAAAGAATAAATTTCAATGTTTGAAAAATAGAAAAATTAATCATTAATCGACATTTTTATCGTTATCATTATTCGCGTTCGTTGTTGAATTCCTCGATATTTTTATTTCGCGTAATTGCCAAAAACGTGCAGAAGGTACTGTCGCTATAAAGATGTTATGCGGCAATTTATGGTACTCGCGGGCACCGCGAAGCGCGTGTTCGTCGAGTGCTGTAATAAAAAAAATCTTACCGAAAATCCTGCGATATCTGGTTTTAATTTTGCATCACGTTTTTTTTTCTTCGGTTTCGTGTACTTCCTTGTGGGAAGCCTGACCTCCCGGAGCCTTATCCGAAGTGCAGGTATATACACGGTTTCAGTGTCGACGACCTCCGCCTTAACGAGTTTGCACGAAATTCATTTGGCGAGCTCGCTGTCCAGCCCGATGACTATGGCGCTGCGGTGGCGCTGATGCAGACTCGCTAAAAATATCCGAACGCGTTCGACCGCTCGATAAACTTTTCTCTCTCTCTCTCTCTCTCTCTCTCCCTCGCGCTTATTCTCCCGCGAATACTTCGGGAGCAGCTGATGAAAAATGTTCTTGGGCTTCTTCTTTTCGCTGGTCTTCGTCCCTCTTGTTCTTGCTCCCCTTGCGATGCCATGTAAAAAAAATTCCAATCTTATTTGTCTGTGATATGTCAATTAAAAAAAAGTATACAAAATATAAAAAATATAAAAAATATAAAAATTTCCGAAATCATAATTCTAATTTTTAGTAACCATAATCACAAAATGTGATTATGGATTCTGTAATACACAAAGAAAAATCTCAAATTCTCCTGCTTGACCGGGACTTTTGAGAAACAATTTGACGAGAAAAATGAAGACAGCAATTGCCCTTAGTCATTTTCAATCTGTACTAGATGTAACGTCACACAAAACAAGTACAAACATTCCTCGCGTTTCTGCGCCGTGTCTCAATCCCAACGAGCGCCGTCTCTACTCCATTTCATGCGGCATTCCGCGATGAGTCGACGTCCAATGACACGGGAAATTCTGGTTTATCTATGTGAAACGCCCCTCGCCGCGAACCCCGCGGCGCGCGGCATTATAATTATCACAAATTCCCGGTGGCAGGATACGGCCGAGTCGTCTCGAGATATCCGGGAATCCCCGAAAAATTCAGTGGCAAATCGCCGACGGCTCTTGACCTTGGTGCGTGTCTCACCGGCTGAAATCCCCCTCTCAAGGACTCTTCCCTTCCCTTTTTCATCGCGAAGTCACGTCCGGCTGTGCGGCCGCCGTCGCTGATGGAACTCCGAGGCGGATTCCGCGAACCTGCGGCAGAGACACAAAAGCCCATAGAGCACGGAGATCCAAAGCCGCAAGAGATTTCATCCCCGTTACATCATATACATGTACATTTGGCGATTTTTCCTCATCACCTTTCGCCGCGTCGTGAATCATCCGCCTCGCCGCCGGATGTAAAACGCTCGACGTACGGACGTCGAGACGCGTCTCCGGTATGTCCAGTTCAAGATCGCTGTGACATTCCCGCCCAGTGCGCGCCTTGAAAAGTCACGGGGCACGCGAGACACGACGATCGCTGTTGCTAAAGAATCCTCGAGCGCGCGTCATCGGCGCGATCGAGTTATAGATTTCGACACACACGCGCGGCGCGTGGATTTCTATCGTCCTACATCAATTGTGTACGGCCGAGCGACAGATCGAGAACGTGCAGACGTAGGAGATGATTTTTACCCAAGGATGACTGTAATATTTCGTTGTGCTCCATTGTGCTGCGCCGGCTGAACTGTGCATGTGAAATGAAGACGTTCCAGTTGAGTTGAATAATTTTTCAATTGCTGAAACATTGTTGTTATTATTATTATCATTATCTTCATTATCATGATCATTATCATTATTATTATTATTATTATTATAACATTATTATTATTATTATTTATTATTAATAATAATAATTCACTTAATAATAATTAGTAATGATAATAATAATTATTATTATTAATACTGATAAAAATAATAATAATAATTCGGTAGTAATGTTTAAATTGCTGAAACATTATTGCTATTATTATTATCGCTCGACATAAGCATCTAAAATTCCATGCAAATAAATAAATAAAATAAATAATTACCACGAATATCTGTCCCTAATTCGAACAATACGCAGCCAACTTACACGTCACACGTGTCAGGCAAGGAATATTTGCATCCGCGTGCCTCGGAGTCGAGCCCCCACCACCACACGTGCACTTTAGGTGCGCGAGTCCCGTGCCATACACGCCGGGCATCGAGCGTGTGTGTGTGTGTGTGTGTGTGTGCAAGTTTGTAAGTCGCTCCGAGTTCGGCCTCCTTCGCCGCTCGCAACCCTCGGCGTGTATTATGAAACCGCGAGCTCGTTCGCGCTCGCCCGACTTTGCGCGGCGTTATATAAAGCCCAGCCACGGGTGTCTCGTAATTGAAGAGTGAAAATATGAAAGGAGTTTTTCGTCGACGTCGGTCGCGTCGCCGAAGCCGAGGACGTTGACGACCACGCGGCTCGCGCGTCTCCCCCTCCCCTCTGATGGACTCGTGGCTGTTTTATCTGGCGCGTTAGGCGATGATTTCGTGAGATAACGAAAAACGCTCGACGGGCTCTCCAAGCTCGCCGCTCGACTGGAAAGGCCCACTCGAATTTCCATTTCCGCTCACCGGTTGCGCGGTGAGACCGGCGAGACGACCACGCCGAACTGGACGAAAATTATCGTAAAACCAGCGGCAAATTGGGAGCGACGCCGTTCGGCAGCAGGAAGGAAACAGCTGGAAGCAGAAAAGTCGAGGAAAAATAAGACGAAGTAAAAATCAGCCGGCGTTTTATAACACGTGAATTATAGAGAAGCAACGAGGGGGCTTTATTGTCGGCGGCGTAAAAAAAATTCGACGTACTTCCGGATACAGTTGCGCCGCGGCGCACCGTAAAATCACTAGGTTGTACACAATATAAACTGAAGTTTACGGCGCGTTTTTATGTCGCCCCCCCTCCCGCCCCCGAGTTATACATCACTGAGCATCATATTCGGCTAAGGAGGTCTCGGTGCTGCGTTAAACCAAACCGGTCACAGCTTCCGATTATTATATCACCTCGCGGCTGCTGCCACATTTTTATACTTGAACTTTACCGCCATCTGACGTAATGATAATAATTATAACAACAATATTAATGTTCGCCTCGAAGCTAAAGTCAATCTCAATTTCAGCCCAACTCGGCCGGCATCTCCGACCTGACCCAACCCAACCCAACCTGTCGGAGAACACGAGCGAGCCGAGCGGCCGAGGGGAGAAGTAATTTTAGTTCTCACAATCCACACCACCAAACGCATCGCGCATCGTTAACAGCTCCGTCTATTGTTTCCCCCGCGTGGCGATTAACAAAACACAAACACACAGCCCGAGCGCCGCGTTCATTTTTTCTCAAAACAATGCTCATCGCGATGCCCGACGCGGAATTTCGAGGGATCGTCCTCCGGTAACGAATACCGCGCGTTAAATCTCGCGTACGCCCCGAGCATATAGTAGCCGCGCTTTATACGACGCCAATAAACCCCGCAGAATACACATCGGGCCGAGGAATTGCCGGCTGGATGTACGGGCAATATTATTGCAAAGCGCGAGAAAACGCACGTGCGAGAGTCTCTCGAGTCTCGTACTCGGCGTGTGTGCATTATGAACACACACACATTGTATATAAAATATATATATATATATGTGTGCATTATGAACACACACACACACACATTGTATATAAAATATGTATATATATATGTGTGTGTATCCCGCGCCTATATCGACTGTAAACCTAATACGTACGGCTCGCAACGCGCGCACCGCAGCGGCTTGTATATCTCGGCTGACGTTGAGTGTCGGTTGGGTTGCGCGTACGCGCACGCGGAACGCACTATAGTTATATTTTCCTTTCTCTTCCCGCTTCGTACAGTCGATTCGGCGTAACTCCCGCGGCGAGAGTTATACCTCAACCGCGGTCTCCGCGGATTAACCCCGCCGCCCGCCGCTGGCGCTGGTGATTCCTGCGTGTCTCTCAGCCCGCCTCACCGCTGCTGCCTCTGTTGCCTCTGTTGCCGCTGTTGCTGTTGCTCGCTTCGGGGACCGGTTAAACGTACGGGATAACATTTCAAAAAGTGCACACGCCGCTCCACGCTCTCGCGCTGCGCGCTCACTTCGGGCATTATCGCTAAATCGTAACTTCCGGACGTCCACTTAAATAATATAACGCGCACGGGGATCGAGATACGTTGGGATACGTGCGGCGGGAGCCTCGCCTGACTCGCCGGGCTCCCAGACTCCGTGGTTGGTGTTGCGCTGCTCTTTCTGGGCGGCAGAGGGCGCCGAGTTACGTGCGTATTCACTGAGGTATTATTTAGGGAGGTATGGACGATCGGTCCAAGTTACCCAGAATGCATCGCTAGTGTCAATAGGTTGACAATAGTTTTTGAGTTTTTGTGTGCTGCGAATGTTGTTACTATTAGGCATTATTAGAGCCCCGCGCAATGTAGGGTAGAAGTACCGTTTTTGGCCACCTTTGGTCCAATTGTGGCCATCATGTTTAAAAGGATTTAATTACTTATGTTGTTAAATAAAACAAAAATGGGCTTGACAATCTTATGAATTTGTATGAATACTTTCGAGGTATCAGCATTCGAATATGGAAAAATAAATATTTCAAATTAATTATAGTGAAAATGGCCACAAACGGTACAGTGGCCACAAATGGTACTTCTACCCTATTCTGTGTAACTTGGACCGGCTATCCGTACCTCCCTAAATAATGCCTTAGTATTCACAACGATCGCGGAGGACCTCTGTTGGCGACGCTGCGAACCTTCGTTAAAATGACTTTTTCACGACGCTACGGAGTCTCTTACGCGGCCGTTGCTGCTGCTGCTGCTGATACTATATAAAGCGTTCTGTGTATACAGAACGAAAAGTCGTGCAACTTTCGTTTGTCCCGCGTGCTCGCCGTGTATATCACATTGTTTGCTAATATTCGTCTGACCGGCGAGCAATTAAGTTAATGGGTTCGGCGCGCGGTAGGCAGCAGCAGCAGCGGCACATCGGGCGTCAAGCGCAGCGGCAACAGTAGCAACGGCGGCGCTGCTATAGTCGACAGAGGCGGCGCACGCGCCGAGTCAGTCGGTGAAAAGTTGTGTTATTGCGACCATCTCGCGCCGTAGAACGAAGAACGAGCGCCGCCGCCGCCGCCGCCGCTGCGGGGAGCGAGCGGCGCGCGCGTGAGAAAAAAAAGTCGGCCAACTTTTCCACTCTCTAACGATCATGATAACTCAGACGTAATATAGTTATAATAATAACGCCGAAGGAATATATGGGAAGCCACGGGAATGCCGTATCTCGGTAGGCGCGCCTTGCGTCGTTGTATTATGTACAAAGAGCGTTACGGATAATGAAACATCTGTTGTCAATCCATAACCAGCGGTAAGGACGGAGAAATAAGGGTAATAATAAGACGCCGTATAAACTGGAGTAAAGCAGTAAATGCCGAGAGCGTCGCTCCGCTAATGAGCTCGGTAGGCCAAATTAAAAACGCCGTCGTTGCCGCAACCATTTTTTTCTCCACCCCCACGCGCTCGTCGTGCGGCGAATAAAAATTGAGTGTCCAATAATTCAGGGGAAAAACAAGGGGCATTCTACATTCTAATTTTTTTCGAACACCGAAATACCTTACATTCCATGTATTTTTTTTTTTACGGTCTCGGCTGGTTTGTCACTCGCGTGGGGCGTTAAAAGTTTGAATGCTCATTAAACGGAGAGGCAGACGGGGGGAACGGCGACACACACACACACGAGGTAAACGTCCTGACAAAGAGGTGGCGAAGATCCGGGAGAGGTTCGGTGCATCAGCGTGACGCTCTCGCGAAGCTGGTGGAACTGCGTTTCAGGGTTAAAAACCGCGTAAGACGAAAGGGAAATCCTTGCGTCTTTCTCTCTCTTTCTCTTTCGCTCGCTCTCGGCACCTCGACGCTCAGTTGCCTAGAGCCCAAGGCCGTTGAAGGTCACTCGAGTTCAGAACTGTTTTTTTTTCCTTCTCTCTTTGCTCTCCCGTTGGTCCTCCCTTTCTCCGTGGCGCGACGCTCGGGGAGGATTGCCTTGTGTTTCTCATTCCTCGTTTGCTCGCCGCGACTCGCGCGAGTGAGCGAGAGAGTGAGCGAGAGGGACGGAGAAATCGCGGTGGCGAAGGTGGTCCCGCCAGCGAAGTGGTCAGCCCGGCCCTTCCTCCTCCGCCCGCAGCGCGGCGCACTCGTGCCTTCTATATATATTTATACATCTAACTACCCAGCAGTATCGTCCTTCTGTCGCTACGTCTCCCGAAGGACATATTTTCCTCTCCTCTCGTTCCGTCCTGCGCTCTCTTATCTCTCCACCGTCTTGCCCATTACCTTCGCTCATATAGGTATATACCCCAAGCGGCATTATACTCCCCATGCGTGGATATCGTATAGATATATACACGGTGCGTGCCCGGGGATTCCTCCTTGTTTGTTCGCGATCGCGCGATGCAATAACGAAAAGCCAGCGCGCATGCGCGCGCGGCAGACGCATTTATTATCCGCCCACACGTCTCGCGTGTTATTTTGTCGTGCGTGAATAACAGAGTCGTCGGCGATTGTCGACTAGGGAATTATTTTGTTTATACAGCTGGAAATCGATATTTCCGATAAGTCCGGTGTCGCGAGATTTCGTTCGATATTTCAGGTCGATAGTCGCGGTCGACATGGCTGCCTCGCGTTGTGTTCTCTGTGTACTATCGTCTGCGCTTTATGTTTTCCGCCATTTTTCTCGTCGCTTCCATAGACTCTGCCCGCGTATGGAGCTTGTCTCCCGAGTCCGCGTGTTCGAACGGTAAACGGTAATGTCCACCCGAAGCAAGGCAAACGTTTGATCCGACTACCATGCGCACTCGTGTCGCACTTCGCGTCGCTGCGCGCGCAGCGACGCGAAGTAAATCTATTTTTCTTGGTTTGGTTTTAAATAAAAATTCATGTTTATTTTTAATAAAAATTGATTGCTATTGATAGTAATTTTTAGATAAAATAAAATAAAAGTTAATTGCTATTGATGAGTATATTTTATTTCTTTATGACGTTAGAAACTTTTGAAAAGGATCGGAAATTGAAAGTAAAATAAATCTTTAGAAATAAAATAAATGATAAATCGTCGTTTTTGATGAAAAATAATAATGTTTCATAGGTCACACGGCCCGAAACTGTACCAGAATGGGACTGCAGGGAGCATACACGGAAATTTCGTTCGATAGTCGCGGTCGATGTGCGGTCGACATGGCTGCCTCGCGTTATGTTCTCTGTGTACTATCGTCTGCGCTTTATGTTTTCCGCCATTTTTCTCGTCGCTTCCACAGACTCTGCCCGCGTATGGAGCTTGTCTCCCGAGTCCGCGTGTTCGAACGGTAAACGGTAATGTCCACCCGAAGCAAGGCAAACGTTTGATCCGACTACCATGCGCACTCGTGTCGCACTTCGTGTCGCTGCGCGCGCAGACGTCCGCACGGTGTCTCTCGTATCTCGTTGCTCCGCGAATTATGCTAAGCATGTGGCAGTGTCGTCGTACTGCGGAACAGTCAACGCCCATGTACCCGAAGCCTGCACTACTTGTCAATGCGCCGCGAGTGACGTGTTTCGCGCACACAGGCGCATTGGGGGTCCAAATAAGCGCGATCGCGCAGTCACTTGTATCGCGTCGAATATGCATTCGCGAGTGGGTGCAGGTGCCTCGTGGTTGTGGCAGGCACCGGCCGTCCCGCTGACAGCGCGAGTTATACACGAGCGCAGATTTATAAAGACACACCGGGGAGACTACATTCCCGATTCTTCCTTCGGGCTGCGCTGTAAAGTAAAAGCCGTAGTCATTCGGCTTCGCACATAACCTAGCAAACATAACCATTCGCGAATTATTATCTCTCGGTTATTAATTCATTAATTTAATAAACCGCGTGTTGTGCGGGAAAATAAAAAATGACTGTGAATTATGAGATCCTTCAATTTACTCAAAAATTGATTGAAATCGCCACGAAAATTTGATAAATGTTCCCGACGCTGCCTCGGACGCAATTTATCACTCTTCGAGAGTGTTAAAAGCGTCGCTAAGTGCCGGTTTGGGGATCCTCACGACGAAAAATAAAGAATAAAAAAAAGACACGAAATCTAAATTGTTTTCTTAATCACCTAATTTCTCATGCATCACCACTTATTCAAAGTGTCCAACACGCCGAGTCTATTGCCCACGTGCGTGTGGGCCGAGGGGTCCGGGCGTAACACAGGCGCGATAAAGCGGCGGGGCCCGCGAGGTGGGACACGCGGCGAGAGGGCCTCACGAAATTCTCCTAATTTCCTTGAAGGAGCAAAAAAAGGGCCCGGGACGATGCCGGCCGAGGTGAAAGCACGTCGGGCTATAAATAGCCCGGGCGCGCACCGCAACGTGATTACACACCACCTTCGGTGTGCACCTCAAAGCGTGAAGGCGTCGAGGCAGCACCGTCGCACCCCTCGAGCGGTCCCTTTCTGTGTTCGTGAAGAGAACGAAAAAAACAAAAACAAAAAAAAACACACGCGAGCAAAGAGAAAAAGGAGATGCAACATTTTTACGAAGATAGAGTAATGATAGCTCATTATTCTAGTATTATTATTATTTCGTCGAGCTTAAGATCAACGCCACGGGACGAAAGTGGCAATTTTCTGCCTCGAATGTTCCTTGATTTATACCGCCACTAGCGCTCGGCTCTCGGATACAACGTGCCTTAATATTACAAGGCACGTCTCTCTCTCTCTCTCTCTCTCTCCCCCTCGACGAGCGACCCCTGTGAAACTCTAGAAGAAGAGGATTCCAGGCGCGCCTGAGCCCGAGCAATTAATATCTCGCATCAATGTGTAAAATGTAAATACACCCCTGACCCACCCACGTGCTGCGGCGGAAAAACATTTTATCGCGCACGCGCGCGCGCGATGAGCTTGTTTATGCGTGTGTGCGTTATACTAGATGGCGCGCGCATTATCTCGGTAACAGGGCGAGAGGATAGCAGGGAGAGGTTTATCTCGCGAGTCATAAGTACGTGTAAAAGCGAGTGTAGGGGAATAAACGAGCCGGGGAGTACTGGGCGCTCGCGCGCACTTGGAAACCGCATCATACGCGCGTTTATGGGATGTACGGGCGACCGGGGCGTATTGCATCGCTGTCAGCTTGGAATTTCTTCGGGTAAAAAATGTGGGTAAAATCCTGGGCGATAAAACACGAATTTTTTTATGTTTAGCTTGAAGATTAAAAGAATGCCATACGAACATTCTATTCAAAGAATTTTTATTTCTCAGAAATTCCACAACATTGCAAAAATATACAACAAGTTTTTCGATATTTAGCGCGGAATTACAAAATCCCATTGGAAGAATTTTTAAAAATCTTTTTTTCTTCAAATTTCTACTGGATTGCAAAAATATAATAACGAATTTTTCGATATTTAGCGTGAAATTACAAAAGTCCATGCGAAGAATTAAAAAAAATATTTTTTTCTTCAAATTTTTACTGGATTGCAAAAATATAATAACGAATTTTTCGATATTTAGCGTGAAATTACAAAATCCCATGCGGAGAATTAAAATTTTTTTTTTTCAAATTTCTACTGGATTTCACAAAATATAATTCGTAATATTTTTCGTTCTACCGAGCGATCTGAATTAATTTTACCGCCATTTCACAAAATCGCTTTCAATCTCAAAAATCGTGGTAGACCCGACCGAGCCCGACGCCCCGCGTATGTGCCGTGAACTATACAGGTAGTCGCAATCTCCCCCCGATCGTTTCTCGAGGCCGATCCGCGAGCGGCGAGTGTCTGTCGTGCCGATATAAATTACCCGGGTACGACGCCACTCCTCGTCGTGGCATTTGATGAGCCCTAATAGAGGACACTCAGGGGCTCCGCATTTTGCTGTCGCACCGCGGTGCACGCGGTTTGTATACGTGCAACGCGCTGTAACGAAATTGGGTTAACGACGGGTAGTTATAAAAGTGACTGCTAACCCGACGGTATTATGTACCGACTCACCTGGGCTGTATACATCTATAGCTATACTATAGTATATATATATATATATATATATATATATATATATATCTATATATGGCTTACAGTGGCTTTACATACTTATATATCGTTATATACAGGTGCGGGAAGCTGCGAACGGCTACCGGCTCTCCTCGAAGCTACTCGTTACATGCGCAAGTATATATATATATATTGTATATATGTACATATGGTGCCACTGTGGACGTCGGGTGTCGGGTACAACATTCTCCGCACACGCGTAGAGTCTCCTCGAGAGCCGCGGCACCGAGACGCCAGAGCCACACGCATGACAAAAAGACATCAAGGAAATGTGAACGTCTCGCGGGGCTCGGCGTCGAGCTGCCGAGTGAGAAAAAAAAATTATTCTTCGCTTAACGTGACGTAAACGATTTTTTTAATGCGATAAATGGAAATGAGAAAATGTGGCTTTCTGTACATTTGAAGAAACATAAATTGTTAAATGTGAATTTTGTGTCGGGGTGGATATTTTTTATATTTGCAGTTACAAAATAATTATTTTATGGTCACTATAGTTATAAATAATTATTATTTTGTAAAATGATTGTTTTGGAAATATATGTCTATGGAAGAAAAATCAAAGTTGTCGCTCTATGGTTACCACGATCTCTCCCGAGTGACTCTCGATCTCCAGCCAGCCGTGTAAATTGTCCGACCGCTCGATTGCGGTGAATCGAGCCGCAATTTCGAAACTTGAAAAAAAAAAAGAAACAGAGGTGTCGAAATTCGAAGCCAAATGGGAGAGAAATGCGAAAGAAAACGGCGCGAAAATTGGGTGGCGAGAGAAAAATGTTTAATAGAGACGTCGCGCGGGCAGCGAGCTGCGAGCGCGCAGAAATGTCAGTGGCTTGTGTACACAAAACTAGTGGCGGAGGTTGCTTACACTGTAGACCCCGATATTTATGTAGTCGTGCCGCGGCGGTTCTGACAATCACACTTTAAACCGCAGAAATAAGCGTGTCCACATGCCGTTCGTTTCCCTTCATATTTGCTCGCGCACAAATACATAGAGGCTCGCCGAACGTCTGTATGTGTGCTGCGAGGCAGGACTTACATATTTACGTGCAGGTATGTAAGCCACAGTCTTCTGCGCTGCTGCTGGTCTCCTGTCCAAACATTTGCATAGACACCCGTGTCCATACCACTTACGCCACATGTATATAATATGCGAGATATGTACTGTGCTGTATTTGTACTTGCCACATATCTGTACTATGCAGTATTTGTACTTACTACATATATGCAGACATATTCATGTATATACTAGCAGATTGTAGTAGCTCGCGCGCTTCGCGCGCTCGCTATATGCTCGAATCAAAATCAAAATTAGATCGTTAAGGAAATTAACGTGAAATTAACGCCCAAATTTTACGAAATCGAGAATTATTTTTTTTCGATTTCGTAAAGTTTGAAGACTCTATCTGATGGGAAATTTCCCGCTGATTTCGAAAAGCACCGTTGTTTGTCTGAAAAACAGAAAATTCGATGAGAAAAATGCAAAAAATGATTTTTCACTTTTTTCGAAATTTCGTCACTTCGCTAAAATCACGGTTACTTTTTTTTCGATCGACCGAACCTGGGTTTTCTTTTTGCGTTCTAGAGAAAACTCTATAACGAAGAGAATGCCGCAAAGTGGAACGCGATATCTTGATTCCTGAATTTTTTCAGAATTTTAAAGTCAGACCCTCAGAAATCGCAAATTTTTTGAAGGGCTACCCCTTTCGTTTTTTTGCGGTTTTTGAGGGTCTGACTTTAAAATTCTGTAAAAAAATAAAAAATGAAGATATCGCATTCTGCCTTGCGGCATTCTCTTCGTTTGAGAGTTTTCTCTGGAACGCAAAAAGAAAACCCAGGTTTGGTCGATCGAAAAAAAAGTAACCTCGATTTTAGCGAAGTGTCGAAATTTCGATTTTAGTGATGTGACAACTGGGTGAGCGTGCGAACATAAATACAAATTTCTAATTTTGGGACAGACTTGAATTAAAGGGGTGCGAAGTTTTATTATTTAGGGCAGACTTTAATTAAGGTGACTGGGACAGACAAACGAACAAACGGACAAACAACTTTCCAAAATATATATAAGATATATAAGAAAAATATGTGTGTACATAGTGGCATTCTCGATCGAGTTACACCCAAACTGGAAATAAGGAGCGGTTCTATCCACTGGACCAAGATCTCCCGGTACATAATATTAATATTTATGTACACAACCGTGTACAGTTCTCTCCCGGCTTCGTCGTCGTCGTCGTGGTCCACGCAGTCGACCTGCTGTAAACGAAACCCGAGACTTGCATATAAACACGTGTATATAGAGTCATGTACATACCCGGCAGACAGCTCTTTGTGTATGATGGATGTACGGGACGTTCCAGACCACATCGATTTTTACCGTCAACCGCATATTTTAACGGCTAAAAAGATTCTTCGCAGTCGGCATATTTACTCAAACATTCCCTGTTACCTTTTTTTAAAATAACTGTTGTTTCAAAAAATTCAAGAATTGTGTCTTTAATTTTTTTTCGTCGCTGAAGATGCCTGAATCGAAGCAAAAAATGCTTTCCAATCATCCACCAATTTTTTTCGTCACTCCCAACAAATTACACGAAAGATTACAAATTACACGAAAGATTACAAATTACACGAAAGATTACAAATTACACGAAAGATTACAAATTACACGAAAGATTATTACAAATTACATGAAAGATTACAAATTACACGAAAGATTACAAATTACACGAAAGATTACAAATTACACGAAAACTACAAATTACACGAAAAATTACAAATTACACGAAAACTACAAATTACAAATTACACGAAAACTACGAACAAGTTTTTAAATTTCCCCGGCGGCGTTTTGACTCGGAACAGCCCATAGAAAACGCGCGCCCCGCTGCCAATAGCCGTTTACGAGGAGCCGTAACACCGGCAAAAAGATGTTGGGCAGAGTATAATACGAAGATATATCCGGTAGGCAATATCGCCGTGCGCCGTATATTCCCGTTCGGCTCTCGCGCTCGCTCGGCGGGTCCGAAGCGTCGCGCGGAAAGTGCAAGTGGATCGAGAGAGTTGCGCGCGGCTCTCGTCCTTTCTATACGCTGCCTCCCCGGGTTCTTTGCGCCGCGCTCGCTGCTCATCTCCGCCTCGCGCGAGCGCGCTTTTTCGTTATTTACGCTCGCAGCGCGTCGTACATCATAGCGCGCGGGCTATGAGATACACCACGTGCTGCCCCGGAACGGGCGACGCGAATTCAAAGGAATAACGCGAGAAATGAATAAAGAGTCGAGTACACGGGAGAAGCTCGGAGCTCATGCAGCGAGGACGGGAAGCGACGCGCCGAGAGCGAGAGGCAGCGAAAAAAAAAACAGCGAGAGGCATAAATAAAGCGCTCGAGCGATCCCGTCGCCGTTTTTTTCACATCGTTTATATTCCCTTCCACCCCGGGAACTCGTTGATTGAATGCCGAACGCTTTCGCATGCTCATGGGACAATTATGTTAAGCGAACACGATCGAGGCGATGCACACGCGGGCGCAACGCGCGCGCACCGGCCACGGCGTTCGATTCACCTCGATCAAACGCACGCATGATGGAGTAACGCGAGGCGGAATGTTACACACTCGGGTATTAAGTCGGCGCGACTTTACGAGGACTCGGGACGTCGCAAAAAGTGAGATACCACCAGCGGCACCGGTCGAAGTGTCCCCGAGCTTTGCGCTTTCGACACCGAGGGACGGGAATTATTACCACTCTGGATTAGCTTCTTTTTCGCAATCAATTATGGATTTTTGTGATTTATCATTTTTTTATAGGCTGTATTTTCAAATATTCGGATAAAAGTTTGTTGAAAGGACTTTTTCGCTTGAATTATTCGAATTGAAATAATTTAGATTAAACTTTTACTCGAAGGAAATATTATTATTACTGTTAATAATAATTATTACTATTAATTAATGTCTGCCCTAAATAAGAAAGCCTTGCCCCCTTTAATTAAAGTCTGTCCCAAAATTAGAAATTTTGATTTATGTTAACCTACCCATACGCGCGCTTCGCACGCTTACCCAGTTGTCACATCACTAAAATCGAGGTTGCTTTTTTTTGCCTCGATCTAACCTGGATTATCTTCCTTCGTTCGGGATAAAACTCTATAACGAAGATAATGCCGCAAGACGGAACGCGATATCTTGATTTCGGAATTTTTCCCAGATTTTTTGAGCCGGAAGTTGAGTTGCGTTTTTCGGGGAAAAAAAATTTTGGATTTCGCAAAGTTCGAAAACCCTATCCGATTGGAAATTATAATAATAATAAAAATAAAAATAATAATAATAATAATATAAATTATTATTATTATTATTATTATTAATATTATTAATAATAATAATTATTATTATTATGTCGAGAATACTCCTTGAACATTTCTACCCATAACTTTCAGGTCCCTGACATTCGTCACACAGAGGGACCAGACGACAGCTCGAGCTGGACAGCTGGACAAGTCGCGTGTTAATGTAAAACCTATAAATAGGTATTGAATATGTAACTTGGCCTGTCCAGCGACCGACCGAGCTATTGGTTTGCGTTTGCCTTACTCAATCCAACGTTAAAATGTCTTCTACGACATTTTCTACATGACGAGTCGAAAGGTCAACGCAATTAAAAAAAAAAGGATGATAGAAGTCACGACAGGCATATTCCGCCTATACGAAAGGGACACGTGAAGGGACCCGGTGACTGGGTCTTTGGTACGAAAGACAACTCAGTATTCGTTGTTTTTTTCTTCTTTTTTTCTCTCGTCTCGTTCGTCCACGCCATCCGGTTTCATTCTCTCCCGCGGACCCATCGCATAAATTCACCACGCTCATAATTCATTCGCCAAACGATGCCTCGCACTTCTGTCCGCCTCTATGGCAATGTCAAAATCACAAACGTGTCTCGCGTGGACGAGCTCGCCCTTCGAGACAAAACTCTCGTCATAGATAAAAATAAAAAATAAAAAAATAAAAAATAAACAGAGAAAAAAAAATAAAAATAAAAAAATAAAAAATAAACAGAGAAAATAAATAAAAATAAAAAATACTCAGGTTTGCTATAGTTAGCCAAGGAAGATTCCTCGAAAAACGAGAGCAGGTTGCCCGGTGCAGCGGTTCCAGTTTCGAATTAATAACAGACGATCAGATTTCGTGGCGTCCGGACGCTGAAATTCTCGATATGCGATCTCAAATGGTCCGTGGAAGATTCCCCCCCATAGCTCGGTCATGGTCCACCGGCCCCCGGGGGCTTCGGGTATTGAAGGACGAGTCGAGCCAGCGAGCGACGCCTCGAACGGTTATTGGATCTAATGATGCCCACGATAGGCCGAGAGGATAGTTTGGATTCCGAGAGGCGGAATCCCGGCGCAACTCGTTCGGGACGCATCTCGGGGAGAGCGAAAAAAGGTCGAGGAGTCAAGATTATTCATCGCGGGCGGTGGGGGCCGTTCGACACACCGGTCCGTCTATTCGCTCGCAAGAAGAATGCAGACCTTTCGCCTCTCGTGCTATTCAGAGCGCGCGCGCGTTCGCGGGATACGAAACTAACGAGGGAAACGTGAGCGAGAAGGAGAGAGAGAAAAAGAAAGCAGCGCCAACCACGTTGCACCCCGAAGCTATGTAAATATCGGAGATGGCGCACAAAAGAAGGCGTGAAACATTGTTTGGGCGCTCGAAAATGCTAATTGTAGAAAGTAATAACCGCGAGATGAGGCAACGACACAATTGAGAATAAAAATGGGCTTATAATATATGTAATCATTCAATCTCATTTTTTCTCGTGTCGGCGAGTTAATGAACCGTCCCACACTTGGCGAGGAAGTTGTCAGGTGTTGGGTTTTCTAATGGCAACGGGAGATTAATGTTGCTTTGGGATTCCTTTGTTTGGCAGTGTACGATAAACAAAAATGTGTGTCACTCTGTGGAGTTAAATAAATCAGCTGTTTATTTGTAGGCGAAGAAAAATGGTTTTATGGGGCTGACGAAAAAGTTTACACAATATTTTGTGTCACCTTTTTATTCCATTGAAAGCATTTTTTTTCGTGCACAAAAATAATAGTAGTAATAGTCATTGTATTTATTGGCAATATGTGTACAATTTTTTTTTCTATACAGTGGTTGTTTAGCTACGATAATTGCCAACAGGCCATCGACCGAGGTCCTTCAGCCTGAAAAAATAAGAAACTTTGAAAAGAAAAAAAATTGAGGTCGATTTTGGCGATTTTCGGTCCGGACCCGGATCTACGATTTCTGACAGAAAAAAAAAATGTCGTCGCCAAAAAAATATTTTTTTCAAAATCAATTAAAAAACGTTAATATCCAGTGTTTTCGGGGGTAGAATATGCGACTTGAGAATGATGGTATAGGTTAAAAGTCGATATTTTGAAAAGAAAAAAAATTGGGATCGATTTTGGCAAGTTTTTCAGTCACGCGCGCCAGCGCGTGTGATTAGCCTAGTAATAGAAAAGATTTATCGAAACAATTTCTAACTTAAAGTTTGGTCACCGCTCTAGAGATGCCTGTAAATAGGCCATTCACCTTCACAGATATAATACCGAGTAAACAGTCAAAGTGGTCACATCGCTCGCCGACCCGGGCGGAGGGCAAAAAAGAAGACGGAAAAGAAAACAAAACAATCCGACGCAGAAACACGAAGAGTTTACACAGAGCCTCGTTGCCTTTTTATGCGCGCGTCCTGCTTCTCCTCAAATCTTTTCTAAACCGCTTTTTTTTTTCTCGTGCTCTTCCTCTCCTTCAGCTTCGCATCGATTCATCGCGTCGCTCGGTTCGTTGTCCTTTTTGCTCGCTCACGGCCCACGGCGTGGGGAGATCCCCCTTTGTTCACCGGCCAACCGAAAGTGGCGTTTTCTTTTCTATCGCTCTCACTACTACGGGACGCACTACACGATGCGTTTCGACCGGGTCCAGCCTCGCGGGATTAGCATATTTTTGCCCACTTGTCGGACTCTCGCGCGTTGCCCACTTGTCGGACTCTCGCGGGACACACTCGAGAGGCGCGTGGACGACGGCAGCGCGCCCAACGCTCGTTGTCGGTACTGAGCGAGACGACGACAAAAGGCGCCACGAGGGGGAGCGAGAGCGCGAGAACGAAACTGCGGTGAATGCTTGTCGGCCGCTTGAATGAGCCTCGTCGACTCTATTGAATATCTTCGCGCCGGCGAATTCGTGACTACGCTCACGCACTCTACGCTCCACTGACGGACGCCCGATTAGAGTGGTGTTGGCCCGAGTGTCACGTTGAAAGACCTCATCGTCCTCAAAGTCATCGTGCGGTTACGTTTTGCGCGAGTGGAGCGAAAGGCGCGAAATGCAAAATCATAAGTGGGCATTCACGAGCACCGTTTTTGTATACCGTGGAAATTGTCGATTGATCCATTTTGATGGATACTTTCAGGGAGGGAGGATTTTGGGTCGGGCGCAACGACAAAAAGTAGGGAATTTTTTTGGTCGAGATCGATTTTTGGACGAAATCATCGTTCTCTAGCTGCTTATTAGAAATTCAGCGATCCGATTTTTTTTTTTTTTTTCACAAATTATCGACTTTGCTTTCGAATTTATTTTTTTATTGATTCTGTAAGAAAACAAAAGATTCAACTTTCTTTGGCAATAATTCATAAATTCGACTTTCGGTCGAAGACTGTAAAAATCGACTAAGAATTTTTTTTTCTTTCTAAAATATCGACTTTGACCTATTCCATCGTTTCCAAGTCATACATTGTACCGCAGTCTCCCGCACTTCAGTCTCTGTCAAATATTTCTTCGCCTCACGCGTTCTGTATTTTTACACCGTATCAAATTGATTTTTTATTGATTTTGAAAGAAAACAAAAAATTCAACTTTCTTTGGCTAAAATTCCTAAATTCCACTTTCGGTTGAAAAGTGTCAAAATCGACCAACCGATTTTTTCCTGTTTTTTCTTTCTAAAATATCGACTTTGACCTATTCCATTGTTTCCAAGTCATACATTGTACCGCAGTCTCCTGCACTTTAGTCTCTGTAAAATATTTCTTCGCCTCACGCATTCTGTATTTTTACACCGTATCAAATTGATTTTTTTATTGATTTTGAAAGAAAACAAAAGATTAAACTTTCTTTGGCTAAAATTCATAAATTCGACTTTCGATCGAAAACTGTAAAAATCGACAAAGCAATTTGTTTTTTTTTTCTTTCTAAAATATCGACTTTGACCTATTCCATCGTTTCCAAGTCACACATTCTACCGCAGTCTCCCGCACTTCAGTCTCTACAAAATATTTCCTCGTCTCACGCGTTCTGTATTTTTACAACGTAGCACGCGAGTTAAAACACGTTAATCACCCCATTAGCAATTCCAACCTGGAAATATTTCCATTTTTTGCCCATTCTATTTATATCAGCAATCCCAGAAGAAGAAGACGAAGAAGAGAAGAAAAAGAAGCGAGAACGTCGTGCGAGCCGTTATGGCTCGTCTTCCCGAGGCATGCCTGCGCGATGACACCACACGCACGTCCTCTGCACGAGTGGCTCCCTCTCCTCTCCGCCGCCCGCGCGGAAAGCAATCTTCCTGCGTCGCCTCTCGCGCGCTGACTTATGCAAACCAGCGGTGGTTACGCACACGCTTCTCACTTATCGCTACACTTTAGCGTAGGAATTAACGAGTTTCTCGGTAGAGAGAAGTTCAAGGCGAGCTGATAAGCATGATCTGTGTGTGACTCCATCATATATATATATATATTTATAAACACGACTCTCGTCAATGCCATCTAACGGCACTTTGTTTCCCGCATGCTAACCGATCGATTCCGCTGTTTGCCTTCCGCCCCCCACTCCCTCGCGCTCCTCTTCCCTTCTCGCTCCTCCCATTCGCCACGTCCACCCGTCCCGTCTTCGGGGAAAACTCGCCTGGCGCTCAGAGAGCGAGATAAGCGAGCAAAACAAGAGGAACAACCAGTTAAACAGCGCGTAGGAAAACACGAAAGGAAATGAAAAATCAGTCGCAACGGTGATTCCTTTCTCGTCGCTAATTATGCAACGCGTCGCGCCCGAGTCTCTTTCTCCTTCTCTCTGGGCTCTCTGTGTGTACAAACGCGCGTGCTCGCACGTATGTGGCCCACTGCGCGTGCGCGCGCGGTTCGTAATTGGCTGGTTGGATGCGCGGATTTTCACGCTGCAGGCCGCGAGTCGCCATGGATTAGGGATGGGCGATGTTGAGAAAAAAAATCGATGTTAAAAGCATCGATTATTAAATAAATCGATTATGAACAATCGATGTTTCTAAAAAAACATCGGAACATCGATTGTTTGACATCGGTAAAGTAGAAAACGATGAAAAATCAAAACAAAATCAGCGAAATTATTTTATTCAATTAAATAAAGTCGACCAAGGTCTCAAGGCACATTCAAAACACAGTGATTCTTGAATCAGCATTGAATAACCATAATTCGTGAAATCATGAGTTGTACCCGTTGTTGGTGAAATTTGTTTCCACTCCTAAAAATTCAATATACGTATAATATAAATGACAGATACAATTTGCATAAAGATAAGGGTTGTGATTCACGCAGAATTGTAAATAGAAAAAAATAGATCGGATATTCTTTCTTCTATTAAACGTCATATTTTACACAGTATGACACACGTTACACAGAAATTAAATATATCACGAACTTTATTGATGCAAAATTATCGAGAGTTGATATTTCTGTAAAACTGTTAAAATATACTTGTAACGTCGCACAGACCGTCTTCGATTTTTTTTGTCGATGTTTCATAAATAAACGTCGAACATCGATTAATCGAGTTTGAAAAAAATCGGAAAAAAACATCGATTTCTCGAAAAAAAAAACATCGGTGATCGATTAATCGACAAACATCGCCCATCCCTAAAGTGGATCCAGCGAGTCTCGGCCGTACGCACTCGACTTACGTTGCGCCCGCAACTTGCGTTAGACCCCGCCGAGTCGCAGATACGCTTAGAGCGCCCAACGCGATCGGAATGCCGATTGGTGTACGTGCGGGGCACGGCGTTTTAGGTCATAATTGGAAAGCGAATGAATTATGGAAGCTCGCGCATAGACCCGTCAATTATACACGCGTTTATACACTCGTGCCGCGCTCGGCACGACCGAGCGCGGCGAGCGGCCAACAATGCGACGACGACGGAGTCTCGATATAATGCACTTGGGAAATCATTCGTGTAGGTGCAACGACGAAACCTTCGGGGACAGATTATGGCACAGCAGCTATTTTCAAGCCGATTCCGCGCCGTGTCTCTCGCTGCGAGACCCTCGTGGTTCACCTCGGGCAAAACGCGCTCACTTTCTTGCGGGCACGACCTGATTTTTTTTTTTCTTCACCCAATTATTTCAGCGCAAACTTGAAGCGAATAAAAATAAATAGATAAAAAAAAGAATGCAGTGAAGGTAAAAGCTTGTTTATATTTCTGTATTTTGTATTTGTCTGATTTATTTTATTTCGGTACATTTATGAAATAGCTGAGTCTGATCGATGATTAATGTAGCGACTAATATAACCTGGATTAAAAAAAAAAAAAAAAAAATTATGACACCCAACCGGACGGTCGAAAAAAATGCCAACGGATCGCAAACAGGACGTTGAGCGAATTTCTCGTGCGCTGCGTTGATATCGCGTTTCCTCGCGAAATTTTTTTTTTCTTCACCCAATTATTTCAGCGCAAACTTGAAGCGAATAAAAATATATAGATAAAAAAAATAATGCAGTGAAGGTAAAAGCTTGTTTATATTTCTGTATTTTTTAATTGTCTGTTTTATTTTATTTGGGTAGATTTATGAAATATCTGAGTCGGGTCGATGATTAATGTAGCGACTAATATAACCTGGATTGAAAAAAAAAAAAATTATTACACACCCAACCGGACGGTCGAAAAAAATGCCAGCGGATCGCAAACAGGACGAATTGAGCGAATTTCTCGTGCGCTGCGTTGATATCGCGTTTCCTCGCGAATTTTTTTTTTTTTTCTTCACCCAATTATATCAGCGCAAACTTGAAGCGAATAAAAATAAATAGGCAAAAAAAAGAATGCAGTGAAGGTAAAAGCTTGTTTATATTTCTGTATTTTTTATTTTTCTGTTTTATTTTATTTGGGTAGATTTATGAAATAGCTGAGTCGAGGCGATGATTAATGTAGCGACTAATATAACCTGGATTAAAAAAAAAAAAAAAAAAAAAAATTATTACACACCCAACCGGACGGTCGAAAAAAATGCCAACGGATCGCAAACAGGACGTTGAGCGAATTTCTCGTGCGCTGCGTTTGATATCGCGTTTCCTCGCGAAAAATGCTCAACCGGTGAAAACTTGAGCAGTATCGTTATCCCAGATCGGCTTGTGCTCCCGATTTCCGTCTCGAATGAGCGTTCTTTCTGCGTACAAGAAACGTCGGGTTTTACGTATATATATCTGTGTGTCGTTATGAGAGCGGCGTACTATACGTATATATACGACGATCAGCAGAGCGGCGCGCACCAGACATGATCGACTTTTCACAGCGTAACGCGGCCACTCAGCCGCGCCCATGCTAATTCGCCATACCATGGGCGCAATGGGAGGCCGGGGGCTCGGGGTTCTAGTGAAAGTTCACGGGGAACGAACGACTCGATATCGGCCGCTCGCTCGTCGATCGCTACGCCACTGGGCTCCCGCGGACTAGGTGAACTCCCGCGCACGTTCGTCCGAGGAAGTTGAGGTCTACTTAAATTTCACGAGAACCGGAGTTGAGTTATTTCGCTATTTTATTTCATGCGCCCTAACGGCGTCGTAATAGACGCTAAGAGTCAATGGATCACAGGAGTATGGAAGGATGGAGACAGATTTAATAGAATAAAAGTTTAAAAAAATCTGGTACTATAGCTAGATGAAACCAGATAAAAATTCAGATAAAAAACCAGATAAGAATTCAGATTAAAAAACAGATAAAAATGTGGTACATTTTGGTCATATTTACACTTTTTTTGAGAAATAATCGGCAGACATTAATAATTGATTTTTAGATAAAACCAGAAAACCAGAAAAAATCCAGATAAAAATCTGGTACATTTTGGTCATATTTACACTTTTTTTGAAAAATAATCTGCAGACATTAATAATTGATTTTTAGATAAACCCAGAAAACCAGAAAGAATCCAGAAAAACAGATACAAATCTGGTACATTTTGGTCATATTTAAACTTTTTTTTGAGAAATAATCTGCAGACATTAATAATTAATTTTTGTCTCCATAAGCTGCATTTTTTTGCTACAAAATGTAAAAAAAATGGTGGTTTTCTCGTATTTAATGAAAATAGGCGACACGAATAATAAACGTCGATAAATCAAAGTAACTCGTAAAGAGTAAATCTGCGTAGTAGGAATGAAAACAAACAAAAAGTTACAAAACCCGGGAGAATGAGAAGTAGGCAGAACCGAAGGGTTCATCGACTCGACGAGGCAGCGCGAATTTCTGACATTGAGTGACGTGGGGTTAGGCGGAGGTAAATATACGAACCGAGCGAGAGGCGAAGCGATGCGCGGAGATAAACACAAGGAGAATGAGGATGAACGGCGGGAGAAGGAGGAAGAGCGGCGCGCTCGACCCGCGCGGAGGGAACAAGGAAGGAAGTCGAACTTCGCAAGGGCAAAGCGAGAGAGAGAGACGGACGGAGAGAAAAATAACATAAATGTTTCTCTGCGCTCATACGAAATTCCAGGCATTTAGATGTTCGATAAAAAGATTCATGAATATAACGCTCGAAAGATTCTCGGCCGAGTCGTTCGCCCGGCTGATACATAAATGTAAATATTATGCGCCGATCGTCGCGAAAAAAAAAAACAAACAAACAAAACTGCGTGGTGTACGCAACGTGCAGGGATGCGTTTCGATGTTTCTTTTTTTTTTTGCACGCACTGCAAGTCGATGACACGAGGAACCCAACGCACGCGGGCTGTTTGTGTATCTCGATTACGTATGCTCAATCGCGGAGACCCCGGTGGGACGTATATCAGCTCCTTGCGCGAGTTCGAGCGACTCCGAAGTTCGCGAGCGCGGCCGCCGTGCCCGCGGGAATTCGAAGTAGATGAACGGATATGATCTGTACTTTTTTTTAACGACCGTTCGCTAATTTATTCCCAACCGGCTACTGCAACTTTCATAGAAGATTTCTATTAGCAATGTAAATAGCCGAGCGGCCAGTTCGATCGGATAGCCGTCACGATTAACCGAACACGCGTAGGCACCGTGACACCGGGGCGAGATGGGTCAATTTCCATTTTCCGATTTTAAACGATTGTTCCCGAGTGCCAAATAAAATAAAATAAATAAAAACCAGCGGTTTTTCTGTGGTATTAGACAAGTGATTACAATAATTTTTAGTATCCCTAAAATTACTCATATCTAACAAAATCCTTCCAAAAAATAAGCTATCAGCGATACTAAAGCCTTGATTTAAATTTAAAAAATAAAAAGTAAAAATGATGACATTATATAATATTTTGTACAAGTTCGATTTATAAGATATATCACTCACTATTGTGAATTGGGCTATGGGTGAAGCCTATAGTCTTCATAATTCGGCCCAGCCCGTTTTTAAATAAATAAATAAATAAATAAATAAATAAATAAAATAAATAAATAAGTAAATAAATAAATAAATAAACAAATAAATGAATAAATAAATAAATAAATAAACAAATAAATAAATAAAATGTTTATGCCATTTTATACTTCACTTTGTATTTCCACTACTTAATTTTTTTAAAGTCATTACGAAAATGTCTTACAAATTGAATCATGCAAAAAAAATATAGTAACATGAAGAAAATTAATTCCAGGTTGTTAAATTCTTCCTGACCAGAGACCCAATTTTTGTTATGTCTGCTTCGTTTTGCCCCGGTCTACCGGATAACTGCATTACAGATGTATCAAACCTGTACCCGATATACACGACGCGGCAACCGATAATTTGAACGGTGTACAAGGTAAATATAGATAGACGCGCGTGGAGTGTATAACTTTCCGTGCGGTCGGGCAAGTGGACCACCTCGGCGCGTATACAGAGAGAAGCCGCGCTGGAAACCGCAAGTAGGAAAAATAGTTTCGCCCGGCGTGCATTAAAACGATGAGCGTGAGGAGCTCGCGGTCGACCGAGTGCGATGCATTGCGCTCCGATGGGCGGGCGATATGTGCGCTCGCTTTATTATTACGCTCGATGTACTTTCGTACGTGAATTACGGCTCCGAGACCTCGGGAAAAATCTTGCGACACCCTCGACGCGCAGCTCGATTTCGGGGACGTCGACATTCCTACAGCAGCAGCTGCCGATAGGAAATTACCGATTTTTAAATAATTTCAAGGCTCGCGGCGCACCCACCGTTCATACACTTATTTTTATTTTCACAATTATGTATCTCAATACCGTCTTTCACTCTCTCATTTCCTCGTGCCTGACGCTTTGCGAATGCCGAGAATTTAATTACCTTTTTCTCTCTATTTTTTCGCGCTGGTTTATTATTATTATCGCAGCGTAAAAATGCGGCTCGGCTGTCCAACTTTTTCGTGCACTCGGTGAACAATTCTGCAGTATCGAAAAATATTATTTTTCTATTTTCGCGAGCCGCATAAATATTCCTTCCGCAATTTCTCACCAGGAAATGAAACCAAAAAGTTGTCGATTTCTTGCACCAATAAAGCTCGGACTCTGCGCCGCACCGCGAATTTCACGGGCTGTCGAAAAGCCCATTGAAATATTATAATACCAGTCCCGCGGAGTGCCCGTGATAAATACGCCCGAGACGAGAAAGTGCGACGACAAAAATGTTCTCTCTATTTTTTTTTCGCGCAACTTTATTATTATTATCATCGCAGCGTAAAAATGCGGCTCGACTGTCCAAGTTTTTTTTTTCAACTTTTTCGTGCACTCGGTGAACAATTCCGCAGTATCGAAAAATATGATTTTTCTATTTTCGCGAGTCGCATAAATATTCCCTCCGTAATTTCTCACCCGGAAATGAAGCCAAAAAGTGCCGATTTCTTGCAACAATAAAGCCCGACCTCTGAAATTCACGGGCTGTCGAAAATCCAATTGAAATATTATAATACTTCCCCCTCGGAGTGCCCGTAATAAATACGCCCGAGCCGACCCATATGGAAATAAAGTATATGCAAATTATATAAAAGATGTATTCTTGATACAAAAGATACATTTTGTCCGAAAACTTCTATACATGTCGGATATATTTTAGGATATATACGAAATATACGCGAGCGAAAAATATATCTAAGATATCTCCAAAATATACGCGAGCGAAAAATATATCTAAGATATATCCAAAATATATTCAAAATGTATTTTCATCGTATTATCGTCCGAAAAATTTTATATATCAGATACAATTTTTATGTATGTCTCTTTTCCGTGGGGGGAGAAAGTGCGACGACAAAAATGACATCGACAGCTGGTGCGCGCGCGCAAGGTGCGGAGAAAAGATTCGTAGGTAGGAAAGAAAACACGCTGATTACAAAAGATTCCGAGCGTCGAGAACGAGCGAGCGAGACAGAGAGAGAAAAATAGAGGCAGAGCCGAGCGCACGATCGACGTACACTATGCACCACGTAAGCCACGAGCGGCGCGCACGAGGCACGAGAAATTCAGCCTCTCTCGACAGTTACGTGTCGGGCTGTATAGAAAGTTCCCATTCATGCTCGAACGATCATCGATCTGGGCCTTCCGTGTGAGAAAATCGAACGATACGTTAATACACACAGCGCGCGTCGAACATCCGAGAGAGGAAAAGCAACACCGAGCGGATGACCCACACGCAACCTTGAGAAATCTTCATACCCCATAACATATCCAGTATAGATATGTATATATATATATATATATATATATATTTATCTTGTATATATAAATATAGCTCACAACGGGCACGAGCCGCGCACGCGTGAGATGAGTAATCGACTGCGAGGCGCGCTTTGCCAGTGTATCACATTTTCCGGACGCCCGAGTGGTGATAAATAATTAACGACCGGATCGACAAGGCTGGTGGTATATAGATGATGGTTATGTCCAGCGTCCGGCTCATCGTTAATCGATTCCTGACCATGGTCGACTCTTGATCCTGGTTCCCACGTTACAAATCCCTGCTACCAGATTTATTATTATTATTATTATTTTTGTTATTGTTGTTGTTGTTGTTGTTGTTATTATTTTTATTTACATAGATGGTGTATAGGGAACATTCCGCGAGTGACTTGCGAAAAAATCGAATAATAAAACAATTTTCTTGGCTGTGGATATTATACAAAATAATCGAGAGGCTGCAGTCCGCACACGATTTGTAAGTGGAACGACGCCGCGGAGAAGTTCTCATAATCCAGAGGGTCGCCGAGCGTGCCCGCGATTTTCTAATCAGCGAGTCGCATTTTCTAATCAGCGCGCAGTCGCCCGCAATGCAGCAGCGCGGCTGCTGCTGTGTTGAGGCGAGCGCGCGGCACAGTCGTTGACCACCACCCTCGGTGCTTGGCAGTTTGCGCTGGATTGCCGGGAATGCGCGGTTGGAATGCTAACATTTTTTTTTTAGGAAAAGAAAAAGAAAATATAAACGGCTAATCATTTTGCCGTTTTCACACGCAGAGAAATTATTAATGACGATTATTGATTGCTGATATATGCAGTTATTTTTATAGCTACTTTTTATAGTCAGATTATTTTTTCTAACTGTAAAATAGTCGACGTTGATTTATAGTCATAATTTATTATTGGCTGTAATTAATATAAATTTGCTATTTTTAGCAGTAAATGCAAGAATTGAATTTAAAAAATATCATGAACACAAATTCTATAAAACAGCAAAAAAGTGCTAAATGAATAATAAGGAAAGCGTTCACACGAATGTAACGTTAATTAGTATGCCAAAAGTATTTTTAGATTTACGTTAATTAGTATGCCAAAAATATTTTTAGATTTACGTTAATTATTATGCCAAAAATATTTTTAGATCTACGTTAATTAGTATGCCAAAAATATTTTTAGATTTACGTTAATTAGTATGCCAAAAATATTTTGAGATTTACATTAATTAGTACGCCAAAAATATTTTTAGATTCACGTTAATTAGTATGCCAAAAATATTTTTAGATTCACGCTAATTAGTATGCCAAAAATATTTTTAGATTCACGTTAATTAGTATGCCAAAAATATTTTTAGATTTACGTTAATTAGTATGCCAAAAATATTTTTAGATTCACGTTAATTAGTATGCCAAAAATATCTTTAGATTTACGTTAATTAGTATACCAAAAATATTTTTAGATTCACGTTAATTAGTATGCCAAAAATATTTTTAGATTCACGCTAATTACTTTGCCAAAAATATTTTGAGATTCACGTTAATTAGTACGCCAAAACTATTTTTAGATTCACGTTAATTAGTATGCCAAAAATATTTTATTCGTTTCACTGCCCAAAAATGCCAATGAGTCGAATTTCTCGGGCGCTTAGGACAGCCAATCAGAACGGGCATTTGGGCCGCGGTATACTTAAATTAAAATTACAAGGTGCGCGCCGCGGGGCTAATCGGTAGTCCGGCGGCGACTGCAAGTGTACGCGGGGCATGTGCAGCCCAGCTGCACAGGAGGCGCGGGCTCTTTCGTCGGGTAGCCCAAGACGGTCATAGACGTAGCGGTATTTTTTTTTTCCTTCTTCTTCTGCTTCTTTACAAAGGTTCGGCACGTACGCTGACGTACACGGGGCGTTAATGATATTCGAGGGAGCCAGAACGAGAGAAAGAAGGACGCTCGGCGTGTGTTGTATACATATATATATATATATATATATATATGTGTGTTGAGAGCGCTAGGCGCTCTCGTCACTTGGGGGTCCTAAATTTTCGAGGCGTCATCGATCCGACGAAGGCGCCGAAGTAGCCGCTGAACAATGCGCCATGCACGTGGAATATGGGCGCAGTTTAACGGGAGTGACGCGGCCTCTCCGCGTGTATATCGCGGTGCTTGTAAACCGCGCCGTTCGACGAACACGTCGAAAGGCCGAGCGGGATACACCTGGTGGTGTTAGGCGCCCAGACCTTTCTCTCGGTCTCGGAGCGAAAAAATAGAAATTGGAGAGAGAGAGAGAGAGAGAGAGAAAAAGAGCGTGAAAGAAAAAAGAAAACCAAACGGTCCGCGGACCAGCCGAAGACTTCCTGTCATTATTCACTTTGCCCCTTGAACACACAGCGAGACCTGCGAGATGCGAGATGTATATTGGGCTCTTGATTGAATACCGGCGGTGAGCTTGGAGGAAATTATAGTAATTTTCATTGGGACGGCTGAGTAGCGAGATTTCCATTAATCAAACGAGGGCTCAATTTTTTGCGATTATTTGCGCGAGGTTTAAGGCGTTTATCACGAGCACAGAGATTTTTTAAATTATTTTATTATTTATTCAAATTGTAGTTATTCTTGGTCACATGGTGAGAATAAAATGTTTTTTACGTTTTTGTAACCATCGCTTTGAAAATATTTTGTCACGCCTGTATAGATTCGACTTCCGGTGGGTAAGAATAAAAATTGACACTCTGATATTTTCACCTTAAACGGTGTCGAACCTTTGGCCGTTCTTGGAAGAAAAAAGAAAAGAAAAAGAAAGGAGGAAAGAATTAGAGAGGTGTTTATCACGAGCACAGAAATTCTTGACATTATTTTATTATTTATTCAAATTGTACTTATTCTTGGTCACATGGTGAGAATAAAATGTCATTTACGTTTTTATAACTATCGCTTTGAAAATATTTTTTCACGCCTGTATAGATTCGACTTCTGGTGGGAAAGAATAAACATTGACACCCTAATATTGTTACCTTCAAGGCTGTCGAACCTTTGGTCGTTTTTGGGAGAAAAAAGAAAAGAAAAAGAAAGAAGGAAAGAATTAGAGAGAATTAAAAAAAAATAGTAAAATTAACGTTGAACTTAAGTTCACAGCGCAAACGAGCGCCTTGGGATCGGGAGCAAGCGAGAGCACACATAACGTGCCTGCAGGCACGTTTGCCCGATTACCGATTTCGTAAGACTCCAGATGTATATATATACACCGACACACAGTCGCGCACATACGCGCCAAGAGTTTCGAGCCCCGATCAGCCTGGATTGCCTGGAGGCTACACATAATACTCCCCGAGTCACATTGCATGTGTAGTGTACACTACACGCGTCGTGTACAGCGCGCGCACTGGCAGCAAGCAGCAGCAGCGGCAGCCACGCGAGAAAGTTGGCGAGGAGAAGATATTCCGCCGGGATTCTCGGGTCGCGCGATCGATAGGTCGCTGGATCCACCGTCGCGACCTCGCTTGACTCTTAAATTATGCTGAATCTGACTCTTGCCGCTTGAAAAAGCAAAAAAAAAAAAACATAAAATCTGTGATTGATAACACCGTGAAGAATGTTGTGACTTTCTCTCCTCTCCACGTGGTTTTCCGAAAACAAAATTCCTGGCACCTGAGATAGGATGGCAAAATATAATTACGTAATTAAAATATAATTACGGAAAATGAAAAAAAAATCAAAATCTTTGGATCCATCGTCGTGACCTCGCTTGCCTCTTAAATTATGCTGAATCTGACCCTTGCCGTTTGAAAAAGCAACAAAAAGAAAACAAACAAAAACTGTGAAGAATGTGACTTTCTCTCCACTCCACGTGCTTTTCGAAAAACAAAATTCCTGGCGCTTGCGACAAGATGGAAAAATATAATTACAGAAAACGAAAAAAAAAAAATCAAAATGTTTGCACAAAAAATCTTACCATTTGTTTGGCATTAATATGGAGGGAAAACTTAAAAAAAAAACTCACACAAAGGTTTAACATTCTGTGTGGTTGATTAATTATTGTGTTAATGCATTAATCGTCGCTCGCCGTAATTACACGACTCAGCCTCGGCGCTCCGAGCGCTGGTAGACTTGTCTCTCGGGACTTAATGACGCATCTATATAGCGCACGTGTACGCGAGCGCGCGAACACGATATGCTGATACGTGTCGTCCGACGATTATAATTGATATTCCCGGCCGTTTAAAACGCTCGCTAGCATGGAAAATTGTTGTGATAATTGATTTTTAATAGGCTGTCGGAGCGTGCGGCTCTTGCCGGTCTCCCGGTCTAACGGTGCATTATTTTTCTTCTATTTTTATCGAGCGGTGCCCAGGCCGACTGGATCGGGTGAAGGATAACAATGTCCGAGGAAAAAAAAGCACAGTTATTCGCATTTTTTTCACTTATTTATTTATCAATCTGTGGAGCCCTCGATAAGCCCTTAACGAAAATAATTACAATAACGGCCTGCACGAAAAAAAACTGCCTCCACTATTCTCTCCAGCGACTGCCTATCACTGTAAGCAGTGGTCAATCACTGCACCATTCGTTCCAGATGTAGATCCGCAGCAGAGTCAGCGTGTGAGTAGGCCATCGTAATAGCAACGCGGATGCGAGGTAGACGGGAGCTCTCAGTCCGCTAGATTATATATAAATATACATACAACACAGGCTCGGCTGTATTGTGCTTACGTATTAGTCTCGTAATATACGTGCAGGGACTGACATTAGTGTACGGCGTAACTTACGGTGCGCCGTCGGATAAATAGCACGTTTAAGAGGCAGTGATACTTCGCTCGGAACTTCTTCGTCCAATGCTAAACACCTATAGGGCTGTCTCTCTCGCACCTAGCGCTGTCTCTCTCGCACCTTTTTGTTTCTCGAGTCTCCTGACCAAACGGCTTGATCTATCGAGGAGCCCAAAGATCAGCCCAATTCTGCAATACTTCCGTACGTTCTATCAAAATCTGAGCTCTATCTGTCGAATAGTTTAGGAGAAAAGAGCTTTCAAAAGTTCGAGGTGGACTGGGGGAAGTGCCACTGCCACTTAAGGGAATGTGAAACATGTACCACGTGACACGTAAGTGCGAGAGAGATAGCTGCAATTTTAGAAACAACGCCATTCGATTGTTTTTTCGAAAATCAAAATTCTGACTAATTCATTCCCTCGGTGCACATTACTGGCGTCTGTATTTCAATTTTCACGTCGATCCGTTCATAATTCGCGTCAGAATCTACTCCCGAAATTTTGAGGTGCGCGACCGAGTGTTTCACATGCCCTGTCACCTCTGTCGCCCGACGATTCGGCACAAAGAAACTGCCAATCGCTGGGGCGGCCAGCGACTGTCGTGTCTCGAGTACACAGCGTACGTGTGTTGTGTAGCGGTGACTGGTAACCTATGCATTATGAAAAGGAAGAAAGCCGGTCAAATTCTCGTCTAAGGAAGATGGCACTGGTGTATATCAAACGCGAGGCGCACCGGTGGAGTGGGAGACGGAGTCTCGTGCGAGATTTTTTTAACGACCACCATCACGTCTCGTCCTCCTCTCTCTCTCACTCTCTCTCGCGTGGCCTGGCGTGACGTCCCATATTTCCCCACACGACGAGCGCGTGTTACCTGCGAGCCACAAAGTTTCACTTAATATATACACCATCGTGTTTTATACATATATGTATACAAACATAGCTGGGAAAATTAATGTATATATAAATCGTATTTATTTTTATTTCGTAACACGTGAATCCGAGATATTGGTAAAGGCACGCGAGAAACATCGAAGGCATTAAAAATTGGTTAGTCGCGAGCGAGGGAGAGATTGTTATCGAGGTTATGTGACGAGGGGACGACCGTGCGATGGAAGCGGTTGGGCGTTGTGATTTTGAAGCCTCGTTTATTCTGTCCGATATTCACCGCTCGTCCCGAATCGACTTCCAGCTGGATTCACGGTCAGGTTATTGAGGCATCCTGAATTATTTGGGTAACCGTGACACAACATTCGGGTTACACGGGTTTACATGTGTGATGACGTGGGTATCATTTTCGTTCGCCCGAACGGCGACTGAGTGTTGAATCGTTTCTAAACGAAGGATTCAACGAATCGACGAGCCGGGCCACGATTACTCAGCGAAAATTTCTGTCCATCTCGTCTCTGTGGAATAAATTAGGTGTAATTATCAACGCTTCGAGCGTCACGAGATCACAACAAAACAAACTTATGTCTTCACTGGAAAAACGATCCTTCTCCCCCTTCTCGGTTAGCCGACAAAGCATACCCGAAACCGACAAACGTCCGAACGCAAAAATAAATAAGAATCCACTGCAAATTCAATCTTTATTTTGCACACAGATTACCGTCAATAAATTTTCGAACTGTGGAATAAATTACGTATAATTATGTCTCCCTCTTCTCGGTTAGCCGACAAAACATATCCGAAACCGACAAACGTCTGAACGCAAAAATAAATAAGAATCCACTGCAAATTCAATCTTTATTTTGCACATAGATTACCGTCAATAAATTTCCGAACGGTGGAATAAATTAGGTGTAATTATCAACGCTGTGAGCGTCACGAGATCACAACAAAGCAAACCGATGTCTTCACTGGAAAAACGATCCTTCTCCCCCTTCTCAAACGTCTGAACGCAAAAATAAATAAGAATCCACTGCAAATTCAATCTTTATTTTGCACACAGATTGCCGTAAATAAATTTTCGAACTGTGGAATAAATTAGGTGTAATTATCAACGCTGCGAGCGTCACGAGATCACAACAAAACAAACCGATGTCTTCACTGGAAAAACAATCCTTCTCCCCCTCCTCGGTTAGCCGACAAAGCGTATCCGAAACCGACAAACGTCTAAACGCAAAAATAAATGACAATCCACTGCAAATTCAATCTTTACTTTGCACGCAGATAACCGTCATTAAATTTTACCGAACAGAGTCACCGGGAAGCAATTTGCCGCAACCCCGCGACGAAATAAACGGGACGACGGGGTCGCGGGAGTCAACAGTATCAACACTCGGCGAAGCCCGGCAGCGACGAATCGCTCGTGCAATAACTCGCCGCTCGGCCGTTATACAACCCGATTATCAAAGCGCTCGGCCGGGCGAATTCTTTTTCTATCGCCCTCGAGTGAAGTGAAAGGTGCCGGTCCCCGAGTCCCATTCACCTGCGCCGAAATTAACAAAACTGGTCGCCGACGAGCCGCGCGTTCGGCGGATTCGAAAAACCGCCGCCCGTTGGCCGCCTCATTGCTCCCGCGGAATGGCGAAATGAGAACCTCTGAGGCGCCGCGAGCGCTGGTTACGTTATACACCGCGCCGCGGCCCAGCCGTAATTTCGTGCTCGCTCTCGCGACTCCTGCATCGCCTGCAACGCACACAAACACACGTCCCGCCGAGTCTCAGCCACCGGGTAGAGCTACAAGCTGAGTACAGCTGCACCGACAACTCGGCGGACTAGTCCGGAGTCTCTCGCACTCAGCCAACAACCGCACAACACTCGCCGCGAGTGATGCGAGATCGTGATTCGATTCTTTGAGAATCGTTTATTTTTTTTCTCGAATAATCACGATTATTAATCGATTCCTCGATTATTTCCGAATCGATTATTTACACTTGGCAATCGGTGATTTTTTTTATTATCTAGTGCGTGAATTAGTCGCTTTTCTCAGTTTTTGTCGAAAAATAAATAAAAAATCGCATTTTTCATTACAGATTTCTCTCCGTGTAATTGATCTGTAATTTTCTTTTTCGACAATTAAAATTCTGACTAATTCACGGACGAAATTCACATTACTGGCGTCGATATTTCAATTTTCGCTTCGATCCCTTCATAATTCGCGAAAAACGGCACTTCCGAAGTTTTGAGGTGCAAAGTCGGTGTTTCACATTCCCTTAAGAATCGTGGGTGTCCTTGCGTGCAACGTGCCGTGGTAAATCGTGTACGAGAAAATTATTCGCCGGTTTTGGACGTTGGGCGAACTTGGGCATTAAGTTGTACTTTGTTGACTTCTTTTCCCTGAATCCTTAGTTTTATTACATTTTTTATGCTCCAGATAAATAATCGATTCTTTAACGATTTTTTTAGTTGGACTCTTTTTCCTTCGATTTATCGACATTAAAAATTGACTCTTCCAAAAATAATCGATTTTATTCGACCGATCTTCCCATCACTAACACTCGTACTACGTTTTGTACCCGAGACTCCGCGCGCCTTCGCTCTGAGGTTCGCGAGGTGCTCGCCAGAGGTCGCGTCGACGCCTGCAGCGGCGGCAGGAGTAGCAGCGGCAGGAGGCAACGCTCAGGCCTTCGCATTTTATTAGAAGTGAAAGTCGGCGTTTTAGGTGGCTACCTATAAAATATGCCGCGCGCTATGCGCGATTGCGAGGCTGCTGCCGCCGCCGCCGCCGTCGAGCCGGGGCGCCGCGCTATATAGCTATTAAAACACCATTAAACGTCCACACGGGACGCCACGGCGGAGATACCAACGCGTGAAACAGAATTGATTCTTATCGAAGAGAGCCCAATAATACATGTCACTTTTTTTTTCGTGCCCGCGTTTTTACCGACCGCTCGATTGTCCTCCCGAAGCGTGTTTACGGTTATTGTTGTCCGTTGTGTTATTATCGTCGCGCGGGGCGGAGAACAAATAGCCGGGACAGTGATACTAATATATATTTCGTTGGATAACAATCGCGGTATAACGCCGGAGTGAATGTCTCGTTTCGAAGATTGAGCCCCGCGCACGAGGGGAGTTCATGAGTTATTTTATGATCCACGGCTATGCGAAGCCGGGTTTCTGCCGTTTGTTCGGCGCTGCTGTCTTCTTCTCTCTCTCTCTCTTTTTCTTTCCACCTCTTCGCGCTCGCTCGCTCTGTAATACCGAGACCGAGAGTGTCTGTGGGTATTACAGTGCAACTGAAGAGAGCACAGCGAGGTTATGTACTTTCGAGAGTCGATTCCAGTTTCCCGTCAAGGGCAACGAGAGGGAATTCGTTTTGCGGAGTCTCCTCGGGCGAATGTGCCGAAGCCGACGCGCCTACCGGCGCTCACGCATCGCGTATACAGGTATACAGAGGCGCATATTTGTGTATTATATACAGGCGGAGACGACGCCTTTTCGATACCTCGTGCGTATACCGAACCGACCATCGTTACCCTTGCGCACTTCTGACGCCTGACCTCGATCTTTAAACGCTGAAATTGAGCCTCCCGAGCAACCATATTGCGCGTATAACCAGAACGGCGCGCGCTGTATACATAAATATGCACATTGCTGCCGGTGCGGACGATATGGGCGGGTAAGTCGGGCGCGGATTTTACTGTGGCCGCGAAGAGACTTCGCCGTGCGTCGTGAGAAAATTGTCGGTTTTAGGAGAAAATTTGAATTTACGCGGGGGTTAAACATCGAGAAATAACGCTTTACGGCGCAAACTCGCAAACCCGTAATGCCGCGGCTCTTAGCCGTAATATTTTCCTGTCAGTTTGCGAAAGGGAAATAATTATGTAACGTAAATAGATATTTTTAAACGGTGGAATTTCACGGTTAATAATTTGTGGTATACGGCCCGTATATAGAGGAATAAAATAAAATAAAAATGTATCGAACAAGCAGAATTTTTTTGAAATTCCTCAATGGCTTTGGGAAAAATAGTCGGGTATATAGGAATAAAATAAAATAAAAATGTATCAAACAAGCGGAATTTTTTTGAAATTCCTCAATGGCTTTGGGAAAAATAGTCGGGTCTCTACTGTACGAGCGGATCGCGTGGTCGTCGTACGTGCCATAAAGTGACATCCGGTTTACCGACGAGATTGGGATAGTCGGCGCGGCGTCACCGCGCTGCAGCTACGAGCGGTAAATTCGCGGGCCTCGAGATTTTACCGTCGCGATAAATTTGCATCGTCGCGTCAAAACAGTCGTCAGGATATAATCAAATTTTGCAGATGCGAATAATCGCGGGATAACAATTTTCAGCGGAAACTCGCGAAATTGCAATATTCAACCGCATCAATATATATATATATTAAATTTAAAAATGCCACAAATTAAATAATTTAAAGATGTTTATCGAGTATAAATAAATAAACTGAATAATCCTCTTTAATCCTTTAGGAAAGTAATCGGGATTCCACTGTAGCGGCAGATACGTGGCTATCGTACGTGGCATAAGGTGACATCCGGTTCAGCGATGAGATTGGGATAGCCGGTTGGTAGCCGCCGCCGTGTTACCGACTACCAGGCGGCGCGGCAGTCGTGAACCCCGACGACGAAGCATGCAGATGGAACCAGCGTCTCGATTAACCTTCCCGGAAGCGAAGAAGTTAATTCGGGTTCTCAGGGCTTTCCACGAGTCTCTCGCGAGCGCAGCTTCTATACACCGAGTCGTAGGAGGCAGCGAGAGATCCTCCCGGCAGTACCGATGAAGCGAGACGAAGTTGCTCAACCGCCACACGCAGTCGCAGCAGCCTCCTCGATTATCGCTTTTTCGCTCCGCGAGCCTCCGGTCTAACCTGCGCGCGCGCGTCTCGCAGCCTCGTCGTAATTTCGTAAGCGAGAGAGGTGACCAAAAAACGTCGACAAGGTCGAGCTGCGCATTACAGGCTGCTGCTGCTGCTGCTACATGAAAGCTCTTAGATACGATTATGGCACCCGGTGCGCGCTTTATGGACCGTTAAAAAAGTCGTCTGGACCGTGGCCGATGCGCCGCCTGCGTCTCGTGACTTTGGACAATGACGCCGGGTTCAGCTGTGAACTATTTTAAACTATTTTAGAAACTATCCTTTCTTGAGGTTTCCTTAACGTTTGTAGGTTTAAGAATGTAGGAGCGCGAAGTATTCAATTCGCATAAATTCGAGAAAAGTGCGAGAGAATTGCAAACACTTCTCGATGATCTGAAAATCTGAAAAAATTCATGCACACTAAAGGTACTGAAACATTAATTTTGTATAATAATAACTCCAAAATGTTATTAACAAATTGATAAACAAGAAATTGTTTAACGAATATTTCGGTGACCCAAGTTTTTTTTGCGTGAAAATGATTCCTTTATTTTTCTGTATACGTATGAATTTTTTCAGATTTTTATCTAATCTTTGAAATATGTAAATATCTTCCATACAAAAAAACACAAATTTCAAAGATTAGATAAAAATCTGAAAAATGTATACGTATGCAGAAATATAAAGAAATCATTTTCATGCAAAAAAATTGGGTCAACGAAATATTTGTTAAACAATTTTTTTAAATCAATTTGTTATTACCATCTTGGAATTATTATTATGCAAAACTAATGTTTTCAGTATCTTTAGTACGCACGCATTTTTTCAGATTTTCAGACCATCGAGAAGTGTTTGCAATTCTCTCGCACTTTTCTCGAATTTATGCGAATTGAATACTTCGCTCTCCCACATCCTTAATCATTTTTAAACGGGCTGAACACGATTAATCTCCGACCCAATTAGCCCCGGTCTTTACTATTTGCAACAAAAAAAAAATCATATTTCGTAATTTACATTGACGACTTATTCTCACGATTTATAACTGCCTAGTTAATGTGACTCATCGTTTTGTAACGACGTCGACCACCCATCGTTTTCTTGTCCTGTTTGGTCACAGTACAAAGGCTGCGAAATAAAATGTAAAAAAAATTGCTTTATATTCGCGAGCGACGTTTTAATTGCGTAGAGTCGAAATATACATCAGGACTTGTTAAAAATCTCGAGGGGGAATTTGCGCGCGCCAAGCACCAAAAAAGAAAAGAGTCGCGCTCGCTCGTGTGTGTTCAGCTCGCTCGGCAGCCTCTACGAGCACTCGGTTATTAGTCGCGGGTTGACGGACTGCGGGAGAGAGAGAGCATTGCGAAACTATTGGATAACGCATTTTTCCGTGCTCACCGAGTGTCTCGGAACCGGCGGTTTCGGTGGCCTTTGCACCACTTCTGGTATATAAAACCGGGCTCAATGGAAACTGGATTAACCGGGCAATTTTACGTTTGTTTTCATTTTGTTTTCGTCCAAAACGCGTTAAACCTCTAATCAAACGCTGCCATTCACTCTATAATGACATGCAAACGTGCTGCCTACCACCTGCCACTATTCAATTACCAAAGGTGACGGGCGACACATATTCCTTAGAAAGTTTGAACGCTGATTATAAATTCTGTAAAAATACTGGCCCAGCTAGAGGAAACTGAAGTAGACTAAAAATAAAATCAATCAAAACAAACCAGAAAATAAATAAACTTAAAAAATGTTTAAAAACAGAATCTTGTCAAACATTTTATTAGCTAACAAACTAGCAGAACAACCGCTAATAACTATCGGTATTAAAATTCATTCAATTCACAATTTCTCCCATTAAATTGAAATATATCATACTACTAAAATATTCGAAAAAAATACAAAATAAAAAATACAAACCGGTAGTACAAATGCTCGCATCTTGAGTCACTCCTTGTATTATAAATTCTAGAAAAATGTTGGACCTGCCAAAGGAAACTAAAGTACACTCAAAATAAAATCAAATAAAACAAACTAGAAAATAAATGAACTTAAAAAAATGTATAAAATCAAATAGAAACATTCAGACATTTGTCAAACATTTTATTGGCCAACAAACCAGCAGGACAACCGCTAATAACTATCGACATTAAAATTCAATCCACATTTTCTCCCATTTAATTGAAATATATCACACTACTAAAATATTCTAAAAAAAACTACAAAATAAAAAATACAAACCGGTAGTACAAATGCTCGCATCTTGAGTCACTCCTTGTATCCGAAGAAATAAAGAAGCGAGCCGTTAAGTCCTCGCGGCGCAAGAAGTCGAGACTTGGAGGAGGAAAAAAAAAGCCCCCGCTATTATATTGTCGGCTGTTAAAGCTCCGGGGTCCGAGCCGTTGCGCAACAAAACGTTCTATGCACGCGGCGAGAGAGCAACGAGCGACTATTCAACTGACCGTTACTATGCAAATACGATAGGCACACGGCGATATACAGACAGACAGGGGAGAAAGAGAGTCAGAGAGAGAGAGAAAGATAGAGAAAGAGCGAGCGAGGGGGAGAATTTGAACCCGTGAGCGATCGCCGAACGTCTGATCCGTGGTCGATTGTCTGCCGGCCGAAAGTTGCACGGATGCTGATTTATACGATTGCTGAATAATTTAATTGTTTTCGTGTACCCTGTCAACGCTATCGGGCCGAAATCGCGCTGTCGGGTATTATGGTGTACTGGACGAGGCTTGTAAATCCCGCAGGAGCAACAAGACGCCGGTACAACGCGGCGATGGTGGTGGTAGTGGTAGCGGCGGCTCAACTATGTAGCGGGCGGTATAAGCGAAGCTCGTCTAGCGTGACTAAATAATACGACGGTGGCTCATTCGCTGGAGCCTCCGCGCTGTCTCTCCGGCAATCAGCCACCGATCGTTCGCGTCTTCGGGTGCGGGCAACACATTTCACGTGCGCCGTATCCTTTTGCCCGGGCGATTTGCACGACCTGGAGACAAACGTACCAGTTACTGACCCCCCTGAACTCAATTATCCGCTGGGCTTTGAGTAACGAGCCTCAAACGTTTAATGACGACGACTATGAGGCTGCAATCAGGCTGAAGAGTTCGTCTTCGGGGTTTCGTACGACTGGGGCTTTGTAAATCGTCGGGAGAAAATCCTCAACGACCACCGTAAAATGTATCTATTGAAACACGCAGAGTCAACAGAGTCAAAATGATTCCTTTATTTTTCTGTATACGTATGAATTTTTTCAGATTTTTATCCAATCTTTGAAATATGTAAATATTTTCCATACAAAAAAACGCAAATTTCAAAGATTAGATACAAATCTGAAAAAATGTATATGTATACAGAAAAAGATAGAAATCATTTTCATGCAGAAAAAAAATTGGGTCAACTAAATATTTGTTAAACAATTTTTTTTTATCAATTTGTTATTAACATCTTGGAATTATTATTATGCAAAATTAATCTTTTCAGTATCTTTAGTGCAAATCAAACGTACCAGTTACTGACCCCCCTGAACTCAATTATCCGGTGGGCTTTGAGTAACGAGCCTCAAACGTTTAATGACGACGACTATGAGGCTGCAATCAGGCTGAAGAGTTCGTCTTCGGGGTTTCGTACGACTGGGGCTTTGTGAATCGTCGGGGAAAAATCCCCAACGACCACCGTAAAATGTATCTATTGAAACACGCAGAGTCAACAGAGTCGAGTTTAATTACCATAAAAGTGGCGTCTGAGCGAGAAAATGACGGTGATTTTGACGTTCACCTTGTTTATCGCTGGTGTATTTAAATATTTATGGCTGTGTTACTCGCGGTTTTATCGGGTAGAACGAATATTAGTTAATGAAGCGTCTGATGAGTCAGCTTTGAGTTTGTGGCGGGAGTGGATTTTTTAATTCTGGCTTCGCGATTTTTTTCAAAGGCTGAAACTTACGGCCGTAAAATGTACTTATTGAAACGTGTGGAGTCAACGAGTCATGTTTAATTATCGTAAAATTGACGTTTCGCAAAGTGAAAGAGTTTCACATTAGCCATGCGAAAAATATTAACTAAATTAACTTAACTATTAACTAAAACTATTAACTAAATTAACGAAATATTAACTTAAATATTAACTTCTGAGTTTGCTTGTTTATTATATTTATTATTATATTTATTAGCTGTGTTATTGGCCATTTATTGGGAGGAACAAATGTTATAGTTGATAAAGTGTTGAATAAGTTGGCTGTTAATTTTGCGGTAGACGCGTCGATATTACAATATTTGCTCTCCACGTGTATCAACGCTGAGTCAGTAACTGGTACCGCAGTAGATTCGGTCGCCACACGCAGACGATATAGTCAGGTTTAATTATCGTAAAATTGACGGTTCACAAAGTGAAAGAGTTTCACATTAGCCATGCAAAAAATATTAACTTCTGAGTTTACTTGTTTATTATATTTATTATTATATTTATTAGCTGTGTTATTGGCCATTTATTGGGGGGGACAAATGTTATAGTTGATAAAGTGTCGAATAAGTTGGCTGTTAATTTTGCGGTAGACGCGTCGATATTACAATATTTGCTCTCCACGTGTATCAACGCTGAGTCAGTAACTGGTACCGCAGTAGATTCGGTCGCCACACGCAGACGATATAGTCAGGTTTAATTATCGTAAAATTGACGGTTCACAAAGTGAAACAGTTTCACATTAGCCATGCAAAAAATATTAACTTCTGAGTTTACTTGTTTATTATATTTATTATTATATTTATTAGCTGCGTTATTGGCAATTTATTGGGGGGACAAATGTTAGTTGATAAAGTGTCGAATAAGTTGGCTGTTAATTTTGCGGTAGACGCGTCGATATTACAATATTTGCTCTCCACGTGTATCAACGCTGAGTCAGTAACTGGTACCGCAGTAGATTCAGTCGCCACACTCAGACGATATAGTCAGGTTTAATTATCGTAAAATTGACGGTTCACAAAGTGAAAGAGTTTCACATTAGCCATGAGAAAAATATTAACTTCTGAGTTTACTTATTTATTATATTTATTATTATATTTATTAGCTGTGTTATTGGCCATTTATTGGGGGGGACAAATGTTATAGTTGATAAAGTGTTGAATAAGTTGGCTGTTAATTTTGCGGTAGACGCGTCGATATTACAATATTTGCTCTCCACGTGTATCAACGCTGAGTCAGTAACTGGTACCGCAGAAGATTCGGTCGCCACACGCAGACGATATAGTCAGGTTTAATTATCGTAAAATTGACGGTTCACAAAGTGAAAGAGTTTCACATTAGCCATGTGAAAAATATTAACTTCTGAGTTTACTTGTTTATTATATTTATTATTATATTTATTAGCTGCGTTATTGGCAATTTATTGGGGGGACAAATGTTAGTTGATAAAGTGTCGAATAAGTTGGCTCTTAATTTTGCGGCAGGCGCGTCGATATTTCAATATTTGCTCTCCACGTGTATCAACGGTGAGTCAGTAACTGGTACCGCAGTAGATTCAGTCGCCACACTCAGACGATATACGAGCTCACTTTCCGCCGCGATATGCGGGGCAGCATTAGCGTCGATCTTAATACCGATTCACTGCCCGACCGCAATTCCTTCGAAGCTTTTACTGCTCCTGATCACGGTGCGCACCGCGGAGTTGCCATCCACGCGCCGTATACCAGAATTTCCGAGTCGGCGAGCATGACCGATAATTCCACGTCCCCCTCGTAATTCCGCCCGCCACTTAAGTGCGCTCAAAAAGCTGCCATTAGGCAATTAGGCGGAGACTCGAGCGAATAATCGACTGACGAAAAAGCAAATCGCCGCGTGTCGAGCGTTTAATGGCAAATCAGCCGGCTACGAGGAATAAATAATAACGAAGACATTTCTGTATCTGCATTCGGTGAAACGGTCGCACCTGCCGGTAACTAAATATTTATTTCCGCGCACTTTTCTAATTATCCGCCTCTGTAACTATTTTTTGCCGCACTCGGTTATTTAATTGTTTTACTGATTACACGGTTAGGCAACACCCTTAATGCTTGGGTCGTACGACTACATTTCGAGCAGTCAACGAACGTATGATAATCGGTTGTCGAACAAGTAATTTCGGGACGTCCCAATAAAAAATATGGCCTCGTAAATAATAATTTTTATAATTTTTTCTTTTTTATGGGAAGAAACATACGATTTAGTTCTATGTGGATGTAGTAAAAAAAAAGTAAATTCCTTCTCTCGAATTAGCCGTTTCATTGTGAAAGCTTTTTTTTTTATTAATACACGTAATAACGAGGCTTCCGGTGATCAGGAAAATAATTGTTAATTTCATCCGCGCCAGTTTCGACGCAGCGCGGCGAACATTGTAATTATATTTACAAGCCTGTTTTTTTTCTACCACAATTTCATTCGCGTTCACGAGTCACCGAGCACGGTGTAATTAATCACGAAGCTGCTAAAACTCAATCTCGTTACCCAACCAGTGGCCACCGTATCCGCTGCAGCAGCCCGAACGTCACGACGCCTCGATATCTTCGCATTGGCAGGGCGAAAAAATAAACCGTGTCGACGCTTCCGTTGCCCTTGAACTTTTTTTACGGCCCCTCTAAGCAAACAACACTTTTACGCTCCATGGGCAAACCGCGTTCTTTATGGTTTCCTGTATCCCCGGCGAAGTCATCTGTCTGCGTATTTGCCGAAATTACCGGTTTTCGATAACACTCGTGACGACCTTCGAAACAAAATATCTTCATTAATTAGACGTTACAAGCGTGAAGACAAAATTATAATTGATCTATGAATCGGCCTTGGCATTTGGATCTGTACTAATTAAATTCAAAGTCAGCTATCTATCAAGAGTGTAAATACATTTTGATTTTGTACACGAAGAAAAAGCAAAATCAAAAATGATGTTGAAGTTTGCATCGTTGGAATGCAACGAAATTCAGAAAAAAATGTAACTTTATTAACCCAAATGATGAAATTAGGTATAAAAAGTCAACATATCAATTAGTTCCTATGATGATTCTTTATAGCTAATATCATCACTTGGGTTAATTAGAATTATTTTATTTTCTGATTTTCCTTGCATTCCAACGATGCAAATTTCATTATGATAATCAAAAATAAAAATGAAATTCAGAAAAAAAATTAATTCTAATTAACCCAAATGATGAAATTAGGTATAAAAAGTCAACATATCAATTAGTTCCTATGATGATTCTTTATAGCTAATATCATCACTTGGGTTAATTAGAATTATTTTATTTTCTGATTTTCGTTGCATTCCAACGATGCAAACTTCAACACGATAATCAAAAATAAAAATGCGAATACATTTTTTTTAAATGCCAAGAATGCAAATATAATTGAGGCCTATTACACCTCACATAAATTACCCGCATGAATCGCCCCGAAAATAAAGTCGTTAAAACTATCCGTACGAGCTGTCAAAAAAATATTTACATGCTCCCTAACAAGTTTCCTTTTACGATGATTTACAGATTTAAGATTGGCCGAGGATAAACGGAGCCGGCGGTGCGATGGTGTCGAGGCGAAAAATCCTATCCCGCTCGCGGGACAACCTCGCCGAGGCGCAGTACGAGGAGCAGGAGGAGGAGGACGTCTGGTATAATTTGGACAAATTGTACAAGGTGAGTCTTCAACGAGCATAATTAAACCTCCGGCCTCCACCGAACAGTCCCAAATAACAGGGTGTGGCGTAGCTTATGTTAACGCAGCGAGGCATGTACAATTTTTTTTTTATTTTTTTTTATTTTTTTCAATTTTCTTTTTGCCTCGCGAAACACAAAAGCTCCCGAGGAACCCAAACAGCCGCTAAGTTGCCCCGGCAAAGTGTCCATAATTGGAGCGCGGTCGGTGAAGAGAAAAAAAAATGCCCTTCGAGTCAGTAGATACGCTCGTTCGTAGTCAGACAACATTTTCCCCTAGAGCGAAAAACGCGCGCCGGACGTATTTCTTCACCTGCTTCTCGCGCGTCGATGCCTCGCTAATAACTTTATTACGCTGTCTATCCAGGATCACATACAGGAGGTCCTCGACAAATGGAACCAGATCGACGATGAGATCTGGGCTAAAGTAATAGTCTTCGAGCGCAACAGACGCGTCGCCAAGGCGTACGCGAGAGCTCCCGTTCTCACGGTAAACGGTTCCAACGACGGCTTCGACGGATTTAGGTAAGTCTATATTGCGCAGAGAGAGAGAGAGAGAGAGAGAGAGAGAGAGAGAAGTCTTTCGTCCCCGCGATAGTGAGCGGGGACGAAAAGAATATCGCGGGTCTGTAACCACTGCTACCATCGCTAATGAAGACATCGCGGGGTCTTCATATAGACATGTAATTGTGAAAGAGCCGATCCGCGAGATCGATAGTGCCGCGTAACGACGATTCGCCAGTCACTGTGGCACTCTAAGTGCATAATGCAACTTAGCAAAGTGGCGGAGCGCAAATCAATTTGTCATTGGTAGTTGAGGCTATTTTGCTGGTTGATTCTGGTGGACAATAGTTATTAACTCCCGATTGTCTCGCGAGTAAAAATATCATTGAGAGAAGTAATATTGATTTTTTTTTAACAATTTACTTTTTTTTATTCTTCTTTTTTTGATGCGTGTTTTAGAATGTACTAGCAGGTTTTAGTGGCTCGTGCGCTCGCTATATGCTTGAATCAAAATTAGATCGTTAAGGAAATTAACGTGAAGTTAACTTTAAGAAATCGAGAAAAAAATATATATATTCCGAATTCGTAAAGTTTGAATTTAGTTTGATATTTTCAGTTTGATATTTTCAAATAAAAATTTCCGACTTTTTGACGTTTTTGGCGATTTTCGGTCCGGAGCCAGATCTATGATTTTTGACAGAAAAAAAATCGCCAAAAAATATTTTTTTCAAAATCAATTAAAAAAGGTTAGTAACCAGTGTTTTTAGGGGTAGAATATACGACTTGAGAATAATGGTATAGGTTACAAGTCGATATTTTTAAAAGAATATTTCTGAGGTCGATTTTGGCGAAAAGTTTTGCAGGCACGCGCGCCAGCGCGTGTGATTACCCTACTCTTTATATAAATAATGGTAACGATTGACATGAACAATTTTTAATAAAATAGACTTTTGTTTAAAAAAAAATGGATTTTAATAATTTTTTCCAGACTGTAAAATGAAAGATCTTTGGCGCCTCTCGCGTTACGAAACGCAGCTCTGAAAACTAATTCACGCGGAAGTTTTTCTTTCCCGCCGAGCGATAAATGAAGTGGAGAGCGAAAAAAAAAAAAAAGAAAAAAAAATCGTTCGCGTTTTAACGGCTTTACGGGCGTCTTACGCAGCGAGTCCCGATATGGCGTTGCTTTGCGCGGCACCGCAAACCCGACCGTTCGCAACGGAGCGAGATTTCTCTCCCGACGGGCTCGCGCAATTATTAGGACGGTTTCCGGGCATCGGGGGAAAATTAAAGCGATCGCCGTGAGGCCCGCAGCTGCCGTGGGCCTCGCGAGAGCGAAGTAACGAATAGCCAAAGCGGCCGCAGCATGCGCACTCGTCACGCGAAACACGCAACACGGCGGTTCGACGCTGGCCCCCAGGGGTCTAATAATGATTTCATTAATAATTGCTCTTTCAATTCTTCGAAGCTACCCGCGAACCTCCATCGCGGTTTGCAATTTCTTCCCGGGATTTTATCACGCTCGTTCTATCGCTCGTTACGTCGCTATCTGCTCGCGTGATTTCTCACACCGGCAATTTTAACATTCACGCTCGCAAATTGGATATTACAGGATAGGCCTGTGCGGCTTCGACAATCCGATGCGTGATCCGAAAACCGAGGAGGCCAAGAGACACATCAATCAGGGAGTCAAGATTAAGATGGACGATCAGGGAAATATACTGATCAAGAGGTTGTGCAAGAGCAACGTTTACATTAAGACCCAAACGAATCAGGAGGACAACGCTATAGGCGCGGAGATCCTGCGGAACTCGCAGGGGGCCCTCGAACTCGAGAAACCAGGCAAAGTGAGTCATATTTTTCAATCATAAAAAGTTTTGTTAACAAAAATGATCACAATTTTTTTAAATTGTATATTAAAATACAAATTGTATTTTAAAATTGTATATTAATTGTATATTAAAAATTTTAAATAGTTTTTTTATCCGATTTAAAAAATTAATAATAATCAATTTTTATTAATTTTTTTAGTCGGATATTAAAAAACTATTTTACTATTTTACTAGTTTTTACTAAAAAAACTATTTTATTTTTTAAACTATATTTAATAGTTTTTTAAAACCCAATTCAAAAAATTAACAATAATCAATTATTATTCATTTTCTTAATCGGATTTTAAAAAACTATTTTACGCTCACGTCAGTCCTCGAGATGGCAACTATAACGAATTTTAATTAACTGAAGCAATTGTAAACCCTGTTATCGAGACTTTTAATATGAAGTAAGGAACAAGACTCTTTTTTTACGATCCGTTACGTAGAAGAAAAACGAACCCGCTCGGTCACCGGGCCGTAAAAGGCCAACTTCGTTGCATCTTCACGAAGGAATTTAGCCCACGAATCCCGAGATTAATTGCAAAGTTTAATGAGGGTCTTGTGTTTTTGTTCCGCCGCAGCTGTTCGACATGAACAAGTACCAGACGAATCTGTCGAGAGAAACGCGGCGAGCCTATCCGGACAGGCGGAGACTGGAGAGTCAGTGCCTGAGCGCAATCGTGTTCGTCCGCACCGAGGCTGACCTCCTGCAATGTCCAGTCTGGGTTCTAATCGTAAATGTCGTTGGCCTCGACATGCTGAAGTCGAAGCTACCACCGGTTCTCGCCCTACAGAGGCCCGTCGACATAAAGAATCGCCCGAGAATTCCGATCCCCGACGAGGACCCGTACAGCGTGGCCGGTGTGGCCTCCTCGTCCGGTCCCAACGAGGGATTGAACACTGGACGAGACGCTCGCGAGCAGATTTATATGCAATCCGGCACTTACCAGCCGCGACGAGCCGAAAGACCGCCCAAGCTACCGCCACGGGAAAACATCTACGGCCACGACATCTCTCATATTCCTAAGGTGTGAATTTATCTCGATTAAACATTAATTATTATTAATGAACATTTTTTAGTAATAATGCATGATTAAATAAAATAATAATAATAATGCATATGATGCAAATAATAATGCATGTTTAAATAAAATAATAAAAATACATATAATGCAAATGATAATGCATGCTTAAATAAAATAATAATAATGCATATAATGCAAATAATAATGCATGCTTAAATAAAATAATAATAATGCATATAATGCAAATAATAATGCATGCTTAAATAAAATAATAAAACTGCATATAATGCATATAATAATAATGCATGTAGAATTTTTCCCCGCAATCTTGTAAGATTTTGATTTATTTCTCGTTCTTCTTTTCGTATTTAGCCCGATTACGACGACATCGAGGACGAATACGGGACCACTCATAGAGCACCAGTAATAGTCAACGACGATAAAAAGAGTAAAAAGAATGATAGTAAAAAATACGGTAAGTCTGAGGAATTTTTTTACTAATTTTGTGGGTGTTTTATGAAGAATCCCAAGTAACGGATATTTTTTTTTTCTTTCTTTTTTTGCAGATGACCCGTATTATTGCGGGCTCAGAGCACGCGTACCCAACTTCGTGAAAATGGCGAAGAATGGCCAGACGAAGATGCTCTCCCCGCACGGCTACGTGAGACCGCAGCCGGCTCCGTCCTACGTTAGCGGCAACGGTGGATACGTCAGTAGTCAATCATCACAAATTTATGGACATCACGTACCAGCCAAGCGACCACCAATCGTCTACCACGCAAGAAGCTTCGAGAGCGGGCTCGGTACGTACGTACTACTTCTCTTCTGTCTTTCACGCTTTATCTCCTCTGTCCCCTATTTTTTTATTTCCTTCTTCTTTAAGGCGCGGTAAAAAGCCCCGTTTTGCGGTCTCAACTTGGACTTCTGTTAAAAGAAATCAACAAGTTTTTTTTTTAATCAATTTCCCTGTGCAGTCAAATGATAAGATATTCAGTTACTCTACAAATGCTAAGATTTCCACAATGTAAATTCTGCGGTAAAAAATGCTGTTTTCAATTTTTTTTATATTGTTCTACTCGAGTGCAGCAAATGTTGATCAACTCTCGAAAAGCGATTAAAAAATACGATAGAAAAGGTATAATTTTTTATGTGTGGGCTTTTGCTGCGTCTTAACTCGTCACAATGTCCTTGCTACGAAATTTCACTCGCAAAGCATGAAATTCGCTAACGGCGGTGACGATTCTTTTCTTCCAGATTCGGACGACCGAATTGATTCTCCCTACAACCATATTTACGGCAGGTTACCCATTCCGACGAGAGGAGTGATACCACCGGCACCGCGTGCTATGTACATCGGCGAGTGGGATTAATTTTAAGTAATATCTTCGTATTTGTACCTACAAACTGTATATTGTTAATATACCACATAAATACTCATATTTTTTATGCCATCTCCTTACAGTCTTTCAATTGTGTGTGTGTGTTTGCACCTTTGGCCTGAGCCAACCGACGCGAGATTCCCGGCGCGCGAGTCGCCGTTTCGTTGAGATCTTGACTGTTAAAAAAGAAATTTCGATCGTCGGCGACTTAGCTCGATATAAATGTATCATGTGCGCTTTTCGATGCAAAATATGGACACATTCCACGCTCCTGTTTTTTTTTTTCGTAAAATTTATATTCATGTTTTACATATAAAAAAGGAGGTGCTAAATGCTGATGACACTAACGGTATTCGTGGTACGTATTAATTATTCTACATCGACGCGGAACTCTGAGTTTGTGTGAGTGACGTAAAAATTTGGTTCCTCTTAACTAAAAAATAGATCGTTATGATTTCACTGGTTCAATGAGGTGAGAGAGCACTGCCGCACGAACCCCACTGGAAGTCCACGGAATTGTATTCTCGGGCGAGAAAACACTGTCCCTTAGTTTCCTCGGTTTCGCAAGTCTTTCACTTTGTAGATGCGCACCAGCCAGTGCTCCGTTGTGTAGGCCTCCTCCAGCGTGTCGAGCTCGAAATCCTTGTTTCCAATCTCCATGTTTCTTACCCTGTCGTAACCCGATGGTTTTCCTGAAAACGACAAAACGAATTTTTACAATAATAACAGACAGAACAACGAAAGGTAATAAATTGTAACCATCCACTAATTTATTCTCGATTCTAAGTATTAAATCTTTAGTACATCGTTCACTTAGGATGGTTTCTCTTATCTTATTTTTGTGCGAAAGATCAGAGGCTGAACTTAAGCGTTTAATTGCCGAAAAACGCTCACCTCCTTCGGTGTAAACTTGTCCGAAACGGTAGTAGCACATTTTGTACATGAGACAGTTGAGCAGAACGGGGGATCCCTCCTTGTCGACGCGGAATTCGCCGGAAGGATTGTAGTAGTCCCATTCGGTTATCGTTTTTCCCTTCTCCGTGCTGCCGCCGATTCGCACCATCCATAGGAACTTATTGATATCTGTAAATAATAATAATAATAATAATAATAATAATAATAATAATAATAATAATAATAAATATTTTTAAAAACAGTCTCGTCAATGTAATAATAAAAAATAATTTCAAACTCGTTCGCGTCGATTCTCACCGTCCGACGAGTAACCCGTGAGTCCGCCGAAAATAACGAGAACGTAGTTGACGTCCAACTCCCGCATGATCTCGTAAGCCTTCTCCTCGGAGCTCGCCATCGCCTGGCCGACCCGCGATATGTGCGTGTTGTTCCACGTATTATTGTCGACGAGTATGGTGCGATTCGCCATCGCCGTTATCTGATAGCCGTAGTCCCACCAGGACATGACCTTCGAGTCCTCCGGGGTGTTCATGCGCAGCCAGTAATACGCCTCTCTGAAGTCGTCGAAGATCATTCGGCCGCCGTCCGGCGAGCGAGCGGACAGCACGATGCTCGGGGAGCTGTAGGCCTCGGCGGTGACCCACGTGCAGTGAAGCGTGTACGAGAAGAACAGGACGCTCATAACTACCACGAAAAGTGTGGCGATCTGTAATTTCGAAGACCACGTGAAACACCGGAATCAACCGCGGTATATTTTTCTATTGGAGCAAATTAGGGTAGAGTCACCAGTAAATGAGCAGTTAAGCAGAACGATTTGTTTATCGTGGGTTTCTATAAAATGTAATAGTTTCAGACTGTTTGCAAAAATTTTAACGATTTACCAGAATGTTGAATTATGTGATACAGCTGAAAAAGTCTCGTATTTTTATCGCGAAGTGTTTACAAATAAAACACTAAAAGCCAAAAATCCAAAAACATGAGTAAATGAACGGGCCAATCTAAACTACACTTTTAGTCGAAAATAGGATTCTGCGACAAAATAATCGCAGCGGTTAGTTAAAAAATAAACAAATTAAGAATCTAATGTTTGTCCAAGTCGTTGTAATTACTCATGAACTCTTAAAAATCTGTTGTTCATTCGCTGGTGACTGTTCATTTACTGGTGCATTCATCCTATCCGAAAAATTGCAAAGTAAGAAGAAAGTCAGATAATTTCCGTCGTTCGTGTCAAATTTCGCTCACCTCGCTTCTCAACACGTAGTTGTTCTCGAACTTTCGCGACTTCTTGTCGACGACCTTTCCGCTCTCGACTTGCTTCATGTAGGTGAGAAGCAGCGAAGACGCGCCGATTCCACCCAAGATACACATGACCGGGGCGAGCACGAGCATCAGACGCACCATAACGCCCTGTGGAAGGATGGTAGCGTTTATTTAAAAAAAAACACTCATAGGGTGCGAGAGCGAACGGGCAACTGCGGAATATCGACTCACGGCGAAGTAGAGACTGGTGACTCCGTAGAGTATGAGGAAAATGTTGGAGTCCGTGAGCTTGGAGAAGCAAAAGTACAAGCCGGCGGGAAAGAGGAACACGAGTATCTGGAGATCGAAGTAGAACGAACTCCAGGAGGTAGGCTGATGCTCCGACACGGAGGCGATTATTGGAATGTGATTCTTCGCGTAGGACGGATCCAGGAGCGAATAGAATCTCCCGGTCCACGGCGATATTTTACCTAAATTTCCCAGAAGCTTTAGAATTCACGGTAATTTTTAATTAAATCCCGCTTGTTCGCGGATTATTTAACAAAAACGCACCTGTTATCGTCCGAACTTTACGGTAATTTCTAATTAAATCCGCTTGTTCGCGAATTATTCAACAAAAACGCACCTGTTATCGTCAAAATTCCACCCACGACGAACGAGGCAGTGAGCATCGAGGCGATGAGTCCACGGAAAAGCAGATCGAAGTCACTTTCGGACACTTTGCTGCGTAGATAATCGACTAGCGCGTGAATTTGGCATAAACCGAAGACGCCCAGAGCCTTGAAATTCAAATTAGCGTTGATTATTGAGGGTGGGGGTTGAAAATAGGTAATTACCAAAATAGCGATAGCTAAAATAGCAAATTTCAAAATAACGAATGGTCTGAATCAACTTCAGCCATTCGCTATTTTGATTCCACTTTTAATAAAGATGTGGGTCAAAATAGTGAGAGATCAAAATAGCGAATGGCTGAAATAGCGAATTTTACAATGATGGCCATTCTAGATTCAGACCGTTCGTTATTTTGAAATTTGCTATTTCAGCCATTCGCTATTTTGAATCCCACCCATTATCGAACGTTACTCAAAGTCCCGACGTCACAAAGGAAGGAATTTGCGACTACTCACGAGCATGTGTTCCGAGCTCTGCACAGGCTGGAAGCCGACGAACGATATCTGCATGGACAGAATAGTGCCGATGCAGTAGAGGATGCTGTAAGCGATATAAATTCTGTGAGAGAAACGGCCGGTGACCATCAGCGTGAGCACGTGCAACGGAATGAGATTGATGAGGAAAACGTAGCCGCCCCACGAGGAGACCATGTAGAAGTACGCGAGAGCCGCGCACGTCGACCAGAATATCGCTCCGGTCTTCACCGCCTTGATCCACATGTAGTACGTGAACAGCATGCAAAATATCGCTATTCCCTCGTTGTCGTACGATCCCGCTACCGATCGCGATATGTAACCCGGAACTATGGCTATCATCGATGCTGCGACAAGTCCTGACGCCGAATCCTAAAAAAAATATCACGAAATCGAGTAAAAATTCGGCTCGCGCAACGTCAATTCCGGTGGATGCAACTTCTGCAAATATGCGTATCTCACACCTTCAGTTCCTTAGTGAGCAAATAAGTAACGATAGTAGTGAAACTCGAGAACAACGGCGCAAGAAACACGCAGACGTTTCGGATGTCTATTGTGATGTTGAGCCACCAGGCCAGATGGTAGAGAGTGGCGGATGTTATCATGAGTCCAGGGTAGATCGTTCCTGAAAAAAAAAGAAAAAATAAATAAAGAAAAATTTATTTAAAAATTTGTTTAAAAATCAAATAACTTAATAAATATTTTAACTCCGTTTTGAAACACCTAAAACCTGAGGAATATTGTCAAATTACCTCCGATGATTCTGCCCAGCGGGTACCATACTCTATCATCAAACCAATTGTGGAAATTGTAGAATCCTTCTTCGGCGAGGAACTTTGTGGTTCGATAGTTGAAGTATGGATCGAACTCGTGGATAACGCTCTCGTATCTCAGTACAGAGAACAGGCGTGTTGCAAAGGCTGCAAAGAAATAAATGATTATAAATGTGATAGAAGAAGAAATGGATGAAATATGTGAATCTTCAAGTCTAGTGATCTATGGATATTGACGATTTTCGGTACTCACATAATACTGCAGCGAGCGAGAGTATCGTCAGCTTCAGAAGCGTCTCCTGCTTCTGAGCCGACATACGCAGGCCCCTCACCTTCGAAAGGGTTACCATTCTCAGCCTGGAAACACAATTAAATATAAATCATTTTCTCTCGGATACAAAAAACATTATTCTTTTTCTTTCCTGTATATTGTTGTTAAATAAAAAAATTCCTTCCATTATCGCATGTTATTTGATGTTGAAAACCTGTTTGCTTGAGTAACGGACAGAAATAATTTTGTTTTCTTTTTCGTTTTTAAACGAGAATAGGACGCAAATTGGGTGGAAAGCCATTTTACACAACTGAGTTTACGTATGTACTTTGCGCGAAAAGTAAGGTTACGGAATGAGAGGACTGCGATTGGGAGACAAAAAGAGGTGAAAAAATGAACGAAAGGTGCGATAAATTCGTTGTATTCATATTTTCGGTTGACTGAATTGACTCGAGTGGGAGAAAAATCAACAACGAGCGCGAGCTCAATTTGCTCCGTTCGACACGTACACAAAATAATCACCGGCCGGCGTGTACGAACGTTTAACGGTGAATTAGAATTTGCGCGTCCTAGCCTCATTTAAAACGCCAATTGGCGTCGATAACGAGTATCGTTTGAATTTCGTACTCACGTGTGTTGTAGTTGTAAAGGTAAATTATCAAAACTAGCTTGCTATCGGCACCATCAACTGAGAAATGTCACGACGAAATCTAAAGCAAAACGGACTGTACGCTCGCCGCACGAACAGGCGTGACGTTCACGGCCTTCTCGGCACTCGGACGCCATCGGGTAAAGTCGGAAGATCGGTGGCGCCGCGGGAGAAACGCGGGTTTGAAAAAAGGCGGTAGGCGCGACTTTGGAGTTTCGCGGTTTGGCGTCCGAATTTTTTCGTATAGGAAAGCGAACAAATTTGGAGTAAAATTTAAAATTAAAAAATTTGGCGTTAAAATTTAATTTGGAGTTAAAATTTAATTTGGATTTAAAATTTAATTTGGAGTTAAAATTTAATTTGGAGTTAAAATTTCATTTGTAGTTAAAATTTAATTTGTAGTTAAAATTTAATTTGGAGTTAAAATTTAATTTGGAGTTAAAATTTAATTTGGAGTTAAAATTAAATTCGGAGTTAAAATTGAATTCGGAGTTAAAATTTTATTTGTAGTTAAAATTTAATTTGGAGTTAAAATTTAATTTGGAGTTAAAATTTAATTTGGAGTTAAAATTTAATTTGGAGTTAAAATTTAATTTGGAGTTAAAATTTAATTTGGAGATAAAGTTTAATTTGGAGTTAAATTTTAATTTGGAGTTAAAATTTAATTTGGAGATAAAATTTAATTTGGAGTTAAAATTTAATTTGGAGTTAAAATTTAATTTGGAGTTAAAATTTAATTTGGAGTTAACATTAAAATTTGGAGTTTTCCTATACGAAAAACTGTGGAGTATTGGTAAAGGTAAGAATAATACACGGAGATAATTAAATATGAGAAATAATTTATTAACTATCATGTATAAATAGTATAATTCTACAAGTAACAACATCGCACCAAAAATAATTTGCACCGAAAAATATTCCTCATTATCGACCCGTTCTCCACGAAACCAGACGGTCAGGACGCGACGCGACACGCGGTCCGTTATCGGCGAACCTTCTTATCGGTCGCAACATTTCCAACGTACTTCAAATGTAATGATCCGTTGTTACAAGTTTCGGCACCAGTTTCACTCTTTTTTCATTTCATTTCATATTTCATATAAAAAAAAATTGCACTCGACTTTTGATTAGAGTCATTTCTTACAAGGTATTGGATACTGTGCTTGCAGCCATTCCTCCTGCCGACACAAACGGAATACACGCGTCTTCTGTACGCGGACGAAAGTTTATAAAGTATAGTAAGCACAAGCTCGCTTGAGTGCGTGCAACGACTTTCACGCATAATGGAGAATCGCGTATCGTGTGTATCGACTTCCCAGCATTAAAAAAAAGAAAAACAAAAAGAATACAAATTCACAAATTCTCTCACGGGCATTAAATGCTAAGGAAATAAGCTTCGTTCACGAAGTTTCAAAATTTCGTTTGCTCTCGCCTCTCCCGTTTAGCTACCATACCAATTTAATACTGAAGATTCGCAACACGGATACACACACACATATATATATCTAATATATATATCATAAACTTGAAACGTATTTTGAATAGGCCTTCAAACTCGTTCTGATAAGGTTCAAGTTCGTTGCACGAACCCGAGAACTCTTATCTCTTAGCTGCACTTGGAGGGAATACGAACATCGCGTAAAGCTTTTATGCTCCATACATCGCGACACGGAGGTCGCTTTATCGAAAGGAAATAACAGGTTTTTCTTTTGCGAATCCGGCGACCCAATTAAAAACTGTTCTCTGTGTCGTTGCCGTTTTCGACGGCCTCTTTCTTCGCGGCTATGATATTTTCCCACTGGGCTATCAGCGTACTCCGTCTTCTTGGATTCGGCTGAAACAGATTGAAGAATTTCTTCTCGTTAATTTAATTATTGAAACGACATTTAGAGAAATCCCACGTGGATCCCACGGAAGAGATTATGGTCTTTACGGACTCGGATTATGTGGATATCTGGAGTTAACGTTAGAGTTAAATATGCGAATGAGCTAATGAAATTTTTACCTTGTGCTTTCCCTTGTTTTCTCGCTCCGACTCGTCCTCGTTCAACGTATTCGAGGATGTGCCGCTTCTCAGCGAATTCGCACCGTCGTAAATGTCCGAATCATTGTCGTTCCCAATATCCAGCAAATTCGGCTGCGATTTCGCCAACATTCTTGACCTCATTAATCTAAAGATTAAAGAAGAATCATGAGAACGATGTAATCCATCATTCTAATATTAATTTAATCACTAAATCGTTCGTGCATCTCTAAGGATGAAGTCGTAAAATGTTAATTACCACCAGCCGTCTCGGAAACCGACTCGGCTACTGGAACGTATTTAAATCGATAGACTTTTTCCTGTTTGTACTAATTCTTTTTGAAAGTTGATAGGCTGACGGGTTACCGAAACCGGTTCTCACGATTGAAGTCACGAGTGAATCAACTATCCATTACGATCGCTTAATTTAATTTCTGTCTTGCCAGTAACCTTTTTGTAGAAACAAATTTCCAATAAACCTTCTTCGGCAGCGTAATAACAAAAATAATTAAGAGAATTAATTGCCCGCACCTCAACTCGTTCTCCCGTTCCTTCATCTCGTTCAACTCCTTCTGAATTTTTTCCTCAACGGGAACGTAACCCTTTCGCGCAGGAGGCTTCTTCGGTTCGTCGTCGTGCTCGATTTTCATGTCCAGAGTCTTTCCGAAGGCCTTGAGACTCAACGGATTCAGAGTTATCGTCGGTGTGGGCGGTGGTGTCAGCAAATCGCCCTCGGCCGAGGACTTGGAGGATCTGAAGATCTTCCCGCGCGTCGCCAGGAACCTGTGCATCAGACCCTTCTGACTCGGCGTCGTCGCGAAGCGCAGAGGCGTGGGCGTGGTGCGCGCCGATATTACGCCGTTCGTCATCTTCGGCGTGAGACTCGGAGTCGACGGGGTCAGGGTCGCTGGCTCGAGGATCTGAGGCGTCGAGGTCGTTCGCTTCAGCTTTCCGGACGCCAACGCCTGTGGCATTCGTCGAACCTGACAATTTCAAGTTGATTTACAGACAGTTGCATTGCGCTTTCAGTACTGCAGTCGTTGAAGTAAATAAACTAAACAACAACAACAATAATAATATAATAATAATAATAATAATAATAATAATAATAATAATAATAATAATAATAATAATAATAATAATAATAATAATAATTGTGTCGTAAAACGTGTTTTTTTAGCTCGTTTAAATTTAATTTATTCGCCAATAAATAAATATATTTTTCATATGCAAATAAAGTTCCATTTATGGCAACTTCAGAGTTGACCCTTGAAAAGTTCATCCTCCTTGGAATTTCGTGTAACCGATTTGGTCCCAGTCCAGGAATATCAAGCAGTTCGAGTGAGGATGGCAAGAGAAAAAAAAGTGCGCCTATCGAAACGTGCGTCTTTTACATAATCTTGGTTATTCTCGTGAGACATAATACGTTCGTCATGTTACGTGGGTGGAATTGTCATGAGGGATTGGGAGTGGAGCGCGTGTGTAAACAGACGCGAGTGTTGTGCTCGGGACGATATTACGTGTCCTCCACGGCCGTGTGTGCTCGTCTTCACTAGGCTACACCGTCAGGATCTCCCGTGTACTATATATCGTGAATTGTAATGACGCGACAAGCTCATTGACTGAGCGTCGTTCTATTTTTTCCTTCTTTTTTTTTTCTTTCTTTCACTTTTGAACATGAGATCGCAGTTGTAACAGCTGAGACATGTGGTGGGCGTCGCGTATCGTTTGGGGGGCTCGTGTCTCGTGGAAACGTGAGATTAGAGCGAGGAGTAAGAGTATGAAAAAGTCTTTTCCTCGTAAATTTTCACAGGTGCTCCCAACACGCGCTCGCCTTCGCTTTATTCCGACCTAATTTTCGTGCTACGCGGTGGACGTGTTTGCCGTGAGAACGTAAATCATGTTTAAGTGTTGACGAAATTAAATGAAACTGGTTAGGAGAACGACGTTTTTTAATTAACGAAATTTAGTAGAAGCAAATTCAATTATGTTGGAAATTATAGTTAAAAAATGATTAAATATATTTTTAATCGAATGATGTAAAAATGACTTCTACAGAAAATCTATGAATGATGGTCATCATTTTAGAATTATAGAAGATGAGGTTTAGCTGTTTTAAAGTTGAATGTATATCGGGCATTTCGCGGCTGGTCGACAGGGTCGTCACCCTCATTTTTTTCTTTCTGGAAGATGTAGAGCAATATGATACAGTCGTCTATACATTTTTACCGATTTCTTCGAAAATGTGTATTTTTACAGTGACAGAAAAGGTGAATTTCTCAAAAACTACGTCGACGCATTGTTTGAATTTTTTACAGTAAATTCGGTGTCTGAAAACTTTATTTTATTTTTAGCTCCTATTACAGGTTCAGCCCCATTTTCAGACTGGTCTCAATAATTTTGTTTTTGAATACAGGATTAACCATAAAAAATTGAAACGAATCGTCAACTTAGTTTTTTAAAAATTCAAATTCCGCGTAATTACGAAAACACAAATTTTCGAAAAAAAAATTGAAAAAAAAAATCTAGAGGGTTTTTCATATTGCCCTACAACACTCCAAAATAAAAAAATCAGCCGCGAAATGCCCCATATACTCCCAAAATCTCCCGCCGTCCCGCAAATTTTTCCTTTTCACCATCGCAAGCCAGCATCAAAAAAATTATCTTCATTAAAACATTTCCGATAGTATCTATGTGCTCAGTTATCGTCTATATTTGCTCGCCGTAACGACTTCAGCGTAAAAGTGCGTCATCCTCCACCGTTTACCGCGAGAGCGATCGACTAACTTGCGTTCCAGGAAACTTTTTCCCGCACTGACGACAGTCCGAATTAATTTTCCTCACGACAACCGTGAGTTTTACCTCGATCAACCAGTAAAAAATTCGGAAAATCATTTTTCTCTCTCTCTCTCAATCTCCACTCTCTGAGCGGTCCTAAAAGCAAAGAGAAGCCCAGCGCTATACAGTCACGACTCCGCTCGACGAGCCTCGACGCGAGGTTCAAAGATCGCACGTACCTTGGAGTCAACGTTCTCGTCCGAGGTGGTTTTGATGCTCCCGACGTTGCGCAGCTCGTGCTCGCGTTCGGTGACTTCCTCGATCTCCCGCTGTATCCTGTCGGTCGCCTTCTTCAGCTGCTCCAGCCTGTGATCGGCCTGCGGAAATGGCGGAACAAAGAGCCCCGACGTACACACAGCGTCCTTTAGTATATATATATATATATGTATATATATAGTATATATACACCTCAAAATAATAAGTGCGTAACACGAAAAATCCTGCCGCGAGCGTCGCTCGAGAAACGACCGGAACGACCGTCAAAGGATAACACAGAGCGGTGCGCGCGCGTGGTGAGCGTGGAGTGTGGAGTCAACCGCCGGGCTCAAGAATGTCGGTGCGAACGAGCGAGAGCGCGGCGATCGCTCTCAGCGCGAGAATCGAGAGAAGCCGGGGGACTACTCGGGGCGGCAGGAGAGTCTCGCGCACCTACAGAGCGAGCGAGCGAGCGAGTTAACTGTAACCCGCGCTCGCCTGTTTCCTTTCTAAAAAAAATGGGCCACACCGATCTTCCTACTCTCCTGGTCTCTGGCGCCGCGACTCGCGTTAGCCCCGTCATCGGGAGACTTCTCGAACTCTGCATAAAGCACATCTGTCGCCCCGCGCGCGAGCACCGCCGCCGCAAACGAGTCTCGCGGGGAAACCGGCCGTGCATACCTCGCGGGGTCTCTCTCTCTCTCCACACACAGGCTCTGCCCAACGGCAGCCGCGACGTGCCAGCGGCGAGACTTTGCTTTTTCGACAAAACGGTGAAAGTCTCGCCGCGACGCCGCGCGTAATTACGGACTTCGATCGCGATAACGTATCGCGGAGGTAAAAACACACACATAAGTAAGCGCCGAGCTGCGACGCTGCAGCGACGCGACTCGCGAATCTTGGGGATTTATTTTTCTATTTAATCGGGGGTTTATCGCGATGGGCTGACGATTGGGCGGCCGACGATTCGCCGACGAGTCACGAATTATTCGGGGCATTTAATGAGCATTTTTTCAATGGATTTTTACTTTGATTATTTATCATGAGGTTTGACTGGTAGAAATTTCGAGTTTTCGATTTCGGATGATGTTGAAGTTTGCATCGTTGGAATGCAACGAAATTAAAATAATAATAATAATAATAATAATAATTCTAATTAGCCCCAATGGTGAAATTACGTATATAAAAAATCATCATAGGAACTAATTGATATAATGACTTTTTATACCTAATTTCATTATTTGGGTTAATTAGAATAAATTTTTCTTCGGAATTTCGTTGCACTCCAACGATGCAAACTTCAACATCATGATTTCGGGCTGTTTGGAATTTAGAGGGGAAATAAAAGCTGGGAGAGTCAATTAATTGGCGGTAGTAAAATTAATGTTTCTGTTGATGTAGATCGATTAAAAGAAAAAACTTCGTTATTTTACGACTGCGATGTTGATCTTTAATGGATTTTCACTTTGATTATTGATCACGACGTTTGACTGGTAGAAATTTCGAGTTTTGGATTTCGGGCTGTTTTGAATTTAGAGGAGAAATTGAAGCTGGGAGAGTGAATTAATTGGCGGTAGTAAAATTAATGTTTCTGTTGATGTAGATCGATTAAAAGAAAAAGCTTCGTCATTTTACGACTGCGATGTTGAACTATTAAGAAACTGTTTTACGCGATTTCCTGCAGCCTATTCGATCGACCATAAATAAATCCATATGCATTGACTGTTTCGCTGCGCTGTCGCGCTCGTCGCAAAAATTCGCATTAATAACGAGTTTGCCCCGCGCAGTCTCGTTTTCTTTTTCACCGCTACGAATTGAGAGACTCGCCCGTCAGTCGGGGGGGACGCGAGAAATCGAGCGAGCGCGATTCGCGGGGAAATAAAAATATAGATCGCCGACCGATTTAAATAGCGGTCCGACGGCTTCTTTTTAAGGTCACTGGCCGTCATCTCGTTTTCACTCTCCCTGTATTTCGCGATCTTTCTCTGCATAATTCACCGCGAATAGACGATGCAGGTGTATTTATCATCCTACACGAAATAATTACTCTATCGAAATATCCAGCTTAAAAAAAGCTCACGCTACTAAAAAAACAACTACAAAATATTAATAATTAATTCAACAATTCAACCAACATTTAATTCCAATCACATAAATTAAATATTGAAAAAATCATCCCAATCGTTTCCATCTCCCTGCAAAAAACAAGGTCGAATAAAAAAAATGTTAATAATTAATTCAACAATTCAACCAAAATTTAATTCCAATCACGTATATTAAATATTGAAAAAAAAAAATCATCCCAATCGTTTCCATCTCCCTGCAAAAAAACAAGGTCGAATAAAAAAAATGTTAATAATTAATTCAACAATTCAACCAAAATTTAATTCCAGTCACATAAATTAAATATTGAAAAAATCATCCCAATAATTTCCATCTCCCTGCAAAAAAACAAGGTCGAACAAAAGGCCCCGATAACGTATCTCGCGCCTCAACACCGCAAGAAAGTTCGATGTTATCGCCCTTATCGGATGCGAAACAATGCGGATGCATCGGTGACTCACGGCGATGGAAAACCCATACATACGTTCGCTTCGCGACGATAAATTACATAAAACCCGTAAGTGTTAACAACGACTCACTCAGCGCCATTAATTATCGCGGAAAATGGTCGATTATGCCAGCATCTCCGTTATCGCTAACTCAGCGCTGTCCGCTACGCCGTCTTCCCTCCTTCCCCCTTAGGCCGCATAACAGCGCACAACTCGCTCCCTCGCTCGCACCGTCCATATTTTCCAATACAGAATTACGCGGCGGCGCCGTCCAACCACCGTAGAATACGCGGGTTGTTGCCGTCCGCGGTTAAGCGCAGTTACAAACCCGCCGCATCGCGCCCGAGCGCAGAGTGTACTCACCTCCATTTTCATGTTTGATGTCACCGTCTCGCTCTGCCGTCAAGTCTCAACTGGCTCAACTGGCAGTTGCCGCGCGCGCGCGCGCCCTTATCAGTGTCTCCGCGATACGCGCCGACGTTAGATACAAAAAAAAAAAAAAAAAAGATACGTGATATACAATATTTACGTATATATCTCCTTATTACCACGTTTTATCCGCTGCCGAGGAAAACGCGCGAGGGCTGCGCTCGCGATTATCATACCCGCGATCCGCGGCTGGCCGCAGTTATGTCACACTATCGAGAACGGTATATTTCTCCGGCTTTCCGTGGAACAACACGGTGGTCGTGTGCGTCGGGGAAAAGAGAAGAGCGAGTGTCGGAAAGCGGGCTCAGAGCCTCACGCTCCGCGCGAGGAGCAGCTCCGTGTGTTCCATATATAAACACGCCGCGCGACTCGTCCGTGTGTGTATATAAAAGTCGCCCGTGTGTTTTGTGCTCTCGTATTGGCCACACGCACACCGGGAAAGGGAGAGGCGTATATTCGCACGACCGGTGAGAGCAAGTGACTCTCCAAGAGGCGAATATACTGTAGTGTAGCGCGGGGTAAAGCGATTGGCCAAGCGGATCGGTTGGATCGGCCGCCGGACGCGCGCGCGCCGCGCTCGGCGCTCGGTATAAACCGAATTCCAGGATCCTGGGAGAGCCGGCTGACCGAGACGCGACAGACTCGGCTCTGTGTTGTGTTCACTTCCGACCCGGTCCGCACCGCAACGATGTTTACACTCGTACAAGCCCCCGCGAGCGATCCGGGCGTCTCGTCTACCGTGACTCTCGGCGATCGAACGAAAAATTTTCGTGGGACGTTACGGTTTACGCTGCCGCTGTTTCCACCCGCGACGGATATCTTTGAGGTGGCTCTTGCCGGGAGAGCTCGAGCGGCGCATAAGCGAGACACTACGCGACGTGCGGCGGTTACCTCGTAAGCCGTGCGCTCTCCGCGCAACGTCCGACGACCACCACCACCACCTCCACTGCCATTTTACCTGCGTGATGACCTTGTTCTCCTACCGTTCTCCGAACAAAAGCAACAAGAGAGACGGGACGTTATATCGTGTATATACTGTATATATACATTTTTCACACGGGTCTGACTCGCAGGCCTCGGGCGCGCTCGACTGCGATCGCGACGCCCGGGCACCGCCTTCGGGGGGGGGCACAACCCGACGTGCTAGGCACCGGAGGCGCCGGTGGGTTTTGTGTCTATCCGAGATTCGGTTGCAGCATTTTTTTTTTTTTTTTTTTTTAATGACTTCATTCAGCGGTGCACTTAATGCGGGAAGGAAAAAGATTTGGAAATCGCAATTGAGTACTGATGATATATTAAATACTGTTTGAAATAAAAAATAGTCGCGACTTTAACATGAGTGAAAAAAGAACATCTGTTACACGTTTTTCTTTCCGAGCCACAACTAAAAAGATACGGCGTGACAAAGTTTTCAATTCGCAAAAATTATCTTCATTTTACAGATTTTTTAAAAATAGGCGCCATCGGGGAATTCAAAAAGGAAAAAAGTCCTTAAACATATTCCGCATTTCCGACCATTGCAAAAGTCCTTAAACATTTTCCGACCATAAGTTACGGCGCTACACTTTGACAAAGTTCATTTCTGCAGATGCAGACATTTTGAAGGTCATATCAAATACAGATTTTACTGGTTAAATACTGATTGAATACTGAATTAAATACTGATTTTTAATTGTGATAATAAAATGTTTTTTTTTCGTGACGATTTATTCGAAAGAAGCGTTTTATTCGCGACGATATAATGCGAGATGCTGTCCAGAGAAGAATTAATAATGTTAATAAATGTTAATTATTCTTTGACTCTGCGTCATGTTATTATTGAGAATAAATAAATTCTATCGCTTCCTTTCGTCTCACTGCGTGCGACGAGTTCGAGATATGAAAGCTGTACCATTAAATATCACTTTTTTTAAATGGTCACCGATTTACATATTATAGAAAGGAAGGAAGCACGTGGAGGGAATTCCAATTTCAAATGCGTTTTCGCGCATATTTTTAGGACATGCCGGCGGGGCGGGAGCGGCGGTTAAGATGCTTAGGTTATGTCGAATTAGCTGGAGGTTATGTTAGAAAAGAGAGAGCTGTAAACATTTCCGGGTAATGTTGCGCGTGTCCGTTGATCACAGATCGTCGAAAAAAAAATTCTTAAACTTCGTTTGGTACCGGAGGTCACGAGGAACCGGTTTTTAAAAATGGCGCAGTTTTCGCCAGCCGCCAGTGAGTTGTTTGTCAACATTTTCACCAAAGTCCCGCATCTGCCTGCAGTGGCCGAATTTTTCGTTCACAATCCAGATATTTACAGAATCGCCAGGCGCGAAAGCTGCACAGACGAGAAACCTCACGGGAAATGCGCGAATAGTGCGTGATTTGGCTGCGACGATACACGCGAGTATTCAACAATGGAACAACGTCCATTTGCACGGTTTGTCCCTTTTGAAGGCCATAACGCAATTGAAGGTCGACGAAAGCTATCCGGAGGGATTGCAGGACCTTTGCGAGGATCTCACGAAAGATTGCGACAAATTGGTACGCATTTATTTATCAAACTCATGAATTAATAACCATCCGATGAGCATCCCAACTAAATTTTTCTTTTTTGTATTAAAAGGACGAAATCGTCGGAAATTTGAATCAAGCGGCGGTGCAATTAAATGCTGTAAAATCGTTGCACAGAGGCCCGGAAAAATTGTTCCAAACGTGGCCCGTGGAATATTTCAGTACGTATTTATAATAAAAAAAAAAAAATTCGCATAAAAAATATAAATTTAGTCAACGAGATCCCACAAATTTTTTTTTAGCACAAACCGCCAACTTGATTTACGAAGCGTACAGAGACGAAGCTGCGGTAAAACGCAACATTTTGTCAAACGTGGCTCACGATCATCGCGAGAGCTACAAAATGTTGCATCTTGCTGCCTGGGTTTATCAAACGCAGATACCCGATAGCGTGACGACGGCTCTGGAATCGATGCTACTGGAAACCTGGCACAGATGAGGACTCTGAAAAATAGGCAACACTTATTGTACAATAAAAAAATAAATACGTGATAATTAGAATGTATTATTTTTTATTTATGCCTTTTTCATGTCCGCACATCAAATTTCACGTGAGAATACATTACTCAACAGACACTACGAGGAGCAACCAGTGCCACACTTCGAGTCAGACAAAGTTTGAGCTTTTGGTTTGAACCGTTTAATTGGAAGCGCTGCCTCTCCGTGTAGAGTGAATTTATACAACGTAAAGTACAGGACTCGTTCCTACAGTGGCTCGGGCTAACCGATTGCGAAGGTATTTACATAAGTATCGACGTTCCGTTCGTCGTAAATGCTGTGGTATTATGGATGGAATAATCTTTAATGTTATATAAAAAAAAAAACGTCCCGTACCCAGTACAATATAACATTTCTCTGTGCTTCGAACCATTGAAACCCAAGACGGAGTTAATCGGCGCCGGTTTCGCGGAAAATTGCAACCCGACGAAAACAATGAAATCAATATTTATTCATTCCCCGATTATTCCGATGACGACGACAAGTGACGCTAGACGAGCTTATTATACTTATCCTACGTGTATTGTAATGTTTACTGTACATTTATATTTACAGGAATAACTTAATTGCCGGCCAATGCACTATGATTCCTGGCCCCCTTATCGTTCGCTTAAGTAATTTCCCAAACAAAAAAGAATTATAAAATACGTAAGAGATCCCAAGAGTCACGTTGGAATTTAGTTTCCAGCACTCAAAGACTAGCGTACATTTTTTTGGCCCCCAGAACGATTTTTGGGGGTTTTGTTTTTCCTCGCGAATTCGAGATATCCGGTCTGTCGAATTCGCTCATCACCTCGATATCGAAATCTCTAAGTAGCTGTCGAAAAGCTTCGCATATATTTTTAACGAAAAGAAAATTATCTACCCGCGACGATCGATTCAATCTTTAGAAGATTCAGCATCATCTATATTAATTGCTTTGTTCGTCTCACATTTCTCTCTACGATCGTTTATCTCCACCCGTGCCAACAAAATTCGCGAAGACAATATTTCACCGCGGTAATAATACAAACGGAAATTATCTTACAAAAGTATAGAAATGGAAATAAATCTGGGATCGTACGCAGAAGAAAGACACATTAGTTTCACACGGCGAGACCTTCATCACCTGTGCCTCGTCAACAGTTATTAAAATGAAATTTTATCTAGCATCCATACGCGAAAGAATCATCGAACTCTCGTGTGTATTTCGTGTCAGGGAGAACGTTGACCGTACACGTGGAAAAATCGACAGCGACTCGAGCAACACCGTCAATCGCCAACCCACGTGAAAATGTTGCGTTAAACCTGCTATTAAAACCGACCTAAAATTTCGCTAGCATTACACTTTTGTGCAAACGCAACTTTGAGCTTCGTCGCACTCTGTTCGTGCACCGAAAATACCGTTAAAATTGCCTCGTTTTTTGCCACTAACATTAACAAACTTACGACCGATCGTTATCCGTGATTTGCACTAAGAGCCAGACATCCAACTACCGCTACTTGTTTATTGCAATACGACTGTAATATATATTTTGCTAATTGAACGAAAACCAAGAGGCCCAAAGAAATCCGTACACAATCGATCCTCGATCAAAGCTATGTTTTTTTCGCAATTCCGCGTTTAAAAATACGATCCACGAGCTCCAAAAAGCGCAACGACTACTTCTCGAAAAATATTGCCCGACGGACGCGCAAACGTTCGAATGAAAAATCAGCCGCGACTTTAACGGTGGTCTCTACTAGGATCGTGCGAATTCGCTCGCGAATTGGACATCGCCGTCGGCAACGCGGTCTCAACGTCCTCCCGCGCACACGACAGTCAATTCAATAGGAACACATTGCGAGAGATCGTCCAAGAATCAACTCCGGGTATTTCGATTGAACTCCTCGCTCAGCGCCTCGAAATCCAGATCGGTATCGAGATTAGAGCCGTTCGGTATCAAATTGTTCTCCAATATATTGTCGGGCATGATGTTCTTCAGCCTCTCGGACACCAACTCGTCGACGAGATTCGTCTGATCGTCGAGGTGCAGCTGCTCCACGAGTTTCTCGTCCATCATCAGATGCTTGTCGATCACGCCGCTCGTCGTGAGAATATCCAAATGCGGAATGTGATCGTATCCCGTCATCTTCCCGATGTCCAAATTGTCGGTGCTCCCGAATATACTGCTGGCGTCGCACGAGCCGCTCATAATCGGCACCGAGTCCTGAAGTATCGGCAGACCGTCGGTGATTTTGCATCCGCCTCTCAGCATCTTCCCGGCGCCGCCGTCCATCCCCGTAGCCTCGTTCTTAATGCAAATCTCGTCGCCCTCCATCGGCACGATCTTCGATATCAGCTTGTGAAATCCTTTCACGAAGCTCGGCGAGCCCGTCTCGAGGCTCTCGTAGCCGTTCGGCATCTTGTCGAAGCCCTGCGAGTCCTCCTTGTCGTAAGTGCTCACCGTGCTGTTCTCAAGCTTGAATCCCTGCTCCATGGGCTCCAGTTTGATGAAAGCCTGCTGAAGCGTCTGTAGCTTCGGCTGCTCGTAGCCGCCGTCGAGTTTCGCGAACACCGGCGAGCAGCTCGTGAGCTCGAGGCTCTCGGTGAGCTTCGCGAAGCCGTCCTTCAGGGTCTCCAGTTTTCTGTACGACGATTTCGTTGAATTTATGTCGATCTTCTGGAATCCCGGATTCTCCGATATCTGACTCTGTATCTCGGGATTCGAGATGAGGAGTTTCGACATGCTGCCGGATTTCGTGACCTCGGGCGCGTCGTTCGGACTCGGATTTCGCGGCATCAGAGTCAGCGCCGTGAGCACCTCGGGGCAGGTCGCGCTCGACAGATCGTTTTTCCGTTCATTGAGAAAGTCCGAGACGCTCATGTCCGAACTCTCGGAGAAACCGCTCGACATTCTCTCCTCCAGCGTCTCCTTGCTGTCCTCGGCGCCGTGGGTTTTCTGGAGCTTGAGGGGCGGCTCCTCGCTGATCACCGCGTCGATCTCGGGACTGAAAGTTTCCTCGGATTTCCTGAACGCCTCGCTGTTTATCTTGTAGACGCCGGGATCGAGGCCGAGGGCGTCGCACAGCGAATCCTCGTGGAGCTCGACGACGTCGGCGGCCTCGCCGTCGCCGTCCACCGCGACGCTCAACATCGCGCCGACCTGCTCGCGAACTTTGTCCATCAGGTCGCGTAACTCGCTGAGAAACGTTTTCACGTTGCTGTCGGACTTGAGGACCAGAAGATCGTAGAGCGACTGGGCATTTAGCACGGGTTTCGCCGCGATGTTTATTATCTCGAGATTCTCGCACACGGATATCGCTTCTTTGAGCTTCACCTGACGTCGTTCCGACTTGGCTTCCGGTGTTACGTAGGCCCAGGGACCGCGTTTTTTTCCCTTTCGCTTCAGGGGATCCTGGGGAATCGCGCGTTTTAGCTCTGGATCCGGCGTGGGCGGCGGAAGCTGCTCGGGGCTCCCGTGATCCGGGTGCATCTCGAAGTGCCTCGCCATTCGCGTTCGCCCGAGGTAAATCTTGCTGCACGTCGGGCAACGGAAGTGATCCGATATCTTTCGCTTCGGGACCTCCAGGCCGCTCAGAAGTTCCTTGGACGAGCCGTCGGTGTCCATTTTCTCGGCGTTCGTGTTGTAGTCGCTGTAACCGCCGTCCGAGTCGTCGAGGTCCGGCTGCGTGAAGTCCAGATGATGAAGGTGCTTGTAATCGCGCACCATGTGACGCGGGGGACGCGACAATCGACCGGATCTCGTTCGGGCTACGACTTTCTTGCGGTCGTCCTGAAAATAATGTTATTGTTGAATTAAGATTTAAATAATAAATAGAAATTTCGGGAAATTGAAATAAATACAAATTAATAAATACGATGTAATAAATTAATTAATTTAGTAATATAAATAATAAATAAAATTGACGATATATGCAAAACTATATGTAAAACATGATATATTCTAATGCCCTAAAGGGCGAGAATGGCTAAAAAATAAATAAAAAAGAATTGAATAAATATAAATTTTCGGGAAATTGAATAAAAACCTTCGTCTCCTCGTGCTCCTCGTCCGCTGCCGTCGGCGCTTTGGCCGCGGGAGCCGCGGGTCTCACCGCGGTCTTCTTCGGCCTTCCGCGCTTTCCGCCTCGACCTTTCAACAAATTTCCAGGATTTCGCATCCGGAGATCGAGTTCTTCCGGAAAAACGACTCTGAAATTCACGAAAAGGGAGTTGCTGGATTATTCAAATCATCCGAACCAAGTTGATATATTATTACGTTTGTCGTATAGTCACGATGTTCAATCGCGAATCTTTGGTCACCTATAGACAATTCTTTCGTTCGGCATCGCCGCCTCCTGACTTCTCTGCTGCAGGACATGAGCAATTTGCTTCAACTGCGATTGCGTCAGCCTCTGCATACTGTGAAACGTGTGGCCCTGCTGAACGATTTGTATAGGATTTTCGCTGGATCCCAATGGTTTGGTGGTATCCGTTTGTTCGGCGGTCAGAGCCACGGGATTCTGCAAACCCGCGACTTTGGCTTTTTTCACGACTCTGGCGGTCGCCAGAGCCGTTTCGCTCGCTTTCTGCTTCAAACTGGTCTGCACAGTCTTGAGCCTCTCATTGGCGTCGTTGACCTGAAGTATTTGACCCGGGGAACTCGAGGTTTTTTGAACGAATCGCGCGTTTTGCGGGCTCGCCACGAGATTCTGACCATTGATTATCAAATTCTGCCGATTCGTGTTGCTAATTACGGCCTTGGTCTGCGGCTTCAGTATGGAAATCGGGGTCGAGGGATTCTGAGTCGAGGTTCGCAAAACCGACGACGCGTTCGTCGTCACCGTCTTGAAGTCCTGAGCCTTCAGCAGCGAAGCCGTTCGGAATATTATCGGCGTGTTCGTCGTTGCGGTCATTTTCACGGGTGTCGAGGTCGCCGCGGTGGTTTTCACGTAAGCCGTGCTCGCCGCTCGCAGCATCTGCGCCGGTATTTGAACGGATTTCAGAAACTGCCCGGAAATCCCGGTCTTCACGGTGTTCCCGTTCGCGACCTGCACCGACTTGATGATCGTACCGTCCTGCGAGGTTTTCAGAGTCGGTATGACGAATTGCTGACCGTTGCTTCTCTGAATCATTCCCGTGGCCGTTTTTATCGCCGGCGAAAGCCGAATCGGCGTATTTATCAATCCTTGCGCGGTTCTCGCGCCGTTGATGCTCCCATTCTGACCCTGAAACTCGCAGTTCGTCGTCAAAATCTGCGAAGAGTTCAGCAGCTGCGTCGATATCGAACTGCTGTTTATCAGCTGAGTCGTGATAGGAGTGGCTTTGATCATCTGCGAGGAAAGCGTATTGAGAACGCCTTTGGGCAACAGAATAGAATTCTGCCCAGCGTTCCCATTGATAGCGCCGATGGTGCCAATTTTATTAGTACTCGGCAGTATCCTGATGTTCTTCGCCGATTTCAGTATAGTCTGCGCAGGTTTCAAGATAAACTGCGAGGACGGCAGAATAACCGGAAGCGTCTGCAGTATCTGCGCCTGCGAGGTGCGCGGCAGAACGTTATTCTGCTGGAAGTTCTGAGGCACAGTTTCCTCCACGGTAAACTGAATCTCCCCGTCGTTGGCTCCGGCGCCTTCGCCATCTGTAGATCTCGCGGAATTCTGCTGAACGTAGATTTTCTGAACATTGTGGTGATTGGAGAATTGATCAAGCAGATCATCGGAGGTTTCCAGACTCTCCATGGGCATCGATTCGCCCTCCATTCCCTCGTCCTGCGAAGCCTCCTGCGCCACCCACTCCTGAAGCTGCGGACACTCGACTCTGGTTATGTTGCTCATCTCGGACGTCGAGGTCGTCTGAAAGCTCAGGGTATCCATCGAGTCGTTCGGCCGCGGCGACGTCTCGCCATTCTCAAGGCCACCGGCGTTCTGAATGTCGCTGAGAATAACACTCTGCTCCTGATGATAGGTTATGTCGTCGTTGGTCTGCTCGTCGGCCGGATCGTCGTCGAAGGTTAACCTCAAAGCCGACGCCTGGGCGTGGGTGAGGTGAATCGCCTGGGACTCGTCGCCCTCGCCCTGGAGGAAGGCCACGAACTCGTTGTCGTGATCCTCGTCGTCGACGACCTCCTGGAATGCCTGACGAAGTAGATCCGACGTCCCGCAGGACACACCGTTTGTAAACACCGTCGAATTCGCGATATCCGCCATATCCGGTGTTTTATCGCTCGTCCCACGATTAACACGACACTCGGCTCTGTTATCAGACCGTCGGGTTCATCGCTCGGCTGTCGATATTTTCGGTGTTTTGCGCTGACTGACGATGAAAACCAGTTTCCCGCGAGTCACATTTACGGTGGCTCAGGTCGTCGTCGCTTCACTTGCACGTTTTTCGCGCAAACAGAAACACGGAATGAGACGCGAAGTTTGCCGCGATTGCGGCTCTGCGCGGTCGACGAGCGAGAAGATAAAAATATCGACTGTTGAAAGTAATCGAAAGAAAGACTCTCGACAGTTGCCAACTTCCGGTCGTTCGAACGCGCTCACATGGTATCTGCGTCGCGGCACCGCGTGTGAAAATGGTGCGGTTATGTTTTTTCAAAGTGTACACACGACTCGACCGATGAATTTTCCCATTCTTTACGCATAGTTATATGATACGGTGTACATTATGTCTACTTGTAGAATACACAACGTCAGATTTTACAATCTCGAACCCAAGTCCGTGACGTGCTTGTGCTATGAGCAGATAAATAAGAAGTTGGCTCTGTCAAGGTTAGTTTCCGAGTGCCGACAGCTAATCACTCGAAATTGCAAGTTTTATGTTAACATTTTTTTAATCATTTTGGTATTTGCAACGTATTCATTTGCTTCTTCAATCCTTGAAAAACTGTATGTTTTAATTGTTACACAAACTGTTTGTTTCAAATTTGTTTCATTAATTAATATTACTTGTGCGATAATAACAAATGAATTTGAAAGTAGCAAACAATTGCCGGTATTTTGCTGCGTACTCACTAGCTTAATTAATTTTAGTAGCATAACGAAGTCCATATTACTCGTGTGAAAATAACATTATTTTCATTTTTACAGAAGCGACAATTCCATTGAGATATGGAACGTGGCCAATGCTCCGTTCCTAGAATCAACAATCGTAGGCCACTCCGAAGACTCCGTAGAGTCGATACTATGGGTAGACCAGAGATTGTTCTCTACGGGTCTGCGCGGTGTGGTCACCGAGTACGACCTCTCCACCCTGAGCGCCAAGTACGAAGTAGCCGTAACAGGCGGCGCAGCCTGGTGCATCGACGTAAACCACCAGAAGACGCGAATAGCCGTCGGCACCGAGGACGGCTACATAAACACATTCACAATTACCTCCGACTCCCTCATATACGAGAGAATCTTTGACAAACAAAAGGGCCGAATTTTGTGCATCAAATGGGACAAAACGGGCGACACGATCTTCACGGGTTCCACGGACACGGTGAGAGTGTGGAACGCGATTTCCGGCCACGCGATACACAAAATGATAACCGCGCGTAAATACGCGAAGAAAGAGACGATAGTCTGGTGTCTGGCGGTGACGGACGACAATCTCGTGGTGTCCGGAGACTCGAGAGGCGTTCTGTCCTTCTGGGATCCGAACATGGGAACTCTCATAGAATCCCACGAGAGTCACACGGCCGACATCCTCGCGGTGACGATGTCGCAGGACGGGAACGTCGTCTACTGCGCCGGTGTCGATCCGGTGGTCCGAAGCTTCGCGAAGGTCACGCTAAAATCGTGCGGAAGGCCGCAGTGGGTCAAGGGAATCGAGAGACGATTGCACGCTCACGACGTTCGGGCCCTCGTCGAGGCCGACGGGAAGCTCTACTCCGCGGGGGTCGACGGTTATCTCGCGCAGTCGAGTTATCCGCCGAAGCTTCTCGTGAAATATCCGCCTCTCTTGCAGCCGCCGTGCGTCACCGTTTGCCGAAAATCCCGCTGCATTCTTCTGCGTTACACGAGTTTCCTGGAGCTCTGGAGGCTCGGATCGCCGAGCAAAGCGTCGAAGGAGGCGGTGCACGCGGGTATGTTGCATCCCATCGAGGAGAATCCCATAAAGTTGCTGGAATTGAGGACGAAAGCCGATGAAAGCATCGTGTCCTATGCGATCAGCAAAGACTCGAAGATCATCGTGTACTCCACGGACACGCATATTCGAGTGTTCAATTTCGACGTTGTCGAGGGCGACGCTCAGCTCATGAGAAACGACACCGACATCGCGCTCCAGCGAGTGCAGAAAATGACTTTTAGCCCGAACAGCAAACGTTTCGTCGCGATAAACAACGACGGTGTGGGTAACACCGTGACGGTGTTCGTCGTTGCCAAGAAGAATTTGAGGCTCCAGGGTTCCTTCCAGACGGTCAAGCAGGGCGTGCAGAACGTGGGACTCGTCTGCTTCTCGCCCGACGGAAAATACCTCGTGCTCTCCGATCGACACGGACTCGTCGTCGTTTACGCTGTAGACGATAAACTCACCTCCGATACTCCGAACTTCGTTCCACTTCCCAGGTACCGATGCGTCAGTAACGCGAAAATTGGCTCGGATGAGAACCTAAATTTTACAGTATAAAGTCGAAAAAAAAAATTTAATGTGATAAATATGATGCCAATAATTTATCGTGAATTGCCTACAAACGACGCTAATTTTTTTTTTCTTCTAAGATCGCTCGAATAATTTATTTCGACCATTAAAAATAGCTAGACGGAAGATCTTAAAGATGTTTTATTTTTACAACCGCGCCGTAGCCGTTGAAATCGCGTACGATGTACTTAATGCCGGAACTTCATATGTTTTTCCACTCTGCAGGTACAGCTGCCCGCCGACTGCGATGGCTGTTCAGAAAGGCACTTCCAACCTGGTCATCGTATACTCGGATCATAAGGTGAGACGCGAAGGGCGGTGAGACTCCTTGCAGCGGCGGTAAAGGAGAAGAAAAAAAAACACAGACGAGAGGAGGGCGTAATTCATTCGCAGTAACGGCACGCGTCGTAAAAAGATTCATCGGCGAGATGGCGTCGCGGCTGTAAAGAATAGTAATATCTATCCGCGCATTCACAATTTTGCTCTACTTTGCAGAATTCCTCGTATCCTCTCGCGCGATTCTCCCAACCGGAGGATTATAGTTTTTACGCCCGCGGAAATTATACAACAAAATAATAAATAACAACCGCCACGAAGCCTCGCGCGGCAGCGCTAAATGCGGCGGGAACTACGATTAAATGTTGTCTATTGGTCTTGCGCGGTCGTTAAGAAATATTAAAGACATAACGGGCCGATGACTCGCGAATCGAGGTTTACGATCGCTTTCGACCGTAAGAACCGTCCTTTCACTCCGCAAACGGAGCATTTTCATTGGACATTTACGACGTCGGATATAGCGGCAATGAAACTCTATTCCAATGATTATCGATAATTACGCGATTCAGTGTAAATCATGTCGTACGGATAATGAGAATCACGAGCGAGCGATGAATATTCTCCGACTTGGAGCTAATGCTTCGTAAAATTTCATTGCGATTAGCGAAATAAAAATTAAAAATCGAGCGTTTTAAGGAGGTGCAACGCGAGAAAATAATGTCTGAATTCGCAGGTCGTCGAGTGCAATATTACGGGATTCAGTGTAAATCATGTCGTACGGATAATAAGAATCACGAGCGAACGATGAATATTCTCCGACTTGGAGCTAATGCTTCGTAAAATTTCATTGCGATTAGCGAAATAAAAATTAAAAATCAAGCGTTTTAAGGAGGTGCAACGCGAGAAAATAATGTCTGAATTCGCAGGTCGTCGAGTACAATATCCCCAGGAAACAGTACACGGAATTCTCGAATCACCTGCAGAGTCGTCTGCCCGTGCAGTGGATGTCGCGACCATTCCCGATAACCAACGTGACATTCGATCCGAATAACGAGAACGTCATTATAGTTCACGACGACACGACCGTCTACGTTATCAATAAGAACAAGGAGCTGCCCGAGAGCCGAGCGAAAATACCGAGGCGCGAGAACGGCGATCTGACGGAGGACAGCAGCTCGGGCTCGAGTTCCAACAGCCAGCACGCTTTTCAAGTCGTTAAGAAGTACAAGGTACGCGCCGAGATAGAGCACGCAATACGAAACTCTCCACTTCGTCGCCGCTCTATCGTCAACGTTGTTATTTTTTTCAGCATCTCGTGCACTTGGAGTGGTTGAACGACGAGGAGATGGTCGCGGTCGAGGTGAATCCAATCTCGCTGACGGAAAAACTGCCGCCTACGCTGAAACAAAAGTGGTTTGGCATGTAAATCGAAAGCACGAAATAAAATTATTACGAAATTCAGTACTAAAAAGCAAAAAAGCAAAAAAAAAACAAACGAAAAACGTGTATTTAATCCGTGCTCACGATTCATCCGAGATATATGAACGTCTGTCGAGTTACGCGGAACTCGCCGGCAATCAACGGCGGATCGATCGTGCGCCTCGCCGACACGTGCAACGGACCGACGAATTCCAAGTCGTACTCGGGTCGCGACGAGCGCCAGCCAACTACGGCGGAACTCGTCCTCGGCACCGGCATCGGCGACGGTCTCAAAGGTATCGGCGATTTTTCGATCGGATTTTCCGGCAATTTGCGCTCGAACGTGTCAACCGGAATCCCCGCCTTCGCGCACTCCTCGGCCAGCACTTTCCTGAAGTACTCGCCGGCGAGATAGTCGTACTTCTCGTCCCGCGTCCTCTCGAGTTTTCTCTCGCAATTGTTGATCTCTTTTCTGCGATTAAAAACAGCCGGAATTAAAGGATTTATAGTTAATTCGGTGAAAAAAATACACTTTTTCAACAATTTGTTTACAAGATACGGGCAGTGTATTTTTAATTTAATGATTACAGTATTGGAGAGTAACATTTCAAGAATATTTTCTGAAAATTTCAGCGGAAAATATTAACAATTAAGCCGTTGACAACTAATCTCCGGAGATGTCTCCAAAAAAATTGTTTTGCGGTGACGGTTGTAACTCATTACTCGATCATCTGATATCAACAAATCAAATTGATTTTATTAGTTTATGAGTTTCCCCAGGTAACGCTGACGAGTTTTTTATTTTTATTTTTCAATTTTTGGTAACACTGGGAAGTCAAAAACGCGATTTTCGCTTAAAAATCGGTAAATTTGTTATTGTAAAATAAAAAATAACAAATTTTTTAAAATTTCGACAGCGTTACCTCATGAATTATACAGAGAAAGAGTGTGCCAAGTTTGAAAAGGATAGGTACAATAGATTTTAAACTACAGCCGTGACCGACTTTGAAAATGTGAAGTGTGGGAAAATCGCTTTAAAGTGCTTTATCGCTAAGTCTTTAAAGTTATATACGGAACGACTCAGAGCCTCAGATGGTTAAAATTCCATATCTCCGTTAGTTTTGCTCCAATTGCTCTAAAAATTTGATACAACATTCTTTAGATGTTGTACATTCATCAAATAAAATTTAAAAAAAAAATGGAAAAAAATAGTTTCGAGACCATACGTTCCCCTTAACGAACATCGCAAATCTCAACGGCGAGGGAAACAAACTTATATCACTCACCGTATATTATCAGCGACAACGGGTCCTTTGGCGAAGTCAATGTGCCTCGGAGCAACAGCGCCTCTTTCCGGCTTTTTCTCCTCCTCGGCGCTCACTTTCTTATCCCGCTTGCTATCTTTTTTCGCTGTTTCGCTCATCGGTGCGCGAGGAACGTCCGGCCGTTGGGTCAACGGCCAACGGGACAATGATAAAACCTCAACCTACTTGCGCATTCACACCGCGAAACGAGACCTCGGGAAACAATCGGTTGTTTGTTCGATACAGATGGGCTCTTCCCGTTGCCAGTGGCGAACGCGCGCGCTAGAAAGAGAGACGGAGACCGAGAGGCCGTAACGACGCTCGACGAGAATCGTTCGTGTCAGAAGGGTTTTTATCGGATCGTCAAACGGACACCGGCCAGAGGCGATAAAGATCACTCAAACCCGCCGTCTTTTCCCGAGAAAATTTCTCTTAAGGCAGCATAAAAGGCCTCTTTCAAGATTTCCTTCGCAACTGTAGCCTCTTCATCGTCAATCCGAATCAATATTCAATGAAACGTTTGATGCAAAACCATTCATGAATTATAATCTAAAGGTATGGATTATTTAATACTAAAAAATAATTAACTATTTCCAACTATCATATTTCATTTGAAAAACACGGATTACAATGAAAACAATTTTATTTCATACTAAACCCTGTAAAATAACGCTTTTACACTGTTTCAGCACCACAAATGTATCTTTTACGTAGCTCCACAGGATGTGCGAGGGTCCCTTAAAATTCCAGGACCGCCGGTATCCGGCCGATGAATGTCTAAGAAAGGGCTCAAGCAGCGACTACGAAGATATAATTATTTTATGCCGCGACGGGAGAGGTAAAACGCGGCTGAACCGCGGGTTGCGTGCGTATCTCAAAGGGGGATGCAAGAAGGATCCTGAGGGGAGAACATTTGAATCTCAAGACGTAAACCCCGAGGGCGTGGGTTTCGCGGGCTCGTAAACCATGAGGGCCGTTTAATCTCGGTCTCGCACGTAGTGCCCAGACACAGCGGGGTGTAAGTCGCCCTCTCTCTCTCTGTCTATCTGTCGCCCACCACCGTCGTACGGATAGAGAGACACGTCGACGGTGGTTCAGCCATCAGGAAATAATCAAAGCGAGCGACGAAGAGACGTCGTCGTCGCGTTCCACCTTAACCCACGTGTATATAACGTCTGTTCTATTTCTCTTCTAGCGGTACCGACGTCGGAGGCGAGCTTGATGGCGCCGGGGCTAAGCGTTAACATCGCGTCGACGTGAATCGCCGGAGAAACGCTGCGGCTTCGAGGTACCAAAGTGCCGGGCGTCGCTCGCACGCGGGGAAAGGAGCCGCGCGAGTGCAATGCACCGAGATTACGACTAATCTGCGCTCGAGACCGCTCGACGGGGCAAACGTAGCGCAACTTCCGTTAAGTTACGTACCGCTCCGTCAGAGTTCTCCCCCCCTGGCTCGGCGAGCTCCAACCCCCCTGGCGCGCGATCGCTCTCTCGGCCCCCCCTCGACTCGTCGACCCATCTCCGACCCTCGCGACCAACCGAGCGCGCGACCCCGGGATTAATGACCGATTCCATTGGGAATATTGCGTTTCGGTGCCTCGGATACGTCGCGCGGCCGAAACACGCTCTACCCGCGAGACTCGAGTCGAGACGTCGAGTGCGGACGCTAACGGATGGCGACAATGTGGAAAATTAGCTTTGGATATTTTGCTTTTCTGGGGGTTATTGATTCATTTATTTTTTTTATGTCAAATTATTTACAAGCAAGAGGAAGTATCTGGACATTTTTAAAGAAGTACATTTTTTATGAATTCTCAGATTCACTAATTGCTAATAGGACACATCGCTCGGGAGAAATATGTTGCGCACCAGCCATAACTTCAGATATTGAGCGGACACTGATCGACAATGTGGAAAATTAGCTTTAGATATTTTGCTTTCCTGTGGGTTATTGATTTTTTTTTTTTTTCATATTGCAAGTTATTTATATGCAAGAGGAAGTAACTGAACATTTTTAAAGAAGTACATTTTTTATGAATTCTTAGATTCACTAATTAATAATAGGACAAATCGCTCGGGCGAAATATGTTGCGCGGGAGTCATAAGTTCAGACATTGAGCGCACACTGACCGACAATGTGGAAAATTAGCTTTAGATATTTTGTTCTCCTGTGGGTTATTGATTCATTAATTTTCCTTATTTCAAATTATTCGTATAAAAGGGAAGTAACAATACATTTTGAAAAAGGTAAATATTTTTGCTGTGAACTTTTAAAAGCAACAACAGCTTGGAGTAATAGTAAATATATTTCCACGTGCAAAATCGCAGTCTGCGAAAAATCCGTGCACCACGATCGGAGTAATTGAGGTCGCGGAGACGCGGCGAACGCGAAGAAATCCGCGAAAAACACGAATCCGAGTGTGAATTAAGCCTTTCCATTGCCTCTTGTTCCGGCGACGAAGAAGACAAAAAAAAACGCCGTCAAGGGTAATACTATATACGGCACAAAAGGTACAAAGCATCGGGAGGGGGTGGCGAGCGTCGCGAAGCGAAGAAGACGAAGAAGAAGTGGTGGAAGTGGAGGAAGAAGAGGAGGAAGAGTCGTCGTCGGGACGGTGCGGTGCTGTGGTCGCCGTGGAGGATGCAGTCGCTGTGGGGTGCGCTGTAAATTACAAGCGCGAGCAGCAGCAGCAGCAGCCGAAGCCCCCACACCCCTCCACACCCCGTCGCCGTTCTCTCCCGGCGTCCACCCTCTCCGCCGCCCCCGTTTTCACCCTTGCGGAGCGCCCATTCTCTCGTCGCCGCTACGGGGCCCCCGCCGACGCACGGTGTCTAGACTTATAGATAATGCGGAGTTTGTGCGAAGCAGACGCGTGGTAGACGGTCCTTGGTTGAGCGAGCCAACCGGCTAGCCACGTCTCCCCCGGTGGTATGTACGGGCTCGTTCGGGCCAAACCGCTCGCCACCCTCGAAAATAACATTCATTTTTCATTCCTCGCTTCGTTATCGAACTGGTAACGCTAACCAGTTCGGTTACCTTCGCCAAATTTTCATATTTTTAATAGTCTCAAATTTTCATATTTTTAATAGTCTCAGGCTTTCAATTTTTTAACGGTCTCTGTTACGTATTGGTAAATTCGCAACAGTCTTAGACGTTCATATTTTTAATGGTCCCAAATTTTCATATTTGTAATAGCCTTAAATTATCATGTTTTTAATAGTCTTAAATTTTCATATTTTTAATAGACTCAAATTTTCATATTTTTAATAACCTAAATTTTCATATTTTTAATGATCACGAACTTCCATATTTTTAATAGTCTCAAAGCATCATATTTTTAATAGTCTCAAATTTTCGTATTTTTAATAGTCTCACCAATTTGTTGAGAAACAAATCATTTAATTGCCATTACTGAACCAATATTTTTACCAAATTAATGTGGTCACGTAAAAATGATTTCAAGACTACCATTAACGATTTTGCCTGTAATTTTGTTTTCAATTTATTGTTTTTTTACGTTATTTTATATTTTAATCTGAAAAAGGTCTGAAAAAACAGTCTGAGAAATTTTACCGAAAACTACGTATGCCGTGAAATATTTTTTTCCCTTGTCTCACGAAGTCCCAATCGGGACGAGAATTCCGACAAATCCGAGTATTCGGTATTTTCGCCTGGAATGCCCCTTATATGTATACTATACCATCGTCACCGGCACCTTCCACGCTGTACTGCATCCACCCCCGCAATTACCACCACCTATCCGCCGTCGTCGCCGTCACTTCCATCGCACCGTCTCTCTATATACCGCGCAGCAGTCTTCGGGGATAGACATTGCTCGGCTAGACGGTGGAGTGGCGCTCGCCTCTCGCGAGGATGAGGAAATCTGGTGTCCGTCGGGATAGCTCCAATATCAACGGATGCAAATCCTCGCCCAATAATACTACGTGATATGCATGCATCAGACATGCACACTTAAGTTCGTATGGAACGCCGCACGAGCGCTTGGGTATGGAATTACCATGGTTGTCAACTCGAGAAATATTACAATAAAAATATTTTTTGGAAGTCGTGAATTTTTATGATAAATATCGCAATAATAATAATAATAATGACTACTTTTATTATGAAACTAAAGTTCAGTTAGAACGCTATACAAGTATTTGGACATGGAATTCTGATCGTTGTTGACTTGAAAAATATTACAATAAATTTTTTCTTAATTGTTAATTTTTATGGCCATTAAGTAGCGTAATAATAATAATAACTGTATGCATATATTATTATAATTATATCGACATAATTATAAAGTATAATTAAATATAAACAATAACGATAATAATAATAATAATATAAATTGTTATTATTATTATTATGACAACATTACTATAACAATAACAATATTATTATTATTATAAAACAACATTACTAACAATAATAATAATATTAATTGTTATTATTATTATTATTTACTCGTATCTAAAATCCAATATTCTTTCTCGTGCGCTCATCGCTTCCGCTTTTCTCGCACATTTTTAACGATCCAAAAGACAGCTCATAAAAACTGCTCTCTGTTCTGTTTATGAGAACGAAGCTATTACGTAGGATCAAAAGGGGATTCTGCAGTCCTGGCTTTTTTCTCTCGTTCCCGCTCTTTCTCTCCCTCTCTCTCTCTCTCTCCCTCTCCCGCGGTGTCGTTTACACCGGTGGGCCTGGGGAATTTCGCCGAGACCACCCCCCGAGTCCCCTCCCTCCCCATATCGTCCGCACTCATTTTCACCGCGATTTTCCAGGCTCCGGCGGCTCTCTCGGCCCCGGTTGTGTTTTAATCGGCAGACAGTAATGCATAAATCTCTGTTAAATAATACGGCAGTTAACAGTGCCATTAAGCCGTTCGAGATACCGCAAGCGGCGGCGGCGGCATCGGCTGCAGAAACGGCAGTCGCGAGGGGTGCGAGAGCGCCGGTGGTATCTGTACGCTCCCTGTGTCTCGCCCTCTAATTGTGGCTGTGTGTGTGGGGGGTCGGGGCGTGGGGGGAGGGGGTGAGGGGGGTGAGGGGGTGCACTGTCAGGGGTCCTGGAGCGCGACGCTGCGGTTCTCGCGCAAAGTCCGTATTTATCGGCTACCGCTCGACCCTACGTGTACCCCCCCCCCTCCCCCCTCCCCCCTATCGCTCGACGCCCCCCCACCCCCCGTGTACCCCGCAGACGGGGGTTGAAAATATCGTTCGAATCTCTCGCGCGAATGTATTGCGCCACGCGGTTTTCCTGCGAATAATTTACAATATCGTGATACATGTTTTGTCTGTGCCGTACAGCGCGGGCGGTAAAAATAGCGTCGATGCAGCTCTCCGAGGCTCTATGCGGCGTTATAAACCCCGCGCACCGCTCGCATTAATAATACGTCCGGCGAAGCGATAAATGGTTGACGTTGCGATTGACGCTCGCGGCGGTTATATCGGCGGGGCGACTTAAAGTATCCGGGGCGAGAGCGAGCGAGGATTTCTCCCGGTAGTCATGGTGGATCGGGTTTTGTAATTTGGAGTGGGAAATATGGGTAAACGCATTTTTGAGTCGTTTCCGGGGAATTTATTAATATGTTTTATTTTGGAACTGCTTAGCCAGATTTTATTACCATTGAGTTTTTCTAAAAAATAAACAGTCCTCAAATATTATATATTATAATATTTCCCAGAATTTGAATAATTGGACAACTTTTATTAACTTTTGTGAAAAAAAAAAATCCCCAGAATTGAAATAATTAGCCAGATTTTATTGAAACAAATAACATTTGTTTGAAACAAATAAAATTCATTTGAATGAAATAAATTTTATTTCATCGAAATAAATCCTATTAGGCCGGCCATTAAAAAGATTCATTTATTTAATGGCCGGTCTAATAGGATTTATTTGGACCAAATAAAATGTATTTCATTCAAATAAATGTTTATTTCATTCAAATAAATGTTCATTTAATTTAAATAAATGTTTATTTCATTCAAATAAATTTTCATTTCATTCAAATAAATGTTTATTTCATTTAATTAAATTTTTATTTCATTCAAATAAATTTTATTTGTTTCGAATAGATCCCATCAGAACGATTTCTCTAGGTATATGTAAAAATAAATCCAGAGTTGTTGTACTTAGCCAAATTTGACAATTTCTTCTTATTTCTCTAGGTATATGTAAAAGTAAATCCAGAGTTGTTGTACTTAGCTAAATTTGACAACTTAGCCAAATTTGTCAACTTCTTGACAACATTTTCTAAAAAAATGGTCAACAAAAATCGACGGGCTCTTTCCTTAAATTTGTACCCTGGAGGAACAAAAATTGCCATAACGTCCAAGTAAACGTGGATGCACATCTGACGCGCACACTTATCGCGTCTATTGTGATTGTTGAATTGCGCCCACTATTATTCGCTCGATCACGAGTATAATTAAGTGGGTGCATAATGCGCGTCACAAATAATACGATAATCAGCCGTTGGTGGTTTCGGTGCAGTGACTCGGTGCGCGCGTACGCCGACCGTTCCGCGTTCTTGGCACGTGCACGATGCGTGCGCGTATGCCGTGCATCGTCTCGGTTGCCGTTGCACGCGCGCGCGCAGCTGCGAGCCGGAGGAGTCCGCCAGGGTCGAAGAGCCGCCGTCGTCGTCGTCGATCGGGATCGAACGCGATCCGGGACGGAATCGAGGCCGGGCGTATAATAGCTTCCGGTTATGCTGCTGCCAGCGCGCGGTCTATCTCCGTGGCAAGTGCAACAATGCGAGGCGTCTCGCGGTTCCTCGCCGTCTGTGCGCCGCGCTTTGGTTATCGGAAACCGTAGCGCGTGTGCCGATCCATTATTGTCTGATCCATCGTGCGCCGTATCTACTTGCAGCCATGTAACTCACGGCGTCTTCGGTGATATCGACAGAATTTTCTTGTTAATGGCAATTTGTTTACTTGGAAAATTTACGTGAACTTGGAAAATCGTGGCAGAATTTTATTGCAATAATTGTTTATTCGTACCGTCAAAAATTCATGAGACACAAAACTCAGTGTCGTTGATCTATTCGTACTAATTTCTTGAGCGACAGTCGGATTTGTGGGTTTTGACGAAAAAAAAAATTTCGTAATTGCGAAAAACCGCCTTTTCGGAAATCTGTTTTTTTATTTCGGATTCACGAAAATCGTTGTAATGTTTTTTTGTTCGGCCTACATAAATTCCCTTTTGCACTTGTATTCTAATCTGTCAAACAATATCATATAAAGTCCCGGTAAGGTAAATGTACCGGTTTTGGCCACCTTTGGCTTAGTTTCGGTCACCGAAATCGAAAGCACAGAATTATTTGTATTATTAAAATGAAATAAAATTGTATCGATAAACTTGTTAATTTATATGGATACTTTCGAAGTATCACCATAAAAATACAGAAAACAGTAATCTGAAATAAAAATATAGTGAAAATGTCCGAAACCGGCACAGTGACCGAAACCGGTACCTTTACCTTATGTCGATTTGGTTGCTTTTAAAGATTTTTATAGATGAACTCAGGAAGTGATCACAGATTAAGTTCCAAATCGCTGTAGCTCGAGATTGACGTTTCAATTTTCGTTTCGGTAACGAAGCGACGAATATTCGCTAGTAAGTAGCGCAGCTGTCGCTTCGCTCGGCTCCTATATACGAATCGAGAGCGACAGAGATATCTTCGATTTTAACCCCTTCGCAAAACCCAATTCCTTTTCCCCTCGCGCCGTTTCCTCTGTTCAGCGGGCGCCGGGCAATCGGATTGTCGTCGTCCCTGCGGCCACGAGAGAACAGATTTCTGTCCGGCCTTATGAAATTGGGGGCCGCGCGAGCGAGCAATCTAATGATTCTGACGATGTAAAAGCTGTGGCAAACGAAGTTGCGCCCCCCCCCCCCCCCCCCCCCGCGCGGCCCCTCGTAGCGAACCGCCGCTCTCGGCTAACATGCCGAGTGGACTCGCGCCGCGAGGAAATTTCGTTGCCGCTAACAAATTTTCGAGACTCCGCAGCGAGGCTCTCGGGGTCCAAATCGATTTCGCATGCAGCGAGGGGAACTTTTACACGGTCGCTACACCGCTGTAACGAAGCCAACCGAGGTCGCTGCAAATATTTGCAAACTCACGTTTAAGTTATACAATAAAACTTTCAAAAGAGGGACCAAGTATTTTTAGTTCCTCACCAAATGCATTTTCGCTGTTGATTAATTTGCGAGATTATTTTTTAATATCCTGGCAGATATTTTTCGTTGACTCGATTTGCTCGTAGTTTGGATAACGAGTTGGAAAAAAAAATATTCACACTAAAGGATGGTTTATTTATTTGTATATATTAATAATAATACTTACAATGTTATATTATACATTAAATTTCCTGGTTGATTCAATTCGCTGGCACTGTGGATAACGAGTTAGAAAAAAAAATCTTCACACTAAACGATGGTTTATTTATTTGTATGTATTAATAATAATACTTACAATATGTTATGCATATAAATAAATTGATAAATTAATTTACGTTAAATAAATTAAGATATTAATAACGTAATTTACGTAAATATATTAATAATAATATTTGTAATATTATGTTCTGTATACAATTTTCTGGTAGATATAAAGAATAATTTTTTATAAATATAAAAAATAATTAAATAATTAAATATAATAATAGTAATTATTATTTTATTATTATTTTATTTTATTTTTATAATTTTTAAATAATAATTAATAATTAAATAATTTTTTTCGACTCGTCGTTTTACGACAACGAGTCGAAAAAATATATTTTTTGCTGAGAATAACTCGGAATTTAGCACCAATAAATAATAAATACAAAGGCCAATGACATCATCGCAGCTCGCGTCGCTGTCATCGATGAAAAAGTCTGTGGGGGACGTCGTGTCGCGAGGTATCGGATCTCCGTGGACAGGTGGAACTTTCCGTGCGACGAAAACACGCCGCAGGAGAGTCGAGAGATCTGTTGTTGGCCTGGGATGTTGTGTTGGCGATCGCGTTTGCGTATGACGTTCACGCACGTAGAATGTTTGGTCGCGAGGCCGGCAGCGGCGAGAGGGAGAGAGAGAGAGAGAGAAAGGAGGAGGCGGAGAAGAGACATAGGAATCGGGTCAGAGCGTCTGCCGATCTCATCGAGTGCGGTTCTGCGGTGCTTCTCTTTTCCCCCTGCGCCGTACACGTTGTACTCTCGTTCACGCGCGGACGAAACAGCACCGGCGGCATCATCGACGCCGGACTAGATACCGCCAGGCTGGACGCCTTCCGGTTTACGAAACGAGGCTGCCGGGTCGCGCATCCGGATTTCGAAAAAACCTGCAGCCTTCGTCTTCTTCTTTTTGTATTTAATAAAGCATTTTTCAATTCACCGGACACTTTATAGGGAAGTGAATTATTATGACGAGCAACTATATTTCGTGACTAATTAGTGGACCCCCAATCGATGGACCACCCAAATTCGCATTTAAAAAATAGTGAGACAAAATAGCTACATTAGTTTTTCATAGTTTTCACTGATTGAAAAAAATCATTATTCGCGTTTTTCTCATCGAATTTTCGATTCCTTGGGCAAACAACGGTGGTTTTTCGGAATCAGCGGGAAATTTGCCATCGGATAGGGCTTTCAAACTTTACGAAATCGAAAATTGTTTTTTCGCAAAAAACAATTACTATTGCAAAATTTGCAGTTTTTGAGGGTTCGGGTTTACAATACGGTGAAAAATTGAGGAATCAAGATGTCGCGTTCTGCATTGCGGCATTCTCTTCGTTATTGAGTTTTCTCTCGAAGGGACGAAAAAAAATCGAGGTTCGACCGATCAGAAAAAAGTAACCTCGATTCTATTAGTGAAGTGACGAAATTTCGAAAAACATTGGAGAAAATTATATTAAAAAAAAATTAACACAATTTATTTTCATGTATTTGGCCCGTACACAAAGGCTTCGCCAATCGTATTTGGCCCGTACACAAAGGCTTCGCCAATAGCTTTCACGAATAATTGCAAAAATGTACAATCATATATCATATTCTTAATATTGTATATTATATTCTTTTTTTCTTTTATATCATTTTCTTGATATCATAAATCATATTCTTGATATTTTTATCTACATCAACTAAGTAAGCGCTCAGCTTACTCTATATGTGCTAGTTTAACAAAAAAAAATTCCTTCCTCCCCCCGATTATTTTTTCCCAAGTCGATAAAAGTGTCCGTTTCAATGAAAGAAATTTTTAAAAATAATTTCCAAAATCGTGGGCCTTTCCGGGTGTGTCCCCGAGGTGGTGCGGGAATCGTCTCGATGGTCGAAACTCCGGGTCTCCGTGGAAAATCTCCAGCGCGTAATCGACCACCGCGGTATAACCACGTACACAGACAATATCGCTCGTAAAACACAGACACCTGCGTCATTCGCACACACACACACACGCGGGGAGAGAAGCACGGAGGGACGGTAAAACACGTGGTGGCGGGAGGGATGGTCGTGCGCACGGACGCGCTTCGCCCTGGGCGCTTTAATTCCACTGGCGCTTAATTTCGTCCGTACGAATGCGACGCGTGAATATGCATGACTCGAGCGGGCACGACACCGCGGTTGAACCCCGCTGTCCCTGGAATACGTGTCGCGCCGATTTTATTTTGTTTTGTTACTTTTTATCCTCCTTCCCCCCTTTACCCCCTTCACCCCCTTCGCCACTTCCCCGCTGAGCCCCCAAGAAGCAGAAAGAAAAGAAGTGAGTGTCACGTGCATGGAGACCTCTGGCTCTCCCTCGCTCGCCTATTAAAATGCCGTCCGACTAGTCGCGACGCTGCGGCTGCTTCCCGTTCTCCATTTCTCCTTCTCCTTCTCTTTCCCTCTTGCCCCCTTCGGCGCGCACCCCGCAACGAGCTGCGGCGTTCCTGTTGCTTGCTTTTTCTTTTTTGCTTTCTCTCTTTTTTTCTTTCTCTCTCTTAATTCCGACTAAACTGGCCGGCCGAATTCCGCCCACGATGACGGACCAGCTTTTCCGGATTTTTGCTTCGGATCGAGCGTAACCGTATTTGGGGGAACGAAATGCGATTTTTGGACCTTGATATTTTTTGGCGAGGTTTGAACGTTGAGGGTTTTAAGGGGGAGATTTTTAGACCTTAATGTTTCGGCGAGGATTAAACGTTGATTGCGATTTGAGGGAGGCTTTTTCGGATTTTTGCTTTGGATCGAGTGTAACCGTATTTGGGGGAACGAAATGCGATTTTTGGACCTTGATATTTTTTGGCGAGGTTTGAACGTTGAGGGTTTTAAGGGGGAGATTTTCGGACCTTAATGTTTCGGTGAGGATTAAACGTTGATTGCGATTTGGGGGGGGGGGGGGGAGCTTTTTCGGATTTTTGCTTTGGATCGAGTGTAACCGTATTTGGGGGAACGAAATGCGATTTTTGGACCTTGATATTTTTTGGCGAGGTTTGAACGTTGAGGGTTTTAAGGGGGAGATTTTCAGACTTTAATGTTTCGGCGAGGATTAAACGTTGATTGCGATTTGGGGGAGGCTTTTTCGGATTTTTACTTTGGATCGAGTGTAACCGTATTTGGGGGAACGAAATGCGATTTTTGGACCTTGATATTTTTTGGTCAGGTTTAAACGTTGAGGGTTTTAAGGGGGAGATTTATAGACCTTAATGTTTCGGCGAGGATTAAATGTTGATTGCGATTTGGGGGCGGCTTTTTGCTTTGGATCGAGTGCAAAGGGAGATTTTCGGTGCTTTTGATATTTTGACGAGGATTACGATTTATTTATCACGATTTCGGAGCCGGCTTTTCCGGATTTTTGCTTTGGTTCGAATGAAGCCGTATTTGAGGGATCCGAATGTAGCCGCGAGACAAATTTTCGTCCAAAAAGGCGGTGGAATCAGGCAGCATTTGGCTAGAATTATTCGGTCCGAGAAAAAGGGTTGCTAATTGGATCTTTTGAGGTCTTAATATCTCGGCGAGTATTAAACGCAAGTTAATGAGCCCTTTGCACGACGCAAGGACAGACGTTGCCCTTCAAAACGAGCCGACACTCGTTATCATCAGTCTTTTAATTCCTTTGATGAATGGTTGTGACTTGAATGGACCGACTAAGTCGTCGTCGGCTATTAAGACCAGACTAAGACCAGTTATTTATCACTGTGTCATTTTGATCTCTCATTTTTTGGTGTCTCAAAATATTGTTAATAATTATTTCAATCGCTGTATCAAATTGAATACACAATACAAAATTAATATCGACTCATACATATTTCAAAATATTTTCGCAGAGGTTCCTGTCGCTCATTTCATGATCGCCTGACGGAGAAAAACTTTTTTTCGCAGCAGTCAAGCGGAAACAATTTTTCCGCAACTTTTCCGCTTTTTTCCAACAGCAAAATAATTTCAGTGTCCACAATAAATGACAGTAAATTCGAGCATAAAACTCCTTTAAAAAAAAAAAAATCCGCCCTTTCGCCCTCAGGTTCGTCTCAACGACATAATAAATCATCCCTCACGGTATTCGCCCCTCATAAAAATTAACTTTCCACAATAACCCGTAATAAAACAATAAACCATCAAACTCATTAAAAAAAAGTCAATCCTACGTCCTCAGATTCGACTCGCCGTCCTCTAAACATCCCCTCTCCTCCACCTTCTCAAAAATCAGCCTCCCGCAACAAACCACAATAAATAAATATATCATCAAAAGGCATTAAAAAAAAGAAAGAAAAATCAGCCCTTTCGCCCTCAAGTTCGTCTCGACATCCCGGTAAACCGGCGACTCTCCCTCCTCCCCCCTCTTCTCTTTCTCTCTCTCCTTCCACCTCCTTCTTCCTGTGTCCGTGCAGCGTACACCGCGCCCTCTCCTCCACCTTCTGAAAAATCGGCCTCCCGCAACAAACCACAATAAAAAAATATATCATCAAAACGCATTAAAAAAAAAGAAAGAAAAATCAGCCCTTTCGCCCTCAAGTTCGTCTCGACATCCCGGTAAACCGGCGACTCTCCCTCCTCCCCCCTCTTCTCTTTCTCTCTGTCTCCTTCCACCTCCTTCTTCCTGTGTCCGTGCAGCGTAGACCGCGCGCGCGCGCGCGATCGATGATCCTCCCGGCGCTTCGGGTGCATTCGAGTTTCGGCTTCGCCCGACGAAAGACACGAAGGGAGAAGGACAGAGCGATCGAAGCAGCGTCGCGTGGATCGGTAGAGGGGGTTGGAAGGGGTGACGGCTGCCCCGGCACAGACAGCGCGCGACTCTCCGGTCCACGAAGACAGAATTCGGGGGTGGTGGCGGCGAGCGGGGGGAGGGGGGATGGAGAAGGACGGACGAGAATTTTCGAGGGGTTCTCCGCGAGAATCCGGGAGAATCGTCGGCGTCGAGGGCGCCCGACGCGACGTGGAAGCGTTAAGCGTGGGTACCAAGCGATATATATATACAACCGACCAGCCGCCGCACCTGACTCTCCTCTCGGGTAGACCGAGAGAAAGAGGGAGAGAGAGAGAGAGAGAGAGAGAGAGAGAGAGAGAGAGAGAGAGAGAGAGAGAGAGAGAGAGAGAGAGAGAGAGACCGAGAGCAACCGGGCGATTGAGTCTGAGGTGGCCGTGACATTGAAACGTTAGGCGGGCGCCGCACGCTCCCCCCCTCCCCTCCCCCCCTCCCCCCGCCCGCTATACCCTCGGCCGCTCCTGGTCCGAGAGGGTTGCTCGCCGTTGAGAGGGTTGCCGCGTGACGTCACTCGCGCCACCCTCTCGACGTCTCCTCCTGTGTCTTTAATTCTCTTGTTCTTTAGACGCTTTTTTTTCCTGGCTTTTATGCCGCACGCTCGTCCTTCCCTGTGGCATTCGGGGGGGGGGGGGGGGCAGGGGGAGAGGACGGGGGCTGGGGGCTGGAAACACCTAAAAGGGTGGGCTTTTTTTTTAACCGTTCAATACACGTGCGTGAAGTCCCGGACCTGATAACCACGCTTGTCGTGCATTATATTAATGTGAGCATGCGTGGAACAAATTTCAGAGCATTTTAAATCATTTGTTTTTCTCTACTTTTTCTCAAAAAGATTAATTTAATTATTTATTATTATTACTATTATTTATTACTATTATTTATTACTATTATTACTATTATTAGTATTATTTATTACTCTTATGATTATTACTATTATCATTATTATTACTTTTATTTATTATCAATATTATTTTTTTTTTATTATTATTATAGTTGTTGTTGTTGTTGTTTACGTTTACGTTTTGTGCCTCTTCCGATTCATGTGAGTTGCCGTGTGACGTCACTCGCTCCCTCTCGACGCCTCCTAATGTATCTTTAATTCTCTTGTTCTTTCACCATTTTCCTGACTTTCATGCATGTATCGCACGATCACACATAAAAGTACGAACACTACACGTTCGCTACACGTGCGAAGTCCCGTACCTGATAACCGCGCTTTGGTACCACGTATCGCGGATTATCGATACACATGTTCAATGAATTGAAAAACAAGCCGTTGTATACGACGATCCGCGAGTGTCGGGTGGTACAAGCGAAACCGTGCTGTCAAATAAATGTTCAGTTAGAGGAAATTTCTTCTTTATTTCATCAGGATTTCGGTACGACAGACCGAAACGCGCGTGCCGGTGATTGTACCGAGTGCGGCGCGATGGTAATTAAACATTTGTATGAAAACCGACCATTTATCGTACATTAAAATTCGTATTAATTCATCCGACAGACCGGATTTATAATTCAAGCGATCAGTTTTATTACCGTTTATCACAATTATATTATTAGTTTTATCAATACGAATAACAGCCTCGCTGTTTTTCATCCTCGATTCCGGCATTTTCATTTATTTATTTTTCTCCATTTTTTTTGCACAAACAAAAGAAAACGGCGAATTATTATTAATCTCCAAATATTTTTTTTACCCGATTCGCATTATCCGCACTCATTCTCGGGGGTTCGTCAAAAAATCGACGAAGCGCTCAGACATTATTCCCATTATTATTATTATGATAATAATTATTATCATATATCCCTGAAACATGCGCAACGAAATCCCCGACTCCTCGTTTCGCCAAGAACGCGAAATACACGACGGGGGGAGAGAGAGAGATTCGCCAGACAGCGGGCCGGGGATGCGGAGTGTAATATGAGGGACCAGCCAGACCAGCCATTAAAAAATAAAACAAAACGTGAAATTTTCGTGAAAACCGAGGAAAGAGGAAAGACAGCGAGGGGAAAGCGCGCGGGGTTTGGGGTTTGGGGTTTCGGGGGTCGGTGGGGGGGTGGAGGGAAGGAGCGATATTGAAGAAATACAAAGGGCTCCGTCAGCGAGGCAGCAGCCCTTGCCGAACCCGAGCGTAGTTGGAGCACCGGTCGAGGTGCGGTGTCGCGTCTCGCCCGGCACCTCGACTAGACGACACGAAGGAGTGAGAGGCGGGGACGGGAGGAGGGAAAAAGCGACGACGACGACGACGACGACGAGGCGGAGGACGAGGACCGAGACCTCCCCCTGGGGTGTATATAGAGAAACCGAGGGAGACCGAGAGACCCGAAGACTGCACCGGGGGGACGTCAGAATGACAGAGAGAAACGAGAGGATTCCTTGACTACGTGTATATAGCGAGCGAGCGAGCGAGCGCGGGGTCTACACGATACGACGACGATTCGAAGCGTCGACGAGCGCACCGAGGCTGCGAGCTATCGATCGGCGGTTACATCTTCCGAATCTGCATCCAACGTTTCTGGTGTACGCGCGACGCGTCCTCGGTTTATTATACATCGCGAAAATACATCGACGGCTCGGGTGGGATGGAAAATGAGGGTAAGTCGCCGGGGGGGTCTGTCACGTGTCTGTCAAAATTTCGGTAATTACGGCGGGGCTGCAAAGCTGAAACGAATTTTTGCCCGGGTGGTGTAGATTATTTTTATTATCTATTTATTTATTTACCATTTTTTATTTTGCACAGTGACATATGGTAAATTTTTTTTTGGGGAATAAAAGAATGTATATTTGTGAATGAGGGTAAGTCGCGGGTTGGTCTGTCACGTGTCAGTCAAAATTTGGGTAATTACGGCAGGGGCTGCCGAAACGAATTTTTGCCCGGGTGGTGTAGATTATTTTTATTATCTATTTATTTATTTACCATTTTTTACTTTACGCAGTGAAATCTGAGAAAAGTTTTTTTTTGGGATTAAAATAATGTTTATTCGGGGACCAAAAAAAAAAAAGAATGGGAGAGTAAAATAATTCGCGCACTGAGAGAAAAACACATGGTTGAAATAACAATACTATATTTTTACTATACAGTATAATTCCCAGGAGGAACGTTTATATTTTATAGTTACGACAATGAGAAAAAATAATAGCTGCAAACGTAATAATAGCTGAACTAATCAAGTACATAATATCCAGTACTAATCGATATGATCGTTCCTCCTGCCAATTATATCGGTTCGACTAACTATTTTATTATATTTTTCTCTGAGTGCGTCTGCGGAAAAAAAACTTTTTCATCAATTCTTTTCTGGTCCATCCAAGACAGATTTTCGAAAATTTGGGTGAGGACAGTCAAATCGAATCTTTCGTCGTTTGCGATGCACATATTTTTTTCAATTTATTTATTCACCATTTTTTCAATATCGCACAGCAACAACACCTGAGAAAACATTTTTGCCGAATAAAAAGATGCGAAGGGGAGTAAAATAATTTGCATCCGTAGAAAAAAAAAACACTCACACACACTTTTTCGTCAATTTTTTCCCGCTCACCCAGGACAGATTTTTCGCTCCCGCGAGCCGCCAAACACATTCGTCTCCTCCCCCCTCGGCCCATTCGCAATTCCGCCGAGGATATCCTCGAAAAGCTCGCGACATATATTCCATAAATCCCGCCGAGTGCCCCAGGTGGAACAAAAACATTTTCTCCTTCGTCTATTTGCAACCCCTCCCCCCCCCTCCCCCCTCCTCTCCCGCGCGCGGAACTTAAATTAAAATAAAATGAAACAAAAAAAAGAAGTAAAGCGGAAGGATTGTGGCGGAGTCGGTAACTGCGTTCGCGACCCTTCGGGAACAATGAGACCGTGAGCATTATTAGCGCGGCGCTGCATCCTGCGCGCGAGGGACCAGACACTGCGGAGGGATGTCCGGGCGGACGCAGACTCGAACGGTTACGAGAGTCTCGTGTGTCTCGCGCCGAGGGAAATTGCATCGCAGGCGCTCCGCTCTCGGACACGCCGGGCGCACGCATGGAGAGTCCGGCGGCACGAAACTACGACGGTCCTTGAGCGCGATTTGTGCGGGTCTCGTGCCGGCCGCGGGGGCTCCGGAGGGTTCCCCGGTTCCCCCGGTGCAACGCACCTCGACGGCGGCGCGCGCGATGAGCTCATAGCTGCGACGGAGGGAGGGAGAGAGAGACGCGGAGCCCTTAATTCGTAGCACGGCGAACGCGCGTGGCCAGTGGCCGAGCGTCGGCGAGCGATTCCAGCACTCCAGACTCGTCGGCACGATGTCCTCCTTTCTATCATTTATTGCTATTATTATTATTACTATTATTTATTAGTATCATGATTATTACAATTATTTATTATTATTATTATTATTATTATTACTAGGTTAATCACACGCGCTGGCGCGCGTGCCTGAAAAACTTGCCAAAATCGACCTCAGAAATGTGTTCTTTTCAAAATATCGACTTTTAACCTATACCATCATTCTCAAGTCGCATATTCTACCCCTGAAAACACTGGTTATTAACCTTTTTTAATCGATTTTGAAAAAAATATTTTTTTTTTGCGCCGAAAAAAAAAAAATCTGTCAGAAATCGTTGACCCGGCTCCCGACCAAAAATCGCCAAAATCGACCCCAATTTTTTTTTTAAAATATCACCTATAATAGGTTAATCAATTTTGCGCTGCCGCGCTCTTATAAAACTTTAAAAGGTTACGGGTCCTGCCCCGCCTGTCCTCTTATGGCATTTTTCAAGACACCAAACTGATTTTGTTTATCACGGACTTTCCTGGCAACCAATCGCAGCTCTAATAGTTTGCTAACAATGTTTTCCGTTACTCATGAACTTTTTAAAAGAGGGATTATTATTATTATTATTATTATTATTATTATTATTATTGTTGTTGTTGTTGTTGTTGTTGTTGTTGTTTACGTGTTGTTTACGTGTTGTGCCTCTTCCGATTCATGTGGGTTGCCGTGTGACGTCACTCGCTCCCTCTCGACGCCTCCTAATGTATCTTTAATTCTCTTGTTCTTTCACCATTTTCCTGACTTTCATGTATGTATCGCACGATCACGCATAAAAGTACGAACACTATACACGTTCACTACACGTGCGAAGTCCCGTACCTGATAACCGCGCTTTGGTACCACGTATCGCGGATTATCAATACACATGTTCAATGAATTGAACATGTGGAGCGGCGCGCGCGATGAGTTCATAGCTGCGAGGGAGGGAGAGAGAGAGAGAGAGAGACGCGGAGCCCTTAATTCGTAGCACGGCGAACGCGCGTGGCCAGTGGCCGAGCGACGGCCGAGCGATTCCAGCACTCCAGACTCGTCGGCACGATGTCCTCCTTCCTGTCCACTTATGCCGAGTCCGCGGATCGGCCACCTGTCCCTCTTTCGAGCCGTCCCGTCTGTTGCCGTCATCCGTTTGGCAAGCACCCAGCGGTAGACTCGACTTCCGGGCCCGTAGAGGGACTGAGGGGGGGGGGGGGGGTGTCTGGGGGGAAGAAAGGACGAGGGCATCAGCGAGCCTGTATGTACAGGAGATATGTATTTATGTGTGCTTACGGTTTTGATCCTGGTCGTGGAACACAATTTCGCGACACGCGCGATTCCCCAAATGTCCCGCATCCGGTATTTTTTTTTGGGCATGAATGTGTTAGGGTTGAATGTGTTTGGGTGTTTTTGTTTGGAGTGGAGGGGAAGGGGGGTTTGTGACTTTTGATGTTATGCGCAAGATAATGAGGTAATTTTATTTTATTTTGTGTGGGATCTGCGAAGTTTGTTAATTTGTCTTGATTAAAGCGGGTTTTTGATGTAATCATTTGAAGCGATTGTTTTTTTGTTGGGTCTTGCAAAAAAAGAAGTGTTTTAAATATGAATTTAGAAATATTTTGAAGAGTCTAGTTTATCTCGATTAGTATCACATTTTTATAATAATTTGCTTTTTTCGTGACCTGATACGAATGTACTAATTATTGTTTTGATTAATTAATTACCTTCTGTATTTTGTAGGATTTGTAAAGAATAAAATAACGATTATTCGACGTTTCTACATTTGAAAAATCTAGTTTACCTCGACTTCTATCTGGCATTAAATTTTCATAATAATAGCCATATTTTTTAGGCCCTGATAAAAATGTACTGATTTTTATTATGATTAATTAATTAATTGCCTTACGTATTGTGTAGGGTTTATAAAAAATAAAATACTAATTATTCGACGATTCTGCGTTTGAAAAATCTAGTTTACCTCGACGTTTATCTGGTATTCAATTTTCATAATAATAGTTTGATTTTTTCATGCCCTGATAAAAATGTACTGATTTTTATAATGGTTAATTAATTAATAATTACCTTGCGTATTGTGTAGGGTTTATAAAAAATAAAATACTGATTATTCGACGATTCTGGGTCTGAAAAATCTAATTTACCTCGACGTTTATCTGGTATTCAATTTTCCTAATAATTGTTTGATTTTTTCATGCCCTGATAAAAATGTACTGATATTTATAATGGTTAATTAATTAATAATTACCTTGTGTATTGTGTAGGGTTTATAAAAAATAAAATACCGATTATTCGACGGTCCTGCGTTTCTCATTTAATTCCGAGCGTCTGGCTCGAATTTGGCGGAAAGCTGAGATTCGTCGCTCGGGAGAGCTCTGTTTGTCTGGCTTCTCGCCGGGCATACCGATAATGGGAAAACAATTGAGTGAGATAGGGCGAGGTGAAGAGAATAGACGGAGCCCCTGCCGCTTCGTCGACAGGACTGATGTGTATTGAGGATCGTTCGTGCGAAACAAATCAACTTGACTGAACGTCTCGACAGTGGAAGTGGCCAGTGTGCGTTAATAATGTACCGAGCCTTCGTGTCTCGCGGACAATATGCAGTATATACGTATATACAACTTGGCAAGGGTCAGCGAAGGATGATGTGAAACTGTATATAAATATCTTCAACAACGACTAACGTAATCAACAATTTATTACTATCTTCTCGCTTTGGCCATAATGAAACGAAAAATACCGATTCTAAACATTTTTTTAATTCAGTAATGATTTCTCACAACAATTTTAATTTTAGGATAATTAATAATTTAATTGATTTCTAGTCTAAGTTAAATCGCATTTTTAAAAGTTGCTGGAATTTCGAATTTTTCGCCGCTTTTTTTGCTGTACATCTTGAGTCCTTTGATGGTCTTTATAAAATCAACAAACTGTACGAATTGCTGGAGGTCAACGTAGAGCCGCCTGCTGCAAGAATTGCGGTGATGTAAATATCTTTAACAACGAGTAACGTAACCAACAATTTATTATTATCTTCTCGCTTTGGCCACAATGAAACGAAAAATACTGATTGAAAACATTCTTTTAATTCAATAATAATTTATCACAAACATTTTAATTTCAGGATAATTAATAATTTAATTGATTTCTAGTCTAAGTTTAATCGCATTTTTTAAAGTTGCAGGAATTTCGAATTTTTCGCCGTCTTTTTTGCTGTACATCTTGAGTCCTATGACGGACTTTATAAAAAAAAACTGTACGAATTGCTGGAGGTCGGCGTAGAGCCGCCTGCTGCAAGAATTGCGGTGATATAAATATCTTTAACAACGAGTAACGTAACCAACAATTTATTATTATCTTTTCGCTTTGGCCACAATGAAACGAAAAATACTGACTGAAAACATTTTTTTAATTCAATAATAATTTATCACAAAAATTTTAATTTCAGGATAATTAATAATTTAATTGATTTCTAGTCTAAGTTTAATCGCATTTTTAAAAGTAGCAGGAATTTCGAATTTTTTGACGTTTTTTTGCTGTACATCTTGAGTCCTTTGACGGACTTTATAAAAAAAACTGTACGAATTGCTGGAGGTCAACGTAGAGCCGCCTGCTGCAAGAATTGCGGTGATGTAAATATCTTTAACAACGAGTAACGTAACCAACAATTTATTATTATCTTTTCGCTTTGGTTACAATGAACCGAAAAATACTGATTGAAAACATTTTTTTAATTCAATAATAATTTATCACAAAAATTTTAATTTCAAGATAATTAATTATTTAATTGATTTCTAGTCTAAGTTAAATCGCATTTTTTAAAGTTGCAGGAATTTCGAATTTTTCGGCGTTTTTTTGCTGTACATCTTGAGTCCTTTGACGGTCTTTATAAAAATAAAAAAAGTGTACGAATTGCTGGAAGTCGTAGAGCCGCCTGCTGCAAGAATTGCGGTGATATAAATATCTTTAACAACGAGTAACGTAACCAACAATTTATTATTATCTTTTCACTTTGGCCACAATGAAACGAAAAATACTGATTGAAAACATTTTTTTAATTCAATAATAATTTATCACAAAAATGTTAATTTCAGGATAATTAATAATTTAATTGATTTCTAGTCTAAGTTTAATCGCATTTTTAAAAGTAGCAGGAATTTCGAATTTTTCGCCGTCTTTTTTGTTGTACATCTTGAGTCCTATGACGGACTTTATAAAAAAAAAACTGTACGAATTGCTGGAGGTCGACGTAGAGCCGCCCGCTGCAAGAATTGCGGTGATATGACTTTTCGACTTGGCTGGCAAAATTACAGTACGCGGAAGAGTGTACGACGGTGGCTTCTTGTCTGAGCGTTCGCCCGAATATCGCAAGGAAGCAAAGCGAGAAGGACGCGGACGCCTTCTCGTCTAGACCGCGCGCTTCGACTCCTCTCCGTTCGACTCGACTCTACTCAACTCTCGACTCCGCAGTCACTCGATAAAAAAAACAGCCCACCGCCGCCACCGCTTTCCTGGCCGTCCGATACATAAGCGTAGAAACTTGGGGCTCGATTCGCTCGTGGGAATATTTTTTTTTAACCTCAACAACAACCAACAACGAACTAATGTGTGAAAAGTATTTCAACAAATAAAACATCATCTGCAATATTAGCGACAAAGTTCATAACCAATAATAATCATAATAAAAGTCTTTAGATTGTCAGATGTATCTCTTGAAAAAAATTGATGTTTCGATAATTTCTCCTCATCTTATATATTTAATTACGCATTTTTGTTAATAATTAGAAAGCCGCTGATTAATCAATATCATAAAGACGTATTTTTTTACAGCTCAATAAACTAAACCTCGTTCATCCCAAAACAATAAAAAACGAGTAAACACCTCCAAAATATATTTCCCCAAACATCCAATACCAATTGTAACAAGATCGCAAATAAAAAATTCGACTACCAACAAACGACTGTCTTCATACCGCTTCATTTTTTCATCAAAAACAATCTCGAAACGACAACCGAAAAATGTCCAATTTCCTCCCCGCACCCGAAATTAAATTCCGCCGCGCACCCGACGCGCTGTTTTATTAAAAGAACAGCGCGAGAGCATCTGCAAAAAAGAAGGTGAGACAGTCTTTTAACCCTCGGTATTTTTCCTGCCACCGGTGGTAAAATCGCTGGGGCTCTACGCCAATGGAGAAATCGCCCCGCTCGGCCCCCTGGACCGTCTGAGCGGTGTCTAGCCGGCACCCCCTACCTCGCGAGAGTGAGAGAGAGAGAGGAGCGCGCGGCGCGAGGGCTCTCGCTCGCTCGCTCGCCTGCGCGCTCACCGTCAACCCCCTCTCGTCGTCTCCCGGCGATGCTCACTCGCTCGCTCGTTCCGTCTCCCTCGCACCGCCGCGCCACCCCGCTCGGCGGCCTCGCTCGCGTCTCGTCTACCCCCGTCGCGCGACGGGACGCGCGCGGCCTCGGCCGGCGGGGGTGCAGTCTAGCCAGCCCAGACACTATAGGCAGTAGTCCTCGTCGCCCCCCAAACTTCGCTCTCCTTTCCTCCCTCACGACCGCGCGGCACAGTGATTGGCCAGTCGCTGCGCCGAACCGAATCGCGTTGAATGGACGGAGACAGATAATGGCCAATCGCTGTAGGTCGACGTTTGCTTGAGTGGCCAATGACTGTGTTTCTTGTAAGAGTGAGTTGTATGCAGCACAGGTACAATTCACAGAGTCCTGGAGCTTCGTCGAGGCCGGCCCCCGGACACCATAGGTCGTTTCCATAGTCCCCAAGGAACGCTGTCCTTTTCTCCCTCTCGGGAACCAACGACACAGTCGTCGGCCGGACGCTGGTATAAAATGTGCGACTGGGAGGAGACGCGACCAGGACTATCGCTGGACGTCAATGAGTTTTTCACTGGCCAATGATTGGGTTCCCTGATTGTACGTGAATTTCGTAAATGGGAGCCGACGATTCGCACTATCGACGATCGTGGAGCTTCGGTTCCGGCCGGTCCAGATGTTTTAGACAGCAGTCCTCATTTTCTCTCGCGTGAACGACTGTTTTACCGGCCGGTAATTGAACCAGACGGTCCTGGGTTTTCGGCTGGGCCAGGCGAGACATAGGCAAAAGACCTCATTTTCCATCCCACGTGATCTCCCAGCACAGTCATTGGCCACTGGACCGAAACGTGTGTAGGACAGAAAGAGAAACAACCAGGCCAAAATCGCTGCGGCTCGACGTCAGCTTCACTGGCCAATGACTGAACCTCTCGTTGCATTTGCTCATAGATCGTGTATAGCGTGCACAAATTTACAATCCTAGATTTTTCAACTGAGCCAGACCAGACATAGGCGAAAGTCCTCGTTTTCTATCCCACGTGATCACCCAGCACAGTCATTGGCCACTGAACCGAAACTTGTGTATGACAAAAAGAGAAACAACCAGGCCAAAATCGCTGCTGATCGACATCAGCCTCACTGGCCAATGACTGTACCTCTCATCGCATTAGCTCGCACATCGTGTATAGCGTGCACAAATTTACAATCCTAGATTTTTCAACTGAGCCAGACCAGACATAGACGAAAGTCCTCATTTTCTATCCCACGTGATCTCCCAGCACAGTCATTGGCCACTGGACCGAAACGTGTGCAGGACAGAAAGAGAAACAACCAGGCCAAAATCGCTGCGGCTCGACGTCAGCTTCACTGGCCAATGACTGAACCTCTCGTTGCATTTGCTCATAGATCGTGTATAGCGTGCACAAATTTACAATCCTAGATTTTTCAACTGAGCCAGACCAGACATAGGCGAAAGTCCTCGTTTTCTATCCCACGTGATCACCCAGCACAGTCATTGGCCACTGAACCGAAACTTGTGTATGACAAAAAGAGAAACAACCAGGCCAAAATCGCTGCTGATCGACATCAGCCTCACTGGCCAATGACTGTACCTCTCATCGCATTAGCTCGCACATCGTGTATAGCGTGCACAAATTTACAATCCTAGATTTTTCAACTGAGCCAGACCAGACATAGACGAAAGTCCTCATTTTCTATCCCACGTGATCTCCCAGCACAGTCATTGGCCACTGGACCGAAACGTGTGCAGGACAAAAAGAGAAACAAAATCGCTGCGGATCAACGTCAACCTCACTGGCCAATGACTGTACCCCTAACCGCATTTGCGCGTGTATATCGCGCATAGCGCGCACGGATTCACACAGCGGTGGAGATTCGGCGCGGCTGGCTGCCTGGCCGGGGTCGCGTCGCCCTGCGGCTCCGCGTATTCCGCTTCCACTGCGGCTCCGCGTATTCCGCTTCCACTGCGCCCCGTCGACGACTGCGTGTCACCGCGTGTGTGGGTGTCGATGCCGGTGCCGCACATACCCCGGACTCCGGGGCGAGCGCATTCGTGACGCCGCGTGTGTTGCCCGAATAAGAACGGCGCGACACTATCGGAATCGCATCGCTCGAGCGTGATATCGAAATGCGAGCTGCACACCATGGCCCGGGCCTCCCGCTGTAGCCGCGCGCTACCCCCGGCCACTATACTACATCACTACACCGCTATAGTGATACAGCCCCGGCGCGTTCATTCACAGCCGCCCTCGCCGCGTCCGCGTCTCGCTCCCTCGCTGCAATATTGACACGCCGAGGTGACTCGAAATTGCGATTTATGCATCGACGGGTATTTAATTAATGGGGTAAGTAGCGACCGGCAAGGTCAATACGGGATTCAAGACATCCACGCGCTGCTCCGAATTACGCATCGGGTTGGATATTCGTGAGACACGCGTCGGAATTGCCAAATTGGTGGTCGAAAAATATCTTCAATTTCGTTGTAAATAAACAAATCGCACGTAATTCGGTTACCTCAATTTTATCATTTACCTTTTTTAAAACAGATTATTTAAATCGAATTCTTTTTAATGGTTTAATGAAGTACATTTTATTTAAATACAAATTCTTTTTAATGGTTTAATGAAGTACATTTTATTTAAATACAAATTCTTTTTAATGGTTTAATGAAGTACATTTTATTTAAATACAATTTTTTTTATTGAATAACATAATTGCGATTATCTCGAAATTGCGATTTATGCATCGACGGATATTTAATTAATGGGGTAAGTAGCGACCGGCAAGGTCAACACGGGATTCAAGACATCCACGGGCTGCTCCGAATTACGCATCGGGTTGGATATTCGTGAAACACGCGTCGGAATTGACAAATTGGTGGTCGAAAAATATCTTCAATTTCGTTGCAAATAAACACATCGCACGTAATTCGGTTACTTGAATTTTGTCATTTACCTTTCTCAAAACAGATTATTTAAATCGAATTCTTTTTAATCGTTTAATGAAAAACATTTTATTTAAATACAATTTTTTGTTATTGAATAAAATGATAGAAATCCTGTATGTATGGTTGAAATAAATCCCCGTCGTGCAGAGAGCGAAAAAAAAAAAAAAAATTATTGATGCACCAGCCGCGACCCCGCCGTCCGCACACGTATCGCCCGTGCACGGAGCGAAAGGTGAACAGTAGCGTGACCCAGGGCTATTAGGTCCCGGTCTGAGTTCGCTCGAGGGTTAGCAGAGCTTTTATTGGGATAGGTCTTCGACTCTTCGCTGTGCTATATAAAACGACCTGTGCCCACATAGCGAGGACTCACCAAGTCCCCCTCCTCCCCCTGTGCCCGCGATGCTCTCTTCGAATCGTCGTCTCGCTCGCCTCGAACCATAACTTATTGCTGCACGGCACAATTCACAATTACGAGTCTACGACGTGGCGAAGAAAAAAGAATAAAAAATAAAAAAAAAAGAAAACACGACTCCTCGACCGCGGAGGCGTCTCCGGCGATCCCCGGGGTCTTGGATGTCGCCCGATTATTGGGTTAACCGACTCCTCGGGTTGCTCGGGTTCAATTGCATTCGTCGTTGCGGCTCATCTAGCCGCGCGGCTCTCGCTCGCGTATTATACCCAATAACGATACCCAAGAGTGCACCACATGTTTAAACTCGGCAGCCGTACGCTGCGCTTATATGACTCTCGGGGTCGAGACGACGGATTGAGAGAGAGAGAAGGGAGAACGATTCTAAATAACCTCGTGCTCCTCGCGACGCATTCACTCATTGCACTCGCGCACATAGCCAATGCGCACCAAACGGTCTTAGTGCATTAGCAGTGTTGCGAGTAACCGAGCGAAATCGTCGAGCAGAATGGACTGCGACAATCAGATTTTCACTCAATGAAAAGCCACGTCTTGAACTGGGTGTGTACATATATGTGTATAGATATATATATATATATGTCTATATACTATATAAAGCCCTTGATGTATGTTCATTGAATTAACCGTGAATGGCACAAACGCCAGACGGGATATATTCTTGTGGTTTACTCTCTGGTACTTCTTCTTTCTTCCATTTTATTGTGCCGGCTCGGCGACCGGGGCGAGGTGGAACGGCCGAGGGAAAAATCGCTAACGGGATTTGCGGGACATATCGCGTTGACTGTTTGGCTGATATAGGTAGACAATTTGTGACGTGGGAAGTCGAGGGTCGAGGACGAGTTGACTGAGCAGCTGGGTTACCGAGTTGGTTGGTTTTCCGTCAGACACGAATTATTGCCTCGGATGTTTTTCAATCATTCAGTTTGGTGTAGAAAAAAATGTCTTCTTTCAAGGTGAAAGTTAACTTAATAGCTAAAAGTGCAAGTTAGATCATTAAAAAAAAAATCTTAACACACCCCATTAAGCCCCGGGCAGTCCAATAAGCCCCGATCGAAGACGAATTAACTGCCCAGCTGGTTTTCAGCCAGACGCAAATTATTGCCTAGAATTTTTTTTTTCCAATACTTCATTTCGTTCTGAAAAAATGTCTCCTATTAAAAATGGAAATTAGCTGATATTGTCAAGAGCGCAAATTCGATAACTCACTTCTTTTTTTTTTTTTTCGCTGCACACCCCGTTGCGCCCCGGGCGGTCCAATTAGCCCCGGGCTTCGCTATCCTAGAGCAACACACCCATCGTCAGGCTTTAGTGGGCAATAACACAGCCGGGCGCGACACCGAGTGCGCGACAGCAGTCGCAGTGTCGAGGGCTGCACCGCTGCGCCGCGGCGCAGTGCGATCTATATATATTGTGCAGTTGCAACCCTCGCGGCGACGCGGAATAGAAATTTTTCGCAAGTGAGCGTGGCGAAGAATAATTTGCTCCTCGTCGAATCGCTTTTACGATTCCATTCCGGGAGCTCGGGTCGTCGAGCGACCCGGGGGTTGAGCGCGCGCGCGGTGCCCCCGTCGGGGCGAAGGGTTCGGACCCCGCGGAAAGTGCGTGCACCATAACACACGAGTCGCGCGCGCTCACTTCGGCCCTTGTGGGACGAGTTCGATCGCTAGCAGTAGGTAACATGCAACGCGTTTCCCAACCATGCCGGACTATCAACGAAATATCATTATGTCATCTTAAAGATGTATTAAAAAAATCGAAGAGAAATAATTATAACAACAACAACAACAGCAACAACAACAACAACAATAATAATAATAATAATAATAGTAATAATAATAGTAATAATAATAGTAATAGCAATAGCAATAGCAATAGCAATAGCAATAGCAATAGCAATAGCAATAGCAATAGCAATAGCAATAGCAATAGCAATAGCAATAGCAATAGCAATAGCAATAGCAATAGCAATAGCAATAGCAATAGCAATAGCGAAAGCGAAAGCAATAGCAATAGCAATAGCAATAGCAATAGCAATAGCAATAGCAATAGTAATAGTAATAGTAATAGTAATAGTAATAGTAATAATAATAATAATGAATGTCAGGTATGGAAGGAAGAAAAAAGTACAGATAATTTGCACGTAAACGAAATAAAAATTTGTTTAATATAGATCGAAATTTGGATTAATTTTTCATCTTTGTTTCATTTGACAGTAATGTCAAATTTAAATGCATTTAATTATCCAATTCAATTTTTTTTTTAAATTATATACGTGCTGACGAAGCTTCAAACGAGAAACATTCTCTCGAAACTACGTTTGAAGCTCGCGTCTCTGATATTTTCGTTTTTTTTCTTCTTTTTTTCACTGCTCGACGGATAGACTTTACGTTTCGTTTACGGAAACGAGTTGCCCGTAGTTCACTCAGCAGTGTGGCAAAGCGCACCAGCGCAGAGGCGGTCTCGCGACGCGAGGGGGGAGCCGCGCGGCAGGACTGTCGAGCCAGATGGTTGCCGTAGGTCAGTGGTCGGGTATTTTTTTTTTTTCTTTTTTTCTTTCGCTTATATATCCCTCGCGATACGGTGGCGTAAAAAAAAAGAAGCCAGCCACGGGGATTGATAGCGCGCGGTGGATGGCGTTTCCACGTTTACGCGAACCCGAGCGCCGAGCGCGCGACTGACAAATTTGCGTGGCATTAAACGGCGCCGTTTTTGTAAAATAATAACTAGAGAATTTTATTCGTCAATTCGACGAAAATAAGCGAGAAATTCGAAAACAGAGTTATTCCAGTCGGCGTGAGGGAACGCGACTCGTCCACATGGCAGAATCTCTCTCGCTTGGTATATATGACGTAACACACGACTGCTATACTGGCTGCCGGTGCAGCGCTCCCGTGCATAGTACACTAAGCGAGAGAGAGGGAGAGAGAGGGAGAGAGAGGGAGACGGAGAGGGAGGGAGAAAGCGAGAAGGCGAGAGAAGCGCGTGGACTCATGCACGGTATGCGCTTCGAACGAAAACACGCCGCGGTTAGCCAAAAATACTCGGTGTGAGTCAACTGGAGAGTCTAAATAGGAGGTTCGCCGAATTTAGGCCTTGTATCTGGATTATAGGCGCGAGTTTGCGAGCCACCGAGGCCCCCGAGCGCTTCTACACACGATATTGTCCGGAAAAGCTGTCGCAATATTGTCGTCATTGAAGCTGTTAATAACAATGATGGCTGTCGTGAATCGTGGGAATAATTGGCACGTAAAATATGTAACACGGTTTTGGGGATTCAGAGACATTTTTTTATTTAGAGTTTATCGTACACGGTGTACGCGAAGCACGCGGGACTGAATTAAGTAGATACGTCGCGTGGTAAACAGACTTCGAATTTATATTGCAAACAAAAAAATTGGATATCACGGTAACTGAAAATTGCAGATAAACAATCATTTTTCTTCAGTCGTCGTCACTTGTGTTATAGGTTTACACTGCATTCTGTGAAGTTGTATTTTTTTATATATATTTGTAACTGTATTTTAGCATATTTTACGACAACACGACAAATCATTTTCTCTGCAAAAAAATGTACCTCAAGAATCTCGCGGTCCATGGTGACAAATATAGGCGGTAATATTCTCGAATCTTATAGAGAATTTTATTTTTTAATATCGGTGTTACAATCATCCGGAGCGCGAGTGACAATATTTTGAAGTAGTTATACCCAGTGTTACACAGACACGACGAAAAATAACAAAAATAGAGTGCGCAGCCTTCGTAGTTTCTACGAAGTCTGCAAAGCAGCTGAAAATCCAGGACGAAGCGGGAGAACCTCGTCGTTGTTGACCACAGTCTTCGACGTTATCTTGTGTCTCCAGAAGTCCGCACCATCGAGTATTGTGGAACATCGATCCAACCTGAACTGCTTACGACAATGTGTGCTTCTTATATTTTCCAGCTGAAACTGCAGCAGTCTAGTCAACTTTACCGAGTGAACTCGTTGCACATATATGTATATAATATACATATATTTACTCTTCAATATACACGTTTCTTTACATATCTATACACTGTTAGAAATATACGGTGTCAAACGCTGTTGGTCTGGACTTTTTTCTAGTGTTACTTATTATGGCGTTAATAGCAACACTTTTTTAAAAAAAATTTTACACTTTTTTATAAATAGTGTTTTATAACACTTTTTACTTATTATGGCGTTTTAGTAACACTTAATTATATAAAATTAACACCAGCCGTTTCGTTAAATGTATTCCTGCGTAAAGTGACGATACATTGTAAGACTTTTCGGTTAACACCGCTCGTTATCACCGTGATTGGAATGGACTTATCTAGACACCGTCTTGGTGTAGTTTTTAACACCACATTTTTAACAGTGTATCCATCTACCAATCTTTGTATAATAAATAAATAAACATAATAAAAATATATAATATGTCTCTCTGTCTCTCCACATGTAATATATTAAAGAAACGAAGTCGAGTGGAGCGAAGCAGTATCAGACAGCAAAGAGAGGGATATAAACGAGGGAGGAGCGAGTACGCCGCACAACAGCAGTGGTAGCACTACATCGGCGAGAGGAAAACTCAATTCGCGGCTACTTTGATGCACTCGCTTTGCCCTCGCCCAAGGGCGCCGCTCCTCGCAGTGGTGATGTTGCTGCTGCTGCTGGGAAGGTGCAGGTCTTTGCTGATGCTGCTGTAGCCGCTATGGCTGCTATGGCTGCACGAAGTACCAACCTTGCCTCGTATCCCTTCCCAGTATGTACTCCTGTTTCAGTGTGTGTGTGTGTGTGTGTGCGTGTGTGTGTTTTTTCGCCCGCTCTGCTCTCCTCGTCTCGTTTATCTTTGCAGGCTTTCGGTGCATACACTATAGCGCTACGAGCTAGGAGATATACGGCGCAGCGTGGGCACCTCTTTTCCACGAACACGCGTGGTTCCTTACTGTGTATGCTGAAAATACGGTGGGTATTTAAATTGTGCAGCAGGTGTCATTAATTCAGTCGTCTGTTGGTCGCTTTTTTTATCGACATTTACCCTGTTTACACACTCAGTTAAAATTAAATTAACAATTTTTTTATCAGCCCACGAAATAAGCATTTCTGTTCGATCGTAATTTTGGAATAACAATTTTCGCCTTACGCGAAAGAACAAAAGTTATGGTAGGTGTAAAGATTAACGCTCGCTTATAATTCTAGTAATTAATTACTCACATAAAATGTATTGCAAATAAAAAATAATTATATTAGGACGAAAAATACAGACGATAAAAATGGAGATTCAGGAGATATACGGCATATCGTGGGCACCTCTTTTCCACGAACACGCGTGGTTCCTTACTGTGTATGCTGAAAATACGGTGGGTATTTAAATTGTGCAGCAGGTGTCATTAATTCAGTCGTCTGTTGGTCGCTTTTTTTTATCGACATTTACCCTGTTTACACACTCGGTTAAAATTAAATTAACCATTTTTTTTATCAGCCCACGAAATAAGCATTTCTGTTCGATCGTAAGTTCGGAATAACAATTTTCGCCTTATGCGAAAGAACAAAAGTTATGGTAGGTGTAAATATTAACGCTCGCTTATAATTCCAGTAATCAATTACTGACATAAAATGTAATTGCAAATTTTTAAAAATGATGTTACGACGAAAAATTGCTACTGTCAGACGATAAAAATAGAGATTCAGGAGATATACGGCACATCGTGGGCACCTCTTTTCCACGAACACGTGTGGTTCCTTACTGTGTATGCTGAAAATACGGCGGGTATTTAAATTGTGCAGCAGGTGTCATTAATTCAGTCGTCTGTTGGTCGCGTCTTTTTTTATCGACATTTACCCTGTTTACACACTCGGTTAAAATTAAATCGGTCCGTTAAAATTAAATTAACAATTTTTTATCAGCCCACGAAACAAACATTTCTGTTCGATTGTAATTTCGGAATAAAAAATGTCACCTTACGCGAAAAAGCAAAAGTTAAGGCAGGTCTAAAAATTAACGCTCGCTTATGATTCGAGTAATCAATTACTGACATAAAATCTATTGCAAAGAAATAAGAAATGATGTTACGGCGAAAAATGATGTTACGACGAAAAATGATGTTACGACGAAAAATGATGTTACGACGAAAAATGTTGTTACGAATAAAAATGATGTTGCGACGAAAAATGATGTTACGACGAAAAATGATGTTACGAAGAAAAATGATGTTGCGACGAAAAATGATGTTACGACGAAAAATGATGTTACGACGAAAAATGATGTTACGACGAAAAATGATGTTACGACGAAAAATGATGTTACGACGAAAAATGATGTTACGACGAAAAATGATTACAATCAGACGATAAAAATAGAGATTCAGGTGCAAAGAATCTGAAAAAAATGACGACAAGCGATCGTACGAAGTACACGATGGTTCGGATTCCCTGAAACCTGAAGAAAAAAAGGCCATTCATTGTATCGATATAACGAGAGACGTCGGCCCACCCAAAATACCCGTGGTTATTGTCTCAGCCGGCGACTGAGCAGCCAACCACTGTGGCCTTCCGGCTCGGCGCATAGACGGAGCCCAGAACGCGGAGCGCGAGTCGCGGGCCCGCAGGCGGCGCGAGACCCAGACACACGTGGATGCTGCGGGCGCACCGGCAACAATTCCTATAACCAAAAAGCCGGAGTCACCCTCACCTGTCTCACTTCGCGCCGGCGTTTTTCCTCTCTCCCTCCCTCTCATTCACTCGCGGCTTCGGCTCTACGAGACCAACCAACACTGCGGCGTCTCTACGTTTACTACTACCGCCGCCGCCGCCGCCGCTGCTGTGTCGCCTCCTTCCTTCCTGTCTTTCTCGCTCTCGTTCGCGCCACCGGCTTTCCCTTTCTCCCTTCGCCCTGCTCGCCCTCCCGCCCTTCAACCCGCTCGCCCCTCCCGCGAATGTCTAGCTGCTCGCGCGGCGACAGAGCGAGCTAGCGTCATCGGGCCAACGCCGGGGCGACCGGAGAGGACACGGTCTCTCTCTCTCTGTGTGCGCGCGCGTCTCGAACAACCAGCGGGAGAGAGAGAGAGATGGGGGGGCGAAAAACGAGAACCGGAGCGAGGGAGAAGGAGATAGAGAAACGAGAAGCGGAGGGAGAGAGAAGGAGAAAGAGACGAGAGAGACGGGAGGAGAAACGAGAAGCAGAGCGAGTGAGAAGGAAAAAGAGTTGAGAGAGACAGAAGGAGAAACGAGAACCAGAGCGAGTGAGAAGGAGAAAGAGACGAGAGAGAAAGACAAAAGGAGAAACGAGAACCAGAGCGAGTGAGAAGGAGAAAGAGACGAGAGAGAAAGACAAAAGGAGAAACGAGAGAACCAGAGCGAAAGAGAAGGAAAAAGAGTTGAGAGAGAACGATGGACGGGAACCAGAGCGTGTGAGAATGAGAAACGAGAAACAGAGCGAAAGAGATGGAGAAAGAGTTAAGAGAGACAGCGAGGGACGAGAACCAGAGCAAGTGAGAAGGAAAAAGAGACGAGAGAGTGAGAACGTGAAACGAGAACCAGAGTGAAAGAGATGGAGAAAGAGACGAGAGAGAAGGAGAACCGAGAAACAGAGCGAGAGAGAGATGGAGAAAGAGAACGTGGAACGAGAACCAGAGCGAGAGAGATGGAGAAAGAGACCAGAGATGGAGAAGGAGAACGTGGAACGAGAACCAGAGCGAGAGAGATGGAGAAACGAGACGAGAGAGAACGTGGAACGAGAACCAGAGCGAGAGAGATGGAGAAACGAGACGAGAGAGAGAACGTGGAACGAGAACCAGAGCGAGAGAGATGGAGAAACGAGACGAGAGAGAACGTGGAACGAGAACCAGAGCGAGGGAGAAGGAGAAACGAGACGAGAGAGAGAACGTGGAACGAGAACCAGAGCGAGGGAGATGGAGAAACGAGACGAGAGAGAACGTGGAACGAGAACCAGAGCGAGTGAGAAGGAGTTCGGCGAGCCGGTACCAGGGGGAAAACTACGTACTCGTGACGTTGCGTCTAGACGCCCCCTCCAATGCCGCTTCACCGCTGCTGCTGCTGCTGCTGCTGCTGCCGGTGCTGCTGCTGCTGCTGCGCTGTGCTCTCCACCACCGCCGTCGTCGACACAGACGCCGACGCTGAACGACGACGACGACGACGACGACGACAACGACGTCGTTGTAGACTCGCGCGACTTTACGAATCCCCGAATGCGAACGACGGAGAAGACCGGGACGAGGAAACGACCTCTCCTATCGCTGTTGTTCTCGCGGGATGGAAAATTTAGGGCTTTTTTCGAGAGTGTCTCTTGGTTTTTATTTCGAGGAACCGTGATTAAGGGATTTTTGGCACTTTGGGGTCAGGTGTTTTATTAATGAGGGGCGTGTGGTGTATTTTCTAGGGGACTTTTTTGTTTTTCATGATGCAAGGCTGATGTTTTGGGCAGACCAGACGTGGTAGCAGTTTTTAAAAAGTAGCCGAAAGTGGACCAAATTGGTACCAATTTACCAAAGAGGTTGGGTCTCTATGTTCCCTAACACAATTAATTAAAAGCGTAAAAAAAATCCAGACATTTATTTTTTAATCAGATATCTTTTGCTGAAAGCTATTATTCGTTTTGACAGGAAAAAAAAGGTTTAAATGTTGACTGAGCAGCTGAACAGAAAACTAAAATAAAGCCTATTTATAACTATCTCATAAATCTATCTGTCTTGTTTATCCTCAATTGTCATTCGCGTCAACTGTTAACGTTTTCGTTGCTCTCCTTTTCCAGAATTCTCCGATCCTCGTCTACGACGCCGACGCCAAACGCAAACGGTGATGAAGGAATTTAGTATTTCATTAATTTGGGTCGTTGGCTTTAATTTGTAGGAGTCTTTTTGTTTTTTTTTTAACAATGCAAGATGGGTGTTTCAGACAGGGCTGGTAGAAGTTGTTAAAAACTAGCCAAAAGTAGACCAAATTGGTACCAATTTACCGTCTGCCCTCTACGTTCCTAACGCAATTAATAGCGTGCAAAAATATACCAGCAATTTTCGTTACCAGCTATCTTCGCCGAAATTTCTTATAAGTAAAAATTAAAGGAAACTTTCAATTTAAATGGAAAAAAAATGTAAAACCATTTAAATCAAAACTCTTTAATTTTAAAAGAAAAAATAAAGAACTAACAAAATTTCTTATAATTAAAAATTAAAGAAAATCTTCAATTTAAATGAAAAATTTGTTTTCCTCTACAGAAAAAAATAATGATGTCGACCGAGCATCACAACTGAAAAATCAAAGTGAGCCCATTTTCAACCACCTCACAAATCCATCAACCCTGTTTGTCCCCAATTGTCATTCGCGTGTCTCAACACATCCTTCCCCCTCGCGCCCCCTCGTCTTTTTCAACAAATCCCCGTAATTCTTCTGTCCACGAAGCCGCCGAACGTGCGCCAAGCATTGACTCGCCGGTGACTCGCCGGTGACTCCGAGAGCGAAGAGCGAGCGACGACACCGATGACGCGGTGACCATCAGCCGCAGCGAGAGCGGGGGAGGAGGTGCGACCGGGCGGCGTGGCCGACGGGAGGCTGCAGACGATTCGAGCGAGAGAGAGAGAGAGACAGAGCGGCGACGGCGGCTATGCCAAACTTGTTTACCAAATCGCACACGGTGCAATACACCGAGAGAGAATAACGGGCGTGCTTACCACTCGCCGCTGCGTTGCCCGGCTGTTAATGTTGATTTGCATTTCACTGGCTCTCGGGGGCGTTGGGCCTTCGACCCGCCGCGACAGTCTGCCTCCTGTCTGTCTATCTATCCAGCCCCCCTCCTCCTCCTCCTCCTCCTCCTCCCCTCACCCCCCTTACCACGTCACGCTCCCTCCAACCCCCCCCCCCCCCCCTCCACCTGGCCATTCGTTCTGTTTCCTCTGCTTCTGGCACGCTACCATCGTGACAACAATATTGTTTTCAACTTTCTTCGCCGCACGTAACTTGACGTCCCGACTGTCAGTGTTTATAATTAAAACGACGTTTGCGAAAATTTGGCCGACGTTGCGTTTGACTCGCTCGAGTTTCTGACGAGCGCGATCGGCCCGCTGAATGCATTTATTTTTGTCTCTCCCACGCAGTCGCAATTATTTTTCGCTTGTGTAACAAATTGAGAAATAAATAAAATAAAATAAATAGAATTTTACACGTGACGATTAAATTGACACGTGACAGCGGAAAGTAGATAGGTACGCGAATACCGGAGTAAATATTTATTGTTACACCGGGAGGATTTTGCAAATTTTCGCGAGTATCGTAGAACTTCGATTATGAGAACCACAATTGGGACCGAGACTAATTCGGATAATCAAAAGTTTTGACAATCGAAACGTAGTTTTTTGAGGGACGGAATCGTAAACAGCACTTTGTTACATACAAACAGTAGATACATATTGCATTTCTACATTTATATTGTTCGAAAAACGTTCAAATACACCCAGAGAAATCGTTCTGATGGGATCTATTCGAAACATCGATTTATCGTAACTCGATCTCTTCGTAACAAGTAAAATTTATTTAAATGAAATAAATTTTATTTGATCCAAATAAAAATCCTATTAGAACGATTATTAAATAAAATAAATCTATTAATCTATTAATGGCCGACCTAATAGGATTTATTCGGATCAAATTTAATTTATTTCATTCAAACACATTTTTATTTCGTTCAAAGAAATTTTATTTGTTTCGAACAGATCCCATCAGAACGATTTCTCTGGGTGTAGAAATCCGAAAAGGTATCGAGGATAATCGAGGTTCCACTGTAAAAAAAACACATCATCTCCAGGTACACGCCGACTAATTATCTCCCGCGTCTCTAAAATCGTGCGTATTCCACTTTATTAATAGAAAATTCGCGCGCAAAAATAGGTCTCAACCGCGTCTCATTAAACGCGCGATAATCCGATTCGCGGCGCGAGAATTTCGCGACGGCGACGTCGATGAGTCGGACGACGGGCGCGCGAAGTGCGCGGACGACAGTCGCGCGGTACCAGTCGGATTAAGGCCGCGCGCGCGTCTCGCGCGCCCGACCAACGCAATAACAATTGAATTCGCGGGAGTAGAGCTACTCGTGTTTATGACGATCCTCGAGTCGCGCGGGCCAACGAGGCCGGAGACACATACGACGCCCGCTCGTAAAGACCTCCGCGTCTCTCTCCCTCCCTCCTCTCACTGACCGGGCTTAATGCCAGACGCGATTCCGGTGAAGCTGACCGAACGACGACAATACGTTGTGACGAATCCGTCGGCCCCGACAGCCGGTAATGCGGTGAGGCAATCAGCTTCACCGCGACGAAGGTGACGCGCCTTGCATCGCTATACGTGCGGCGAGAGGAGACCGAGGAGGGTGAGACGGGGGGTGAGACCGGGGCCAGACTTTGCTTTAATAAATAAGGCGACGCCGGGTTACGACGCCGAGAGTGAGAGAGAGAGAGAGAGAGACACGAGGCTTCACGGCCCAGCCAGGAACGGACTCGGTGACGTGTCTCACTATACACACGAGACTGCGGAGAGACAGACGAAGCGAGACCGAAGAAATCACCGTGGAGAATGGGAGACGGAGAGAGAGAGAGAGAGAGAGGGAGATTTTTTTCGCTCAAACGCCTCCTCGTTGTCTCCCGGACCATTCACGAACGCGAACGACTCGCGGTTGGCCGTTGCTGATTGCTCATCTTGCCGTAATTAATAATTAACGGATGAGTCGCGGGGAATCGGTGTTGGTTTGCGGACGATGTGTGTAAGATGCTTGTGTGTATATTTGTGTGTTTCAGGGTGGGAGTGCGGTCGTCTTGTGACAACGGGTGTATCGTGGTTTGTCGTTACATTTGCCAGTGCCTGGTGGATGTAATAGATTTTTTTTTTTTGAGGTAGGTTTTTACGAGTTGACTCCCGGATCGGTCACGAGTGGCTCAGTTGGCAGCTGCTGATTGGTCATTCGGTGTAATTGATAATTAACGGATGAGGTGGGGAATCGGTGTTGGTTTTGGGACGATATATGTAAGATGTTTGTATACACGGAGAGAAGGGTCTGATACTTTTTACCATAATTCTAGTAGAAAGTATTGTAAATTTCCGGTAGAGGGGAGATATAACGCTATCTATCGAGAAGAACTAGAACGATGAGAATTTTTACCACGAAATATGGTAAAAAATATTATATATATGTTAGAAATTCTCATAGTTCTCGTACTGTTCGTCAGGTGGCGACTATGGCTTTTCAATACCAGGCGCGTTGGTAATTTTTACTATCGCGTCCGGTAAATTTTATCAGATCCTTCTCTCCGTGTATATTTATGTATGTTTTTTTTTCATCTCGTGACACCGACTATCGCGGTTTATCTTAACATTTGCGGCGCCCGGTGGATGTAATTGGTTTTTTGCTTCCTCATAGAGGAAGCTTTGTTTTCATGAAAAATTTTTTTTTCGAGATTTTCATGCCAGTATGCTTAGAATCACCTAAAATGTCGAGAAAAGTGGTTTAGAAAAAATGTCCGTATGTATGTGTGTGTGTGTGTGTGTGTGTGTGTGTGTGCTGGGCCTCGAAAATTCAATCGCCTCTCACTCAGAAACCGTTCGAGCGATCTGGCTCAAATTTGGCACGCAAGTAGAGTAGTTGCCCCTCTTCCAATGGCGAGATTTTTGACAACATATATACAGTCATTAAGATTTTATGTAGTTTTTAATTTGTTGAAAAAAGGGCGTGGTCGCTCTAACTTTCGTAAAAGTTCGACGATTCGGCTAAATAGTTCTTCATAATGGAAGATACGTTCAATGTTGTATGGTATTGAATTTCGACGAAATCGGTAAAGCGGTTCGGATTTTACTGAATTTTGAATTTTACGAAAAAAATTAAATTTGCTCTAAATCACGTCGAATCTTAACAAAGGAACCGAAATGTTCCACAGTCGAAAAACAACATACAGCCCTGCTACGTACGAAATTTGGTGATGATCGGTAAAGTCGTTCGGATTTTACACCATTTTGAATTTTTCAAAAAATTTAGATTTTCGCGATAACTACCGCAAAAGTTAAGAAACTAGGACAAAACTTAGTATCTAATGAAAATGAGATGTAACGATATTTGTGACGGAGTTTTCTTATGTTCAAATAAAAAAAAGTTGCAAAGTAGAACTTTGCACATTGCTTCCACATTAATTTTCGTTTTTCACAAAGCTTCCTCTATGAGGAAGCCAAAATGTTAAATAAACAAGCTTCTTCATAGAGGTGGCTTTGTGAAAAACGAAAATTAATGAGGAAGCAATGTGCAAAGTTCTACTTTTTTTTTTCGTAACAGGTTTTTACTCGTTGGCTCATCTCGATTGCCCATTTAGTGTATAATTAATCATTAACGGATGAGTTGGAGAATCAGTGTTGGTTTGTGTTTGTAAGATGTTTTTATTTATTGTATACATATATTTAGGTGAGAGCGTTTGCTCATCTCCGTGACACTGACAACCGCTATCGCGGTTTGTCATAACACGCTCTCGTGGTGTCCGGTGGATCGAATAGATTTTTTTTTCCCGCGTCAAGGTTTTACAACACTCGACCCCGATGTCGCACGTTAATTTGATTGGATATTGTTAAATAATGAGACAGGCTGCGCGGCGCGGCCACTCGGGTAATTGGTCAGGGCGATAAAGCGAGATTTTGTTGCGCGGTTGCGCACTTAACGCGATTAATCGTCGGCTAATGATGATTTAATGATTTCGAGGGATTTTTGAAAGCGTGACGTACGTGCTTATTTATGGCGCGTTGTTTGGAACGCGAGGATATGGACATTTGATGATTAGCGTTCGAGATTTCATACTGCGAGGCATAGATTTTTACACTTATTGAGGGTGCTGTAAGTTGGGCTTGTCCAGTTTAATGAGTTTTTGAAGGGCATTTTTTTTTGGTAAATATTTATGATGGCTTGGCTTGATTTTTGCAATTTTACGTTTCCGCGACATTATTTTGTTCGGAATATCGATTTTTGGCTGTCTATATCATCGTTTTCACGAGTCAAAATTTCCCAGGTCGATTTTGGCGATTTTCGGTCCGGAGCCGGATCTATGATTTCTGGCAAATAAAAAACCGCCAAAAATTATTTTTTTCAAAATCGATTAAAAAAGGTTGTTAAACAGTGTTTTCGGCGGTAGAATATACGACTTGAGAACGATGGTATAGGTTAAAAGTCGATATTTTGAAAAGAAAAATTTCCCAGGTCGATTTTGGCGATTTTCGTTCCGGAGCCGGATCTATGATTTCTGACAAAAAAAAGTCGCGAAAAATAATTTTTTTCAAAATAGATTAAAAAAGGTTGTTAACCAGTGTTTTCGGGGGTAGAATGTGCGACTTTAGAACGATGGTATAGGTTAAAAGTTAATATTTTGAAGAAAAAAAATCTGAGGTCGATTTTGGCAAAAAAAATCTGAGGTCGATTTTGGCGAAAAAAAATCTGAGGTCGATTTTGGCGAAAAAAAATCTGAGGTCGATTTTGGCGAAAAAAAATCTGAGGTCGATTTTGGCGAAAAAAAAACCTGAGGTCGATTTTGGCGAAAAAAATGCAGGCACGCGCGCCAGCGCGTGTGATTACTTTTATTTTAAAAATCGTAACATGATGTTTTCAATTTCAACTTAAAATATGATTTTATTTTATCGTTTCGATTGAAACTAATACAGATGTAAAATATTGATCTCAAAAGTGTCTCAAAAATCGATATCTCCTTTTTTTTCGGTGTATCGGTTTTGAATCGCTACGATCTTTTTCAGGCAGCACCAAACACCCAGCAGTTCTCCTTACATAAAATTCGACAATCAACCCCCCAAAACAATTTTTTCCCATTAAAAATCCCCAGTCGTGACTTTCCCACTTCTCCAAGTGTCGAAGAACCTTCCTCAAGATCATCAATCCCAGACACCTAATTTTCCCTCAATTCCACTCGCCCACAACGCGGGCCGAAAGTTCTGCGGACTCGAAACGACTTCCGGTGTTGCGGAAGGCTGTTTCACAGTCGCGCAAAAGTATTCAAAGCCCGCGCGCGCGGCACCGCCGCTTGCGGCTTACACATTATCGGCACGCGCGACGAGTGACACACACAGGTTAAATTTTCCCCACTGGCGAGCGCCGGGTGATATACGTGCGCGGCGCATATGCGGCGAGCTTGAGCGCGCGGTGGAAGTTTGAGGAGCGCGGTGCTTATCGGGCCGGCAGTCATAATATACGAGGCCTCCGCTGTGGCGGCTGTGGAGTGTGGTGCATGCACCGCGAGTGTTCGAAACGCGGCGAATCGGTGAAAAGGGATTGCAGGAAGGGGGAGTAACGCACAACACACACACACACACATACACACAAAACATCCGCGCACTCAAACGAGGTGGAGGCCTCGGAATTAGCTTGAAAGGGTTTCGGGTTACAGGTCCGGAAAAAAACGTAACCAGATGGCTTTTGTTTAGTCTGGTCTGATGGAGCTGCTACTACTCGCTGCTCTCTCCCTCTTTTACCTCTCTTCCCGCCATCAAGCCGCCGTTGATAGCACGCTCTCTCGCCTCGCTGTATACAAACTTCATTCACAATGTACAATAGCCGGGAGCGAACAAGTTTATTGATTAATCCGCTGTTATTAATTGCGACTCGCGCGAAATTGTCGGGTATTAATAGGAAAAGGGATTTTGTTTTTTTTGTTTTGTTTTTGCTGTCGCTGTTGATTGTGGATGAATGTGCCTTGCGCATTCAGGTGCATCGTGACTGTTGGATACAACTGGTGGGTAAAGGTGAATAGATGAATATAAGTAGTAGTATATAAATAAATGTGGTGGTGGTAGTAAAAGGGGGTTTATTTTTTAACATTATTTTTTGTTGTAGAGATATCAGAATTTCAGGTAAATCGCAGGTTTTGGATTCACGAGATAAATAAAGGTAAATGAATAAATAAATAAGTAAATAAGTAAATAAATACAGTATTGATAGTAAAGGGAATTTCATTTATTTTATTTGTGTATCATTCTGGATTGCAGATGAAAAGATTTTTATGTTGATACACTTTTTCTACTGCTACTGCAATTTATATTTTATGGTCACTAATCGATCCTAAAATTCCGCCTCCAATTTTTTCCGTAACTCTGACTGAATCTGAAATTTCTGTCGAGTTCGCGATTTACGCTTCCAGGTAAATCGCCAGTTTTGGATTCACGAGATACATAAAGGTACATGAATAAATAAATAAGTAAATAAATATGGTATTGATAGTAAAGGGAATTTCATTTATTTTATTCGCGTATCATTCTCGATTGTAAATCAATAGATTTTTATGTTGATACACTTTTTCCACTGCCACTGCAATTTATTTTTTATCGTCACTAATCGACCCTAAAATTCCGTCTCGAATTTTTTTCCGTAACTCGGACTGAATCTGAAATTTCTGTCGAGTTTGCGTTGACGCGACAACTCCGGCCCGTCCTCGGGTTGCTCGGTAAAAATTGATAAAAAAAAGGGAAAGAGAAAAAAACGAGGTTTTTATTCAGTATTCCGGATAACGCAAAGGTCTCTCCTCACTCGAAGCCAATTTCTCGTCGCGAGTCTCTGATAAATATTCGGGACGTGTGAGCTGAAGTGTATTACCTACGGAGTGAAGTTCCCGTGGGACGTACGTCGAGTCGGCAAAGTTTGAACGAAGATCGGGAACGAGGGACGCGCCTCGTTTCCCGCTCTCGTGGGACTCGACGACCCCCCGCGAGGGAACACAAACTCCGAGGCAGTCGAAATGTCTCCGCGAGTGCAGCGCCAGTCGTCCGCGTGTAGACCCGACACACCACCACATTTTCTCAACGAGGAAGTTCGACTTTCTGTGCCAAATTTTTTTTCGTCCCTCCGAGGAGCCACGACTATCGGAAAAATAGACGGTTGCCCAGGAAACCAGTCACCGGGGGGGCCCCAGACCCTTTTCGACTGGAGTTAGAAATTCATTTGTCATTGTAAGGCGGTAATTTCTGCACCTACAAATTCCCTCAAATTATGACCAATGAATTTCTTAATGATTTTTTGTTCAACAATTGTCTAACCCAACGAATAAATTATTCGCCTAGGACCTATTTAACCATGCAAGTTGGGTAGGCCAACCATTCATTTTTCTTCTATCACGAATTTAGTAAATATGACACCAGATCTTTTTCAACTGGAGTTGGGAATTGATTTGTCATCAAAGATGCAGAATATTTCTGCATCTGTAATTATCTATCCTCAAGATGCAATCAATTGCCTCAAATTGCTACCAATTAATTTCTTAATGTTTTTTTTTATTCATCAATTGTCAGACCCAACCAATAAATTATTCGCCTAGGACCTATTTAACCATGCAAGTTGGGTAGGCGAACCAATCAGTTTTCTTCTATCATGAATTTAATAAATAAAAAATTGCACCAAATCTTTTTTAACTGGAGTTGGGAATTTATTTGTCATCATCGATGCACAACATTTCTGTATCTATAATTGTCTACCCTCAAGATGAAATCGATTAATTATTTTTCTACTTAGCTACTAAATCGGTTGAGCAATCCAATCTTCAGTCTATTTAACAATGCATTTAACAATGTAAGTATCGGTTAGGTCGACCAATAATTTTTCTCCACTGATTAATGCTGATTTCACGTCCCCCGTTCACGACGACAATCGACAAATGAAATAAACATCGAAAAAATTGGCAAAATCCCAGCTGCAGGAAAGACGAATTGCGAGGCAATTTTTCTCCAGCGGAATATTTTCCAGGAAACCGCGATTGCAATAAAATGTTTTCCAGCGAAACATGTTCCAGGAAACCTGAACCGCAATAAGCAATTTGTCCCAGCGAAATATTTCCCAGGAAACGTGAATTGCAAAACAATGTTTTCCATCGCAATATTTTCCAGGAAACCTGTAAATATAGTGGGAAAGAGATAATCAAAAATGTGAGCAGCTCGTTTTCGCGGATTGAGGGTCGAGTTCCTAGCGAGCTATTACATTCCTCTTGTCACGCGTGCCGAGCGCTCGGCTGCCCCGAACCAGCCCTTCCGATGCATCGGACGCCGTGCGTAGGTGGCGAGGGTTGCCGAGTTGACCCCCATCCTCATCCTCCCTTGTTCCGCTATGCCCGCTCAGCTCTTCGACCCTTCGCGCGTGCCTCACTCTATACGACGTCACGAAATCCCAATGCTCGTTACAAGGTGCCGGATGGCCACCTGCAGACATCAAAGGGCCCGTCTTCAAGTGACTCCAGCGGCCACGCTGGACCCCTGGATGCTGCCTCGCCGCTTCTGAATGTCTTCCTGACTCGTCCTTCCTCGCGACTTTTGCCTCACGGAATTTTAGATGCGCAGCTTCGAATTCGTCACTCGGAATCGTCGCAAGGAATTTTTCGCCTTTGAATTTATTTCTTTTCGACTCGACTGTCATTTTCCGTCATATATTTTCTCAATACCACCGATGCGACGACTGTGACGATGAAAACCGGAATCACTGAGAAATTGGAATTGGAATAAAAAATTGTTCCTGGGTTTCGAGTTGAAGCAAACTATTTTTTATCAGTCTATGTTACATATATTTATAATTTTTTATTTGCAGTTTCCATCTTCGGTTCGTCTGCACTCGAAAATAGGTCACGCATTCCAAGATTCCGAAGTGACTACAGCAATCGCGCTGGACCTCTGGATGCTGTCTCGCTGATTTTGTGTGTCTTCCTGACTCGTCGTTCCTCGCGTCTTTTGCCTCACTGAGTTTTATACGTAAAGCGTTCGTCACTCTGAATCTTCACAAGGAATTTTTTGCCTTTGAATTTATTCTCCTTATTTTATGCATTTGTCATTTTATTTTATACGTCTGTCATTTTCCTTCACTTATTTTCTCAGTGACACCAATGACAAGTGTGACTACGAAAACCGGATTTCCTGAAAAATTAAAACTGAAACAAAAAAAAATGATTCCTTCGAATTGAATCAAACTATTTATTTTTAATCAAATCCACATTACGTACATTTACAATGTATTATTTGTAATCTCCACCTTCAGCCCATCTGCGCCCGAAAATGCTCCACCCGGAGTACTCCAAAATTCCCACATTCCCACAGTGAACCCAAGTTGCGCCGAGCAACTCGTACACACAGGTGCAATTGTTTTTAATTATTGTTTTAAAATTGTTTTTAATTATTGTTTTAAAATTGTTTTTAATCAAATCCACATTACACACATTTACAATGTATTATTTGTAATCTCCACTTTCACCCCATCCGCGCCCGAAAATGCTCCACCCGGAGTACTCCAAAATTCCCACATTCCCACAGTGAACCCAAGTTGCACCGAGCAACTCGTACACACAGGTGCAATTTGAAATGCAAATGTCTCGACAAATGCGGAAACTTCCCGACGTCTCTTGCGCGCAACGCTCGCAGTCTTCAAATTGCAATTACATTTCTTATTAGCCAGACAACGTATTACATGCATTTCATTATCAGACGTACATACGTATGCAACAGAATACCTCGAGCCAAGTGCGCATATTACATCAGCTATTTACCGCCGTACACGTTTCACTCGACCCGTTGATTACGGCTTTCCCGGCGCCATATGCGTTATATACGCACCGCACACTGTATAATACATATAATATATATATTTCCGCAGCACAACCGGAATCGGCCCCCGGGCTGACTGACTAATACAGCACAATGATATATAACGTATTTACATGCGTATATATCACGGCAATCCCGCTGGTCATTGCACCATTGTGCACGCGTATAATATTATAGTTTCGCGCTGAGGGGGCTGAGGGGGCTGAGGGATCAGTTCTCCTTTGTGCATTCGGCGATGTCACTGAAACAATGCGATGCTTATGCGCATTGCCCGCGGCCACCGAGCGACGAGAGACACCCACCGAGAGTCCCGCCGGGTGCGAACAACGGGAGAGGAATCGGACGTACAGCCGGAGAGGAATTGCGGATTGAGGGTCAGCGAGTTGCACATGCATCACGGACATGTATATATATGGGAGGATTTGCTGCGACTGTGTGCGCGGCGCGATGCAACGGGCGCTGGGGGGTGCGAAGGGACCGAGGGAGAGGACCCGGAGGGAGAAAAATAAGAAAATATGATCCTCGCGTTCGCTTTATTAATATTCAGCCCGACGCCGTGTCTGGCGTTTAAAGCCCGGCGAGAAGGAATTAAAGATAGTGGAGGATTTCGTGCGTCGTCGAGTGGGGAACGTTGTTCGTGTCACGCGGCGCTCTCTCGCCGGGCTGTAGGGTCATGTATATTTATACGTGTTTGGGTGGACCAGACGGGTTGGCAAGGACGAAGGGACGAGGTGAGAATGCGGCTGGAAATAAGTCGGAGTATCGCGGACGTCGGGCGGGGGTTTCGTCGATTTGGCTTCGATTGACTGTTTAATTGCGAGGAATGAGTGACGAGATGAGGGTTGGAATAAACGTGGCTGAGCTTCTAAAAGGTGGTGAAAAAAATGTATACGTGTTTGGATGGACCAGACAGGTTGGCAAGGACGACGGGGGATGAGGTGAGAATGTGGCTGGAAATAAGTCGAAGTATCGTGGACAACGAGGGGTTCGTCGATTTGGCTTCGATTGATTGTTTAATTGTGAGGAATGAGAGATGAGGAAAGGGTTGGAATTAAAAGCGGATGAGCTTCTAAAAGTTGGTAAAAAATAATACGTGTTTGGGTGGAACAGACAGGTTGGCAAGGATGATGTGGGATGAGGTGAGAATGTAGCTGGAAATAAGTCAAAGTATCATAGAAATCGAGGGGTTTGTCGATTTGGCTTTGATTGACTATTTAATTGCGAGGAATGAGCGATGAGAAAAGGGTTGGGATTAAAAGGGGCAGAGTTTCTAAAAGTTGGTAAAAAATAATACGTGTTTGGGTGGACCAGACAGGTTGGCAAGGACGAAGGGACGAGGTGAGAATGTGGCTGGAAATAAGTCGGACTATCGCGGACATCGAGGGGTTCGGCGATTTGGCTTCGATTGACTGTTTAATTGTGAGGAATGAGCGATGAGAAAAGGGTTGGAATCAAAAGGGGCAAAGCTTCTAAAAGTTGGTAAAAAATAATACGTGTTTGGGTGGACCAGACAGGTTGGCAAGGACGAAGGGACGAGGTGAGAATGTGGCTGAAAATAAGTCGAGGGGTTCGTCGATTTTGCTTCGATTGACTGTTTAATTGTGAGGAATGAGCGATGAGAAAAGGGTTGGAATTAAAAGGGGCAGAGCTTCTAAAAGTTGGTAAAAAATAATACGTGTTTGGATGGACCAGACAGGTTGGCAAGGACGAAGGGACGAGGCAAAAATGTGACTGGATATAAGTCGAAGTATCACGGACATCGAGGGATTCGCCGATTCGGCTTTGATTGACTGTTCAATTGTGAGGAATGAGCGATGAGAAAATGGTTGGAATTAAAAGGGGCAGAGCTTCTAAAAGTTGATAAAAAATAATACGTATTTGGGTGGACCAGACAGGTTGGCAAGAATGAAAGGACGAGGCGAGACTGTGGCTGGAAATAAGTTGAAGTATCGCGGACATCGAGGGGTTCGTCGATTTGGCTTCGATTGACTCTTTAATTGTGAGGAATGAGCGATGAGAAAAGGGTTCGAATTAAAAGGGGCAAAGCTTCTAAAAGTTGGTAAAAAAAAATTGTTTACGTGTTTGAGTGGACCAGACAGGTTGGCAAGGACGAAGGGACGAGGTGGAAACGTGGCTGGAAATAAGTCAACGTATTGCAGATATATGAAACGTTCGGCAATTTGTTTTCGATTTTGTGTTTAATTTGCGATCAACGGGCGGTGAGGAAATGGAATAAAAGGGGCAGAGCTTGCAAAAGTTGGCAAAAAAATGGTCAGCAATAACGAAATCCGTTCTGCGAAAAACGTCTGCATTTTTTATTGCACTTTTTACTCACTGCTTTAATTTCAGCTTTCCTCGTTCGCCCATCGTTTTATCTTCAGTAACAAGAAAAAAAAAAACCTAAAAAAAGAAAAAGATGTTTAAAAAAATCGCCGTCATTTCGCCTCAGCAGAATTTCACCCCTTTCCTGCAATGACAGTCACCGCGCTCAACACTAAAAAAAAATGACACTCAAACGATTCCCACTAATTACCAATCGATCCGTCAAATGAAAAAAAAAAAAAAAAAAAAGCCGACAACAAATTCCGCATCCCCAACCCCCGTCCGCAATTTTCCCAACGCCCCATCGACCGAACCCCCGGCGACGCGCGATTGTTCCCCGAGCAAATATCTCGCCTCCTGTCGTGCTTAGCATATCGTAAATCTCGCTCTCCACGCGTTCGTCCTTTCTTTCCCCGCGTTTACCCATTACATTTTCTCTTAACTCTTCATCTCATTCTCTCGCCCTCCCCTCTCTCCCTCTCTCCCTCTCTCTCTCTCTCTCCTTTCTTTTCATTATCCTCCATTCGTAATTTCCATTCTCTCTCTTCCTTCCCCTCCTCCCTCCCGCCCTCCCGACATCCACTCATCGCGGATGGCACCGGCGCGTGGGCGTCGAGTCGTCGTCGTCGTCGTCGTCGTCGTCGTCGTAGACGACGACCAACTCCTCTCCCCTTCCCTCCTCTACCCTCCCCAGCAGCTCCCGCCCCCCCCCCCCTCCCTCCCACCCCCCGGGAGGGAATACAGAAGGTTAAGAGATTTCGGACGAGTGCATCGGCGTCGGCGTCGGTTGGGCCGCGGAGGTCGGCGGTGCAGAGGGAAAAGTCGTTGCTGCTGCTGCTGCTGCTGCTGCTCGTCGGTGCGATGGAAGAGCGTCGAGCGTCTGCAGGGGGGTCGGGCGCTGCGCAGGGGGCAGGGGGAAGAGAGGCAGGGGTGGAGGGGGGGGGGGGGTGGAGGTGGTAGAGGTGGGAGGATGGGGGGGTTTGCCACGACATTGGTTGCAACCTGTCTGCTCGCAGTCTGAGTGGCGGTGGTGTTGGCGGCGGCGTCGACGGCAAAGGGGGGGTGGCCGGGGTGAAGCGGCGCGGGCGCAACGCGCCCGGCCCGGCCCGCGGAGTCGGGGGTCTCCCCGTCTAGACTAACCCCCGAGCTACCCCCAACTCACCCCCCTCCCACCCCCGGACCCTCGCCCCCTCCGCCCCCCTCCCTCCAGCCCACCTCTCCCCCTCCTCCCGCCGCGCAGCCGAGCCAACCAAACTGTTCGAGTGAACTGCTCCGCTCTTACTGCACCGAACCCACCACCCTCTCCACCCTCCACCCTCCACCTCCGCCCCTCTCACTCTCTATCTGTCTCTTTCTCTATCTCTCTCTCTCTCTCTCTCTCTTTCTCTCTCTCTCTGTCTCTATCCTTCGCTTTACCGTTTTCTGGTTATACCTACCGATCCTTCCACTCTCTGGTCTCTCCTTTTCTCTTCGTCTGCTCCTGTCTCTCTGTTTTTTCCTCTCTCTCTCTCTCTCTGTCTCTCCTTCTCTCTCGTTCTCTCTCATCGCTCGCAGCTCTTCCTGTCCTCCATCCAACGTGCCCTTCATCCCGCCTCAACCTCTCTTGAAAAGTTAAAATACTCTATCCTTCGCGCAACCCCGGAGAACCTCCTGTGCTTTTGCCTCCTCTGCCGCCGCCGCCGCCGCTGCTGCCTCTGGTGCTCGCCTCCTGCGCTGCTGCGGGCCCCGCTTGCCAGGCATCTCGCGCCACGCCATGGCGCACCGAACTCGCGGCCAACGTCGACTCCTTCAGATTTTATTATTACCATTTCTAGCAGACAGCCACCGGCTCCTCGGGACACGGGGGAGGGGGGGGGGGGGGGGGATATGTTAACGTGTACATGTGTCGGGCAGCCCGAGCCGGGGGACTCTCTGGACCTTTCGTTCCGCGGGGTGTCCTGCATTTTTCGGATGTCACGGCTTTTTCTTTCGTAATTTATTTGTTGGAAGAAAGTCAATTGCATATTTTGTTTTTGGGTCTCCTGATGATTGACTTGACTACAGGTCGAGGTTTTTTTGTGGTAATAAATTAACGTGTGAGAGTCGAATTAATATTAATTATCGGTAGCACTGATTTAATCCAAAATTGATCTTTTTTTCTTTTTTTTTTCGTTTGAACAAAATATTCGTCACCCCGGAAGCTGCGACGTCCATATTCGGACAAAATATCGCGAATAGATTTGCATCTTCGTCGTCCACGCGAAACATCGATTGATTTGAAAAATGTACGACTGTCGTCTCGTCTCGATTTCGGCTGAAATATCCGGTGTCTATGGTACCCGGGGCTCCGGGTGGTGTATTATGAATATCATTCGACCTTTCGCGGGTCCTTCGGACTCGCTTTCTGATTCTCTCATCCTGCGTTCTGCGTCCTCCGACAAACCCCCCTGCCCCCCTTGCCCCCCGGACCCCTCGCCCCTCTGCACCCCGCTTATAGCCACCCGCGTGAAATTTAATCCCCGACGCCGGCCTCCCCGGCTGGCTGGCTGGCTGGCTCCGGCTCCGGCTCGTTCATTCGTCGGCGTGACTGAGTGCAACGTTTCGAATTATTTCCGAGGTATTAATGTATCGTACTCGTGGCGCTCCCACTCGAAGCCGATTCAGCCCTGCGGCGGCTCCGAGTGCTCCATCCATTCGCCCGAGTCGATTCGCCGACTCCTAATGCCCCCTGCGTATAAGGATAATGAGTGTTATAGGTGTCGTGAGTTGTATATCTATAGCATTCGCCGCGGCGATTAAACCCCACGAGACTCGATGAATATCAATGAGGGGTGAAAAAGGCTATTGTTTCGAATAAGAAATTTCCTTCGGGAAATACGTGAATGAATTTTCTTGAAATATATACACGGGGCAGGGGAATATGGTGAGGGAAGGACTCGCGTATTTTATTGTGGATTCGCACTAGATGATTCTTGGCTCGTCGTTCAGTTGAAAAAAACAAAAAGAAATGGAGAGACTGTAGGGCTTTTTGATCCCTTAATCTTCTCTCTTCAAGTTCTGACCGTTTTCCATTTTTTTTACCATTTTTAGAGAGGACGGAGCGCGAGGAAGACTGACATATTTTATAGTCGTTTGGAATCGTTCGGTTGAAAAAAAAAAAAAAAAAAAAAAAAAAAAACGGAGAACGTGTAGGCTTATTTTCTCTCTTGAAGCTTTGGCCATTTTCCATTTTTTGCCATTTTTAGATAGAGGAAGGAGCGCGGGTAATACTCACATATTTTACCGTCGATTCGCACCGGACGATTTTTCGCTTATCTTTCGGTTGAAAAAAAATGTAACATTTTTTTTCTCTCACTCTCTTGAAGCTTTGACCATTATCTATTTTTTACCATCTTTAGAGATAGGACGGAACGCGAGAAAAGCTGACATATTTTATAGTCGTATCGGATCGTTCACTCATCCTTCGGTTGAAAAAAAAAAAACGAAGAACTTGTAGGCTTTTTTCTCTCCTGAAGCTTTGGCCATTTTCCATTTTTTGCCATTTTTAGATAGAGGAAGGAGCGCGGGTAATACTCACATATTTTACTGCGTCGATTCGCATCGGACGATTTTTCGCTTATCCTTTGGTTGAAAAAAATTTAGAATTTTTTTTTCTCTCTCTCTCTCTCTTGAAGCTTTGACCATTATCCAGTTTTTACCATTTTTAGAGATAGGACGGAGCACGAGGAAGACTGACATATTTTATAGTCGTTTCGGATCGTTCGCTCATTCTTGGGTTGAAAAAAAAAAACGGAGAACGTGTAGGCTTTTTTCCCTCTTGAAGCTTTGGCCATTTTCCATTTATTGCCATTTTTAGAGAGAAGAAGGAGTACGGGTAAAACTCACATATTTTACAGCGTCGATTCGCACCGAACGATTTTTCGCTTATCCTTCGGTTGATAAAAAATGGAGAACGTGTAGGGACTTTTTCTCCCTTATTTTTCGCTCTTGAAGCCTTGACCATTTTCCAAACTACCGCGCACTATTCTTTGGCCGGTTAACGAGGTCGAAGAGGCAGGAGTGGATATCGTGTCCGCTCGTCATATTCGTCGGCGACGCCATCGTCGTCGTCGTCGTCGTCGTCGTGGTCGACGACTTGAACGACACCTGTTAAGAGAGCGCGACGTCGAAACGGCCGTCGTGACGCCTCGAGCTCGGTCGTTTCGTCTCATCTCCTCGACCACTTCGCCGCCTGGCTAAGCCATTCCACGCCGTGTGACGTGCGGCGCAGTTCCGCGGCTCGCGTGTCGGCGAACCCGATGCCGGGAAAAAGAGGAAGATGCTGGAAGCCGAGAGATCGCAGACGGTGGGAAAAGGACACGAGGCGTATGGAGATTTTAAGAGCGAGACGACTCGGACTAGAAAATCCATGAAACTTCATTGATATTCCACGCAATTTTTTTTAACGTGTCAATTATTTAAGTTTTATCGTCAGTAACCTTTTTTTTTTAAAGCGGTCATTGAGCTGTCGTAAAACCTAAAAATCTATAAATAATTCACACTCATTTTTTTTTATCAAGCCTAATCTTTTATATTTTATCGCCAAGACACCCCAATTAAGAAAATGAAAATTCGTAGCGCGCCGAAAAAATAGAATCGTTATACAAAAAATGCAAAAAAAAAAATAGAATCGTTATATAAAAAATGCGAAAGAATAGAATCGTTATATAAAAAATGCGAAAAAATAGAATCGTTATATAAAAAATGCGAAAAAATAGATTCGTTCTATAAAAAATGCAAAAAAATAGAATTGTTATATAAAAAATGAAAAAAAAAAAAAAAAATAGAATCGTTATATAGAAAGTGTAAAAAAATAGAATCATTATGTAAAAAATGTAAAAAAATAGAATCGTTATATAAAAAATGCAAAAAAAAATTGATGTATCTCAGCCGACATTTTTTCCTTTGAAAATTGTTTTTTTTTCGCGGGTCGAGAAAATTAATGCAAGAGAAAAGTACAATTAACTCGTGTCAAGAGTTCGCACAACCGGCTGAACTGCGGCTGAGTCGAGCGACTAATACCGGAGAAATGTGCGAGGAGATCCCGTGTCCTATTAACGAGGACAAGTCCCGCGTCTTTGAAGATACCGTGGCTGGCGCGCGGCCTCTTTACTCGCGCGTACTTGCGGCGAGTATAAGCGCGTGGAGCGCGCGGAAAGACAGCGAAAGGCAGGGAGAGGAGGGAGAGAGAGAGCGATGGGAGAGACCGAGTTGGGAAATGAGAGAGACGCGCGAGACGCCAAGAAGCTCGCTCGGGTACTCGTGCGCTGGGGCACCAAGGGGCAAAGGGGGACGTTCAACGACCCGCTGACAGCCAGACGGGCGGACGCGGGCCAGACGCGCCGCGCGGTGCATCAGCCCGACTCGCGGTTGCGCTCGCGATATCAACGCGTTATTATCGCCATCGACTTTTATCGCCGCAGCGATAACTCCCTCGCATCCCTCTCGAGGCTCCGAACCCCCCCGCTCGTCATCACCCGTCGTATCTCGCCGACAACATCCTCGAGCGTCGAAAAAGCGTCGCGGAAACTTCAGAGGAAAGGGCCGAAGGGCTGAGTGCCTGGGACAAATGGCACAAAGGTGGCTTGAAGATAGAAAAAAATTTAATCATTTTTTTTTACGATTCTGTCAGTGAGATTTGCCAACAATATTTTTGAGTTTCGAAAAAGATTGACATACGAATTTCTGTGCAAAGGGCAGAAGGGTGTTTGGTGGAAATGGCACAAAAATGGCTAAAGGAAATGATTTTTTTTTTTTCACAAAAATGGCTAAAGGAATTTTTTTTTTTTTCACAAAAATGGCTAAAGCAAATTATTTTTTTTTTGCGAAACATTTGACACGAAATTTAGCTTTAAAGGGTTGAAGGGCACCAGGGTAAATGGCACAGAAGTGGCACTGAAAAATAATAATAATTGCTTTAACAGTATCTCGCCGGCAACATTCTCGAGCGTCGAAAAAACGTGACGGAAACTTCAGAGGAAAGGGTCGAAGGGCTGAGTACCTGGGAGAAATGGCAGAAGGTGGCTTGAAGAAAGAAAAAAATTTTAATCATTTTTTTTACGGCTCTGTCAATGAGATTCGCCAACAATATTTTTGAGTATTGAAAAAGATTGATATACGAACTTCTGTGCATAGGGCCGAAGGGTGTTTGGTGTGAATGGCACAAAAATTGCTAAAAAAATGATTTTTTTTCTTTTTGCGTACCATTTGACACGAAATTTAGCTTTAAAGGATTAAAAGGCACCTAAAGGGTTAAATGGGCTTTAACAGCTCTGCCAATGTCGGTAACTTGTCTACATTGGTAAAGAAAACGCTTGACGGGAACTTGCATGCGAAGGGTTGAAGGGATAAATGGTACAAAAAATGGTCAGAAAGCATAAAAATAATAATTGTTGATACCTCTGCCAATGTCGATAAAATTTGTCAACAGTAGTTTTAAGAGTCGAAAAAGATTTCAGTGTAAAAGGCTAAAGGGCAGCAGACACAGAAATGGCACTGAAAATAAATACAATTATTTTCAGAGCTCGGCCAATGATCACAACTTTCACCAAACATATTTTCGACCGTGCAAAAAGGTTCACGAAAACTTCTGTACGCGAAAGGCCGAAGGGCACCTGATATAAACAGCGCAGAAAACAGAAAACTAATTATTACTTTTTTGACACCTTCGCCAATGTCAATAACTTTCACCGGCCAATCACTGTCGCCGTGTATAGGATGACTTGTGTATCTGCCCCTCTCGACGTCCGAAGATTAAGAACGTTACCTGAATTTTCGTCTCTCCTCGCCTCTAGCGTTTCACCTTTTTACGATTCGCTTCGCGTCCAACCGAGCATAACTCGTGGTTTGGTCCCCGCGCGCTGCCCGGGCCACGTATTAGGGGTGTCACAGTCGTGGAGAACGATCATATATACGAGAGATAATAAAAGCCCGGCGATGGTGGGAGTGGAGGTTGGCTCGAATTCGCTTGTTAGTGGGTTTTAGCAGTTTTATCGTCTTCGTGGGGCCTCGACTTTTATATCGTGTCGGGGGGTCAGATGTGAGTTTTTATTTTTATTTCTATTTCGTCGAGAATTGATTGTCCCGTTGTCTCACTGCCAGTGTGGATTCCAAATCCACTAGAAAAAAAAAAAAAAATACTTGTACAACATTCATGATTTTTTTTTAGCTTCCATTGAAAAAATTTAGAATAAAAAAATCAGGAAGCCCACATGGAAATATTTATATGTAAAATATATGTCGCCAAAAAGTTGTATATGCAACATATATTTTGCATATAGAAATATATGCAACATATATGCGACATATAGAACTGTTTTCAGAACTTTCATATATTTCACATATAAATATTTCCATGTGGGAAGGGTGATAAAAAATGTTTGAGGACGAAAATTGTGCAATATGAATTCGCAATCGCTTTCTGTATCATCAACGTCGTTCCGACTTTACTCGCTCCCCACGTTAAGATTATCCATTATATTCACCCCGTTAACCTTAATTGCAATGTCGTCCTTCCTCGTCGTCGTCGCAGTCGTCAAAGACTCGTGACATCGGGGCCCCCGCGTTGTACACGCGCTCGGAACGCCGATAAAGTCCGGGGTGGGAAGAGAGGGAGAGAGAGAGATAAAAAAAAACTAGAGACCCCGGATGAAGCCCCTTCCGAACGGTTTGATCGGATTTCGTGTTTGATCATCGATAATCCAATTTGGCCTCGACGCCTTCGCGGATCAGCAGTCGAGGCGTGGCGACTGAGCTATTGTCCCATATTCTTCTTCAATTCACATGCACCCGTCTGTCACTACACTTTGTCGTTTCGTTTCCTGCCTTCGTATTGGAAAGCAAAAAAGGCAATTTTCTTTGCCTTCGTATTGGAAAGCAAAAAAGGCAATTTTTTTTTCTCTGGGTCCAAATACGTGAAACATGAACAAAAAAATGTATGGAACGTCCAAAAATAGTTTGCACCATTTCCATCAATTAAATCAGCGGTGAATATTTGACCTCGCATTTGTATCAAGCCGCCTTTTTTCCGCGGAGTAAAGGTCCACATAACCAATGTCCAATCATCAGAAATCAACATAAAGATCCTGCGATTGAGGACGAAAAAAAAAATCGTCGACTCCACTCATGAAAATTTTGATTCTACGTCTAGAAAAAAGCCAATTTTTATTCTCTGTGCAACAGTCAATAGTGTTCATAAAAAAAAAAAAAAAAAAAAAACGATGACACATTCATCCATTTGTACCATTGCACCATTTCCATCAATTAAATCAGCTGTTAATATTCAACCTCGCGTCTGGTCTCGGCAACCTTTTGGATCAAAAGTTCACATCCCGGATGTTCAATTATAAAAAAAACCCTTCATCCGGAGACGAAAAAAAAAAAAAAAATCTATCCACCCATGAGAAATTTTGTCCTACCGCGTCGTACAATAGATACGACGTTTCTGAACGACTGAGACTGATCTCCGATTTCCGAGACGTTTTTCAGGCTTCCTCGACGGGCAGTTTCTTGCCGCGCAGCGTGGAAGTTACAGTCGTTGGAAACGAGTGATGCGCCGGCGAGGTCCGCTGCCCTTTAAGGAGGTCGTACGCCGCGGCGGCGGCGGCGGCGGCGGCGACGGCGACGGTCAGCCAGCCCGACGACGAGCAAAGTGAGTAAAGCGAGCGCGCACCAAGTCAGAAAGCGAGCCAGCCGGCTAGGCTGACCAGCCGCACAAAAAGAAGTCACGCACGCGAACCGCCTCGGCTTTGGCTTCTTCCTTCTCGTTCCGTTTCTTCCTGCAGCTCTATATCTGCCCACCGAGATACGTACCTTTTCCGTACGCGCGTCTCCATAAACACCTGTATCTATATCTATATATAATAGATGATATTCCGCCGTCTCGTTCTTTTATTTTCCGCGCTCTCTGAATGGGCTTAAACGCCCGGGCGCGCTCACGGGGGGAGCTCGTCCTTGGCCCGTGAGAAATGAAAATCGCCGAGGCGCGCGCGCGAGACTTCGCTTTCTCATCGCTTTTCGCTTTCCCTTCGTTCCCGTATCTCGCGCTCGGGCTTAACCCGCCCGTTTTCGTTCTATTATTCATGAAATATGGTCGCGCTACCGGGTGGACGCGGGAGGAGGAAGAGAACAGGAAAAACGGGAGCTGAGATGCGGAGAGAAGCAACAACGGCAGAGGTCACCTTGGAAACGGCGCGAACTGGCTGTGGACCCGGGTAAAGTCATGTGAAAGCTCCGGAAACGATTTTAGTCGGAGCTGATGCGAAGTTGATACTGCACATGTTCTGTGCAGTACCAATCGCTAATATATCTAGTTCGTGTTTATACCATGTTTATATCATGTTTATCCCACGTTTAAATCGTGTTTATCCCATGTTTAGTTCGTCTTTATCCCATTTATACTTCATGTTTAGTCCATACTTAGCCCACACTTAGTCCATGGTTAGACCAGGCTTAGTCCATGTTTAGTCCATGTTTAGACCACGTTTAGTTCATGTTTAGTCCATGTTTAGACCATGCCTAGTTCATATTTAGTTCATGTTTAGACCGTGCCTAGTTCATGTTTTGTCCATGTTTAGACCACGCTTGGTTCATGTTTGGTCCATGTTTAGACCATGCTTAGTTCATATTTAGCCCATGTTTAGACCGTGTCTAGTTCATGTTTAGACCATGCTTACTTCATGTTTAGTCCATGTTTAGACCATGCTTAGTTCATATTTAGTCCATGTTTAGACCGTGTCTAGTTCATGTTTAGACCATGCTTACTTCATGTTTAGTCCATTTTTAGACCATGCTTAGTTCATATTTAGTCCATGTTTAGACCATGCTCAGTACATATTTAATTCGCGTTTAGTTCATGTTTGGTGCATGCATAGTCCACTTTAGTTCGTATTAAGATAAAAATATCTGCACCAAATAGCTTTGCAGATCATTTTAACGTCTACCAAAGACAGAAACCAACGGGCTACCCAAAGGTCTCCCGTTTCAAGAGCAGATCAACCCGATACCCGCGGTTATTACCGGATTTTTGTTTTCGTTATTAAGCGCACGCTTAATTAAATAAATGTTTAATCGGCTTATGAATCCCCGCCCGAGGCGAAGGTGCGCGCATACACACACACGCACACAAACAGACACCACGGCCACGGAGTGCGCAAGGCGTGCATGAAGAAGGCAGAGAAGGCCAGGAGAGCGCGAGAGGGAGGCAGGAGCGAAAAGGCGGAGTGTCTGGGTCTCTCGCGCGGCGTACGTACGTTCCGCGTGTCTGTCGGTCGTCTGGTGGTGCCCCTGACTCGGCGGCCCCCCGACGACGATCTCAACCAGCGTCGGCGAGCGCGCGCAATGGGTGCGCGCGTCTGCTGGTCTCGGTTAAGGGTCTCTGACCGATTATCACTTGGTCTTTATGGTCTTTGAGGTTCTTTTTAGAAGCGCTGCATGTCGCTCTGTCTCCGTCGCTCGCGCTCGACTCTTTCTTCTTGGCTTTATCTCTCTCTCTCTTTCTCTCTTTCTCTGTCCTTAGCTCGTTGGTAGCCGGTGCGCTGGCTGGTCTCCCTTTATCTTTCGCTCTCTGTCTCTTGTTTCTCTCTCTCTCTCTGCCGCCTCGTTCTCACTTGGCTTGTATAAGTACTGTATACGACAACGCTCCGTGTGTGCCCTCTCGCCACTTTGGTCAGGCCGTCTGTCTGCTCTTCGAGACCTCTCACCCTTCGCTCGTTCCTTTGGCCTCGCTCTTTCTTATTCTCTTTCTTATTCCTCTTCTTATGCTTCTTCGCTTCTCCCTCGGCCTCTTCCTCTTCTTCTTCTTCTTCTTCTTCTGGTTTCACTATCCGTGCCCCGCACGTCTCTCTCTCTCTCTTTCCTTTCTAGTCCGCAGCTCTTCTAATACTCGCGAGCCGCGCGGCAAAAGAGACGACGGGCGAGTTGCACCGTCTCAAAAAGACCAGATAGCCCCCACCGGCCCTCTTGTTTTCCTTCGGGCGCGCCGCGCGCTCGAACGAGCCACAGCGACGAGCGGATATCGAGGTCGCGTCATTGTTCGATATTAATAACGAGCGGAGCGCGGCGCGCAGGGACACTGAGGGAACTCCTCGTCGTGTGCATCGTACAGTGGACTCTCCGATGAGTTAAGGTTGCGGGACCGAAAGCCGATTAGGCCGTTTCGATGAGTCAAGATCCCCACTACTTGCGCAAGCCGTTCCCGGACGCCCAAAACGACGAGAGGGGAAAAATCCATCTTTCATCGGTCATTGTCTCAGACGAAACTAGCTGCCGCGTTACCTCTCTGTCACAATGCGTTCGACTGCAGGTAGTGTGACGTATACGGAGAGAACACGGAAAAAAAAGTTTGGTTGTGCCAGCTAATCATTCACATTGCTGTACTTCAGTATTTTGCGATTAGTTGCAGCAACTTACACATTTATTGCCGCAACCACTTCGAATGGTTGTGGTAACTATTCACGATTTGTTTTACATAACCCAAAAACGATATTATTAAAGTTACGAGTGTGGCGCTCAAGGCGCGAGTCCCATCTGTACATAACCTAAAGACGATATTGTTAAAGCTTTAATTGCGACGTTCGTGAAGCGGTTCGCGTTAATTTGACATAAGGATAGTACAAGTCGGGCAATTGTATTTCGAAAAGCAATGACACGGTTGGTATGGGCAAGTAACCGAAACTTGTACTCCTGCCTACTCGAATAGTTGTATCAACCATTCGTTTGGTTGCCGCAACTAACAGGGCATCTACCAATGAAACTTTGTTCGTGCAACCAATTCCTGTTGGTTGTCACAACTAATCCGAGTTGTAAGGGAATTAGAATAATCCATTGGTTGTGCCAACTAATTTCTTGGTTGTGTCAGCTAATTCTTTTTTTTTCCGTGAAGGATCTGATATTTTTTACCATATTTTTAGTCAAAAGTATTGTAAATTTCCGGTAGAGGGGAGATATAATACCATCTATCGAGAAGAACTAGAACGATGAGAATTTTTACCGCGAAATATGGTAAAAAATATTATATATATGTTAGAAATTCTCACAGTTCTCGTACTGTTCGTCAGGTGGCGGCTATGGCTTTTCAATACCAGGCGCGTTGGTAATTTTTACTATCGCGTCCGATAAATTTTATCAGATCCATCTCTCCGTGTAGAAAGGGTAATTCGCTTCCCCGTCAGCAGGTAGAAAGAGCTCAGAAAAGGGTCGATCTCGATCTTAACTTACCAGGGCGTTAATCCTTAACTTATCGGAGTGCCTTAACGTTTCGGAACTCAACTTATCGGAGAGTCCACTGTACACACTCGTCGTGGTGAGGATGTGTTGTGAAGCGAGAGCGGGAAACGACACCGCGAGACACCACCTTTCGCCTCTTCTTCCACGTCCTCTTCGTCTTCGTCTTCGTCGCCTTCTTCTTCTTCTTCGTCTTCTTCTTCTTCTCCTTCCTCTGGCTCAGACGGATTCGACTCCAGACGAGACCCATTGTTTCGCGCCATAATGCACTTCGTGCACTCAGACGCGAGCACTTCGAGAAAACGGGACAGATGAGACTGTTACGACATTTCGGAATAAATACGCCTCGCAGCTGGATTGGATACCGAGGGACAATTTAATGAGCATTGTGCGCCGCGGCTCGGGCGCTCGCGGGGCATACGCGCGTCGAAAACACGCGGAAAAGAGGGGACGAGCGCGAGACAAAAGGCTCGTTACTCAACATTCGGGGACCGAGACACCGGAGGTTTTGTGACACCGCTGAATGGGCGACGCTCGTTTCGCGGCTTACAGGCGAATTTGCTTAAACGATTTGCTTTGAATGTCACGGGGAATCGGTGGATCGTGTAAACACAATTTTGAGGAGCGGGTCTCAGGTCGGGAAACACTGCAAGCTTTTTTTTAAGGTGTTTTGTGGTGTGAAATTTTACAGAAAAAGTATATTTTTTATTTTTATTTAAATATGGATTTTAGGATGTCACGAAAATGTTTGATTCGTGTGCTTAATGCCTTAACATTTTTACATGAAACGCGAATAAACGAGTTGTCAGCAACGAAATGTTGCTTGCTACCTGCATCTATAAAAAATGAATAAAAAGCTAACTCAAGTCATGAGTCAAAGGGGAACGACCAACAAATTTCATGCCAATCTTTTTGATTTGAAAAAAAAATACAATATGATCATCACCAGAAAGTCTCAATCATTGTGCACAACATAAAACCGCTACAAAGTCGATAAATGAACTTGTTCCATCCATGAAACGTCGCCAGTTGTATCTGCGTCAATAAAAAACAAATAAAATACGAGACTCGTGTCACAAATCGCAGGGAAGCAGCCAGAAGGCTAGGTGAATGAAGGTTCCTAACTTCTTTATTAATAAATAATCATTTTTAAGATTTATTTTTGAATAAATTAACTATTTTAAACAGATTATTTATGATTAAATAAATTAATTATTTTAAATAGATTATTTATGATTAAATAAATTAATTATTTAAAAATAGATTATTTATGATTAAATAAATTAATTATTTAAAAATAGATTATTTATGATTAAATAAATTAATTATTTTAAAATAGATTATTTATGATTAAATAAATTAATTATTTTAAAATAGATTATTTATGATTAAATAAATTAATTATTTTTAAATACATCATTTATCTTAAAATAATGTTGCTATTTGTTCCAAACAAATTACCGAATGATCATCGCAAAAGCCCTCCCAATCACTGCGCGCAAGGTCCGAAAAACGGCGCAAAGTCGATAAAACGCATTATCGCCGATAAAACGTCGCCGGTTACCTGCGTCAATGAGAGGCAAATAAAAAAAAGCGCGCGTTGCGCGTCGCAAGTCGCCGCGAGGGGAGCGGCCAGAACGAGAGGTCAATGAAGGTTGGTAATAAAAGAGAAGAGCGCGCGGGCGGTGTCGGGTGTGTTTCTTTAAATAGCGAGTTCTCCGGTGACCGTCTCGGTTCCGCGAACCCGGTGTCCGGTTCCAAGTATGTCCGGGGGAATGCTCAACTCGGCACTCGAGATTCTCTCTGCCCCTCTCCCTCTCGCTCACTCACTTTTATGCTGCGCTGCGCCGCCGTCGTCGTCGCCGACGACGACCGCGGACTCCGCGTCGGCAGTAGTTGCGCTTTTATACATATATATGTATATTTTTTTTTTTTTTTTTTTTTTTTTTTTTTTTTTTTTTTTTTTTTTTTCCGTCTCGCACGCGCTCGGACTCCTTGCGCGAGACGTCGCCCCGGGCTTCGCGCATATCCACCGCGTATCCACTACCGACTGCGCGCAAAAAAGAAAAAAAAAAAAAAAAAGCGCATCGGTGCAGCGCAGCCCACGAGGCTGATTCGCCTCGGGGCCCCGCGGCGGCTCTCTGGCACTGGGTCTCGACTTTCGCTGACGAAACTCGTCCTCGGACGACACGACGCCGCGGACCAACGACGTATATCACGTCGGTACGCGCGGCGCGCGCGCGAGACTCATCCGCGAACGCGCGCAGCGTCCGGCGAACTATGATTTCGCGACGGTGCAACGCACGGGGCGAGCGAACTCTTATCGGCGCCGCGGAGATATAGGATTCTCGTGTACTGTATACGATCCGCGCGCCGTGTGCGTAGGATTTAACTGCGGACGAAATGTCGAATGGTCTCTGCTGGCTCGCGAAATTGATGGAATTGTCGCAAGATTTGTGTCGCTTTTTCGTGAGAATTGGGAACCAAAAAGCGAAGAAGTTGTTCTCGGAGATGGCTGAGTGATGATAAAAAATAGAATGGCTGAAATATTAAATAATTATTTATAGGCAAACATTTATTTATTTTTTTCGTTTACATTTATTTATTATAAAAAACATTTATTTATTATAAAAAATTGAATGGCTGAAATATTAAATAATTATTTATAGGCAAACATTTATTTATTTTTTTCGATTTAGGCAGAAAATACCGGGAAATGTGAATTTGATAAAATTGGGTCATGAAATTATATATTTTTCTTGTTAAAATTTTAAGTACATTTTTCATTTTTATATCAAATGTCAAAACTGATGTATATCAGTTTAGGCATTTGATACAGATACGCGGGCACATCAGTCCAGTATGTACATTAAATAAACTGCACACAATAATCAGGCAACTCTCCCAAAATTGCCCTATCGCAGAATATCCGTCGCGATACCGAGTCGCCCGCCGCGCTCTCTACAAGACCTCAGTAGCTCGCGCTGCAAAATGCGCGACCTCGACAGGGTCGAGGACTCCCTCTCGTCTTCGTCGCGTTCGGCTGCAGAACGTGACTGCGCGAGGAGTGCGCCGCCCGCTGCACGGATCTCAATGATTTCTTCTTTATTCGCCGGCTACGTACGTATTATCGGTTGATTTATTCAAGGGAAGACAGGGCCAGAAGGCTGAGAGATATATAGTGACTATGCATTATTATACGCACACTATACATATATGTATATATATACATTCATACATATATCCCTCTTTTAAAAAGTTCATGAGTAACGAAAAGCATTGTTAACAAACTATTAGAGCTGTGATTGGTTGCCAGGAAAGTCCGTGATAAACAAAATCAGTTTGGTGTCAAATTTGAAAAATTTCATAAGAGTACAGGCGGGGCAGCACCCGTAACCTTTTAAAGCTTTATAAGTGCGCAGCACCGCAAAATTGATTAACTTATTATAGGTGATATTTTGAAATAAACATTTCCGAGGTCGATTTTGGCGATTTTCGGTCCGGAGCCGGATCTATGATTTCTCACAAAAAAAAAAAAATTTCGTCGCCAAAAAAATATTTTTTTCAAAATCGATTAAAAAAGGTTAATAACCAGTGTTTTCGGGGGTAGAATATGCGACTTGAGAATGATGGTATAGGTTACAAGTCGATATTTTGAAAAGAAAAAAAATTGGGGTCGATTTTGGCGATTTTCGGTCGGGAGCCGAATCTACGATTTCTGACAGAAAAAAAAAATTTCGTCGCCAAAAAGTTTTTTTTTTTCAAAATCGATAAAAAAAGGTTAATAACCAGTGTTTTCGGGGGTAGAATATGCGACTTGAGAATGATGGTATAGGTTACAAGTCGATATTTTGAAAAGAAAAAAAATTGGGGTCGATTTTGGCGATTTTCGGTCGGGAGCCGAATCTACGATTTCTGACAGAAAAAAAAAAATTTCGTCGCCAAAATTTTTTTTTTTTCAAAATCGATTAAAAAAGGTTAATAACCAGTGTTTTCGGGGGTAGAATATGCGACTTGAGAACGATGGTATAGGTTAAAAGTCGATATTTTGAAAAGAAAAAAAATTGGGGTCGATTTTGGCGATTTTCGGTCGGGAGCCGAATCTACGATTTCTGACAGAAAAATCGTCGCCAAAAAATATTTTTTTCAAAATCAATTAAAAAAGGTTAATAACCAGTGTTTTCGGGGGTAGAATATGCGACTTGAGAATGATGGTATAGGTTAAAAGTCGATATTTTGAAAAGAAAAAAATGGGGGTACCATTCCCTCAAAAAATTGGGGTACCCTCAAAAATCGCAAATTTTTATTTACGATTTTTGAAGGTCTGATTTTAACATCCTGTAAAAAGTTCAAAAATCAAGATTTCACGTTCCGCTTTGCGGCATTCTCTTCGTTATAGAGTTTTCTCTCGAACGCAAAAAGAAAACCCAGGTTTGGTCGATCGAAAAAGAGTAACCTCGATTTTAGCGAAGTGACGAAATTCCGAAAAAAGTGAAAAATCATTTTTTGCTTTTTTCTCATCGAATTTTATGTTTTCCGGCCAAACAACGGTGCTTTTCGGAATCAGCGCGAAATTTCCCATCGGATAGGGTCTTCAAACTTTCAAAAATCGAAACAATTTTTTTCTCGAGTTTGGACGTTAATCTCACGTTAATTTCCTTAACAATCTAATTTTGATTCGAGCATACAGCGAGCGCGCGATGCGCGCGAGCCACTCCAACCTGCCAGTATATATATATATTCAGGGTCGAGTCATTTAGTTTACATTCGTGACACTTGTGACGTTCGAAGGAGTCGCGAGTATACAGCGAGTACAGCGAGGTGCACGGCAGACAGTGGAAAGAACGGATCATAACGACCGTTCGATTCTGTATAGTCCCCGGTGCTTATAGACCGTCGTGATATAGCAGCGAGAGTTGGACGTATAGAAACGCGGGCCGATGACCGGAACGCGCTCGCACACGTACGCGGTGAGCCACACCGCGCTAAATAATGTAGAGGCACGAAATGATTGAGGCTCATGTGCCCCCACCGCTCGCGCGCACATATCGCGGATCTCTGCATGTCCCACGATTAACCTTACCCGCGATGAATTATTGTCGATGACCCGTGCGCGCACACGTCAGTCGCCGCCGCGCGCAGCTGTGTGCGAGAGAGCGTCTGCAGCCGCGGATATATAAAAGCCTCGGAGACGTCGAAAAAACCGGCACCTGACTGGCGGAATAATGAGACAGCGACCGCGGGGCAGGCCGATATTCCGCTGGTAATCTATGCGCGCGGCCAGTTTTATTTATTTACATCTAATAAGCGCGACGCCCCGAAGAAACTAACCTAAAAATGCCGCCGTGGGGTGCGGATATATCCCGACAGAGCCTGAAAACAGTCGTCGCAAATGAGCGGCTAAAAAAAAAAGTGTCATGACAGAACAAAAATTGCTTGAAAAAAATCAGAAACCCGCCCAGGCAGACAGCGTCGTTCCAGAGCCTCCCAAGCGTCCCACCGAAGACTCTCCACGGTTTCTCGTCAGAATCCGAGAAAAACAGGAAACGAGATCGAAAGCATAAAAAAAAAGAAAAAACGAGAAGAGCGAAAAAAAACGAGCTCGAGTTTCGCGCAGTACGTTCAGCGTCGTCGTCGTCGTCGCATCGAGGGTAGAATCGTGTTTGCAGATTAAATCGCCACCGTCGTCGCTCGGGCCGTCGGGTTTCCCGTCCCAGCGTCGTTTCAATTCATAATTCAAAGAATTCTCGCCGCACCGTAGCGTCCGAGGCGGAGCGCATCGATAGTGCGAGATAGTGCATCGTCGGGGCTCCCTCCGCGACGTATCAAAGCCGCTGAATCTCTCTCTCCTCGTTGCGGCGGCGGCGGCGGCGGCGGCAGCGGCAGCAGCGCGCAGACGCCGGCCACGCGGGGGTAGAGAGCCCGACGCGAGCGCGAGAGAACGTCGGCGGCGTCGGGTGAGCGGCCGATCAGTGCCGAGACGAGCCGAGCGACGGCGCTGGCGCGCGAACCTCGACGAGCACCGCCGAGCGTCGTCTCGGGACCGCGGCGCTGGCCGCCGCGGCGCTGAACGCAGTGCCATCCGATAGGCAGCACCGCTCGCTCCGCCGCGGTTACACTGGGCGAACGTTCTCCTCGCCTTCCTAAACTCGCATAATATCGAGGTGTGCGGCTTCTTATCTCAAATATACACGATAGTTTGCACGACGGAAAAACGCGAGGCGAGGCCCGCTGGGCGGTGGAGGGGTGGGGGGCGGGGGGGGTTTGGGTGGAGAGAGAGAGAGAGAGAGGCGCGAGGGCCTCGGCGATAGCGATAAACAGAAAACAGAGACGGGGGACGACGGGCGAGGACAGAGAGAAACAACGAGGACGAGACGAGCGACGGGTAACACACGGCGAGAGAGAGAGAGATTGCGATATAGATAAACAAGAGCGTGGAGTGAGTGCGAGGAGGGACGAGAGCGAGCGAGAGGGACGGAGAAGCGGAGAGAAAGAAAGAGAGAGAGAGAGATGTACAGATATATATAACACACACAATGTAGAACGCACGAAACACAACAGCGAGACGGTTAGAGGGACAGAGAAAACGCGAGTGAGGAGACGCGGGAAACGCATTCTCGTCGGCTCGCGACCGACACGAGGCGGAAAAACACGCGTGTAATAATAACAACAACAACAACAACAACAACAACAACAGCAGCGGTAAAAAGGAGGATAAATGCGAAGCGGCAGTTGGCTGAGAATTCGTGGAGAACCGGACGCGTGGTGTGCGCGGTGTCCCCCCTTCCCCCCCACGCCCCTCCCGCCGGCCCTTTTTCCCCGTCGACTCGAGCGTATATACCCCGCGCGTCTCTCACGTCCGCCTCGGCTTCGTTCTCCTCGCCCGGCCCCGGCTGCTGCGGTTTCTTCTGCTTCTGCTTCGCGTACGTTGTGAAGATTCGTCGTTGTCGTCGGAACGCGCTCGCCCGAGTGTCTTATATATATTTCCCGCTCGTCGCGGTCCGTCCGTCCGTCCTTCCTTCTGTCTGTCTCTCCCACTGTGACTGTTTTTTCCGGTGCTCGTTGCTGCTGCTGATGCCGCCTCGCGCGCTTGCCAAAACAACTCGGCTGAGGGTATTTCACGCGCGCGCGTTTCGCAGCCGCAACCGGCAGCGTCGTTTCTGTCTCTCTCTCTCTCTCTCTCTTTCTCTCGAGCGAGAAACCGAGAGTTTCTCGCTCTGTCCCTCGCGTTCTACGCACGAGCAGCCACCCCGGAAAAGTGGCCCGGGCACCAGAAAGTGTGAGTTTTGTAGTACTTGCGTGCATCAATCGCGCGAATGACCCGAGAGAGCGCGGCGGACGAGACGCTGGGCGGCGCGGCGAGCAAGCATGGCCGCCGCCGCCGCCACGACAACGGCGGCGACGACGGCGACGAAGTCGGCTCTACACTCGCGGGACGAGCCGGTGTTTCGCCGCCGCGGACACCGGCTATCCTCGTCTCTCTGTTGATCTCGGGAGGCGGACGAGAGGGAGACGCAACGAGGCGGGGATCGTCGCTGGTTCTCGCTCTCTCTCTCTCTTTCTTGGTCTCTGTCTTTTTCTCTCGCGCACTTTAGGTCCCTTCACTGTGGCTTGCCAAACCCCTCGTGTCTCTCTGCCTTGTTTTCCTCTCTGTATTGGTATGGCTGTCTCCCTCTGTGTATCGTTCCGCCTCTCTCGCTCTCTATGTCTTTCTCGCTTTCTCTCTCACTCTCTCTCTCTGTCCTTAGTAGTTCTGAGGAATCCTTTCCCTCATCGTGCACTACGGTCGCGTACCCGTGTAGGCTTCGTACGTTGGTCTCTGTTTTTGTAACCTTGTGAGATTTTCGAATATGCCGGGATTTTTTTTTATTGCATTATTATTATTATTTTTTCTTTGGGAAGGTTAAAAGTGAATCTTTATCAGGGTCTACGGAATTTTCTTGTAAACTTTTCGAGTGTGCTGGGAGATATTTTATTATTATTCTTTTTTATTTTTTTTTAGATAGTTTAAAAGCGAATTTTTATTGGGGCCTTTGGAATTTCGTAATGATGAAATGATAGGATAAAAAATGCATTGAGATATATTTAAAAAATATATTTTTGTTTTGTATACAAAATTAGATGTGGACTGTAATGGAAATTAAATTAGAAGTTTATTTGATGTAAAGTGGCTAATTTATACACCGAATCTGTAGATCGTTATTTTAGCGAGAACGTTGGTTAACCTATCCGAAATATTTCGAGTCTTTTGAACGCTTCCCGTCTCCGTTGCTCGTCGAGGCTTGAACAGAGAAAGAGGTAACCCCTTGCATGCGTCTCGTACGCATCGCATCCCCCGGTCGCGTGTTTCACTCGAAAATAGAACGTCAGGGGGCATGCGACACGTTCATTTTTACCCGTGAAAAGGCCGAATTCTCTGACTTAACTCACCCCCGCTAAGGACAACAAGATATTCCGAATACTTTGGCTTCTCACGTTTGAGCGTCTGATCAAAATTGTCCTTCACGGTCGCTCGACCTTCAGTGCCCGATTGTCCACAATTATCTTTTTTTACTTTGTCAGTCAATATCAACGTTTTTTTTACCATTTTTCCGTGCACAAAATTTGTTTTCAAGTTTTCCAGTAATTCGAAAATCCGCAAATAAATATTTATCGAACATTTAAAAATATAAGAGCCACACAAATTTTAATATCTTTACGTTACAATTTTACAAAATTAGAATAAACTTTTTATCGTTCTTAGCAAAAAAAACGCGCTTATTAAACCTTCGACGAGTCTCAATTACCTTTTTGTGAAAAAACGTAATTACAATTTGAACCCATCCAATTTTTTTACAGCACGTTTCTCACACGTAGTAAAATGCCTACATTCTTACAGTAAAGAAACAGCCGAATTCGATTATTTTATTCAAACAACCGAAGCCGCTCGAACGCGGGTAACGAGAAACAAAAAAAAAATATATGATTCGCACTGTGTAATAAAGTTCCAATTGGCTTTGTCGCGAGGCCCAGGCGCGCGTCGTTCGTGGCGTTCCTTACGACCATATTCAAAACCTCCGAGGCACCAGTAAAAATAGTGCCTTTGCCGTTTCCTTCCGTCGGCTTGGCGTACTATAATTAGCGGGGGCCCGGCGCGCGCGCGTTTGCCCCGTTGTAAACAAATTTCCGACGGCCACTCTCGCCACGCGAGAGTGTGACTGCTCGCCGCCACTGCCGCGCTCGCGCGTCCTCTCCTCTCTGCTTCTCTTCGACCGATCGGGGCGCGCGCGGTCGACTCGCGCGCGCGGATTCTCGAGGGCGACGACACGAGTTTCGCATTACGTGGGAATCCACGACGCTCGTGCCCGCCGCGCGCGCTCTCGGCTCCCTTTTCGCTCGCCCGCTCCGCTCTGCTCGCTTGGGTTGCCTGCGCTTCGGTTGCTCGCTTGACTGTCTCTGCGCCGAGGAAGAGGAGCGCAGTGTAGATCAGCCACGCGGGAATAGCGACGTTCTACGCTCTCTGCGCTCTCCGTCTCTCCCTCTGTTTCCACCTTCCTACGTTCGGCGTCGTTCACTTCCACCTCCACGTTTGCCCCGCGTCTCTCATTCTTATTATTTTCCTGATGCTAATCTTCTTCTTCTTTTTCTTCTTCTTCTTCTTCTTCTTCTTCTTCTTCTTCTTCTTCTTCTTCTTCTTCTTTTTCTTCATCATCATCTTCATCTTCATTTTCTTCTTCTTCTTCTTCGGTTTCGCCTTCGTCTCCTCGGCTTCACCGTCTGCCTTCAAATTTCGCGTTTTCAAACCTGCAGACTCAAAGCAAAGTCCTTATTTAAATTTTCGGGAATACGTGACATATATGATGTTGAAGTCTGCATAGTTGGAATGCAACGAAATTCAGAAAAAATATTAATTCTATTTAACCCAAATTATGAAATTAGGCATAAAAAGTCATCATAACGATTAGTAGCTACAATAATTTTTTATAACCAATTTCATCATTTGGGTTAATTAGAATTAATTTTTTTTCTGAATTTCGTTGCATTCCAACGATGTAAACGTCAGCAACATGACAAATTTCCTAACATTTTTTTTCCCGCAAATTATCATCCGGGTACCAATTTCGCGCCTTCTAACCCTGCAGACCCGAAGAAGAGTCCTCAATCAATTTTTCAAAAGTACGCAAAAAATGTCCCAATATCGTTTTTTTTTTTCAAGTTTCAGTCGCCAGAGATACGAAGAATTTTTTCCCAGATTCGCAAACGCGCCTTTTTTTTCACGCACAAATATCACGCATAAATTTGAACCAATTCCCACGATTTCTAAGCGCGTCGCGGCCGTCGTCGAGGTGGCCATCAATCACGGCCGCCATCGACGGACAATCCATCTCGGGAGTGCAGAGAGCGATTACCTCGACAAAGAATCCGCGGCGGCCGAGTTGCGGGGAGAGGGGTTGGGGGGGGGGGGGGGAGGGGGGGGGGGGGTAGAAAGATGCAACAATAATGGTGGCGCGCCGCGCGCGAGTTAATACACAGTGGCGTGCTCGAAGCGTGGAAGCGAAAAGGGGGAGAGATATGAGAGTGAAAAATCTCTCTAGTAAAAATAGGGTTTTCGCGGCTTACCCGTTGCCCCCACCCGGCGCTCGCTATATTTAACGCCCGTGCCTCGTGTCTGCCGCCGCCGCCGCCGTCGCCGCTCGCGCGGCCCCGTAGTAAACAAATTTCAAACGACCCGCCTCCGCGTGACGAGACGATTGACTCGCCCGTGAGACCGCCCGCAACCCTTTCGCCCCCCTACCTTGTTGCTACCATCGCTTTCTCTCTCTCTCTCTCTCTCTCTCTCTCTCTCTCTCTCTCTCTCTCTCTCTCTCTCTCTCACCCTCTTTACCCTTCTCTCCTTCTCCCCCACCTCCTCGACGCAGCCACCACACACGGCTATATAGCACGACGAACCCTCGATTCGGCTCGACGCGTTTTTTCGTACGACACAGACGTCCCGACGCTCTCTCTATCGCGTTCAGCTCGCGCGCCGGGAGGGAACTGCTCCATCCTCGACGCCCCGTTTCATTAGCGTGGAATGTTTCAAACTGACGTGAATTCTCCCTCTGTCACTGTCCCTCCCGGCCCTGGCGGCTCCCTCCTCCTCCTCCTCCTCCTCCTCCTCCTCCGCCTCCTCCCTCGCCTCTCCATATACGGTACAGGAAGATTAATGGCCTTTAATTTTTTGACCACATGCAATTATTTTTATCCATACTCGTCGCCGCATTTAATTTAATATTGCCGCGATATCGCCGCACGGGTCTTCTTTGTCCCGTGTTTCGCGCACAGATAAATCAGTCTTTTGATAAATATCGCGTTGACATTTTTTTTTCTTTGTAAAAAAAAAAATCGCAAGCGAGATCCCACTGGATAAAAACAAGCAGCGCGTTTGCGTTTGCGAGGAGGGTTCGCTGTTGGTGATCAGTGATTACCAGTATTGGCTGGTCACTTTGGGACATGTAAATGGCATGTACGATCACGTATATTTTTAAATACACGTGGTTTACATAATCGCATGAAAAAAGTCTTGAAAAAAATATACAGATTCACCGTCAGATAAATTACGTTTCTCGAAAATAAGAATGCTATGGCAAGTATTAAAAGTGAAGCCGTCTCATAAAAAAAATTAGTCATAACCGAAAAATTACTTGATAAAAATATACCACGCAAAAATATTAAACCAAATCCCACACATCGGCCAAGTAAAATATAATTTCATGGCTGAGTAAATTAAATTTCTAAAAAAAAAAATTACGCCAAGTATTAAAAGTATAGTCACACCCTATAAAAAAATCCCTGACAAAAATATGAAAACATAACCAAAAAAATCCAAATCCAATCATCCAAGTAAAATACAAATAAATGACATTTCTCCAAAACAAAAATCTTACGCTAAGTATTAAAAATGTAGCCACCCCATAAAAAAAACCCTGACAAAAATATGAAAAAATAACCACAAAAATCCAAATCCAATAATCCAAGTAAAATACAATTTCATGGCCAAAGAAAATTAATACAAAAGTATTAAAAGTGTAACCATCCCATAAAAAAATCCCTCAGCGAACGAAAAATTCCGCTCCAAAAAATCTCCTCGCGAAAACATTAAGCCAAATCCAACACGCAGCCGACCAGCACAATTTCACGGTCAAACGACATATTTTCTCGCATAAAATACGTGCAACTATTTCCACGGTGTACCCAAGGCTCCTGACGCGCGTGCGCGCGAGCGCGCGCGCACCGAGTGCGAAAAGCGCGAATTTCCGAACGCCGGGATCGGCCATACCCCACCGTATATTCCGTGGTGGCTGCGCGGACGCGCGTGGAACAAAACGGAGCGACGAGAAGTGCTCGCGAAAAGCACGAGCGAGCGAGCGAGCGAACGGAGCGCCCGCGCGCGCGATCGCGCACTCCACTATTCCGCAGGGGGATCGTATTTTAAGAAATTGTAGGAAGCGCGAGTCCGGCGAACGGGGCGAAGCTGCGTGTGCGTCGCGCCTCTCCGTCTTCTCCCTGTGCCTCCCGCTTCATCTCTCCCTCGCTCCCGCGCTCGCCACGCGCACCGCCCGTGTGTCTTCTCTCCGCCGTCTCTGTCGTCGTCGTCGTCGTCGTCGTCGTCGTTGTCGTCGTCGTCGTCGTCTCGTTCACAGACTCCTCGGGTATAGAAATCGTGCGTGCTCTCCACGGGCAGCGGAGAGCAGCGTCTCGCGTGCGTACGCGGTGCGTGTGCGTCTCGCGCGACGCGCCAGTGCGACTCGCGATTGCGGGCGAGACTTACCACCCGCGCGTCCGGCTCGCTTGTCCGCGCGGTACAAAAATTACGCGATATCCCCGATCACGCGGGTGCGGGATTATCGGATTGTCAAGTATAACCATAAAAAAAAAACAACGTCTTCCGTGATTTCCAGGTGTTCGAGGGAGGCGAAAAATCAGCCCGGATCATCCCAGCCAAGACAGAGAGACAGAGAGAGAGGGGAAAAAAACCAGCCGGCGGGAGCCCAGAAGGCGACTCTTTCCCATCAATCGCTGGAATCGCCGCACGAGTGTCCATCGAAGATCCTGGGCGCGAGAAAAAAACGTGGTGACGGTACCAACGCGCGGTGAAAAGTTTCGTTCGTTCGTTATTGCGAGAGTGCGTTCGGTGTCGTCTTCTTCGCAGTCGCGACGCGGAAGCCGTGGAGAGGGTCGTCGGCGTGGAGCGGATCGTCGTGCGCGTGAGGACCGCGAGTCACCGCGGGGAACCGTGACCGTCGCGTGGACGTCGAGCGAAACGTGCTGAGAGGTCGGGTGTCCTCCACCGCAGCCGCCGAGACGGCGAGCCCGAGGGAGCAGCGTCGTTCCCCCGTGGCGCCCGCGACGCGAGACGCTCGTCGTCGTCGTCGTCGTCGTCATCGTCGTTGTCGTCGTCGTGGTGCGGACCCGGTGAGCGTCGCGGCGGCGGTGACGCGGAGACAACGAGGCGGAAGCGAAGACGACGACGACGAGGCGAAAGCCGGTGGCGCGGGTCCCTGGCGTCGTCGGAGGATGGGAAACGCGGCGGCGGCAGCAGCAGCGCCGCGGAGGCGGGACGCGGTGGCCCGGTGCGCGGCGAGCAGCCCGTGCGCGAGAACCCGGGGTCCCCGATGATGGCGGCGGCGTCCGATGACGGCCCAACGACCGCTAACGCGACTTGGCAGGGTCCCGCGTCACCTCGCGGCACCGTCCTCGTAACCACCGTCGACGCTACGAGCGCGAGCGCCCGCCGCGACGATCGTCGGAACACGTGCGCCGGCAGCAGGGACCGCGCGCGGCAGACCGCGGCCACGGGGAGCTTGCGCCATCTCGAAGTGGGCGGGGATATTCCGGAGATGCCGGGCGCTTTGTGCTCCTAACGTGGGGGGCAAAACGCGAAGGAGAGTCCGATTCAGGGTCACGCGGCGTGGATTGGTGACAGCTCTTATTGACGTCACCCGGGCGATGCGCCGAATGAATTGCTGAGAGAAATGAAAGAGAGAAACGATAAGTCTGACGAGTTGGTCGTAAGTTTGAACCGACGGGTTTTCCAATCGAAGGAAATTGACTGGGAGTAAACGAAAGTCGAAGGTGACTTGCGGGTGACTTGCGGGTGAGTCGCGGGTGACTTTGCCGTCGGAAAGAAGGCCGTGGTATAGTGCTTCGTTGCCACTTTTTGGAAGCCGTTGGATTACTATTGCTCCGGAGTGAGTTGCGGGTGACTCGAGGGTGACTCAAGGTGACTCGCGGGTGACTTTGCCGTCGTTGAGAAGGCCGGGGGTTGCGCGGGCCATCACGGCCTGCCCCGGTCGTTACTTTCCCGGTACCACTGTGTTCACCGTCAACCCCGGGGTGACTTGCGGGTGACTCGCGGGTGACTGTCGCGGTCAGAGAACGAGCGCCCCGTGTGCTGGACGGGCTAGCGAGTCATCGTCCGCCGGCCGGGGGTTGTGCGGGCCACCACGGGGGCGGGGGTGGGGCTGCCCCTGCTTGTCTTCGTCGTCACTCTCCTGGGGCTGTTGGATTACTGTCGCGCCGGGGCGACGGCGGCCACCGACAACACGTCGTCGTCGTCGTTGGTGCCGTCGTTAGCGCGGCTGACGCCGTCGTCGTCGCCGTCGTCGCCGCGTTATTACAACGGTAACGACGACGTCATCGCAGCAGCAGCAGCAGCAGCGACGAGCGGCAGCGGTCGGGGTGGTCGTCGAACGACCGCAACGACCCTCCTCGTCCTCGTCGTCGGCGACGACGGCCGTCCGCGTGACGCGGACGCGTTGCCGCCTCCACGACTGCAGCAACACCAGCGGCGGCGTAACGCGTTGCCGCTGCTGTCGCCGAGCGACGTCGGCGACGACGTCGACGACCCGGTGGACGTCCCACCGGCCGAGGCGGCGTCGCCGTTGCGGGAGGCGAGCCCGGAGCTTCATCCCCGGCGCGGACGACGGCGACGACGGGAGCACGTTGGTTGGAGAAGCGGCGGCGAACGGAAACGGGGTGAGGAGAGACAGGAGGGAGGACGTCGAGCGACGTTGGGCTCGACTTTGGACGAGCTCCGGTGGACGAGCGCCCCGACGGCCAAGGAACTGAGGAACGTCGGCGCGCGGCCGAATGAGACGAAGGTCAGCGCGAACGTCGCTGCGGGGTCGACCGGTGACTCGTCGTCGTCAGCCGCTACGGTGGCCAACGTCGGGGACGGAGGAGGGAGGGAGACGAAGAGGGACGACGCGGATAGCGAGCAAGGGGCGTCGCTCGGTGAAGCTGGAACGTGGGAAGGAAACGGCGAGGAGCGCGGAAGTCGTCATCGCGGTGGTATTGGCGGTGGAGGTGAAGGTGAAGGCTTCGAGGTGGGAGCCGCGGATTTTGGGAGTTGGATCGGGTCGCGAAGGGACGTCCAGGTTCACCCTGGGGAAGAGACGTCCGGGGATACCGTGGCGACGTCGCGAGTGCTGATTAATCACAGTAACGATAGTTTTGTTAGTATTAACGAGCGTAGCGATAGCGATAGCGACAACGGGAGAAAGTATAGTAATAAGAACGTCAGTGACGTGGACGAAGGTGGTCGGTCGTCGTCGGTGACGTTGGGTGAGGCAGCTGCGACTGCGAGCAGTGCGAGTGACGACGATGACGATGACGACGACGGGGACGACGACGACGGCGGCGACGACCGCGGGGCTTACAGTGCTGACGGGAGTGTTGTAGAGTGGTGGACGACGGGAAAAGCTGCCGGGCCGATGACAGCGCGGTCGCATCCTGAAGGAGAGACGACGGGAGTACCAGGACGTACGAGGACACGGCCGAGGTTACCGGCGGTGGTGACCGGAAGCGCGGACACCACAGCCGACATCTTGGAGAGGCGGCCAACCGGCAACGCCGGGAACGCCAACGTCACCGGGGTCAAGGTCAACGCCGAGGACACGGACGAATCCGAGGCGACGACGACGACGACGACCACGACCTCCACGACCGCAACGGACGCAACGGACGCGACGTCTGCTACGCAGTTGCCACCACCGACGCAAGACACCTCTATGGAAGCACGTGAGTTTTTTTTTTCTTTTTTTGGCGCTTGTGATACATAAAGATTTTTAGGTTTTTATGATACGTAAACATGACGTTTTTAGGCACTCATAATAAGTAAAGATGACGTTTTTAGGCACTCATAATAAGTAAAGATGATACATTTTTCGGCACTGATTTTGTGAATGGGAACTGCTGGAAATTGGCGGCCGTGGCAGTAGCGAAAATCGGAAATATCTTGATTTTTTTCTTGTAGGGGGTGAAGGTCTCGATTTCTGACTTTTTACGTGACCCGAGTTTAGATTTAGGTCCTGTGTTAACTCTAAATGTCAATCTAGAATTTTTAAGGTGAGCATGAGATATCGGTAATGACGTCTGTCCTTAGTGAGGGACCATTGGAAATCTGGAGAATCCAAGGATAATTAGGAAGAAATGAGGTTTCGAATCATGTAAATCTTTTGCCAGAAACATTTTTTTTTTTCTTCAAAATATCGAATTTTTTAAACAAAAATTCCGAAAACACTGGTTAAAAGAACTTTTTACTTAATTGAAAAAAAAAAAAAAAAAAAAAAAAAAAAAAAAAAAAAAAAATTGCGACGTTATGGCAGAAATCATAGATCCGTATCCGGACCGAAGATCGCCAAAATCGACCTCAAAAAGATTTTTTTTCCAAAATATCGACTTTTAACCAATAATAGACTAATGACATGCGCTGGCGCATGTTATTATGTCATACTTGACACCAAACTGAATTTGTTTACCACGGACTTTCCTGGCAACCAATCACAGCTCGAATACAACAATGACAATGCTTTCCGTTACGCCTGAACTTTTTAAAAGAAGAAGGATTTGAGGCAATTTGTGTGTCTCCCAAAGTAAAAGACTCTTGAATAGAAACCATCAAATTTTTTACAGAAAGCCATTTTTTAGAAGAGTTAAAAAAATATATCTTCAATAGCTCATTCAGCGTCCAGCTTCTCTTTTGTCGTGGAAGTATTTTATTTAATTTTTTTTTTTACGTGCACGGAGATTTTCGAAGTCGAATATTCAAGATTTTTCGGCCAGACGGTCCGCAAGCACGAGTCTCGGGTCCACTTGATTTGCATTCGCGCCTCTCAGTCTCCATCTCGCAATTTCGCGTCTCTCGCGGTTCGCCGCTTGTCTTGTTTCACTCTCTCTCTCTCTCTCTCTTTCCCCTGTCGTGTGTGCGTGGAACTGTGCGGTCGGAGTGTCTTCCCGATGCTCCTTTTGTCATGCCTTTCCACGGTCGTGTTTACAGGAACCGCACGCGAGCGTTTGGGCGGCAGGACTCTCTCTTCGTGGTCTCTCTCCACCCAGCCATCAATCTATTTTTAACTATTTGGCGAGGCGACAAGCGCGATGCGGTTCGCCGGCGAACGACCATCACCTTCCTTCAATCCTTGTCGTGTCCTCCGCCGCTCCCCCCTCCCCCCCTGCCCCCCTCTGGCCCCACCGCGCTGCTCCTCCTCGCCCGCAGTCGACTCCTTTTTACCCCGTGCACCACGTCCTCCCGTGCGCGCGTTGCAAGGACGACCGAGACACGCTCGACGCGTCTCGTGCGCGCCCGCGACGCCGAAAAAGACGAAAACGAGAGCGAAGGCGCGCGAGCGAGGGGGAAAAAAAGTGTCGGAGCGGGAATGGCAAAAGGAACGACGCCCCCGGGAGGCAAGAATGCAACACACCGTCGAATCTAAAGAAGTCTGACGACAAAAAAGAGAAGAGATGAAAAAAATATCGGCAATATTAAATACGCGGGGTGGGGGCGACGAGCGCGAGGAACACGAGCCGTTGGGGGCGAGATGAACCGGTGCGTGTTGACGCGAATGTGGACTTGGACGGATCTGAAAGTTTGCGGGAAGCAGAAAATATTTCCCTTTGGGCCCACTTCGGTTCTTGAAGAACGAGATGTTTCATTGAATTTCAACTTATTTTTGTGAACATATAAATGGATTCTGAGTTGGACCAGAAATTATTTTTTTGTTTTAAAAAACGAAAGGGGTACCCCTTCTAAAAATTTGCGATTTTTGAGGTTCTGACTTTAAAGAAAATAATTTAAAAATTCAGAAATCAAGATATCGCGTTCGGCTTTGCGGCATTCTCTTCGTTATAGAGTTTTCTCTCGAACGCAAAAAGAAAACCCAGGTTTGGTCGATCGAAAAAAAGTAAGCTCGATTTTAGCGAAGTGAAGAAATTTCGAAAAAAGTGAAAAATCATTTTTTGCATTTTTTTCATCGAATTTTATGTTTTTTTCGGGCAAGCAACGGTGCTTTTCGGAATCTGTGGGAAATTTCCCATCGGATAGGGTCTTCAAACTTTACGAAATCGAAAAAAAAAAAAAAAAAATCTCGAGTTTGGACGTTAATTTCACGTTAATTTCTTTAACGATTTAATTTTGATTCGAGCATATACCATTATAACCTGCTAGTATGACATAAACAACAAATTTCAATGCATGACCTTGGCCCCTTTTTGCGAGTCTCGACATTTCACGTAAACAAAAAATTGCAGTGCAAATTGCAGGAATGACATCGTCACGAGGAAAAATCTGGACGTAAAAAGACCGGCAAAGTCGGTTCACCGCACCCTCAAATCCCCGATCCGTTGTCGAGAATAACAACGCGCGATAAATTGCACAATTTCGGTTCCACTCTGACAAAATATTTCCTTTTGGTCCCATTTCGATATCTGATGACCAAAAAATTTAATTAAACTTGAACTTTTTTTTTATCAACAGTAAAAAAAAGGATTCCGAGTTACACCAAAAATAAATTTCGTATTTACGAATTCACGTTCGCAAATAAACCGAACCAAAGAGAAATTACTTTTCTTTTTTTTTTTTCAAGACCCCAGACATCGTCACGAGGAAAAATCCGGACGTAAAACACCTGCAAAGTGGGTTCATCGCACCCTCAAATCCCCGAGCCGTTGTCGAGAATAACAACGCGCGGTAAATTACACAATTTCGGCTCCACTGCGGACTGGAACGTGGCGGGAATTTCGTCGACGATCGTCGGACGATCCTAGAGACGAGCAGCGCGGGGCGCGACGAGCGCGCGAAAATGAACGCTGTCGCGTTCGGTGGCTGCGGCTCGGGGTCTCCGGGATCGCCAGCCGATTCGTTGCGTCAATTCCGCGCATACGCTGCACATCGGGCGGGCCGGGCGGACACGCGGCGAGGGACCGCCGCACGCGCCTTCGTCTCCTCGGTGACTCCGCGTATGATTCAGCCGGCTATTTTTTTTTTCGCGCATCGCGTCGGGCCGCGCGGAACACACGTTCCGCGCCGTCCACGCTTCGCGCGACGAAACCGACGCTTGTATATTTCGCGGAAGAGCTTCGGGGGACTCTGACTCGTTCCTCTCTCGCCCTCGTCTTCTCCGCGCCCATCTCGCGCATTTCGTGACCATTCTTACCCGCGACGTAGTACGCACAGCGTGCGTAGTGTACGGATTCTTTTGGGAACCTTTTCGAACAGATACAACTTACTGTCGTTGAACGTTTTTTTTTTTTTTATTTCCAATGCTTTATATTTTTTGAGCTTTCAATGTAGTTCACGTTGGCTACAAATTATTGCTCAAACCTTATTAACCACGAACTGATTGTCGGAATCTCTATTTGCTGAAATTTAGTATTATCATTATCATTATTTTTTTTTTTTTTTTTTTTTTTTATTTATCGTGGCAAAATGTAGGGCAAATCTTTTATAGACTGTAAACGCTTTCGCTACGCCCGGTGTTAGGGATTGCCCCTTAACGCCAGGAGGAGCGTCCACGTTCATGTGTCGGACTCTCTTCTCGCGGAAACCGTTCGGAAACGGTTTCCGCGAGAAGCATACCGACTAAACCCCCCTCCCCCAGACAAAAACGGGACCGCTTTCGTCCAGTTGGGAGGAACCACTTCTGTCCGCGTTATCCTCCGCGTCTCCCCCTCAGCCAGGAACTACGTTAGTATTACTTCTAGCTAAGGGGGCCTGTCCGTGTGTCGTTCTGTAAGTCCGTTGTGGTTCTTGTCTCTGTGTCACGTCAGGTCTGTCATTTTAGGCAGCCGTCCGCGTTCTTCCGTCTCAGTATCGTCTCTATGTATGTGGTGACTAGATACCACCAGTCTGTGCCGTGAAGCATCGCCTCCACGATGTTATCGGGAGTGATGGCTCCAACGATCGTCTCTAGTCCTTGTCGCAGATCCGTCCATTGGTCACACACGAAGAACGTGTGTTCAGCGTCGTCTCGTTCGTGTCCGCAGTATGTGCAGTCTGGCGTCCGTACTTTGTCCATTCTGTGGAGGTATTGTCTGAAGTATCCGTGTCCCGTCAGGAATTGGGTGATGTAAAAATTAACATCTCCGAATTCCCGACTCGTCCACGGTCTCAGGTCCTTGATTAGTCGTCTTGTCCAGTTGCCCGTTGAGTCTTCCGTCCAGCGTTGTTGCCACGTCTGGATGGTCCGGTCTCTCTCCGTTGTTGCCGCGTCCCTTCGTGTTGTGTCCGCGCTCCTTCCGTAGATCCTCTTGCGCTCGAAAGCAAGAAGATCAATGGGAATCACGCCGGCTACCACCAGAACAGCCTGCGCAGAGACCGTCCGGTAGGAGCAGGCGATCCTGAGCGCACTCTGTCTCTGTACCGTCATCATCGCGTGGCAGTATTTTTTCGTCCTAAGGGCATCCGCCCAGATCTCCGCGCCGTAGAGGAGGATCGAGTGGGCCGTCGACATAAGTAGTCGGCGTTTCCCCGGTCTTGGTCCGTTTGTGTTTGCCATTAGGCGGCTTAAGGATGACACCCTTTCGGCCGCCTTCTGGGCTGTCCTCTGTATGTGGGGCCAGAAGGTCATCTTCGTATCCAGGGTCACCCCCAGGTACTTGACTTCCCCCGTGGCCACTATGTCGTCTGTTCCCACCGTCATCGGAAGTCTCGTCTGTATGCGTTTTCTCGTGAGAAACACGAGTTCCGTCTTTTCTGTTGCCAGTTGCAGTCCGTGATCTGTCATCCAACGTCCAACCCGTCTCATTGTCTGGTTCAGTGACAACTGCGCCAGTTCTGGAGTCCTCTCGACGATCACCGCCGCCACGTCATCGGCGTATGCGACGAGTGATACGCCGATCGGGAGCTCCAGCCTGAGCAGGCTGTCGTATACTCCGTTCCAAAAGTCTGGCCCAAGGATGGAGCCTTGAGCCACCCCCGCGGTGATCTGTTTTGTCACGTGTCCTTCTGTTGTCTCGTATGTCAGTTGTCTGTTACGTAAGTAGTCTTCTACCACGCGTAGGAGGTAAGGCGGGACTCCGAAGGCGTTTCGAAGCGCCTCCAAAATGTCCACCCATCGCGCCGAGTTGAAGGCGTTTCTCACATCGAGAGTCGCCATCAGCACGATGGGTCGCGCCGCGTGGCAGAATCTGTCCGTGTCTCGGAAGGTGTCGACGACTCTCTGGATTGCTCCAATTGTCGACCGACCCTTCCTGAATCCGTACTGTCTGTCCGAGAGGTCTCCCCCTGTCTGTATCGCGTCTGTCAGTCGCGGTCTCAGTAAATATTCGTATAGTTTACCCGTCGTGTTCAGTAGGCTCAGCGGCCGATGTGCAGAGGGCGCGCTGGGGTCACCCTTACCCTTAGGGATAAGGACCAGCTTCGCCACTTTCCATTGGTCGCTAAAGGTCCCTGTCGTAAGGCATGCGTTGTACAAGTCGAGTAGTATCTGCGGCCTCAGGCTAGCCATCAGCCGGATAACCTCGCCCGGTACCCCGTCAGGCCCTGGCGCTTTCCCAGGCTTCAAGGCGGTGGTCGCTCTGATGAGCTCCTCCGTCGTGAAGGCGGGAACCAGCCCTGTCTCAACGTCGTCTGTAGCGTCCGTCCGTGTCGGGTGAGTCGGAAACAGTCCGTCAACAATGCGCCGTGTGGTCTCCGCGTCTTTGAGTTCCGGCGTGATCCGTCCCCCTAGTTTACCGGTTACAATCTTGTAGCCGGTACCCCACGGGTCCTGGTCCACCTCCTCGCAGAGCTTCCTCCAGCACTTCGCCTTGCTGTCCCGTATCGCGTCCGTCAGTCTATTCCGTGCCGTACTGATCATTATCATTATTATCATTACTATAATAATAATTGATAATAATAATAATTATTTTATTCTAATGCCCTACATGGGTGAGAGTAGCTAAGTAATAATAATAATTATTATTATTATTATTTCCATTATTATTAATATTATTATCATTACTGAGATTATTATCTCGAGGAGCATATTAATTTCTTTTTACACGTGGCATCGAGACGCTACCGCGTGTCTTGATTATTATTGTTGTTATTGTTGTTGTTGTTATTATTATTATTATTATTATTATCATTATTCATGATACTCTAGGACTAAAAACCCTTAAGACCCTAACAACAAATACAAAATCAATACAAAGTTGATAAATGCAACAACAGAATTACAAAATAGTAAATAATTTTTTTATTTTTTGTGAACCATCTCAACCGATTCGCTTCACGATCCTCATGTTGCACTAAAAAGAAAAAGAAAAAAAAGAAAAATTGTGTGATTCTGCTGTTCAACGTTTGTCTATAGGATATTCGACAGACGCGAGGAACGGTCGAAGCTGTTATTGCCAGAGAGGAGGTTTATAATCCGGGGTTTCGGGATGTGCGCGTTTCCGAGTCACCCCGTAGTGCGCGTCTCTCTCGCGGCGTCGAGATCTGGACGGATCCCAACGAACGCGCGCGCGGAGACCCACGTTACCGGGTACAAACGCGCGAGTCCGAGAGAGGAATGACTAAACGGCCTGACTAACCGGCCGGGCACTTCGAAACTCGGCCCTATTTTCGCCGTTCTCGCGAAAAGAAGTGACTCCCTCCATCGCCGGTCGCTGCCGGTGCCGCCGCCGGTGCTGCTGATTCTCTCTCGTGACGCCAGAGTGGCGAGAGAGAGAGAGAGAGAACGAGAGAGTGTGAGACGGACGGAGAGGCGAAAAAGACGGAACGAAGCGAGGTTAGAGAGGGTTTTAAGACGGATAGCGGAGCGAGGGTCGCGTACGCTGCGTGCGTGCCTCTTGGCAGGGCGGCCGTTGGCACGTGCGAGGATCCTCCACGTGCTCTCGAGAATTCTTTTAGCGCGACCGGTAGTAGTACTATCAACGGTAGATCCGTAAAACGAAGCCGCGGTGCGCGATGCACCGTGATAAACACGTTGAATTAGTCGAGGATAAACTTTGAGGATTTTTTTTTAATTAACAATAATTTTTGTGACGGCATTTTTTTATATTTTGGTAAGAAAATAATCGTATGGTTTATCGTCGTACGGCCCAAAAAATTATAGTTGGTTACTTTACGTAAAATCAGTAGTACCAGACTTTCGTCTGACTGAAGAAAAAAGTGCGTTGAATTTTTGGGATTTGAAAAAATATGAACGTTTAATATCTCGTTGCTCCGTCGATGTATAGTCGTTGTTTTTGTGGACTAAACAATTATAGTCGGTTATACTTTGCACAAAATTGGTACCACCATATTTTTGTCTGAAGATAGAAAAGTGCGTGATAAACACGTTGAATTAGTCGAGGATAAACTTCGAAGATTTTTAAAAATTAACAATCATTTTTGTGACATTTTTTTATATTTTAGTAAGAAAATAATTGCATGGTTTATCGTCGTACGGCATAAAAAATTATAGCTCGTCACTTTACGTAAAATCAGTAATACCAGACTTTCGTCTGACTGAAGAGAAAAGTGCGTTGAATTTTCGCTATTTAAAAAAAAAAAAAAAATACGTTCAATATTTCGTTGCTCCGTCGATGAATCGTCACTTTTTTGTGGACCAAACAATTATAGTTGATTATAATTTGCACAAAATTATTATCACCATATTTTTTTTACCTAACGATAGAAAAGTGCGATGAATTTAGGAGATGAAAAAAATATATATTAACAACGTTTAATATTTCATTGCTCCGTCCATATATCGTCGCTTTTTTGTGGCCCAAACAATTATAGTCGGTTATACTTTGCACAAAATTGGTGTCCCCATATTTTTTATCTGACGATAGAAAAGTGCGATGAATTTACGAGATGAAAAAAAAAAGAATATTAACAACGTTTAATATTTCGTTTCTCCGTCGACGCGTCGACGCTTTTAATTCCATTAGCGCCTGCAGTGCCAGCGCGGAGAGTCGTTAGAATTTTCTCGATCCGCGCGCGCGTCGCCCCGTCGTCCGCCCACTTCACACGTTGCCTACAAACGAGCGGGGTGACGCGGGTTCGCACCGGCCGCCCGAGGCCCTTTCGCTGTTTTGTTCCTCTTTGCCCCGCGGCGGACGACGCGCGACGTATAGCGCAGTGGGTGCAGCGATATACGGCGAGAGCAGGTCGATCCTCGATTTTCCTCCCCCGGGGCAAAAACTCGCGCGCGCAGCCCGCGACGTCCGCCCGAGTCATTGGCGAGCGCTTTGAGCGAGCCAAAGACGCGACGCGACCGGAGCGGGGGACAAAGGGCCGGAGCCGAGAACGAAGTCGGAGGAAAAATAGAAAGAAAGGGGGGAAAAAAAATGAAAGGGGGAAACCTTCCCGCGGGGAAAGGCGCGCGCGGAACACACGGTGAAGTACGAACGAAGCGCGCGCGCGCGCGCGGCTCGCAGCCGTGGAACGGGAGAAAAGGGTTAACGTCCTTTCGGTTTACTCCTTGCCGGTTCATGCACCGTGCACCGCGCAACGCTCGGCACCCTCTCCGTCCTTCTTCAGCGTTTTCTTCCACTTGCACTTGCACGCTCGCCACCTCCTCGCGCTCCTCCTGCGTATCCTCGTCGTGTATGTAGCCCCGCAAGCCGTACAGTCGAGGCTCCGATAAATCACGCTGTTTTGACGCGGAAATTGATAAACTTTTCTTTTTTTTTGAGAATGCACGATTTTTTAATGTTTTTTTAGTAGTAAATATATTTGAGTCGATTGATAGATTTGAAAAAGTATTCATAAGTTGACGGAATTTGAAGAATATGTTATCTACATGTTTCCAAATGAATGTGCTGAATTATCGAATTTTTTTTTAACAATTAGGAAAGAAAATTGATTAAGAAACTGATTTTTTTGTTGAAGTGATTTGAAGGATTAAATTTTTATCGATCGGCCTCGGTGAAAAAATAAGACAAAAATAAGGAAAACGGGAAAAATAAAACAAAAAATAAGGAAAACGGGGAAAAAATAAGACAATAAATAAAGAAAACGGGAAAAAATAAGACAAAAAATAAGGAAAACGGGAAAAAATAAGACAAAAAATAAGGAAAACGGGAAAAAATAAGACAAAAAATAAGGAAAACGGGAAAAAATAAGATAAAAAATAAGGAAAACGGGAAGAAATAAGACACTCGTTTAAATTTTATTTTCTCAGTAGACAAATATTTTCATACATTCACATTTGGCGTATGATCGAATTTTTAATGCAATATAAAAGAAAGAATTTCAGTTAAAAAATCATGTCAGAAAAATATGAATAAATTCTATTTTGGGTGTAACCATATGACGAGGATTTACGCGGATCCAGACTGTACATCGGTATATGGTGATCGGTGCGTACGAACGACGAAGTCATGTACTATAATACGTACCAAGCAGGTATCTCGCTTTAGCGCACGGCGAGAGTCAGCCGGGGACCCGATGCCGCCGCGTTTATTATTCATCCGTGAGTAAAATTTATATACTCACTGCCGTCGTCCTCCTCCCTCCTCTCCCGCGCATAGCGTAGTTATATCTTTCGATTTACGATTCCGCGATAGTCCTCACCGTTCCCTCGTCGCCCTCCCTCTCCCTGCGCGCGTGTCACGCTTCTTCCCCTGTTTATTCGTACGAGCCTTCCCCGCGAGCCCGAGCTCACTGAACCAGCATCATCGTCGAGCACCACGACCACGCGCACCCGCATCATCGAGTCTTTCTGCAGGATATCCCGGAGGTCGATGGCCTCCGAGACCGTGAAATACACTCGGGTGCCGCGCGCCGTTCGCGAGAGGGAAAAAAACATTTCTGCGTTCGCCCAACGAGGGTGAATGTCCCAGTTATTGATGCGTTAAAATTGTACCTCGAATTAAAAAAAAAATGCAGCTGGTTTTTAATATACTTTATTTGATACAACAGGTGCAGAAATATAGTATACAAAATTTTGTGTTCGCTCAACGAGGGTGAATGTCCCAGTTATTGATGCATTAAAATTGTACCTCAAATTAAAAAAAAAAAATGCAGATGATTTTTAATATACTTTATTTGATACAACAGGTGCAGAAATATAGTATAACAAATTTTGCATTCGCCCAACGAGGGTGAATGTCCCAGTTATTGATGCGTTAAAATTGTACATACCTCAAATGTTTACAAAAATCCAGCTGATTTTTAATATACTTTATTTGATACAACAGGTGCAGAAATATAGTATAACAAATTTTGCGTTCGCCCAACGAGGATGAATGTCCCAGTTACTGATGCGTTAAAATTGTACCTCGAATTTATTAAAAAATGCAGCTGATTTTTAATATATTTTATTTGATACGACAGGTGCAGAAATATAGTAACTCGCTAATATTTAAAAAAAAATACATGATTGTTGTATCATTAGAAAAAAATCCGATTTTTTTTGTTCGCAGTGATTCCGAAAAAAAAAGAAAATGGCAAAAGGCCAACGCTCCATCCTAAGAGCGGTTTAATGAGGAGAAATTAATTGACACCCGTCAATCAGTGACTCGCGGGTGACGAGTTAGGAGATGCGACAGACTTTTTTTTTCGCTAGAAAAACATCCATCTATTCTCGTGGATGTTGCGCATTGACAAAAGGGATCGGTTGTTATTCAACTAAATCCGGCGAGCGCGCGCTGTCAAATGAATGTTTAGTTAGAGCATCGGCGATTTTTCTTCCTTTTTTTTCGACGGTCACTCGTTCCGGCGGACCGGCGGACGCGGAGCGAGCACAAATGTTGCCGTGCTGGGATTGAACATTTATTTGACAGGTCGTGTCCGCCTGATTTAGTGGGACAAGAATTTCAATAGAGGGGAGGAAAAAAAAACGAAAAAGTGGAACGGCTCTGTGATTTGGATGGGAAAAAATGATGCCAACAAAGATGAGTAATTGAGTTAGTGTCAACAATCGATACGCCACGCTGAAAATATTTTGCTGTACGGAACTTCCTTAATTTTCACAGATTCAAATTTCGTTGGGATGCAAAAAAGACTCTATTTCTAAAAAAAAATATTCAATTAAACTGCCTTCACCCTCATAATTATTTCTGATCACTCTAACAATCCAGAAAAAACATCTTTTGTCCCCTAAATATTGTCTTTTTTCTCCCAAAAATTTGAAACTAATTAAATTCGCAACAATCATTTCAATTAAACTGCCTTCACCCTCATAATTATTTCTGATCACTCTAACGATCCAGAAAAAACATCTTTTGTCCCCTAATTAATAAATTCAATTAAACTGCCTTCACCCTCATAATTATTTCTGATCACTCTAACAATCCAGAAAAAAACATCTTTTGTCCCCTAAAACTTGTCTTTTTTCTCCCAAAAATTTGAAACTAATTAAATTCGCAACAATCATTTTTCCCCATTCACAAAGTCGACTCCTATTTTTTTCTCCAATTTTTCCTCGTAAGGCGTAAAAATTCACGAGTATCTCACCGCCAATAATATTCCCAGCCACCGTGCGGCGCGTTTCGCGTGTAAATAGAAAAAAGCTCGGGGGGTTTGAGCCGTTTGGTGTTGCTGTTGCCTGGCAAGGGAGTAGCGCAGAGATCCGGGGCAGAGATGGCGAGAGAGGGCACATGCAGAGGGATAGTGAAAGGGTGTACCAGAGAGCTGTATAGGTCAACGAGGAATGTGAGGAGCGAGAGAAAGAGAGAGAAGAGAAAGACCAAAGAGAGAACCCCCGACCCAACGAGGGAGGAAACGAGCGAGAGAGAGAGAGAGAGACGAAGAAAGCGGTGACGAAAGGGAGGATCAGGGCCGGGAGCCCTGGTGAGGGGCGCGAAAGGGCTCAGTCACCATGGCAACCCCGGCAATGCCGGTTGACTGTAGGGTGCCTCGAGTTTTTTATGACTTGGACGATTGCCGGAGGGTCGGAACTCTAAAAATCGTTACACAGACCTAGATACTCGCGCTGTGCGCCTTTCCCTTCCGCTTTTTTTCCTCCCCCTCCTCCTCGAGCTCTGCCCCCTCCCCCTCCCCCTCCCCCCGTCCTCCTCGCCCCCCGCGGGCCTCTCCCGCTCCCGGTAGCGCGACGAGCCCTCATCTGCCTTACCCCTTTTTCCCATACCTCGTCCGCCAACCACTTCTTCCACTTCTTGACGCAACACACAGCTTCCCTCGATTTACCCGGCTCCGCAACCGGGGAGAGCGACTCGCGGCCACGAGAGAGAGTCCGCTCTCGCAATCAAACCTACGGTTTCACCGACATCGCGAGGAATATTTCATTTTTTATGCAGAGTATCACGATATCGGAGATTTTGGGAGAAAAGTTGCGGGATTTGTTTTATAGCTGCGATTGGTGAGATTGTGCGGGAGACGAGGAATTAATTTTGTGTGCCTGATTAAATTTGAAGTGGACCAGTAACACCATTTTTTAAATTAAATAAAAATAATAATGCAGTATCGGCAATTTGATAATAAAGTAGGTAATTAATTTTGGCTGCGATTGGTGAAACTATGGAAAACGAGGAATTAATTTATTGTGCCTAATTATATTTAATTTGTGCAAATGACACACTTTTTTAAATAATTATATTTATCGACTCCCTGTTGAAAACTGAGATTTAATTCATGGCGAAAAAGAGTCACTGAGTACCGGGAAGCTATGTAGAAATTTATGACGAACCGGTTGCAGGGATTTTTTTTATATTTTTATCTTGAGCAGTCCCTACGCGCTTCGGGGGGTGCGGACTAAAACGTCCGAGGACACGGCGAGGGCTTGCCAGGCGCCGTACGGCAAACAGTATTTGCAACCCTCACGCACTCGTCGTCGTCGTCGTCGTCGTCGTCAGCGTCGTCGTCAAATCGAGCGGGGGATGACGCGGACTCATCGTGCGAAGCACTCGCGCCGAGGCAGATGAAGCCGCGGGTGAAAGGGGTCTTGATCTACCCCTCGCGTTGTACACATTCGCGCATAGCTTTCTCTCATTTCCTTTCTCTCTCTCTGTTTCTCTGCGGACTCACCCCTTTCGCGATACTCGTCAAGGGTGTCGAGAACCGAGTATCGACTGACTGGCGCTCGGCAACTTAACCCTTAACCCGTGGCTAAATTTTGCAACATACTGCATCGCATTTTTTAATTCGGATTCCGGTAATTTTTGTACGAAAGGCCGGAATTTTGAAAATTATGATTATTCAATTATTCAAAGAAAAAGAAAAATTCGATACAACGATCATTCAATTATTGTGAAAACAATTGAAAATTCAATACAACGATCATTCAATTATTGTGAAAACAAATGAAAATTCAATACAACGATAATTCAATTATTGTGAAAACAATTGAAAATTCAATACAACGATCATTCAATTATTGTGAAAACAATTGAACATTCAATACAACGATCATTCAATTATTGTGAAAACAATTGAAAATTCAATACAACGATCATTCAATTATTGTGAAAACAATTGAAAATTAAATACAACGATCATTCAATTATTGTGAAAACAATTGAAAATTAAATACAACGATCATTCCATTATTGTGAAAAAATTGAAAATTCAATTATTCGAAGAAAAAAAAATTGAAAATTCAATTATTCGAAGAAAAATTGAAAAATCAAATATTCGAAAAAATGCAATTCAACGTACATTCATCAATTATTATAAAAGCAGTTGAAAATTCAATTATAAACAAATGCATTTCAACGAACATTCTATTGTTTAAAAATAATTGAACGAGGTCGAGTTCGATCAAAGTCGGAATTAGAATTTTATAAGACCGTCGAGGAGTCGCCCCTTTGTAGGTTAAAAGATGAGTCGTGAAATTAATTGAATGAAACGCGTTACGACATAATTTTCTAGGTCGAGCCATTGTGCTTTAAATATAAAACGGGAGTATCGCCCACTTGAAAGGAATAATAAAATCCCCCGGAGAATTCCAACGACGCCACCTCGAGTCTTCTCGCAATGGGATTTTTTTTCTCCTTTCAATTTTCAACATTGCGAACGAATCGCCGAGAAGTAATCAAGCCGAACGCAATTGACTCTCCGCAAAGTCTTATGAACCCTTTTTCAGATAAGAAATCCCGCGAAAGCGATTTCACGGTATTTTCCTATCCCCGGACTCCGCGACGATGGGAGAAAATGAATTTGATCAAAGATTGCCCAAGTGTGATGTCTACTTTCCACGCTTCAGGCGAAATTGAAAATCTGCGACCACTTACGAAAAGAAAAAAAATGTGCTGACGAGCAAAACGAAAGCTCCCCGCGTCAATTTCTCTCATTGGCTCCGCGAATCCTTCAAAATGAAATTTCTCTTCCAACCCCAAATTTTTTACAAGTTCACAAAATTATCATCCGCATTTCCCAATTATCAACGTTCAAAGAAAAAAGAAAAGAACAATAACAAAATTTTTAAAAAACATATCTAGGTCCACGAAGAAATATCGTTCCCCGCGTCAATTTCTCTCATTGGCTCCGCGAATACTTCAACATCAAATTTCTCTTCCACCCTCAAATTTTCTACAAGTTCACAAAATTATCATCCGCATTCCCCAATTATCAACGTCCAAAGAAAAAAGAAAAGAACAATGCCAAAAAAAACATATTTAGGTCCACGAAGAAATATCGTTCCCCGCGTCAATTTCTCTCATTGGCTCCGCGAATCCTTCAACATCAAATTTCTCTTCCAACCCCAAATTTTTTACAAGTTCACAAAATTATCATCCGCATTTCCCAATTATCAACGTCCAAGAAAAAAAGAAAAGAACAATGAAAAAAAAAAAAAAACGTATCCAGGTCCACGAAGAAATATCGTTCATCAAAACCTAGACGCATAAAACCAGCTTATCACCTCGCCACATTCCATAAATACATCTCACCCATAAAAACACCCCATAAACAAACAAGCAAAAAAAACTATAGCCTGATCAAACTGTCAGCTCAACGTCATCGCCTCCGACTCATCGTCCACCACCTACCGATCATCAAAAGGCACAAATAGCAAAAAAAGCCCTCAAAAAAGAAAAGAAAAAAAGGAAACAGCAAAAAAAAAGCTAACTCCACAAGAATGGCAAATACGGCCCGTTTCTTTTTCGTCACACACTCATCCGCGTCTCATTGAAAGCTCGATATATACCGTCGAAGGTGTCCAACAACTGTCGGATCAGCGGCTCGTCCGTCGGCCAATAAACGTAACGGACGTCGGCGGGGAGCGCGTAGCCCAAATCCCTTCGGTCTCGTGGGGTGTTACGGACGCGTCTCGAGGCCGGGGAGTCACGAAGCCGCTTCACCCACACTCGAGGACGACGGAAGGAGCGAGACGGGCATACAGCTGTCTATACACATAGCTGTATAATAACGCGAAGGAAGGAGAAGGAGGGAAAACGTGGGTGAGGCACACGAAACGCGACGACGTCGGTTGCGGCGCGTCGACGCGATTCCCCAGACGGGTGGATATTTAGTCCGATTATCGTTTTGCCGATACGGATTCCCTGGCCCTCATCCCCCCCTCCTCCCTCTTCGTCCCCCCTCGGGCCGGGCAAGCTTCAGCCGGTTGGCTGTCTGACCTCGTGCGCGTCTGGAGGCTCCTTGGCACACGACGGGACGCGCGTGGCTGGCTGGCTGGCTGGCTGGCTGGCTCACTATGTGCGGCCGCTCGGTCGGTATATACCGCACGGCCGCAACACGTGACGTCGATTGTCCAAAAGAGAGTCGTTTCCCAGGCTATCGTCGCTCGAGGGGTGCGTGACGTCTTAAGGGGTCCCTCCCTGTCTCACCCCCCTCTCGCTTCTCTCTCTCGCTCCATCCTCTCTCGACGCTCATTCTCGAAGGTATAATAATTGTACTTGAGCGCGTCGAGACGCCCTTCGCGTCTCCTTCGCGTCTCCTCCGTCCTCCTGCCGTCTCGCGCCGGCGACGTCGTTACGCGGATATTCGGAATATCCGACACGTTTTTTCTGAGTCTCGTTGCTGCATGTTTTAAAGAAATGTTTTTCGTCGTTTTGGGGCGGGAGTTATCTGTTGTCTTGTGGTGTGGGCTGCAGTTTTTTGTTGTTAATGTGGGAAGAACGTGAATGTTTTTATTTTGGGCAGTTTTGGGTATATTTATTGGATATTTATTTTTTGCTGTCGAGCTGAAATAAATGTGTGAATATCGAAATTTAAAAAATATTATTTTATGGTGTGATGTAAATGATTACTGCACTAATTGCTAGCAATTGTTACTATCAACACTTTAATCCTATTCAATTGCAGACACACTTTTTATACTTTTTTCAATCGACCTTAAAAATGTGTAAATATCGTAATTTAAAAAATATTATTTTATGGCGTGATGTAAATTATTGTTGACACTAATTGTTAATAATTGTTGCTATCAACACTGTAATCCTATTCAATTGCAGACACACTTTTTATACATTTTGCAATCAACCTTAAAAGTGTGTAAATATCGTAATTTGAAAAATATTGTTTTATGGCGCGATGTAAATTATTACTGTCACTAATTGCTAATAATTGTTACTATCAACACTTTAATCCTATTCAATTGCAGACCCACTTTTTATACTTTTGCAATCGACCTTAAAAATCTATAAATATCGTAATTTGAAAACTATTATTTTATGGCGTGATATAAATTATTATTGACACTAATTGATAACAATTGTTACCATCAACCCTTCAATCCCATTCAACAACAGACACATTTTTTACACTGTTTTTACATTTTGGTTTCTCTCAACAATATCTTAGTTACAAAAAAAAATGATTACACGGTAACATCAATTGTCATCGACACGGTAATAATTATCAGGCACTATCGCTTTAATTCCATTGATCATGACACCCCGAATTTCTTGAAACGCTCGAGAAATCCGACGCGTTCGAGAATTCGCCCAATCGAGACCCGAAACAACGAGCTAACATCGCACGAGTTGCATCCGCAGAATCTCGGTATACCCAATCGATAATCCCCGGCATTGCTCGTGTGTGGGCAGCGCACCTGTTCGTCCGCGCTATGTGTCTCACCAACTCCGTAGACAGTTGTTATTATTATTAGACACCGGTGTAATTATTCATAGTCTTCGCTCTGGGCTCGCCGGTTGCCGGTGGTGGCTGCTCTGCCTCTCTTGCTACATATACTATAGGCCAAGAAACGCCTCTCAGCTCTCCCTCTCTCTCGAGCTAGACGCGCTGGAGACGATCGATGCTAGGTTTACTTACGTAGGTCGCGCAACGCTCTCCTCCATATATGCTGCGCGCGAATGTGAGAAACTGCACCAACAGCAGCGGCGGCGACGGCGGAGAAATGTAGGACACGAGACGGGCGAGTCCCGCGCGCGGTGCTCTCTCTCGGCACGTTGGGAATTGTAATGTTGCGCTACAACGAGAGACTCGGAGCTATATTGTGTTGCCCCTATTCGGCGCTCGCCACCCCCCAGAAGCGGTGGCGACGCAGCGAGCGTTCCACCCAGGGGGTCGAACTCTCCTCGCGTCTCCTTGGTTCGCCGCCTATACGCGAGGCTGACGCCGCTTGGCTCTCTCGACATTCTCCTCGATTTCCCTTCTTGGGGTAGTCCCAACGATTTTTTTTTTTTTTTTTTTTTTTCGACGAACGAGTGACGCGGCAAATTGTCGGCTGAGCGGTCGAAGAATGCCCGGCTCTTGTGGTGAGCGGTATTTCTTCGGCCTTGTTCGACGTGGTTGTGGAGCAATATTCTCAGGATGTTTCGTGAGGAATAATAGAGAGAGACTTGGGTCGGGGATTTGGAGTAACGAGGTCATATTTGGAGCTTGGAGACGTCGTAACAAGGAGCTGGGGAATATTTTTGTGGGCTCATTGACGTTATTGTGACGATGGAATTTTTAGTGTATGACAATAGATATTATTATTAATATTGCGGTATGACCCCAATTTTTCGATTGTACTGATTCTTTTTGAGTCTTCAACTGAAATATAATTTTGCGAAACCTCACACTCAGAGAAATCATTCTGATGGGATCTATTCGAAACAAATAAAATTCATTTGAATCAAATAGACATTTACTTGAATTAAATAAACATTTACTTGAATTAAATAAACATTTATTTGAATGAAATAAACATTTATTTGGATGAAATAATTTTTATTTGGATCAAATAAAAGTTATTTCATTCAATTAAATTTTATTTGTTTCGAATAGATCCCATCAGAACGATTTCTCTTAATGCACGTTACTTAGGCTCGTCGAATTAAAGTAAACCAAAACTAAATTACAACAAAATAAATTAAAATCACGTGTCGTTCGTAGCGAATCACCGAGTCAAACAAACTCAAAGATTAGAAGTCGTGCTACAAAACTAAATGAATTTGCGGCGCACTCTATAACATAAACCACTGGGTCGCGCGCCGCTTTTAGCGCGGCAATAAAACGAATTCGGTACTGGTGTACGAGGGTTCGGAGCGAAATAACAAAAAAAAAAAAAGAGTAAGGGAATCGGTTCATTTGATTATCGAGCGAGTGACAGGGGTCCATTAAGTCACATTGCGCGACGATCGACGGGGCATCGGAACGAGGGTTCAGGTGAAGCGATTGAACGATGAAAGTGGGGTGGAGAAACACGAGTTTATAGGAGCGATGGGGGTAGGAGGGTGGGTAGGAGGTGATCGGGAGGTGAAGGGGGTGGGTATGGGGAGTATAGGTCGTTATGGTACAGGGAAGTGAGGGATGGGCACGCGGATGAGGGAGTCAGAGGGAGGACCCGGAGAGAAGAGAGAGAGAGAGAGAGAAAGAGGGAGGAGGGTGCATATTGCCGAGGGCGGGAGCGCGGGATAGGCACATCGGGGTAGGTTGGGCACGCGTAGAGGGAAATGGTGCCAAGTGCACGCGAGTATAGTGGGGCATCGACCAGCGGCGGTAACGTTAAACGTAGCCACCGACACCGCTGATGCGTCATCGTGCGCACCACTTGCCACGGCGATGCACACTCGCGGAATTTCCTTCCCAATTCGGCCGACGGGGAATCCTCGTCGTTCTATATTCCGCGACGGATGCGCGTCACCTATGTACGTAAATGGACTGCGGATAGTTTTTTTTTGGGCCTGTAAATAAATTGTTGATGAATTGATTTTGATTAAATAAATTGTATTTTTGTGAGGGAGACATTTTTCTATTGGGGGTTTATGAAACAAAAATAAGTCGTTGGTCTTTTTGTGTGCGTAGATGTATTAGATAGTTTTTTTGAATTTATTATACGGAAATGATTGATAGATAGATTTTGGTATAACAAATTTTGTTTTAATAAACAAAATAAGTTTATAAGTTTGTGAGGGAGACATTTTTCTATTGGGGTTTTATGAAACAAAAATAAGTCGTATGTCTTTTTATGTGCGCAAATGTAGTAGACAGTTTTTTAAATTTATTCTATGGAAATGATTGATAGATTGTGGTGGAACAAATTTTGTTTTCATAAATTATAGGTATGTGAGGGAGACATTTTTCTATTGGGGGTGCTGAAAAAAAAATAAGTCGTAGGTCTTTTTATCTGCGCAAATATATTGGACAGTTTTTTGAATTAAGTCTACGCAAATGATTGATCGATTGTGGTGGAATAAATTTTGTTTTAATAAATCATATGTTTGTGAGGGAGACATTTTTCTATCAGGGTTATTGAAAAAATAAAATAAGTCGTTGATCTTTTTATGTGCGCAAATATATTAGACAGTTTTTTTAAACTTATTCTACGGAAACGATTGATAGATTGTGGTGAGAATAAAAATTATTGAAATCAGTGACTCCGTAGCGGAATTGAACTTAAAGAAAAAATCATTTTTTGTGTCGATTAATTATATTTTCGTGCCAATTGGAGCGAGAAAAAAGTCGATGATTGATTTTATTTCTCGGCGCAACTCAGGGGTAATTAATTTAATTCGAAAAAACGGAAAGTGTGAGCTGAGAAATTTCGACGTGTATGCCGCGAGGTCCGAGGCGCGGAAACGGCGCGGGGCAGCTCGCGGGTCGCTCCACACGCCACCGGGTCGTCGAACTGTCCGCACTTTTGCACGATTATATCCCTAAACCACCGCGCGCGTTCCTGCACGAAATAACATAGTTTCTAATAATAGGAACAACGCACCTATACCTAGCGGGTCCCGCTGTACGCGGTCGTAAAGCGTGAAATAAAAATGAGAGAAAAAAGGGAAAGAAACGAAAAGGAGAAGAAAAAAAAAAAGAATCTCCTGCCAACAGCCACTGCAGAGCGGAGTGTGGAAGTGGATAATACAGAGACGCAAATACGAGGATAGAGAGAGAAAGAAAGAGAGACTCCGGCGACTCCGCAAAGGCTTTCGAGGAGCGCGCATAACTTTTCAACACAGAGAAATTCCAGAAGCGAAAAGAGAGGGTGGGATTTCTTTGCCGCCTCGAGAGTTCTCAAATCAAAAACGAAATTCTTGGCAAGAGCCCCGGGAATTGAGTCTCCTCTCGCCTCGGCCTCTTCCCCGTACGTTACACACACGTCCTATATCTATATCGACGAACGGGTATATAAAATACGTGGTAATATAGATATTATATATTTATAGCTGATATGTTATACGATGAGAAACGGAGGAATTTAACGAGAATAAATATCCGCGGGGTGGAGCGTGTGACATAAGAGAGAGGAGATATTTTTAGGCCCCGTCGCTTCGGGCGAGGCGTTGAGAAAAAATTGTGGGAATTCGCGGCCCCGAACTCGCGTGTCAATCGTCGCCGCGCGACACGCGGGAGCAAAATTTCCGAGCAATTGGGTTATCCGTCGCTCTCTCGGCCCGGCGGCGCGAGTTATATTGATATTTCGATTAATGAATCGGAGACGCGCGTGACCCAGTTGTAATTTGTGTTTACGTTCGTCGGACGTCCGACGTGAAAGAAAATAGTTTCTTTGTAAGAAGGTCGAAGCGTTTTAGATTTAAATGAGCTTGGAATTTGTAGGATACAATTAACGTCATGTTTGTGATAAATATTCGGTGTGCGTGCGGTCCAAATGTAGCCCGAACAAAACGTGAGTCATCTGTTTTCGTCGGTGTTTTCGTGAGAATGAAATTAAACCATAAGCCCTTACGGCATCGGGAAATAAACGCTGGGCGGGTTCCAAGTATTTTTGATCTCTCGGTCACAGGGCAAAAATGTTTCACTGATTATGAGTGGAGGTTTTCGTCGCGACGGAACGTATGAATCATAGTGAAAAAACTGGGAATTCTAAAAAAAAGCTTTCATTTTTTACACTAGTAAAAATTATAGTTTTTTACTCTGATAAAAATTACAGTTTTTTACTCTGATAAAAATTACAGTTTTTTACTCTGATAAAAATTAATTTTTCCACTCTAATAAAAACATTAATTTTCTGCTATTGTAAAAAAATATATTTTCTGCTCTAATAAAAACTTTAATTTTCTGCTATTGTAAAAAAATATATTTTCTGCTCTAATAAAAACTTTAATTTTCTACTCTACTAACATTTCTAATTTTCTACTCTAGTAAAAATTCCTAATTTTCTACTCTATTGAGTACAAACTTAGACTTTTTCTAATTAGATTTTTTTTTCTATACTATAGATTTTTACTAGAGTAGAATTTTTTGTTTAATTTCTAATTTCCTATTCTAGTAAAAATGTTTACTTTTTTCCACAAACAAAAGATTCTGCTGATCACCTACAACAAACTCCACATCCAAATGTTTCTCTCCCCCCTCGAAATATACTCCTCCCGATACTCGATACCCAAAACAATCAATCCCCATCTTTATTTCTCCGTCCCAAGAATAAAGTCGCGCGTCTCAGCCGCTAATAACCGTGATTCAGCGTGCGCTGCCAAAAATTAATTGAAACGAGTGCCAAAGCGAGCGTGGCAAAGGCAAAGGCAAAGGCAACGTGACGTCCGGTAATTCAGTGGAAATGTGAATGAGGCAAAAGGTTGGAGTGCAAAATACGAAAGACACATTGCTGCGGTCAAACGCGCGGCCGGTTTATATCGCCGAGGCGCTTGCAGTAATAACAAGCGCGTAATTCACGCGCTCTCCGCGCTCGCTCGCTCGCGTAAAGTGCGTGTATCAAAGCATCACATTGTGAGGGAGAGGGAGAGAAAGACAGAGAGAGATAGAGGGAGAGATAGAGGGAGACAGAGAGAGGGGAAAAAGGATGGCAAGAGCCGAGTGGAGTTTGGCAGCAAAGCGCGTGCGCGACTAAAATGCCTATGCCGACTCGTGTGCGCCGCTCTCGCGCTTACGTACGCCCCACGTATACACCACGTGTGGTAGCGTCGTCTCTCCTCGGGTGTCTAGGCTGCGTCTGGCCCGCGAGATCCTTGAATGAACGACTATTTTTAAAGGGTTCAACGGATAAACTACGACGCTGCCAGACCGACGGCGGCGGCGGCAGCAACCGATGATGGCGGCGGTGGCGGCGGCGGCGGGACACACGCGATGGAATTTGGCAGAGCACGAGGGAACCCGGCGAGATTGCACTCGCCGGATCCTTCATCATAGAGAGCGGCTGGAAGATTCCGCATCTCGCAACCTTCGCCCGATGGAATTCCGCGAGCGCGCGGACACGCCGAGACTATTCCGATATTGAGTCCTTTTATTTTCTTTTTCCGCACTCGCGCGCAATCCACTTACACGTGATGTTCAATCGGTGAGGCAGATCCGGGGAATTTGTGCAAGGAAATTTGTCGTGGCGTTTCACTTTCTTTTTATGGGTTGAAATATTTTTTATTATTTTCGTAATGTCGATAACATGTTTGCCGAATTTGCAAATGATCTTTGGCGATCGAAAATATTTCGCTTGGAAGTGATTCGTGAGATACAAAAATGATTATTAAATCTCAATCAGTGAAGTCGTTGCGAAAGACTTCACTGAGATTCAGGCTAAAACATATTAAACTTTTTTTTTATGATGTTACGAATAATTTTTGCAAAAATACTAAAAATTATTGTCAGAACGTAACTCGATCGCGATTCAGGCAAAAACATATTAAACTTTTTTTTTAATCATATTATGAATAATTTTTGCAAAAATATTAAAAATTATCGTCAGAACGTAACTCGATCGCGATTCAGGCAAAAACATATTAAACTTTTTTTTTATCATATTACGAATAATTTTTGCAAAAATACTAAAAATTATCGTCAGAACGTAACTCGATCGCGATTCAGGCAAAAACATATTAAACTTTTTTTTTATCATATTACGAATAATTTTTGCAAAAATACTCAAAATTATCGTCAGAACGTAACTCGATCGCGATTCAGGCAAAAACATATTAAACTTTTTTTTTATCATATTACAAATAATTTTTGCAAAAATACTCAAAATTATCGTCAGAACGCAACTCGATCGCGATTCAGGCAAAAACATATTAAACTTTTTTTCATCATATTACGAATAATTTTTGCAAAAATACTAAAAATTATCGTCAGAACGTAACTCGATCGCGATCCAGGCAAAAACATATTAAACATTTTTTTTATCATATCACGAATAATTTTTGCAAAAATACTAAAAATTATCGTCAGAACGTAACTCGATCGCGATTCAGGCAAAAACGTATTAAACATTTTTTTTAATCATATTACGAATAATTCTTGCAAAAATACTAAAAAATTATTGTCAGAACGTAACTCGAGCGCGATGCCAATATTAAAAAATTAGCACCCAAAAACAAAAAAATGCTGCCAAGACGAATTCTCTCATACAAAAAAATTGTTCCAAGATATCCCGCCGTTTATTCGTAAACACGAAGACACGCGACGAAGAGAGAGAGAAGACAGAGAGGGAGAGAAAACGAGAGACAGAGAGAGAGATTGATAGAAACGTCGGTGAAGTAAATAAGTGGTCTGCAATGCGGCGCCACTTCCTGCTCGACTCTTCCGCACCGACGATATATACTGCCTATACATACATGTATATAATATACATACATATATCGCACTCGCATACGAGGTACATACAACGTGGCCTATAGACAGGCCCGATCTCTAGAGCTCGGGTCGCCCCCACCGTATTGCGCCGATGCAATATAAAGCGCGTTTGATAAATCGCCATTACAGGCGGCGCAGCGGAGCACTTTGGCCGTTGCCGGTGCAACAGCCGAGCCGGGCCGCCGGTCTCTCGCGCGCCCCGCCGCCGCAGCGGAAGGCTGCAATATGCGCTCGTAATTCAGCGTTCGTTGCGTGCCGATCGCGTTCGGGTTCCCGCGCGGCCTGGAACGTCGAACCCCGGCGCGAAGAGAGCTCGAATGTCTGGCGCGCACGAGGTATGTACCCCTGCTGTGCGTATACGGGATACGCGCGGTGCTCGCTTCGGCCGCTCGCAGTGGAACAGACCGCGCTAGATCAGACATCGCGGGGAAAATATGCGCTGACATTTCTTTTTTCGTCTCTGGGCTTTTTTTTTTTTTTTACGAGTTCGCGGATTGTGGCGGTGATTTTGGGCGGGAATTTCGAAACTTTGTGTAGGGTAGACAGACCAGTGACTGAATATTTGAGGCAATGATTGAACAGTTGGCTCCTAATTTTTTAATTGGAAAGTTTTCGAATAGTAGGCGTTGAACTAATATAATGCAGAATGGTGTTTAATATTAAGGCGAGACGAAACCGCCATGAGTGCGAGAGAGATAGAAAACAATTTTCGGAACAACAATACTGGAAAAATAAAAGTTTTACATCATGCAGAATTGAAAGAGGAATGATGTAAAACTTTTCTTTATTTCGTAAATGTTAAGCATCGTCGGAATAATTGTTTACAGTTTTTATTACCGACTGAGTAGGTGTCACCTCGCCTTAAGGGGATAACAGAACGGTGTTTAACATTAAGGGGAGGCCACACAATATTTTGATTCGATGTGTTAGTTCGTACATACAAAAAAAAATATAATTTTGTTCATTCAGTGGTAGGTGTCCATACATTGGCCAGTCTACTCTATCGTGGATTGTTCGATGATATTTTGCTTTGTACGAAAAGTATTGGTGATAGTTGGAACGTAAAGAGGGAGAAGAAAGACTTTTTTATTGCTTTGGGAATCAATGATTGCCCATCAAGATCTGAGATTCCTGATATAGAGGGGAAAAAAAGACTTGGAATGGGCAGGCGGCGCCACCTGTTGACAATAGGGAGATATTTAGATCTTTTTTTTTCTGCTATTTTTTTCTCTGGGCTATCCATTTTTTTCCTCAGCCACGACTTCTCTTTTTCTAAGCTGACAATCATTTTGACACGCTACCAAAACCTTCTTTCCTCGTACAAAAAGTCTTTTTGTCAGGTTGAAAAATATTTTCCCGGCCCCAGAAAAAATATATTTTGTCGCAATAAAAAAATTGCCAGCCCAACAAAACCATTTCTCACCTTACCAAAATTTCACAAGTCTCAAAAAAAAACTCTATGCTTCCATCCCAAGAACCAAAAAAAAAAAAAAAATGAACGCCATATCCACAACCCCGACCTTCAAATACCTCACCGAATCACCCACAACCCAATTCACGAAACCAAAAAAAAAGACCCTCTCAATCCCCATCCACGTGCAAACATAATTTTTTCATTCCCCCCGCACAAATCCCACACAGCCCGTCGGTAATTGATTCCCATCGGCGCTTTCGGTGTTACTTAATCGTCGCGGTGCGTGTCCGCCGTACACAAACCGTGAGCCGCGGAGTAGCCCCCCCGTATTGTGCATCTATGTATAGCTAGGCCTGTTGAGCGCGAGGTGTGAAGAGAGGGGGGACGAGGAATGAGAGACAGAGGAGAGTAGGAGGAGGTGGCCAGCGTGGCGAGGGGACGAGAAGTGGCGGGCGAAGAGCGACGAAGAGGAGGGAGGAGGGAGAGGGGGGAAGTAATAGGAGTTGCACATGCAGACCGGCCGGTCAGGCACTGAAAGCATCCGCGTTAGCCCACGTATAGCGAAGGCACATACAGCGCTCGTCTCCTCCTCGGCCGACCGCATGCGCACGCTGGACCTTGAGCCACTATTACCGGCTGTTTATGCCGTGATGTAATCGTATCCTAGCCTGTCCCGGTGGATCCGCGCGGCCTAGGCTGCACCTAGACTGGCCCGAGAACGCCCGGAGGGAAAATCGCTGTGTGCGAGAGTCTCGGTGTGAGTGCGTAAATATCGTCGTCGGCACGCCGAGAGAGAGAGCGAGGGAGACGACGCGAGGCGGCAGCGGCGGAGGCCAAGCGTCGTAAATAATACGCATATACTCGTCGCGTGTGCTAGGTGCATTGAAATAATTTATGATCAGCCTGGTTTGTCCATGCCGAGGGAGCGAGCGAGGGAGCCGCGACTGAGATGAAGCGAGAGCGCAACAAGTCACCACTGTGCACGCTATATCACGTTCACGCCGTTTTCTCGCCTACTCATTCGCTCTCGACGGCGCGCAACACACACGGGACATAACCCACCGTGTGGTGGGGAACGCGCCGCGCCGGCTAATCGGGACTCGCGTTGCGCCGCGCTCGGGCGACGCACGGGGGAGAGAGAGAGAAATTAATCCGGGGTTGTTTTGTTGATGGACTTTTTACTCGCGACTCGCCGACGCGCTTGCGGCGCGAAGAGATTGGTGTCTGATTTTTGAAGGAAAGTCGCGGTTCTGAGGGAGATGGAGGTTTAGGTGGGGGGAACGATTGTTGATATTGAAGATTGGTTTGGTTTAATTAAAATCTGGTAAACGATTTTTTTTTTCTAAACCAAGAAATCTTTTTGCTAGGCTGAACAATTTTTTCTAGGCCAATACATCTTTTTTGCTTGGTTGATCTTTTTTTTGCTAGGCTAAATAAAAAAAATAAAAAATAAATAATAGGCTGAAGGACTCCGGTCGATGGCCTATTGACAATGCGACCAGAAAACCAAATGTACAGGGCACAGAAAGGGAGAAAAAATAAGGTATAATGTATTATCAATAAATATCGTTTACTACTACTACTAAATAAATAAATAAAATAAAAAATAAATAAATAAATAAAATTAATAAAGTTAATAAATAAATAAAATAAAAAATAAATAATGAAATAATAAATAACAATAAATAAAACAAATTTTGCCGCTAGGCTTGACCAATTTTTTTTTTCTCTGGCAAACCTTTTCGCTAGGCTGACAATTTCTTCGACTGGCCTCACCAATTTATTTTTACTACTCCAAAGAAATAGTTTTTCCCCAAAATTCAGATATATCCCATATTTGCACCCAGATTTTTTAAATTTTCTACAAATAACTCCGTCACGAGTCTTCATAAATTCGGCGCACTCGACGTATCTCATTGGTGACAAAAAATAAAGCGCCCGGGGTGCAACGCTCCACCCCCCCCCCCCCCCCATCCTAGGGTTGCGCGGCAGCGTTTCTTTATTTTTCCTTCCCTTTATACACACGAAGTGGTTGACAATATCCAGGCAAATCGCGGAGCGCCGATACCAGCGTCGGATAAACCGCATTCGCGTGGAGTGCCGAACGACCGCGGGTCACGAGAGGCAACGATTGCACGCGCTTTGGGGTCGAGCACCGCGATCGTTGCACGCTCGTTGGGCCCAAGGATCCCAGGCGCAGTGACACCGCGTGCAGTACGTACAAACGTTGTATGTATTATACAGACCGTACCGAGACTCCAATGCTCCGCTCGCAATTGCCCCCCTCCCCCTCCTCCTCCCTCCTCACCCCTCTCACCCCCACCTCTCGTCTTCCCTTATACAGACAACGAGAGAGGTGAACGTACTCGTAAGATTCGAGCGACATTGTGCTCGCGTTTGGGAACGTTTACGACGTCGACTACCACAACGTCGACGACGACCAAGAGAATTTTACGTATAGGTATATACAGGCGGGGGTTTAACAGAGCGGAGCAAACCGTACACGTCGCACTTGGTACAACGTGGAGGGAGAGTATCGTCGTCCCAATGTTTGTACCGCGTCGCCCACGCGTACGCGGTCTAAAAAAAGACTCGGGGAAAAAATACCAAACACACCGCGTGTACAGCGGGAGAAGATGGAATTTATATTCAACGACGCGTCGACTCCGCTGCAACGACTCGCTGCATTCTGTTTGGGGAACGGGACGGACGGGGATATTGGGCTGTTGAGCTTGCTAGGTCTTTTTTTTTTTTTACGATGCAATGACAATATGGAGATAAGTTTTTTTATACAAAAATGTGTGTATTACAAATTCTTAGGGATCTGGGAAGAAAATTCGGCACCACGAAAAGATTTGTGTGTTTTATTTCGAGATCTGCTGGTTGACTGAACAAATTCTCTGATTACGATAACAGAATAATTGCTGATGAAAAATAAAGTTGTCGGTCTCTACCTGAAAAAAATGTTCAGACTGGGGAAAAAACTTCTCACTTCGGCAAAGAAATTTCTCACCTTACCGAAAAATGGTCAGCAAACTAATTTCTCGCCTTGCAAAAAAATTCCCAACAAATAAATTTCCCACCTTACAAAAAAATGTCTCAGCAAACAAATTTCTCAACTCACAAAAAAATGCCTCACCCTACCAAAAGTGATTTGTCGTCCCAACTCAATCCCATTTTCACCTTTTTTCCCTTCAACCCATCCAACTTGCTCCTGAAAAAATAATTCTCACTCCGGCAAACAAATTTCTCACCTTACCGAAAAATGGTCAGCAAACAAATTTCTCGTCTTGCAAAAAATACCCAGAAAACAAATTTCTCACCTTACAAAAAATGTCTCAGCAAACAAATTTCTCAACTCACAAAAAAATGCCTCACCCTACCAAAAATGATTTGTCGTCCCAGCTTAATCCCATTTTCACCTTTTTTCCCTTCAACCCGTCCAACTTGCTCCTGAAAAAATAATTCTCACTCCCGCAAACAAATTTCTCACCTTACCGAAAAATGGTCAGCAAACAAATTTCTCGCTTTCCAAAAAAAAAAAATGGTCAGCAAACAAATTTCTGAACGCACAAAAAAATGTCTCAGCAAATAAATTCCTCAACGCACAAAAAAAATGTCTCAGCAAATAAATTTCTCACCTCACAAAAAAAATGTCTCAGCAAACAAATTTCTCAACTCCCAAAAAAAAAGATGTCTCACCCCACCAAAAATGATTTGTCGTCCCAGCTCAATCCCATTTTCACCTTTTTTCCCTTCAACCCGTCCAACTTGCTTAAATCAACAGCCGCGAAGTTTAGAGGCCGCGATCCATTATATCTAATTAGCGAGCGTGTAAGCTCCCACCCCCGGTCGGTACCTAAATCAAGCGGCCCGCGACTCGCATAACAGTCCGGCGAGTCGTTCGCGCGTCGACCGGCGGCTTCGAGACGCGTTTCGTTCTCGCGGCGTGGAAAACAGAGAGCGGAGGCGGGTTTATAGTTTATTATCGCGCAGGAGTCGCGGCAGCTCGCCGAGATCACCGCGCGCAGCGTCGTCGAGCCGTCCATATCTGCGCCGCGCGCGATAGTCGCCCTTTGAAGGCTACTTACTTCTGGCTCGGGTTCAAAAGGGTCTACAAAGTTGCGTCGGGTCCGACGAGTACTTCGCCGCGTCGCCCCAGGCCGACAGTAGCGCCTCTCCAATCTCTCAAATGGGGCGGGCTGCGCGTTGGGATCCGCGTATAATGGGACTCACACATGTCGATGCCGCACATGCGTGTATTTATATATGGCGCATTCGACGTTCAGTGGGTTCCGGATTTCGGCCGAGGGTCCGGAAATTTTGCGCTCGTCAGGAATATCGTTTCCTTGTGCTATATAAATAAATAAAAACTCCCACATCGATATAGATGGCGAATAATTTTTTTTTTTTCGTTGAGTCCTAATCGTAAAATTTCGAAAAAATATGTTTTCCGTGTGTTCGCAAATGTCTTGGGTGTCAATGGAACGAAAGTAAAATTGGAACAGCGTTTTGTAACCGTAAACAAATATTTTTTTACAGCGAATAATTTTTTTTTCCTTGAGTCCTAATCGTAAAATTTTGAAGAAAAAAAAATGTTTTCCGTATAAGTGTTCGCAAATGTCTTGGGTGTCAATGGAGCGAAAATAAAATTGGAACAGCGTTTTGTAACCGTAAAAAAAATATTTTATTACGGTAAATAATTTTTTACGACGAATCATTTTTTTTTGTATTCGTTGAGTCCTAATCGTACAATTTCGAAAAAATATGTTTTCCGTATGTTCGCAAATGTCTTGGGTGTCAATGGAACGAAAGTAAAATCAGAACAGCGTTTTGTGACCATAAAAAACACTTTTTCAAAAAATCACGTTGATAAATCCGATTTATAAAACAATATCTACCGCTGGGCTGAAAAAATTCGATTTTTTCTGCCTCTGGTGTCCACTGAATTTGATAAAAAATGTTTACCGAACCCAGAGTCGAACGTTTTTTATACGTTCGGTAAAAATTGCAGCTTGCGCCTCTTCTTCTTTTTTTTCCCTGTCAATTAATTTACAGATTCATTCGAGCGAAACCTGTCCCGCTACCCGTGGAATAGCCCGTATGTGTATGTATAGCACGCATACTCGATGTACGGACAGACGGGCGAGCGAGAACGACCCGACTTTAACGAAGCGTTCCTCGCCACGTCCAATTACTCCTATGTAGCAAAGCTGCCCCGTTGCTCCGTTACAGGATACTATAATAGCGTAACCCCCCCGACCGGCCGAGGCTCCCGGCAGCATTGAATTCAACCTCGCGAAACTACCTACAACCTTTTCATCAACCGCGTCCACTGCGCGCGTTATGCACGTTTAATGTGGGCATCTGATGTGTGAGAGTCGCAAGACGCGAAACGTCCGAGTCTGTTTTCGACGCAGATGCGGAGGTTTGATGAAGTTTGACATTTTTTTACTTCGGGGAATTTAGGCCTTTCGGGGTTTTTGAGCATTTTTTTATCTATGCTTTGTGATTATTTTTTTGTTTGATTTAAACGTAATTTTATGAAAAATAATTTCTGTAGAATCTGGATTCGCTAATTGTTAATAAAAAAAATGGAACACGAAATTTAATTGAAATGTTTGTATCAGATTATATTTAAATTATACGAAAACACATCGAAATTATATTCAGTTATACTTAATTTAGAACTTAGTTTTTTTTTACGAAAAATCATTTCTGAAAAATAATTTCTGTAGAATTTGCATTCGGGAATTGTTAATAACAAAAATTGAACTAGAAATTTAATTGAAATTTGTGTATTAGATTATATTTAAATCATACGAAAATACACCGAAGTTATATTCAGTTATACTTAATTTAGTACTTTTTTTTTCCAACGAAAATTGGTATAAAAACTGAAACTAACATTTCGCTTTGCCGGGAAAATTGCAACACGAGCGGTTGCGTCGAAACGGCATTTAATGCTATTCAATTCTTAGCACAATTTCGCAATAACGATAAAAGAATTCTGCAGTTGTAATTATCGTCGGGATATGTAGGCAACGCCAGACGCATTGCGGGCTATAAACCAGTCGTACTTTCGCAACCGCCGAACCTCTTTTTTTATTCCACCGCTCGCTGCAACGATCTGTAAAATCGTGATTTTATCAAATTTTACGATTTTCTCACACCACTCAACGGCCTACGACATTTTTACAAATTTTTACGGTCTTTCGCTCGCAAGTGAAACATTTTTTTCCCGAAAAAAAAAAAAAAAAAAAAAAAAATCCCAGACCGCCGAGCAATTTGTCTCTCGCATGTTGAATACAGTAAAATGACCCATTCCTTCCGGACCGTAAATTTAATTGTCAGTTTTAATCGTCCGACAGCTGCCAAACATAAAGATTGCCATCTGCCGGTTTCTGTCGGGGTCTCGCGCGTTTTATGTCATTTTTCAGAAAAATCTCGTTCCCAGCCGAGGATCAAGAATGTCGTCTCTCCGCGCGCAACAACATTCGAAGGCTCCGTTATTGCTTTCCCCGCGCGCAGCGAGATAATAATTTCAAGCGTGTCCGCGCCGCGTGGCTTACGGTTTCGAAACTCCGACATCGGGACGCGAGGTCAAAGTCTTGCATCGAGCGAGAATGCGCGACGAGTCATAAGCGCGCGACGAGTCCTTCCTCGCGGGGGCCGCGCGCGGATTCGCGTCTGGTGGGGACAGCGGCGGCGGCGGCGAAGGCACCGAGCATCGAATGCGCATTGAATTCGTTTCGGGGCCTTCGAACTTCCCGGTTCGCGATTCGCGAAATTTATTTGGCGCGACCCAGACGCGCGAGACGTCGTAATGGTTTATGCCGATGCGACGTCCGCGCGACCATCCGCGTCTGGTTCGTTGGCCTGACCCATTGTTGTGGGTCCCGTGAGGCGACGATTCGAGACCCCGCCGACGACGATTATACAGGCGGGGAGAACAATCTGTGGCGATAATTCCCACACACGATTGATTCGGTCGTCGGACCTGGGATTTGTTGCCAGATATTTTTAAGCGACTTCCAGTTGTCGACTCGGGGAAGAAAAAACTGGTATTGGTAATTAGAAAGTGACGGCTATCAATTTTTAGTCCGTGTTAACATTTTTTACAGTCGTTATCTTATAACTACTACCATTATACCAATTTATTATTATTATTTTTATTAAAAAAAAAAATTCTGGATAATTGCAAAATATTCTGGCAACTAATTTTCTTGCTGAATTTGCGAATCATTTTGTTGCCTTCATAAAATATTCTGATAACCTAACGATTTCGTTACTATTATTATACCAATTTATTATTATTATTATTATTATTATTATTATGTTTTATTTTTATTCAAAAAAAATAAAAATTATTTTTTTTTATTAAAAAATAATAATAATAAATTGGTATAATAGTAGTAACGAAATCGTTAGGTTACCAAAATATTTGATTAAGGGAACAAAATGATTCGCAAATTCAGCAAGAAAATTAGTTTTCACAATATTTTGTTATCCTGAAAAAAGACATTTTTATTGTTAGCCCGATAAACGATTTTTCTTCTGGCAAATTCGATTATCAATCCGAGTCTGGGAATGATTGCCAGACATTGGACATACGTATACAAAGGTCATGCTCGAAGTCAATGGCACACTTCGCGTCGCTCGGTGCTCGTTGCTCGCCCCGGCGAACCCATCGAATCTGGCCAAGGCTTTTTTCACCGGCAGAGTGGCGACAGCGACAACAGAAGCCAGCGGCAATTGTCGCGTTTCTGCATCGCGCGAGGACGGCTCCCGTGTGTTATCGACGAGAGAAGATGTCGAGGCCGCTTCGCCGCCGACTCCGCGCGTCGCTTTGCACCTGCTGCTGGCCTCGTTTTTGTGTACTTTCCCGCCGTCTTTTACGGCTGTAAACCCCACTATCTCTCGTTAGTTAGCATATTGCAAAAGAATGATGACAGTTCCCGTGGCATCGTCGGGTTCTCTCGAGGCGAGATCCGGAACACCGAGCCGCGAGCGCACCGCGCGTTTGCCGCTCTCGTAACGAGCAACAAAAGTTTTTGCATATTTATTTCTGTCTCGGTCGAGCGAGGGAATATGAAAGTCGACGGTGAAAATCGGTCTTTCGGTAAATGAATTTTATTTTTTTCGTATTAATAACAACTTTTTTTTGTTTTTACAATTCCTAAATACAATTAAAAAAAATTTTAGTTCTATTTTTTTTCTTAAGTTTTATTTTTTTTTCTTAAGTTCTATTTTTTTTACATTTTCACATTCCAAAATTTCGAATGATGTAGGTGCAGTTCCATTTTTTTTTCTTTTTTCAAGTTCTATTTTTGTTTCTTAAGTTCTATTTTTTTTTTTACATTTTCACATTCCAAAATTTCTAATGATGTAGGTGCAGTTCCATTTTTTTTTCTTTTTTCAAGTTCTATTTTTGTTTCTTAAGTTCTATTTTTTTTTTACATTTTCACATTCCAAAATTTCTAATGATGTAGGTGCAGTGATCCTGTCAATAATTAACAGTATATTAATCATCGATTCGATTTGACTTGATCATAAAAAAAAGGAAACGAGAAATGTTTGTATATTTTTTCATCAGCACTTTGGACCCGATCCGCGTGAATAAATCAGCAAATTGATATTACCAATAAATTTCGGCGTCATATTCTAAACATAATAGCGGCGAAGTGAAAGCCTCGTGGAAAATGTCAATGGGACACGCGGCGAGTCTGCCGCAACGAAGGCCACGAGTACTCCCCAAACGCCACCGCCGATCGCGTTGTTGTGCAAACTCGTGGTATTTGCATTTTCGAGTAAACTCAAGTGAACCGAATCGCGTCGCGTAGCGCCGAGACTGCTGTTCACACACACGCGTGGCGCTTTTCGCTTGATTCTCCCATTATCATCGTCCCGCCGCTCCTGTGAGGCCGCCGCGCGATACGTGCAGACATTCACGACCGAAAATCGTGCGCGCAGGATATGCAAAAGATAAAAGATTAAGCGTTATATTTATGAGACACGCGGATATATAGCTTTTGTTGTGATCCACGCTCTTGGCGGCTCGCGACGATTTTACCTTGAATGACACGCGCGAAATTCCGCCGAGACTACAACTGAATTCGAATTAAAATGTCTTTCCACGCGAGTGTTTATTATTGTCGTACGTGCAACGCGCGTTCGTACGTACGACACGATAAACCTCGAAGTGCCGGACGCAAAAAAACACGTCTGGCGAGTCGCGGAATTTGGTTAGAGAAAGAAGGAGGAAGTCGCTATTAATTGGCGGACACCGAAGAAAAAAATTAATGGTAAATCAAACACAGCGAATAAAAAATATATTTTACAAGTATAGTGAGATGAAAAAAATTGGTTAGAGAAAGAAGGAGGAAGTCGCTCTTAATTGGGGACGCCGAAAAAAAAATTAATGGTAAATCGAACACAGCGAATAAAAAATATTTCTCAACTATAGTGAGTTGAAAAAAATTAGTTATAGAAAGAAGGAGGAAGTCGCTATTAATTGGGGGACGCCGAAGAAAAAAATTAATGGTAAATCAAACACAGCGAATAAAAAATATATTTTACAAGTATAGTGAGATGAAAAAAATTGGTTATAGAAAGAAGGAGGAAGTCGCTATTAATTGGGGGACACCGAAGAAAAAAATAAATAGTAATACGAACACAGCGAATAAAAAATATTTCTGAATTGTAGTGAGTAGAAAAAAATTGGTTAGAGAAAGATGCAGGAAGTCGCCATTAATTGGGGGACACCGAAAAAAAAAATTAATTGTAAATCGAACAGCGAATAAAAAAATAGTTCACAACTATAGTGAGTTAAAAAAATGTATTTTATCGCCGCCAACGTGAAGATGTTTTTCTTTTTCTCAACAAAAATAGTGCAATTGGGTTACTAGGCTACACGAAACTTTGAGAAAATTGAGGCTTCGTTGTAGCAGCAAAGTGTTTAATTGTTTTAACCGAGCCTTTTGCATCGTGTATAATTTTGCTTAAAAAAAAAGAACCACAAAGTGTTCGAATGAACGCGCAGTATATATCGGGTATCGAGTTCTATATGCGTTGAAAACTTTTTATAGTTATTTACTATATATATTTTTATTTTTTTATTTGCCGAGTACATCGACGAAGTGATGCACCAAGGAGGAATTACGTCGAAGGCCACGCGATAGTTCAACATGCAAAATGTCAATGTTAAAGCGCGATATTTTTAAGTGCTCGGGAGAGTCAGCAAAGTATTTAATTGTTTTAACCGAGCCTTTTGCATTGTGTATAATTTTGCTAAAAAAAAGAACCACAAAGTGTTCGGATGAACTCGCATTCTATATCGGACATCGAGTTCTATATGCGTTGAAAACTGTTTATAGTCATTTACTTTATTTTTTATTTGCCGAGTACATCGACGAAGTGATGCACCAAGGAGGAATTACGTCGAAGGCCACGCGATAGTTCAACATGCAAAATGTCAATGTTAAAGCGCGATATTTTTAAGTGCCCGAGAGAGTCGAGTATAAAGATTCGAGGATACACGGTTGAATTCCAGATCGGCGCGGAGCGCGAGGTGGAGAGAGAGAGAGAAAGAGAGAGAGAGAAGAAACTCCGGGACTTTGCACGTCCTTGGTCCGTTAGTCTTATGAGGCCGTGGCGGCCGGTCTCGCGGGCGAAATCATCGGCGCGTGCAGCCGGAACACGTTGCCGCGGTGTAGAGCCAAGGAGATTGCGAGGATTCCTCTCTATTCTTCGCGTCTGGCTTCGGAGCCGCGGAGGCGTCGGCGGCGACGTCTCGAGAATTAACGGGACGTAACTGGGATCGATTAGTCGCGATCTCGTTCGCACCCGAGCGGGAGAGAGAAAGAGAGAGGCGTCGTCGACTCTTCCGGACGACGAGAACGTGTGTAACTCGCTGTTTTCCGTCGCTGCTTCTTGCTTTCTTGCTTTCGCGATTTATGATGGATATGACGACCGTGGCTGTCGAGACACCAAGTAGCGAGGTGGCGCCACCCTCGTGGACAATCTTTTTTTTTCTTAAGTTGTTCATAAATGTGCAATGAAAAAACGAGATAACGTAAACTGGATCTGCTGTTATCGTGTAAACAAAATTCGGTGACAAAAATAGAATTGCGATATAAAAATTCATGAACAAAAAAAAAATATATAAAAAATATAAAAAATTACGAAAGATAAAAAAAAGAAGTTATTAGAAATAAAGGAAATTTATCCTTTTTTTTTAGGAAAATTAAGGATTTTTTTACAGCGAAATTGACGTGAATTATTTGATTTAAGTTACTTTGGCATTTTTTATTACACTGTATATTAATTTTACACTGAACTCGTACCTCACATTTTGACGTACGAATTTGCAAACAAAAACTTGCAGTATTTGTACATTAAATATCAATCAGATTTCGACCCCTCATTACCGAGGGTCGAAGGTTCAGGTGTATTTTCGTATGTTTGCTTTTTTATTATTCTCAGTCCCCCACTTTGTGCCGTTTCTATATATTTTTATCTCATTTCTTCGTTCCGCATTTCCCACTGCAGCTATAACTGTATGTTGCATTAGCCGCACTCATCAGTCCATCTTTTTTTTTTACTTAAATTGTTCATAAATATGCAATGAAACAAACGAGATAACGTAAACTGGATCTACTGTTATCGTGTAAACAAAATTCGTCAACGAAAATACAATTGCGATATAAAATAAAAATATTTTTTACGAATATTTTATAATTGAAGAATAAGAGGTTGTTAAAAATAAAGGAAATTTATCAAAATAAAAATTAATGTACTTTTACAGTAAAATCGAGGTGAATTATTTTATTTTAATTACTTTGGTATTTTTTATTGCACTGTATATTAATTTTACATGGCACTTGTACCTCAAATTTTGAGGTACGAATTTACAAACAAAAACTTCCCGCATTTGTACATTAAATTTCAATCAGATTTCGACCCCTCATTACCGACGGTCGAAGGTTCAGGTGTACTTTCGTATGTTTTTTTTAAATTATTCTCACTCCCCCACTTTGTGCCGTTTCTATATATTTCTATCGCGTTTCTTCGTTCCGCATTTCCCACTGCAGCTCGCACTGTACGTTGCATTAGCCGCACTCGTTCGGCTCCGTGCCAGGGATTTTTCGTCCCAAAAGATAAAGAAATGAAGAGCTTTCGAGAAAGAATCTCGTAACTCCCGAGTGTGCATGGAGCTCGTCGCGCTCGGCTCCTGGACGTCGCGACGCCGGGAGACTCTCGACGCGGTGTACGAGCGACTTTGCACGAGAAGCGACTACTCCACAACCGCGCGCGCGCACAGTTTCTAACTAGTCAGCCGATGCAGCGGTCTCTTTGTCCACGGTGACCCAGATAGCCATGGCGGAACGCGCAAATCGCACTTTGTACAAGCAAACGATGCACTTACGTCCTAAGTTCGCTGTGCACCTTTTTCTCAATCTCGCATCTTGGGTGGGAGATGACGAGAATCGTTGTGGAAATTTACTGTAAAACGTGGCATTTGACCCCGTTCCGGCACAACCGAACAAACAACTTTCTAAAATATCAGAAAATATAATCAATTTTTTAATTAATAAATGTTGTTATTTATTGTCGTTTGGGATATTTTTATTATCTTTTTTACTATAATTTTTTATATTTTCATCCGAGAAATGTAAAATCAGGAAATTATATAGTAAAACGTGGCATTTGACCCCGTTCCGGCACAACCGAACAAACAACTTTCTAACACATCAGAAAATACAATAAATTTTTAAATAAATAAATAATGTTATTTATTGTAATTTGGAATATTTTTATTATCTTTTTTTATTATTATATTTTATATTTTCATCCGAGAAATGTAAAATCAGGAAATGATATGGTAAAACGTGGCACTTGACCCCGTTCTGGTACAACCGAACAAACAACTTTCTAAAATATCAGAAAATACAATAAATTTTTTAATCAACAAATATTGTTATTTATTGTCGTTTGGAATATTTTTATTATCTTTTTTTATTTCATAATATTTTATATTTTCATCCGACAAATGTAAAATCAGGTAATTATATGGCAATATAACACGAAGATTTTTAAGCAAATAGGTTTTGCATTGTATACGCGATACTGCGGGTGTAGCAAAAGGCGTAGGCATGAATCGCGCGCGTGACGACGAGGCTGCAGCTTTCTCGCTTCCACCACATGACGAGTGTATCGTCCTGAATCTGCATTTCGTGCCGAAGCGCGAGGATAGGCATCGAGAGTCACGGAACAACGTCCACTCTCGATAAAACCGTTAATAACCGGCGCTGACGATACGTCCGTATGTCCGTGTCACGCTCTGCGCTCCAGAAATAATATACGAATCATATACCAACGAGTCAGCGATTATACGAAAATAATTCATTCGTCACGAGGTAGATCCAACTTGGAAAAGACCGAAGTATTAAATTACGATAACTAAAGATGAACCGATCAAAAATATTCGACGTTTCTTTGCCAGAAATCAGTAGGGACCGAAAATTGCAAAAATCGATGACACAGAAATTTTCTTTTCAAAATGTCGATATTTGACCTGTACCATCATTCTCATTTCGCATATTCCACCCCCAAAAACACTGGTTTCAAACTATTTTTACTGAATTTTGAAAAAAAAAAAAAAAAAAGGCGAAGTTTCGTTCACCAGAAATCATGGATTCGGATTCGGGCCAAAAACGATCAAAATGGACCTCACAGAAATTTTATTTTCAAAATATCGACTTTAAACTTATACCATCGTTCTCAAGTCGCAAATTCTACCCCCGAAAACACGTTTCAACCCTTCTTTAAACTGACCTTGAACAAAAAAAAAGAAAAAAGTTTCCATGTCAGAACTCATAAATCCGACTATCGCTCAAAAACTGGAAAAATCTGTTCCTTTATATTTTTCGCATTACACATACACTTTTTAAAGCAGCACGAATAGATCGACACTATGGCTTTTGTGACTCACGAACTTTTCACGGGACGAAAAAAAAGTCTCATAATTTACGAAAAATAATTTTCCGCTCTTCCAACCCGAACAATTTCGCTTTAATCTCGTTCGAATCCAGCCCATTCCGGGTATTCACGAAATTGCTCGGCTCGTGCGCCAGGCACACGTGGACTCGCGTATGGGTTGTACGGCCGCTCGCCCGTGTGTTTTTCGTCTTTCCATAAAACGTTGTCCCGTGTACGAGAGCAGCAGCCAGCGGCTTTGGCGCTCGGCTTTCCTCGAGGCGGCGGGAGCTCCTCCCGGGCCGGACACGTGTCTGACCCGAGAGTTGATCTGGGCTGCTGCCGCCGCGCGCTCACGACACGGCCACCCGGCCAGGGCGAAGGGTTGGGTGTCTTGCGGCCGCACTCGTCGTATCTGCTTTTGCTCCTCTCCTCTCGCACACCAAATGGAAACCGGATTCCACCGTGGCATCGATTTTCTACCGGAGTATCTCCGACTCTCCCCGAATATTTCCTTTTCTACTTTCCGACAATAATGCGGCGCGTTCGTATTACGGGATTGTCATACTGAAATGCTGGATTCACGTCGACAAAAAGGGTCCAAATAAAAAATCATTATTATTATTATTTAAGTTTTTATTTTGATTTTTGTAACGCAATTTTTTAATCTTAAACTAGCCCAAGCGCGCTTACCCAGTTTATGCCAACGAAAATATAAAAAAATCGAAAGTTATCAAGTTTTTTCAGTTCTTCGTTAAAACTATCTCGTTTAGAAAAAGAAACTAATGAGGAATTCGTTGTGCCCGGGCAAAAATACATAAAAATAAGGTGTTAAAAAATATAAAAAAATAAAAAATATTAAAAAATATTAAATATTAAAAAATATAAAATATTTAAAAAATATAAAATATTTAAAAAACGTAAAATATTTTTAAAATATAAAATATTTAAAAAATATAAAATATTTAAAAAACGTAAAATATTTAAAAAATATAAAATATTAAAAAAATATTTTCGCTGAAAATATAAGAATATTAGCTCATAACGTCGTCCCAAACATTCTTGCCTCCATAACCTTATGACAAATCTTCGAACCTCGCATGCCCGAGAACTGCAAAAATACAATATGACTGAAACTGTTCATTGGTTAGCAACGAGTTGCAGGCAACCCGACAGCCAATCAGCGAACGAATAACCCGACAAGAGTACGTATATAAAATAATGCGGGATATTTTACTCACTGATTTTTCGAAGACACATAAAATCCCATAGAAAAAGAGTGCACATTAACAATTATTATTGTAATTATATATTTTAATTTCTGTAGGACAGAATCGTATTCTTTTGATCCATAAAAAATCCCATAGAAAAATGGTCACTTATCTGGCACTTTACGACACCCCGAGCTACAACGAATTCCCCAAGTGCAGGCAACAAATCTCCTTTTGAAAAATTTGCAATTTTTGAGTGTTCGACTTTATAATTCTGTGAAAAATTCCGAAATCAAGATATATCGTTCCACCTCGCGGCATTCTCTTCTTCATAGAGTTTTCTCTCGAACGAAAGAAGAAAATCCAGGTTCGACCGATCCAAAAAAATGTAACCTCGATTTTACTGAAATGACAACTTGGTAAGCGCGCGTATAGGCTAGTGTATATAAAAATACCGAGAGCGAGCAGTGCCGTACAAGCCCGGACTCCTCTCGCGTCTCCGCCTCTAAACAGTACATCAAAATAGTAATTGACATCGCGAGGATGAGTTTTTGAAATATTTATAGGGTTTTTTCCACCTCGCGGTCCCAACGCGCGGCGTTGTGACTGACGGATCGCCATTAGTCATTCGCGCCGCCGCCGGACTCTCTTTGCGGCTTCGTGACGAATATACCGCGCGCACATTTCCACGGAGACTCCGCGCGAGCGCGGCGAGATAAATGTTTGGTAAATTGTTCCATTTTTTTTAATTTCTTACCGGGGAGACAAAAGAGACGAGAAATAATGTGAAAATAGGTTCGACGAATTTGTATATCTATACATATAAATATATACGTACAATAAAAAAAAATATATAGGGTAGGTGGGGGCAAAACGGGACAGCGATTTTTTCAGTTTCAACTATTTTTGCGGGCAAAATGGGACAGACCCCCATTTCGTGAAAATCGCGTCTATACGACGCAATTCAACGCATGTAAGCGGAATATAAAGATTTTTTACAATTTTGAGTGTTTTAAGCAATCTTGCTTTGGAAAAGTCACGTTGAACTTTTATTTATAATTTTTTTTTTTTTTGCGAAATAACCATTAAGGGCATGTAAAATACCGACTGCGGTAATAAAAACTGTAATGAACGTTTTTTACGCATATTTGCATTTACAGCTAAACGAAGAAATTCATTCCCTTCACTGGTGAAATCCGCAGGGAATGAATTTCTTCTTGTAGCTGTAAACGCAAATATCCATCAAAAACGTTTATTACAGTTTTTGATACCGACTGGGCTCGACGTGGATGTTTCACATCGCCTTAAGGAGAATCACGGAGTAAAAAAAAACGCGAATTTCCGAATTTGGGGGGTCTGTCCCATTTTGCCCGCACTTTTTTTTTTACCAACGCCCAAAAATGATGGTAGGAATCGAATTTTTGGATCAAAAGCAATCGAAGTACACTTTCGTTTTCGTCATAAAACCATTTTTTGCTTGCGCGTCCCATTTTGCCCGCACCTCCCCTATATACATATATATTTATATATGTTTATATATATAGCCGACTCGGTTGCGGTGCGCGGGGCCTGTGCACGTCGGGGTTTGGGGCCCGTCCGTCGCGTGTTTTTGCCCCCCGTCTGGCCCCCACCGTGGATCATCGTTTTTTGTCTGGGTGCTGCACTGCATGCGCGCGCGGCAACACCCCCCCTCCCATTTCTTTCTCTTTCTGCCTGCCTCGTACTCCCCTTGGCTTATCGCTTTCTTTCTTATTCCCGACGACCTTCCCGCGCCGTCCGTCCGTCCGTACGTCCGTCCGTCCGTCCGCATGCACGTGCACTCCTCGCACTCTGCCCTTCCCCGGTCCTTTGCCTTCTCGCTTTATTCTCTCCTTTCTGCACTCGCCCTTACGGCATTATCCTTCTTAAGGCGCGTTCACAACGACCACGAAATAATTGTCGTAAATCGATCGAAGCCGAATCATCGGAAATTCTATTTAGGGAGCTCGCGACATATATTTTTTTTTAATACTTATTTTGAATTGCAAATTAGTGATTACGTGAATTTTCGTTTTTTGAGTAATTAACATTCTCATTCTGGGATGATTTACGACGCGTGGCTTCGCCTCGCTAATTTTCGGAATTCCGTGGGACTATTCCAATTTATTTCGCAATTAAATTAATTTTGCGCAAAGATCGTGACGCGACACGGGCGATTTTTGTTCACGACCATGGCTTGCTTTTTTTTTTCGCTCTCGACCGGAAATTGACGAACACGCGGTGTCCGGTGACGTTCGGAAATTCTAGCTTCGAAGCTGTTTTCGTGACAGAAAAAATTGCCAAGGATTTTATTCGACTCGTCACTAAATATGCGATAACGTAACCACATTTTTGTTCTTCCTGTCTCCCCGTATGGAAAAAATATATGTAGCATATATGCCGCCAAAAAAGTTCTACATGCTGCACACAGAAAAAAAAAAGTAGGGTCAAGTAAATCTAGCGGTCACCGGCTGTCAAATAAATGTTCAGTTGAAGCAACGACATTTTTAGTTTCTTTAACAGTTTCTCGGTTCAGCAGACCAATCGATGGTTAAGATTTTTTTTTAATGTTGTTCAGCTGACTTAACAATTTTTTTTACAGCCCGTGACCGCTGGTTTTGTTGAATTAACAAATCTCTTTTCCCAGTGTACATATACATATATTACACATATTTTTGCAAAAATATATCTGGCGTATGTGCTAAAATATATGCCTACATAATAAATATATTTATACATATAGTGAAAGCACCAAAAAGTTCTATAAGCTGCATATATTTTGCACATGTTTTGCGCATAAAATTATTTCCATGCGGGTCGTGGCTTCCGAAAAAAATGAAAGGCTTCGAAAAATAAATTGAAATATTCTGAAAAACGTTGTTTTTGTATATAATTTTTTTTCGGAGTAAAGTAATTAATTCTCGCGTGTTGTGAATGCAGCCTTAAGAGCTCCTTTATCTCCGTTTCGTCTCGTCCCGTCGTCTCGCCCTCGGTGTCCAGTGCAACCACTCGCAAAACCGACGGCGCTGCACCTTATATTCGCGGCCGGTGCAGTTAATACCACGAGACGAAGCGGGCGAGTCCTCGTGCGACCCGTCGCCTCCTGTTGCACCTGCCCGAGAGGCCGACGGTACCGAGCGAGACGACGCGGTGAATCCACGGAGGAAAACACGCTTGATGCGCGTTCGCGACGGATTCTTCGCTATTTTTGTTTGTTCCCTCGTCTCGCGGAAAAATAATATTGCGTCGATAAATCGCGAGCCGGTGTACTCGCAAAACATTATCAGCGCGTCCGGCTATAAAAATAGCTATGGTTTTCCCGTTGTTGCCGCGCTATTTTCGACTCCCCAACAGCGGAAAACACTCTTGTCTCTTTATGCGTCTAATCTCTTCCTGCGTTGCCGCGATGAATAATTTATCGAAAAATCATTTCCTCTGCTTTCAGGAAAACGGTAATCATTTTTATTTCTCTGTCTTGAAAAATTTTATTCACTTTTATTACTTCGATTTTAGTACTAAAATCCGTGAATACATTTTTTTTTTAACCTTAAAGATTATACAATTATTATTAATTATAGATTATTAAAATCCCCGTAACAAAAATCTAAAAATAAAAAATTATGAGCATCAAAAGAAAAAAAAAAAAATGTTCTCCGTATTTAAACACAATTACCAAACAAATTTGCCACTGTACATCAAGTTTTCCGGGAGAAAAATATTTTCCGCGAGAAGAAAAACGAGTGTCGCTCGAACTGATTTGTCAAATATTGACGGAGAGGCCACGAGGGCGTCTGTTGGTCGAGGGATGACAAAAAAAACGGTTATTTAGCGAATGGAAATCACGAAGCCGGGTGCGAAGTTGTCGGTGGCTGACGTAGCCAGTGGGTGCCGAGTTTGCGTCTGGAAGGCTGGAAGTGCCGCGACACACTACGACGACGACGACGAGAAGGACGCGTTGTATCTACGGCTGCAAACTCATACACCGCGTTGTCTCGCTTTTTTTTTCCTCCGTCGTTTCTTCGTCGCTCTCGGCTCGGTTTCTCTTTTGTTTGATTTTTCGTCGTCTCCCACTCGGTGTCCTCTCTCTCTCTCTCTCTCTGTCTCTCTCTCGTTTTATTTTTATTTTTTTTTACGTCTCGACGCCGCGACACACGAGAGCCTGGTCGATGTACTCGAAGAGCGTTTCACGAGCGGCCCGATCCGTTGAACCGGCGATGATGAACGTTGATAAGGTTTTATGGCCGTGTCTCATCCTGTGCCACCAATCGCTATCGCGTTTGTATGCCCGCAACGTGCGTTCACATATACACCGAGCCCGCGATGCGCCCGGCTATGACGATCGCGCGTCGCACACTCTGGACCCGGCTGGCTTTGAGTATTGCACACTCGGTGGATTCTACGCCCCACGATTCACCGGCCACTTGGCTACTTTTTTGGCCCTCCCTTCGTTATCCTTCGGGGACATTTTTAATTTCATTTTTTTAATTTTTTTTTGTTTTAGTGAATCGTAATAATGTTGGGTTATTGTTAAACGTAATTTATACTTTAATAGTCTATATCGATGAACTTTTGGATTAAAAAGAACTTAACAATAAAATACTTTGGTTGCAAAAAAAATATGGGGCAGATAAAAAAGATTTTTTGTCCTTCAACATTTTTATGTGATTTCGTCTGAACTGACTTGAATTTGAAATAGTTATCGTAAGTTATCACTTTGAGTATTGCACACTCGGTGGATTCTACGCCCCACGATTCACCGGCCACTTGGCTACTTTTTTGGCCCTCCCTTCGTTATCCTTCGGGGACATTTTTAATTTCATTTTTTTATTTTTTTTTGTTTTAATGAATCGTAATAATGTTGGGTTATTGTTAAACGTAATTTATACTTTAATAGTCTATATCGATGAACTTTTGGATTAAAAAGAAATTAACAATAAAATACTTTGGTTGCAAAAAAAATATGGGGCAGATAAAAAAGATTTTTTGTCCTTCAACATTTTTATGTGATTTCGTCTGAACTGACTTGAATTTGAAATAGTTATCGTAAGTTATCACTTTGAGTATTGCACACTCGGTGGATTCTACGCCCCACGATTCACCGGCCACTTGGCTACTTTTTTGGCCCTCCCTTCGTTATCCTTCGGGGACATTTTTAATTTTTATTTTTTTTTTTCGTTTTAATGAACTGTGATCATTTTGGGTTATTGTTAAACGTAACTTACACTTTGCTAGTCTACATCGATGAGCTTTTGGATTTAAAAAGAGTTTTAACAGTAAAATACGCTGGATGCAAAAAAATATGTGGCGGATAAAAAAGATTTTTTTTCCTAAACATTTTTTATGCGATTTCGTCTGAACTGACATGAATAAAAAATAGTTATCGCAAGTTATCACCGAGCACTCTGAACCCGCCTGACTGTGAGAATCGCGCACTCGGTGGATTCTACGTCCCACGAGCTACTTGGCTACTTTTTTGGCCCTCCCTTTGTTATATCCTTCGGGGACATTTTTTTTTTTTTTTTTTTTCGTTTTAACGAATCGTGATAAGAGACTTTATTTATTATTTTTAAACGTGAATTGCACTTCGCTAGTCTGCATCGATGAGCGTTTGGACGAAAAAGAATTCAACAGTCCTTACAAAATGCCAGATGAAACAAGAATTTTTGCGAGCGAAAAAAAATGTCCTGAAATTTATGACTGTAATTTTCCCTGAATTAATTTGCATAAAACTAGTAAAAAAAAAGACAATAATTTATGTGCGTGACAGACGCGAAGCCATCTCGAGACCGTGACAAGAGATCCATAGATCACGAGATCGCAAATGCGCGACAAGCTTCCGAGCTAAACCTCTGCGTAGATCTAACGAATGCATCAGCGGCTATACAATATCTATTCTATTTCCAGTGATGATAACCGCGAAAGTTAACAACACGTGCGCAGTTGTCCGTCTCTACAACCTGCATTCGTATGAACGATAACAAGCAACATTATTTTAAACAAAAAAAACTATAGCATCTCGTTAAATAAATTTGTCTATTTTTTCTTCTATAGCTATTCCAACGTTTCCAAAATTCTAGCTATGAATAAGATACCAAAAAACAGTGACTGAAGTCACCATACAGAAAACAACAAAATCTGTACGAAATTAAATTCCACCCGACAATCCCGTAAACAAATGTTTACAAAAAATTCCAATCCACCCATCGAGATTTCCTTTTAAATATTCCACCAAAAAAAAAATTCACAGGCCTCTCCCAAAATACACAAATAATTGCTTATCGTTGGTCAAACAATTTCCCGCAATCCAGCCGCGCGTCGCGCGAACCGACGTAGCCTACGTTGCGTACGTTGCAAACGACGACAAATCTCGTTAAATAAATTTGTCTATTTTTTCTTCTATAGCTCTCCCGACATTTCCAAAATTCGAGCTATGAATAAGACACCAAAACACAGTGACTGAAGTCACCACACAAAAAACCAAAAAATCTGTACGAAATTAAATTCCACCCGATAATTCCATAAACAAATGTTTACAAAAAAATTCCAATCCACCCATCGAGATTTCCTTTCAAATATTCCACCAAAAGAAAAAAAATGCACAGGTCTCTCCCAAAATACACAAATAATTGCTTATCGTTGGTCAAACAATTTCCCGCAATCCAGCCGCTTGGCGCGCGAACCGACGTAGCCTACACGTTGCGTACGTTGCAAACGACGGCCAATATTACTTATACCTCGCGCTCGTCTCGGTCGTGTCTCGTGGATTTAAGCCGGCCGCGTGGGAGAGCTCGGCCGGTCGTATGGCGAGGCAAAACTATTATACGTGTTACACGAGCGAACGAACGAACGAGCCGACGAGTTAACGAGCAAGCCCAGAGTAATCGTTGACACGAACTCAGCACATTTTTTCTCCGTCCTCCCCCCTTCTCCTCCCCGCCCCCCCCCCCCCCCCGGCGTATATTAGTGTACGTTATTCACGTTTCATCTATGCCACGCGATACTTGCATATTGTACAAAGTCGATGTTTCTTGTTGCCTGTTGACAGTGAGCGCGAGCGGTTACATAGTGTCAGTGGTGCTCGTCCTGCTGGTCGGCGCGCTCGTCGGTGTCCTGGCGACTGTCTCGCATCACCTGCATCATCATCGCCGTCCGTTGGCCCACGCGGCCGCACCGTCCTCGATACTGCGCGACCATCACGGCCACCATCACAGACGTCACCATCATCATCATCAGCATCATCATCGCGAGGAGACGCCGGCCTCCCTGCAGCGTCGGCTCCTCCTCCAGGATCATCGGGGACATCCTGCCACGCCGGTGAGTTACCTGACGTTTCGTGAATTTGTGACGGTTCAACTCGATGATGTTGAATTTTGCATCGTTGGGATGGAACGAAATAAAAAAAAAGTAATTCTGGTTAATCCAAATGATGAAATTAGGTATAAAATGTCGTCATAACAATAAGTTGCTATGATAACTTTTTATACGAAATTTAATAATTTAGGGTAATTAGAATTAATTTTTTTTCTGAATTTCGTTGTATTCAACTCGTCGCGAGGTGATTTTTATGTGCGGCAGAATTTACGTTGGGTAAAAAATCTAATTCGGGCGGGAGGGGAAAATATTGAAATTAAATAGCAATTTTGAGTTTTTTACGGTTTGGATGGTCATTTTTTAGTATTTTAATTAATTGAGAGGAATTTTTGTTTATTTAACAGTCTGGTAGGAATTTTTATTTCTTAACCAATAATTGCCAGACTATTGGAAAATTTCTTTTTCCAATAGTCGTTATCCAATTTCCAATAGAAATTGGAAAATTTCCTTTTCCAATAGTCTGGCATAAATTTATGATTTATTAAATATGTCTCGTAATTTTTGTTTTGTACAATGGTCTAATAAAATTCTTTGGTACGCCCGACGAATTTTTTTTTTATTCATTGGTAACAAAAGTTTCGTCGCGCTGACTAGACATTTGGTCGACAAGCCACGTGGATTAAATTTCCACCGCAAGTTTAATTTCGCACTGTATCAATTTCCAATTTCGTGGCGAAAATTAATCGACTTTGAATGCATTTCTCGTGCACCGTAAATTTTCACCGGATAAATTCAATAAAACCCAACGATGATCGCTCGAGGAACGGACGAATAAACATCTTCCACCCAAAATGAATTAGCCGTAATAGAGTGTCAAATTATTTGCGCACCGCGCCGGACTGCAGATGAATTTGAATAATTACGTAATGTGATTATCGGAAGGAGCGCGCGGAGGGCGTAAAAGCTCGCGGCCTTCCAGTCGACCTTCCGCGAGCGAGCTGAGCCCCAGCGAGATTGTACTTGTGGGGCCCCCGGGGGTAGTTCGCGGTCCGAAAGGGAAACACAACGCGAGGTGAACGAGAGAAAACGCCGCGCGAATCGGCCGCCTGCGAATGTGCAATCATGCATGGCCGCTGCCACCGCGCGCAGCCCCGACGTCTACTACACGAATAAATATTATGTCTAGCTCGGTACCCCGAACGGCCTCCGGTTACGCGCTGCCCCTGCGAGCGATTATTTCGCCCGGCGATACGCCGGGACTCGGCTCGCCGCGGGTCTACTTAGGCTCAAAAGTCGGCTGAGAACAGGCAAAAAAAAAGATGCGCAAAAAATATGTATCGTAAATAGGCTCCGAATCATGTAAAAAAATAAAAGATAAAAAAAGAGTTAGGGTAGAAGTACCATTTGTGGCCACTGTACCGTTTGTGGCCATTTTTACTGTAATTAATTTGAAATATTTGTTTTTCCATATTCGAATGCTGATACCTCGAAAATATTCATACAAATTGATAAGATTGTCACGCCCATTTTTGTTTTATTTAACAACTTAAACAATTAAATCCTTTTAAACTTGGTGGCCACAATTGGACTAAAGGTAGCCAAAAACGGTACTTCTACCCTAGTAAAATTAAAAATAGAATTCTTTGCCAAACTGAATTGTCGTGTGACATTCCAATAAGTGTGTAAGTCACATGAAAATACAGATAAACTAAAAAAATTATGTAAAAAAATTTTTAAAAGCGATAGTCAAAAAATGAAAAAGATATTTTTTGCCTTGCTAATTTGTCGTCTGAGTCGCTAAACATGTAAGTCAGATGTAAGTATAAATGAGAAAAATTAAAATGCAAGAAAGCAACTAATTAAAAAATATAATTTTGCAGCTTAGTGAATCGTATGAATATTCCACACGTGATATGATAATCGTAATTAATGGACTATGACGAATTACCAGGGCGTGAGCAGACAGCGGCTATAAAATAAATCCCCATCGGCTTTATTGTGACACACGAGGCTGACAATAATGGGTATTGGATAGTAATAAATATTTTCGCCTACCGCGGTAAATCATCGATCCCTAACGGATGCTCTAAGAACCGTCGAAAATATTTCTCCCCGAATTCCTTCGTCAAGCCTCGCGAAAATTCGCCCAAGCCGAAAGCGAAAAATAAATACGCCACGCGAAACGTCGAAATCTTCGTGGACATTTTTTTTCGCCTGCAAATCTCGCCGAGGCGAATTTCCGCGGGGGCGAAAACTCGTCACGTCCCTTCGGTGCCGAGTGAAGCAATGACCTGATTTGATATTTATTGCGTTTGGGCGGTGTCCAAGTATTTTCCCATTGGCGCGTTCGTGAGATTCTGCGGAGAAAAAAAAGTGTCGTTCGTATCGACAAAAAAAAGGTAGCAAAAAAGAAAAAAAATCGGGAATAAAATACCGTAAAACCGGTGGCCGGGGTCAATAAGTATTCGAAACGTTGCACGTGTCGCATTTTCGGGATCACAACTTATTCGGGTTTTACGCTCCTGGCGCGACGCTCGGAAAATTTACGACTTCTTGCCTAGAGGCGTCGTCTGTTTTTTTTTTCTTTTTTTGCATTTTATTATGCAGTCCATATTATGTGCATCGCGGTGCGCGTAGTGATAAGCGAGTTTCGATGCTCTACGCCATTGGCGAACGAGGCGCACGTGGTGTTGCTGCTGCTGCTGCTGGCGACGAGACCGAATCCGCCGCAGCAGCAGCAGCAGCAGCAGCGCAGCGGCAGCTCACGCGGTGACGTCACCCGGGGCATACCTAACTCACTATAAATGTAGTTAAGTCTCGGGACTCCGTCTGGAGTCTGTTGCCGCCGCTGCCTCTGGCTGGGAATAGAGAGAGGAAAGCGAGAGGAGGACCGAGAGAGGAATCGTAAACAACACGCGCACGAGGCGAAGGCGCGCTCTCTGCCTATAGCGACAAGATTCTTCACGGTCCGGGCAGCTGGTGCATCGATGCATCAATGGCGAAAATATATATCGCGATAACCGAGAAATTTATTTTATCTCGAATTCACCGAAACTCATTTTTATAAATAAAAATTGCGCTTCGATTATTTTTACTAATATGGATTAATTCATATAATTAAATGAATTGATAGAAATTAATAAGTATTGGACTAATTTACCAATTCGTCCAATTCTTATTAATTTATTAATTATTAAGAATTGGACCAATTTTTTTATTTAGTAATGTATTAATTCACATAATTAAATAAATGTATAGAAATTAATAAGTATTGGACTAATTTACATAATTACACAATTTGTTAAAATAATTGTTTCATTTTTTATATTTTTCTAATTGATTCAACAATATTTTAACTGGCAACAATTTGTTGTCCTCAATGAATTTTTCCTCACGAAAAAATCAGTTTGACGCTGACAATCTTTTCATACAATTTTTTCACGATTATTACATCGTTGTTACGATTATTATTATTATTAATACCACAAAGCACAACCCGCGGCAACCGCTTGATGCGAGGAAAAAAACTCACCGAAGCGATAACAATAAAACGTCGAGAAATTAATAAGACACGCAGATATTCGTGAAATGTACAAAGCCTCGGCCCGGGTTGGAAATTCCTCCGCGCGGAGTGTAATCGTTGCCGACGTTGACGTGCGCGGCGGCGTCGGGCACAAAATTCCTGACGTCGAGGGTTGAAAAAGAGCGAGAGTTTATAATGAAGAAGAAACAAATCTCGCCTCCCTCTCGCCTCCCTAGTTTACTCTCGCTTTCTTTGACCGCGCAGCCCTTCCCTTGAAGTGGGTATAAGGTATATAACGCGCAGCAAAGAAAGAAAAAAAAAAAAAAAAAGAAGCGAGCTAGCGAGAGAGAGAGAAAAAAGGCGACGCCGAGTCCGGGTGGAAATAAAACCGCCCCGGGGCGGCCCCACGCGCGGCTCGAAATTTACCCTACGCCCGATTCCACCGTGACGCGGTGAAGGGCGCAGCGGCAGCAGCAGCGAGAGCGTCCTCGTTGCTTTTGAGAGTGCGGGCGAACGAGTTTTTTTTTTTTTTCTTTCTTTTTCTTCTCTTCTTTCCTTTTTTTGTCTTCTTCGCCTCTCTCGCTCGTCTCTTTTCGGCCCTCCGTCCTCGCCCTTCATCCACTCTCTTTTTTCGCCTCCTATATGGCGCTCGCATTTTTTTCGGGGCGAGGGCGCGCTCTGTCTGGGTCGGCCTTAAAGCGGATACCGCACACGGATGTCTCGCCGCGCCGATGCCCCAGCACGTAGCGTCGCCGTCGCCGCGAAGCCACCCGGGGAAAAAAAGCCAACTTCTGTTACGCGTTACGTTACTTCGACACTGGTTTCGACGGTTTTTTTTTTCACCCCCTTTCGGCGTTTTATTTATGGCTCTCAGCCACCCGGTAATCGAATAAGAATTTATTGACGCTCGGGTTGAGGTCTTCGCGTTTCCCACGATTTTTCTATAAATAGAGAGAGAGAAAGAGATATTGATAAAATCTAAATAAATATTGATAAAATGTATTTCAGAAACGGGCAATAATTTTGCGAACAAACTGTTGTTATAATAATTATTGTATACATCAGAAAATAGCAAAATGTCGAGTAATATTATTAAGAAATTGTTATATACTTAAATGTTAAAAAAAATTTAAGTTTATAAAAAAAACTTATGTATTTCAAAGACAGCCAATCATTTTGCGAGCAAACTGTTATTATAATAATTATTGTATATATCAGGAAATAGCAAAATGTCAAGTAATATTATTAAGAAATTATTATATACTTAAATATTTAAAAAAAAATTAGTTTATAAAAAAAACGTGTATATTTCAAAGACAGGCAATAATTTTGCGAACAAACTGTTGTTATAATAATTATTGTATACATCAGAAAATAGCAAAATGTCGAGTAATATTATTAAGAAATTATTATATGCTTAAATATTTTTCAACATTTTTGGGGCCCCGGTGAGTTTAGAAAAATATATATTGCTGATAGGAAAAAAGCAGAACAAGATGGAACAACGAATGCATAAACAAGATACGTACATGAAAAACGAAACATATTTTTAATATGTGTAAATTATATTTTCGTAAAAACACGTCGACGATCGCCACTCGACCGCTGCATTAATGCAGCGCGCCGCGTTTCCTAAGCTCGCACGAAATGCATTATTTGAGGGAAAAACGATTGACCCCGTTTTTGCGAGTTCCGGAACTCGGCCAGACGTTACCCGTCACACATCCGGCGTCTCGCCTCGATGCCGGGCCTTCCCGAGTCTCCCCCTTCCCCCTCCTCCTCCTCCTTCTCTTACCCAATAGACGATATATAGACAACTGGGAATCGATAACCAGCCACTGCCTACACACGAGTATATATAAATCCGCATATATAGCTCGGTTACGTGCATATGGCAAGGAAGTCTGAAGTCTCGAGACTCGATGACGGCGCGAGAGGTCGACGGATATGTGGGAGTCGAATATAGAATAGGAGAACGGGAGAAAGAGAGAGAGAGTGAGATAAAGAAAGAGAGCCCGAATATTTTCAGCGTATAGATATATTTTTTTTAGGTCTGGTTCTGACTGTGAAAAATTGCCAGAAGGTCGGAAGAAGCCGCGTCGAGACTCCAGCCGAGTCATCGCGTTGTTGCGCTTCGAGTACGCCGAGAGTCCGAAGCGTCGGGAGAACCGTAGAAACGAAAAACCCGATGATAACGACGTCGCTCTCGCTGACCGGATGGTCGGTTGGGCCGCGCGTGCCGCGCTGACTAGCCGTAAAAAAAAAAGATACAAGAAGCCCTTCCACGGGCTATTTATGGCCGTATCAGTCGCGATGATAAATCTTTTTTTAAACGCAACGACATAACGTCCGTCTGGACGCGAGTCAGACGGACGTGTATTACGGGCTTTTCGGTTTTTTTTTACCCGAGGGAATGGAGAGAATTTTTTTTAAGTTTATTTATGAAAAAAAAAAAAATGTGTTGGGGATGAGCGGAGACAAAAATTATAAGCCGGAAACGAAAATATTATTTCCATCTCTATTATACGGGGTCAGTTTATGCGCTTATTTCGAGAATAATTTTCTCGGGCTAATTAACGAGCGAATTAAGTTGATTGCAAAAAAAGTCTGCACACGCCTCGAACTGAACTGCAATAGCACCGCCAGTTCTCTTTTTTTAATATTCTTAGTTGCACCGTGCGGTGACTTCAAGGCCGCGAGACGAAAAAAAATTCATTGAAGAATTGATGGTCACACAGAAAAATAATTATATTTGCGTCTCAACTTATTCTAGACTACTTTTTCCCGACTTATTACAAACAAAACGCGGTCAGTGTTTCAAAAAAAGCCGAGAGAAATAAAAATAAAGAACAAAGAATACTTTCCCAAAAAATTATTCATTGTGGAAAAAAAATCTTGAAACAAGTTCATTTTCTCTAGGCCAGAAAAAAATTCCACCGCAGTCCCAGTCCAGCCGCACTTTCAGCCTATGCGTTTATTTCAAGACCACTTTTCTCCGGCTGGATTAAAGAGCAAATACCGTCTGTCTCGAACCAAAAAAAGAAAACATAAAAAAAGTGTCTGCATTCGCCTCGTCACGATAGAGCAGTAATGATAGGAGCAGTAAATGCCAACAAAGTACAACTTATTTTTTCAAAATCGATTAAAAAAGGTTAGTAACCAGTGTTTTCGGGGGTAGAATATGCGACTTGAGAACGATGGTATAGGTTACAAGTCGACAGTGTTTCAAAAAAGCCGAGAGAAATAAAAATAAAGAACGAAAAATACTTTATCAAAAAATTATTCATTGTGGAAAAAAAGAAAAAAAAAGAAAATCTTGAAACAAGTTCATTTTCTCTAGGCCAGAAAAAAATTCCACCGCAGTCCCAGTCCAGCCGCACTTTCAGCCTATGCGTTTATTTCAAGACCACTTTTCTCCGGCTGGATTAAAGAGCAAATACCGTCTGTCTCGAACCAAAAAAAGAAAACATACAAAAAGTGTCTGCATTCGCCTCGTCACGATAGAGCAGTAATGATAGAGCAGTAAATGCCAACAAAGTACAACTTATTTTTTCAAAATCGATTAAAAAAGGTTAGTAACCAGTGTTTTCGGGGGTAGAACATGCGACTTGAGAACGATGGTATAGGTTACAAGTCGACAGTGTTTCAAAAAAGCCGAGAGAAATAAAAATAAAGAACGAAAAATACTTTATCAAAAAATTATTCATTGTACAAAAAAAGAAAAAAAAAAAGAAAATCTTGAAACAAGTTCATTTTCTCTAGGCCAGAAAAAAATTCCACCGCAGTCCCAGTCCAGCCGCACTTTCAGCCTATGCGTTTATTTCAAGACCACTTTTCTCCGGCTGGATTAAAGAGCAAATACCGTCTGTCTCGGACCAAAAAAAGAAAACATAAAAAAAGTGTCTGCATTCGCCTCGTCACGATAGAGCAGTAATAGCGCTGCCAGTCCTCTCTCTCTCTCTCTCTCTCTCCCTCTCGTCGCGCCGCACGAGGCTCACGGCGAAAACGTAGATTAGCCGCAGCGGCGGCGGCAGCGGCGGCGTCGTCAAGGACACGATGCGCAGTCGTGCGACGAGAGTCGAGCTGCCCGAGCTGAGCTCTGGGTGTGTGTGTGTGATATTTTTTTTTTCCCCGCCCGGTGCAGTTATCAGACGACGTCTAGACCGCGTTCTATTTTTCGCATCCAACTCTCGATAAGGATGTAATAAATATACATTGCATAGCGTGATCGACTGGCGAGCCCGGCGTTGGCTCAATCACGACGAAATGTTTTTTTTTTCTCTCACGTCTAGTCGAACCTCTATATACGACGTCTAATCTATCCACGTATCTACCTATTATATATATGTATATATATATGTATATACAAATATATATATAAAACACCGTCGTCTGGGTGCAGCTAAGTCAGAAGCCAGCGGCGGCGGCGGCGGCGGCAGAAACAGCATTAACGACTGAGTCGCCTTCCCGAGGTCGCTAGTGCGATTCCCAATGACGCCCGCGTTCCACCTACTTGGACGAGATTGCCGGCCGCCCCGCGGGCCGCGAGAGACGGTGAAAGCCGGCGGCGCGGCGGACAGAGACGCGCGTGCGTAGCGCGCGCGCAGCGTAATCTCTTTTCGGGTCAGAGCGGCCGGGTCCGCGTTGCGACAACGGATTCTCCCCTGCGTCGCCCTCTCTCTCTCTCTGTCTCTCCGCCGGTGGCGCTCGCGCTGTCTGGCCCCCCCCCCCCCCCCCCGGCGAATTGCACAGTCTCGCGCGTTTACGAGCGCGAATGTATTACTTTTGTGTTTATAAATAATAAATCGAGGAAGTGTCTCGTCTCGCGCGCGGGCACCGCCAATTAACTCGGGCACGTGGCTTCCTCGAACGGTGGCGATGCGGGAGAAATAAAAAAATATGCCTTCGGTTTTTCTCGGGCCCGGTGAGGTGATGACGTATTTTTGTATTTTTAAAATGTGAATCATTTATATATATATTTTTTTTGTAGATTTACAAAATCTTCGGATTTTCGTAGTTTTAACCCTTCGTGGTCACACTTCTCCTACCAATCACGGTGGTCACTCTGGTTCGATTTCACCCGCACCATCTTTGACCGCGTATTGCGACCAAACTACTGGCTTAAAAAATATAAAAAAATTACAGTATATACTTTAAACTTTGTGGATAACTTACAAACAAATAAATTTCCCGATATTAAATTGCAACATATTTTTAAAAATTAATGAAGGTGAAAGGTAGAAAAAAAAACGTCTTTTCACTCAAAAAATCATAACTCCGTAAATAAAATATCGCTTTAACTCAAATTTTAACCTGATACTCTCGAAATATAATACTTTTGATAAAAAATAGCATCCTAGTGCCCGCCACAAAAAAGGCGGAGCCTTTTATTCCGGAGTTTGATATTGTTTCTAGAGAAAAAAATAATAAAATCATGGAAAAAAGGTCATTCCAAACTATCGGTAGATGACGGTCAACCGGTGGTTTGGCCACCGGGAAATATTTCGTTTTCGCGCAGAAAAATCGATCTCGGGTCGAATCGACCCAGAGTGACCACGGAGAGTTAACTAAAAGTTTTTGTCCAAAAACGCGCATACATTTTTTGTTACTAATTTTAACGAAAAAAATTGATTAATTCATGCAGAAAAAAAGGTAATCATTTTTAAAAAATTTCCCTAATACATTTTAGCTCCAGCCACCCAAAAATTCATCACGCGTTCCCTCCCCTTCAGCAAACTTATCCCAATCCCCCAAAAATTCGCCTCAAATTTTCTCGTCTCCCAATGCTAGAGCAACATCCACCCCTCTCAAGCCAAGAAAAAAGAAAATTTCAATATCAAGCGAAGTTACGAGCGAGGGCGACAATGACAATTTTAACGAATCTTTTTTTATTAATTCATGCAGAAAAAAAGGTAATAATTTTTCAAAAATTTGCCTAACACAATTTAGCTCCAGCCACCCAAAAATTCATCACGCGTTCCATCCCTTCCAGCAAACTTATCCCAATTCCCCAAAAATTCGCCTCAAATTTCCCCGTCTCCCAATGCTACAGCAACATCCACCCCTCTCAAGCCCAAAAGAAAAAATAAAACTTCAATATCAAGCGAAGTTACGAGCGAGGGCGACGATGACAAGTGCGATGAGCTATTAGGCAAAGCGCAACGCGTGCTCGTCTCGAAATGACTCTTCCTCCGCGCGCGCGCGCGCGGCGCGCGGCGCGCACGAAGTAGAAGTAGAAGAAGGAACAGGAGGAGAGAAGCAGGAGGGTGGAGGAGAGGCAGATGAGAATTCCCCGCTCGCCCACGTACGTAACGCGTATATACCCGAGTACGTACGTACGTACGTGTTCGCGCACTTAAAGCGCTTTAAATGCCACCGAGCTTTTCAGGTTACGACGACAGGCGCCGCGGGTACGAAGCCTCGTCCGACAAATTCGCGACGTTCGTTGTGCGGGGCGCGCGCGAGCGCGCGCGCGCGCTATACACACAATATATAGGTATCCGTGCTACACTCTCGCTCGCCTCTGGCAATCCGGCATTAGAGGCCGCGCCGTCCCGCTCATTCTCCGCGCGCTCTCCTTCTTCCTCGTCTCGTCCTCCCCGAGTGACGTCACTCGAGTGTCGAGTCTCGTGTGGAGCGGCGGCGGCGGCGCGCGAGGCGATAGCGCGCTGGTGATGGGAAGACCGGTCGAAAAAAATCGATTCTTCACAATCGATTATTTTTTAAAGAATTAATTTTTAATGTCGATTAATCGAAGGAAAAAGAATCCAACTAAAAAAATCGTTAAAGAATCGATTATTAATCTGGAGCATAAAAAAAGTAATAAAGCTAGGAATTCAGGGAAAAAATCGATTCTTCACAATCGATTATTTTTTTAAAGTCGATCAATTTTTAATGTCGATGAATCGAAGGAAAAAGAATCGAACTAAAAAAATCGTTAAAGAATCGATTATTAATCTGGAGCATAAAAAACGTAATAAAGCTAGGAATTCAGGGAAAAAATCGATTCTTCACAATCGATTATTTTTTAAAGTCGATCAATTTTTAATGTCGATTAATCGAAGGAAAAAGAATCCAACTAAAAAAATCGTTAAAGAATCGATGATTTATCTGGAGCATGAAAAATGTAATAAAACTAAGAATTCAGGGAAAAGAAGTCAAATGCCAACAAAGTACAACTTGTTTTTTCAAAATCGATTAAAATAGGTTAGTAAACAGTGTTTTCGGGGGTAGAATATGCGACTTGAGAACGATGGTATAGGTTACGGCGGCGCGCGAGGCGATAGCGCCCTATTGATGGGAAGACCGGTCGAAAAAAATCGATTCTTCACAATCGATTATTTTTGAAAGAATCAATCTTTAATGTCGATAAATCGAAGGAAAAAGAATCGAACTAAAAAAATCGTTTAAGAATCGATTATTTATCTGGAGCATAAAAAATGTAATAAAACTAAGAATTCAGGGAAAAGAAGTCAAATGCCAACAAACTACAACTTGTTTTTTCAAAATCGATTAAAAAAGGTTAGTAACCAGTGTTTTCGGGGGTAGAATATGCGACTTGAAAACGATGGTATAGGTTACAAGTCGATATTTTGAAAAGAAAGAAATTTGAGGTCGATTTTCGCGATTTTCGGTCCGGAGCCGGATCTACGATTTCTGACAGAAAAATCGTCGCAAAAAAATATTTTTTTCAAAATCGATTAAAAAAGTTTAGTAACCAGTGTTTTCGGGGGTAGAATATGCGACTTGAGAACGATGGTATAGGTTACGGCGGCGCGCGAGGCGATAGCGCCCTATTGATGGGAAGACCGGTCGAAAAAAATCGATTCTTCACAATCGATAATTTTTGAAAGAATCAATTTTTAATGTCGATAAATCGAAGGAAAAAGAATCCAACTAAAAAAATCGTTGAAGAATCGATTATTTATCTGGAGCATACAAAATTTAATAAAATTAAGAATTCAGGGAAAAGAAGTCAAATGCCAACAAAGTACAACTTAATGCCCAAGTTCGTCCAACGTCCCAAACCGGCGAATAATTTTCTCGTACACGATTTACCACGACACGTTGCGCGCAAAGACACCCACGATTCTTAACCGATTGCCAAGTGTAAATAATCGATTCGGAAATAATCGAGGAACTTAACAATCGATTAATAATCGTGATTACTCGAGAAAAAATAATCGATTCTCAATGAATGGAATCACAATCTCGCATCACTATAGCGCGCTGCTAGGTGTCTCATCGTCTCTCGAGCGCGCCGGGCGACCGAGCCGCGTCTCTCCCGACACGTCGGCCGCGCAAGATTGCGTTCGACGAATTGTGCGTCCCGCGCGCGCGCTTCGGGAAAATTTTTCCCATTCCCCGTCGTCGCCCGGCGCGGCCGAACGGAGACCCCGAAGACTAAACAAATATATATTTAATTACCGCGCGGCCTTATCTCCCGTCGGAAGTGAGAGGAAAAAAAAACACAGAGAGAGGAAAAAAAAAACGTTGTCGGGTGAATTATGAATGAAGATACCGGCGCGGTTGTTGCGCGCTCGGTGTGTGTACACGGCTGACATTTGACATTTCAATCGGGACCGCGCCGAGGCGAAATCGCATTGTCCGGAATACGGCAATTGTTTTGTAACGCGGAATACACAATGATTCGACCGGCGGCCGGCCGGGGGTCACGATTAGAGGTCGCCCCGTCGGCTCGCCCGCGAAACCCCGACGGCTGCATCGCGCATTCGTGATGGACGCTATCGCGGGCGCATTTTCCGCTGTCTGGCGAGACGAAAATTGGATTTTTTTAGCGAAAAAAGAAAAAAAAATGTCATGAGAGAAAAAAATACTGCATTCTTTTTTTATTTGGTTGGATAAAAAGATGATAGATTAATTCGATAAATAATATGGAAACAATAAGTTAATTTGTTTCCATTTTTTTTCGGGTATAAATGTTAAATTTATTTAATAAAAAAAACTGTAATCATTATTCAGTAAGAAAATTGTTGGCGTTTGAGGAAAGGGAATGAAGTTACTTTTCTTTTAAATTCAATTTATTGTCTCAAAAATGATATTTCATAATTCGTATGAAAAAAAAAAAATGATATTTAATAATTCATATGAAAAAAAATGATATTTAATAATTCGTATGAAAAAAAAATTATATTTAATAATTCATATGAAAAAAAAAAATTATATTTAATAATTCGTATGAAAAAAAAAATTATTTTTAATGATTCGTATGAAAAAAAAAATGTATATTTAATAATTCGTAAGAAAAAAAAATGTATATTTAATAATTCGTATGAAAAAAAATTATATATATTTAATAATTCGTATGAAAAAAAAAAAATTATATTTAACGCAAAAAAGCCTCGATATTTCGCGATAAAATTCCACGAAAGCGCAGACGATGTGTATCCAGTGAGTTTTAACTCCGCGCGTTCGTCTCCCGAAGCAGGACGCGATTGCGGCCAAAGTTTATCTTATCGAAACTCGCACGCGGTGCGAGCCAGCCCGTCGCCGAGCGCGCGGAATTTCACGCAGCGACACCGGAAATAGTGCGCGATTTTTTTCGCCGCCTTGCGCTCCGCGTCTCCGTTCTCGCGGTTCCATTTCCTGGGCCGTGGACTCACTCCGCGTTGGGGCCGGCGCGCGAAGTCGAATCCACCGAGGTTGTGGAAAATGCAAAACGAGTGAAAGGGAGCTCGGCGGATAGTCGACGACGACGACGACGACGAGGAGGACGAGGACGACGAGAGAATAGAATATGTGGATGAAAGCACCCGGGGGCCAGGCGCGTTCTGCAGGGGCGGAACCGGTTGAAACGCCCGGGCGCGTGTTGTATAAAATAGAGAAAGAAATATATAAAGGAAAGAAAGGGGAAAGAGAGAAGCGGCGATATATAGTTGCGACCGGTCGTCCGGGGGCTTCTTTTATAGACCCGCAGCACCGGCGGCATCGAGCAGCAGCAGCAGCAAAAGCAGCAGCAGCAGCAGCAGCAGCCCAACAGCCTCGACCTAGTCCCCGTCGAGGCCGCGACCCGAAACGTCTGACGCGTGTGTTTAACGGGTTTCAGCCTCGACCTCCTCCTAATCCTCGGCTGCCCATCGCTCTTCTTCTTCTTCGCTCGCCTCGTCCTCACCTCACGGGCTCGTCCCGCACCGACAATGTACATATTAAATATATAGTAGCCACTTCGCGTATCCCCCTCGAAATCAAGACCTCGCCCCTCGCCGATCCAGTTTGATCACTATTTAAGAGGCTGCACCCCTCGCTCCGAGTATTGTATCCTTTGCGTTTTTGTGTCGTCGTACTTTATTTTTTGTATTTTTTTTTTTTTTTTTTCGTCCTTTTTTCCACTCGGTGCTGCAGCACGTGTTGCGAATTCCACACGTGCAGCTCGCTACGCGGGTACTGAGGCGATTTTCATGCCCGAGTGAAACTGAACCAGACGAGATTTAATCAGTCACAGATTACTTTTTGCTTACCTGTTCACTGATGTTTTTATTCGACGGCATTCGGTATGATGCGGGCTTGTCCGGACGGGCCGGGTTTGAATCATTTTTGTTACGCGAATTGTTTATTCAACTTTTTTATTTTAGATTTTTGCGTTGATTGGTTTAGTTCATATTTAATAGAAGTTCATTTTTTTCGTCGGTCTGCAAGATTGTAAAGCCGCGTTTTTTTTTCTACAAAAACGGTGATTGGTGAAAATGATACAGGGAGGGGTAATTTATTTTTCACACCACGTGATATCGTGCAATTTTTCACATACATAAGAAAAGAGCTGCCGTTTGACATTCCTCGCGATTTCTTTACCGTCCTATTTTAATTTTTTTTTTTTTCACGTTAATTAATCCCTCTTTTAAAATGTTCATGTGTAACGGAAAGCATTGTTATCATTTTATTCGAGTTGTGATTGGTTACCAGGAAAATCCGTGATAAACGAATTCAGTTTAGTGTAAAATTTGACATAAGAGGGCAGACGCGGCAGCGCCCGTAACCTTTTAAAGCTTTATAAGAACGCAGCAGCGCAAAATTGTTTAGCCTATTAAATATGAAATCTTAAAAAAAAAAAAAAAAAATTCTGAGGTCGATTTTGGCGATTTTCGGTCCGGAGCTGGATCTACGATTTCTGACAGAAAAATCGTCGCCAAAAAAATATTTTTTTCAAAATCGATTAAAAAAGGTTAGTAACCAGTGTTTTCGGGGGTAGAATATGCGACTTGCGAACGATGGTATAGGTTAAAAGTCGACATTTTAAAAAGAAAAAAATTGGGGTCGATTTTGGCGATTTTCGGTCGGGAGCCGGATCTACGATTTCTGACAGAAAAAACATTTTTTTCGTCGCCAAAAAATATTTTTTTCAAAATCGATTAAAAAAGGTTTATAACCAGTGTTTTTAGGGGTAGAATATACGACTTGAGAACGATGGCATAGGTTACAAGTCGATATTTTGAAAAAAAAAAAAAAACTAATTTCTGAGGTCAATTTTGGCGAAACAATGTTCAGACACGCGGGCCAGCGCGTGTCATTACCCTAGTTTAATATAAATGTTGTGGAAGGATTTTGTTACTGTTTTTCGACAAAAATGGTGATTTGCGACAATGACTCGTAAACTGATAATTTATTTTTCACTCCACGTGATATCGTACAATTTCTCCCACGCAAGAAAAAACCTGCCGTTCAACATTCCTCACAATTTATTCCCTGTCCTTTTTTTAAATTTCGTCTTTTCACGTTGATTGATTTAATTTCAATGTTACGGAAGAATTTTTTTTCCCTCCGCGTGCAAGAAGATTCTAACCCCGCGTTTATTTTTTTCCAACAAAAACGGTGATTTACGACGACGACAGGGGAGGGGATAATTTATTTTTCATGCCACGTGATATCGTGCAGTTTCACACGCGAGGAAAAAAAAAGTGCCGTTCATTGAAATTAATGAGGGTACAATAAACGTTCCGTCGTTTCACGCCAGTCTGGAATATTACACAAGCCGGCGATGAGGCGAGACGACGGCTTCTCGCTCGTCTCTCTCTCTCTCTCTCTCTCTCTGTCTCTCGCCGAGAGGGCGGACTGTATATTCATTGCGCGGATACTAGAATAAGCGAGAGATTGCGGCGAGTCGTCTCCGCTAATTTCTCGGGGCACGGCGAGAAATTATTCAACGGTCTTATCCCGGTGCGAGCGGCGCGGAGCCGTCTCGATGAGTCAACCTTGGCCGGCCGCGTGATAACCGCGATAAAGTTGTGTGTCGTCTAGTCTAGACGATTACGTAACTTCCTGAAAAGACGCCCCGGAGATGCGACGACTGTTTTGTTAGCAATCACGCGAGTGTATCATCCGATAAGTTGCGCTCGTGCGACGTCTGTTGGTCGTCGTCGTCGTCGTCGACGACGACGACGGTAATGACAGCGTCGACGAGGAGGAGGAAGAGGAAAGTCTGTGCGCGACCGAGAGCGCGTAAATACATTGTCTATATTGACTGCGGAAACATGCAGCCGTCGTCAGACTCGCTCCAGTCTCGGCTGCCGTTTCCTTCGTCTCCTGTCGTTAATCACGCGTCTCTCTAATCTCGCGCGAGCCTCGTGTGTTTAACAACGTGACGGAGGGAAAAAACGAAATCTCGTCTGCTGCGGCGTCGACGGTCCGAGATCGCAACTGGGAATTTCTTTCCGCGTGTCGCTGCTGACTGACCCAGACGGCAGATACGTTTTATCGTCAGACACGCGCGGCGTTTCGATTGATTTATTCAAAATAATTGTCTGCTGTGGCGAAATCAGTTTTGGTGAGGAGGGAAGAGCGGAAATGTCCTTGCGGGGTGTTGAGGTGACGAGAATTGAATTGGGAGGATGAGACAACATGGTGGATTTTTTTCAGGGATTTTGTAATCTGATTAATAAAATTTGATTTTTTTACATTATTTGATATAAAATAAAAATAATTCTTAAATTAATTTTGTCTGATTAAATAAAATAAAAATAATTCTTATATTAATTTTGTCTGATTAAATAAAATAAAAATAATTCTTAAATTAATTTTGTCTGATTAAATAAAATAAAAATAATTCTTAAATTAATTTTGTCTGATTAAATAAAATAAAAATAATTCTTAAATTAATTTTGTCTGATTAAATAAAATAAAAATAATTCTTAAATTAATCTGTCTGATTAAATCAAATAAAAAATAACATGCTGACAACGTTTGAATTGACTGATTTAAAAAAAATTGTCTCTGTGATGGGGAATCAATTTCTGATAAGTGCAGAAAGGAAATGTCCTTGCGGGGTATCGCGAAGTCGAGAATCGAATTAGGAGGTCTAGATAAGGTGGATTGCGAGTTTGGATTCGTGGACGAGGAGTTGTCGCGCTTTAGGGAGTTCTGTTAGATAATAAATTTGCGGCAGTTTCGCGAGGATTTCCGAGTCACGTGTCATCTTCGAAAGCTAAGCCGAGAAAAATTAATTTGTCTAAAATTGATACGTCAATCTATTATCATATCGCACACTTTTTTCTTTATTTTTTATAAATCAATCTCACATTCGTTGGTGTAATTTAATTAAATCCGAAGCCTCTTCAAAGCATCCCGAATGTCACAATGTTGTTAAGCCAAAACATTCCCAAACGCATATCCAGCCTCACATTCTTACGTATACAAATTGCAATATTTTTTCCTTATTTTTCTCCAAATCAAAATGTCCTACATTGTTGCAATCTAATCACATTCCGACGCCTCGTCAAAACACCTCAGTACTTATTCCGTAATATCACTAAGCCCAAAAACGATGAACCTATTTTTTCCTTATTTTTTAAATAAATCATTCCGTCCAAAAAAATAAATCATTCCGCCTCACATCGGTGCAATTCAAACACGTCTGAAAAACCCAGTCGAAAAAACACCTCGTATTTCGCAGTGTCAACAGATTCCTCAGCCACCCAAGAAAATCAAGTCGTCTCGGATCATCATCGGAGATCCGAGAGGCGCAAATTTATATTTACAAAATCCGCGCGCGAAGGCTGCGGCGCCGAGGCACGTGGAGCGTATAGTCGCAGCGGCCTTCCCGCGGTGTCGTTACGCCGAACGAGCGAGTGACTCGTCGCGAAACTGGAAAGCTCTATACTCTCTCCCGGCGACGGTTCGTTTTTTTCTTCTTTTTCCTCCAGCTCTCTTCGTCCTCCACCGCGGCCTAATGACTCATCCGCTTACCGCAAAACTCGCTATAAGTATACGTCGCGTTACGCTACTTTGCTGCAACACGTATACAATATACATATATATATATCTATATATTTATACATATATGTACACAGATATTCGAGGCAGGCCCAGACAGTGGCTAGACGGTGGTCCGATTCATACCTCTCTACCTACGTAAGTCGAGTCGGTGTCGCCCCCCTCGCCACCCCCCCCCCCCCCCCCCAACCCGCCTCACGACCCGCTCGCTTCGATGAGTCTCGCGCGCCGCCCGAGTTCGTCCTCAATCCCTCTCGGCTCGTGCCGCGACTTTATACTCGCGACTCTTGTACACTTATTACGTTCAACGTGTACGTGAACGACGACGTGCGACGACGACGACGCAGACGACGACTCACGAGTAATTTCATTTCGTTTTCGCGCACTTTCCTCCTTTTCTTTTTCGAGGAAAAGTACGTCGCAAAATAGTATATTCTGTAACAAGTGCGTAAAGTACAACATTTCCGCACGATTTACACATACTATTTTTTGTAATAGCGTGCGTGATGCGAGTCTTCTTCGGGGAGAGTGAGCGAAGTCAAAGTGCTAGTTTTCCGAAAGGAGTGCGTAAAGTAAGCGGAGTGGGTAAAGCTTCACTTTACGCACGACGTTAGTTTACGCACTCGTGCGTAAAGTAAGCAGAGTGTGTAAAGCTTCACTTTATGGATGACGTTACTTTAGACACTCGGGCGTAAAGTAAGCAGAGTGTGTAAAGCTTCACTTTATGGATGACGTTACTTTAGACACTCGTGCGTAAAGTAAGCAGAGTGTGTAAAGCTTCACTTTACGCATGACGTTACTTTACGCACGACCTTCGGAAAACGAGCACTTTGCGCAAGCGAAACCTCACCGAAATGACGAGCTTTACGCACCCTATTACAAAAAATTATTTTTTTCAAAATCGATTAAAAAAGGTTGGTAACCAGTGTTTTCGGGGGTAGAATATGCGACTTGAGAACGATGGTACAGGTTACAAGTCGATATATTGAAAAAAAAAAATCTGAGGTCGAGTTTGGCGATTTTCGGTCCGGAGACGGATCTATGATTTCTGACCAAAAGAATGTCGCGAAAAATTATTTTTTTCAAAATCGATTAAAAAAGGTTGGTAACCAGTGTTTTCGGGGGACTCGCTTCGATGAGTCTCGCGCGCCACCCGAGTTCGTCCTCAATCCCTCTCGGCTCGTGCCGCGACTTTATACTCGCGACTCTTGTACACTTATTACGTTCAACGTGTACGTGAACGACGACGTGCGACGACGACGACTCACGAGTAATTTCATTTCGTCGTCGCGCACTTTCCTCCTCCTCCCCCCTCCCCCTTTGGCCTTTCTCCGACAAATAAACCTGAGTATATATCTATTTTTTTGTGTGTCTCTCTTACATTATGCATACATAGTTTGTACCTGCGAGCGCGAGACACGCAGCCATCGTGTTACTTAGGAACATAGGCGACGAGTCTCGCCGCGTACCATCACTGACCTCAGTTCATAGCGTGCTCGCTATGAACTCGTATATGGCTAATGCCGACCGCGTCTACGTCCCGACTCGACTCGCTTTTTCTCGACGTGTCACAATCCACGGCGGACGCGACGATCGGTCGATCGTTAACCTCACTGACTCACGTACAGTGCGTGTAATAATGCGCGAGACTTTGTTTGACACGCTTGCATCGTGTTAACCCCGCGAGTGTCACGGGCCCCGATATGGACGGACGGACCGCTGGATGGGTTGGGGAGTCGAAAGTTGGACGTTGGTTGATGGATTTTTTGTTTTGTTTCGATTTTGTAATCTAATTAATGATTCTTGTACTTTGGTCAGTGAGAAATTAAATTTAAAAAATTAATAAAGGAACTATTTTTATGTTCATTAAATTGAATTCATTAACAGAATTTTTTTTATGATTCATTTCATTAATCGTGAGAAATGTAGGTATTAACACTCGGTTAGAATGAAGGATTTCTTTGCATCGATTTTATATTTTATGTCTATTTTTTTATGTCGGTCGAGACGAAACCTTGAAAACAACACAGAAGCCAAATAGGAATTACATATTAAATTACGCATTAATACTAAATCGGATCGAACTGCGCAATGTAGCCATTCAAGGAGCGACCAAAAACGGAGGCCGAAAAACAATAACAAAAAACTTAATAGAATAATAGAGTTGAATAAAAAAACCAGATGAATAAAAAAAAATCTGTTGCATGTTTTGACTGGAAACATTTTTTATTAATCTAATCATTAAGACGAGGCGAATGAAACCTACTCAGTCGGTAACAAAAAGTGTAAACAAATATTCCACAATGCCGAACGTTTTTGGCTAAAATAAAAGTCTTACATCATGCGATTTTCAATTCTACATGACGTAAAACTTTTATTTTTTCCAAAACCGATCAAATTCCCGAGTACAATTGTTTCGAAAATGATTTGCTATATCAAAAACTGTAAAAAATTATTCCAACGATGACCAACATTTCCGGAAAAAGGAAAACTCTTACATAATTCCTCTTTCAATTCTAAATAACGCAAGACTTTTATTTTTCCTAACATGTGTCTAGTTTCCGTGTACCGTTAATTCGCAAATTATTTTCCACCTCTCTCTCGCCCTCACCAAGATTTCGCCTCCCCTAATCAATTTCAACTGCAGTTTCAATTCTCTGAAGAACTGATTATTATTATTATTATTATCATTATTTTTTGTTCCAAAGCGAAGATGCTGATTAATCATGACGAGTGTAGTAACCCCCCATTCCCGAGATACACAATACCCGCAGCTGGATCCCTCCTCGCAGCACTCGACTTCACGTTCTCGCGTCTCATCCCCCTTCTCGGATGTGCGCGGAGCGGCGGCCGAGCGGGCGTACGTGCCGCGGCGGCACGAAGGAGACGCTGCAGGACGCTGCGCGCACGAGGTGAATGCATGGATCCCGGGCGCGCGCGCGCGCGCGGAGGGTACGTACCCGCGATGCAATTCTCACGTGCACCGCTCATGCACGTACGCGATATATAGTACACGACTGTGTGCAGCGAGCGCGGGACGCGCGCGCAGCGCGCGAGCGGCGGTCCGGTTCTCCGATCTCTCGAAGCTCGGAGAGCCTCGGCGAGGTCGGTCACCCTGAGCGAGGAGAGCATCGTCAGATCGCGAGGAAAAGAATATAACGCGCGCGGAGAAGGCGCAAAAGATGCGCGGCGGTGGCGGCGGCGGCGGCGGCGGCGGGGAGGAGGAGGAAGGAGAGGAAACGGGGCGACGACCGGTGTCCGGTGTACGCGCGATGCAGCAGCCACTTAGTCTGCACTCTACACTTCGCTGCATCCGTGGAATCTCCGGGCTCTTCCAATTTCTCGACGCTCCCCACCTTACTCCCCCCTTTCACCCCCTCCTCGCCTCCCTTTCCGCCATCCCTCACCCCGGCCATGCGATCTCCCTCCAATCTCGGAGAGATCTTCGTCTTCGTCCTCGTCGCGCTCGATCAACGAGATCGTCGTTTTGTGGCGTTTTTGAAAATTGGCGGCTCGCGATGTCTGGAAACGCGACGCAGTTTTTTTTTTTTTCTTTTCTTTTTAAGGTAGAGCGATGTTTTTGGTGGTGAAAAAAGTCAATTTTGTCGTTCTAACTTGCGGTCTGCACTGAGAGAAGAACACACGGTTGAAACAACAATATTACATTTTTTACTATACAGTATAATTCCCAGGGGGAACGTTTGTATTTTATAGTTACGATAATGAGAAAAAATAATAGCTGCAAATGTAGTAATAGCTGAACTAATCAAATACATAGTGTCCAGTAACAATCGATATGATTGTTCCTCCTGCGAATTATATCGGTATAGTTCGACCAACTATTCTATTATATTTTTCTCTGAGTGTAAAGGTTAAAATTTGTTTTTTTATTTAAGGTAATGCGGATTTCTTTTTTGTGAAAATTGTCAACTTTGTATCTGTGACGTGCGGCCTGCGGGAAACTTCAGAATATACGTTGAATTATTTTTCATGAAAATTCACTTATATCCTGTTTCACACTTTCGAAAACAAATTCCTTGAAAAAACCTTTTTTGCAAATCGAACAAGTTCGTGTATGATTTTTTCAATTACACGAAAATGAATTTCGCCTGACCCTCAAATTCAAAGAATTCCACACCTTCTTTGATTTTTTCAATGACACGAAAATGAATTTCGCCTGGCCCTCAAATTCAAACAATTTCGTACCTTCTTTGCATTAAAAAATATTGCAATTTTCGCAACGAAGACACGACCTTCTTATCAGTTAACGCGAAAGGTCGTCTGACACATTCCTCAACGTGTATCTACATATTCATGTATAAATATAATACGCGCGGGTCGTCTCCTCATTCCGTATCACTCGCCCCATCGTCACCCTCGTTTCCCTTATCTCCTCCCCGTAGATTCTCGCATCGCGCGCGGCGCGCACGATTCCACAATATACCAGCGACGTCCTGGAGAGTCACGGAAATCCTGAAGATACGCCTCGCCGATAGGCCTGGGTACGCGGGCAACGTGCGCGCTCTCCTGTCACGTTGAACGTAACGATGTAAATAGCGCGGCGCAGCCGGAGCAAAACAGACAGCAGCCACGTCGAGTCTGGCTTGCGTCGTTACGACACAGCGGCGGGAAAGAGTGAACGAACGGACGAGCCGGGCAAAGCGGAGCAGCAGCAGCAGCGTGTCTGACCCTCGCGGCTTCGATGGCTCGTCACGCCCGAACGGAAATCTCGTAAAAATATCTGGCGGCCGACCGAGCACGTGGAATCGCGTCGCAGACGTTCGCGCTCGGTGCGGCCAACGCGGCGCGACGATCGTCGACTCCCCGCACGTCGGGGGTATTTCCTCCGTCGCGATGATTCAACGCGCACTGCGGAACGAATATTCGTCATGCGTTCCGTAGACAAACAATTATCGTTTATTTTTTTTTTTTTCACGTAATTATTATTATTGAATTTATCATTGTGGGAATTAATTATTAATTATAATTACCCTGACGAATGGCAGAATTTACAAATAATTATATCGATAATACCGTAAATTCATTGTACTTGAAAATAATTGAGTGAAACTTAATTGCATCATTGAATTTTATTCGTGATGCTGTTTCACGCGTTACCGATAATTTTCGATTTTTAGTTTACTTCACTCGCACCGGACACGAGTCTGGTCGATATCAATATAATTGAAAATATATAAGCGATACAGAACTTTGGGCTGAAGTATATATGATAAACATATTTTTATCTATTTAAGAAATACGGTAGAAGTACCATTTGTGGCCACTGTACCGTTTGTGGTCATTTTCACTGTAATTAATTATAAATATTTGTTTTTCAATATTCGATTGCCGATACCTCGAAAGTATTCATACAAATTGTTAAGATTGTCAAGCCCACTTTTCTTTTATTTAACAACATAAAAAATTAAATTCTTTTAAACCTGGTGGCCACAATTAGACGAAAGGTGGCCAAAAACTGTACTTCTACCCTATCTCAGGTATATCTCATTAAAATGTATCCGATGGATTTATGAAAAATATAGAAGTTTTGGCCTATATATAAAATTGTATACAACTTATGTATCATGAATATACTTTATTTCCATAGGGGTCAAGAGGCCAGAGTAATCGACTTACTTTCATAAATAAAGAATACAATAAATCAATGCGATGAAAAAATTAACATACGAAAAAATTATATCAAATTACCGAGTTCGACGATAGAGTCGACAGTCGGGTTGCAACGCCGGAGGGCCGAAGGGAGAGGCACGAAGCGCGTGCATTTATCGCTCATACATCTGCCCTAAACACAGCTCGGGATTATTGCTCAATTACGTCGCGCGCGTCCGGAAGCATCGAATTACCCGTTCGGGTATCCGTCTGTTATTTATTGTTGCACGTGATACGCCGCTTAACATAGAGAGACGAGGATATCGTCGGGCGCTCGTGCGAACAGGTGGAGAACATCAGGAAAGCCAACACCGCGTCAGCGTCAGAAGTGACAGCAGCCCCGGAGTACCCGAGGCAAATGGCGCGGAAAGTCTACGAATAAATTACGCGCCGCCGTAATTGATAGTCGCGCGTCGTGTCCCTCGGTCCGACAGTCGCGTTCGCACGTATTACGAAATATTACCGCCAAAAATTCCGGTGTAAAAAATCGACGACCCTGCGATCTGTTCACAGACCAACGTAGCCAACGTAGCGAGTCGAATCAGCGGTCGATACCTGGCGTCGACTTCCGACGTAACCTCAAAACTGTTACTCGGGAATTTATACATTTTTTTACACACTTCACTCGGGTACTTTGGGTTGAACGATGATTAACGACATTTCCGGGACGTTGTGATGGGAAGATCGGTCGAAAAAAATCGATTCTTCAGAATCGATTATTTTTGAAAGAATCAATTTTTAATGTCGATGAATCGAAGGAAAAAGAGTCGAACTAAAAAAATCGTTAAAGAATCGATTATTTATCTGGAGCATGAAAAATGTAATAAAACTGAGAATTGAGGGAAAAGAAGTCAAATGCCAACAAAGTACAACTTAGTGTCCAAATTCGTCCAACGGACAAAACCGGCGAATAATTTCCACGTACGCGATTTACCACGACACGTTGCACGCAAAGACACCCACGATTCTTAACCGATCGCCAAGTGTAAATAATCAATTCGGAAATAATCGAGGAACTTAACAATCGATTAATAATCGTGATTATTCGAGAAAAAATAATCGATTAATAATCGTGATTATTCGAGAAAAAATAATCGATTAATAATCGTGATTATTCGAGAAAAAATAATCGATTAATAATCGTGATTATTCGAGAAAAAATAATCGATTAATAATCGTGATTATTCAAGAAAAAATAATCGATTAATAATCGTGATTATTCGAGAAAAAATAATCGATTAATAATC